>JAWWEW010000078.1:41066246-41219911 GCA_035583185.1 Anabacerthia variegaticeps
GTCTGTGTGTGTGTGTGTGAGGGGGGTGTGTGTGTGTGTCTGTGTGTGTGTGTGGTGTGTGTGTCTGTGTCTGTGTGTGTGTGTGTGTGTCTGCGTGTGTGAGGCGTGTGTGTGTATCTCTGTGTGTGTGAGTGTGGGTGTGCCTCTGTGTGTGTGTGTGGGTGTCTGTGTTGGGGGGTGTGTGTGGGTGGGTGTGTCTGTGTGTCTGCGTGTGTCTGTGTGTGTCTGCGTGTGTGTGTGTCTGTGTGTGTCTGCGTGTCTGTGTGTCTGTGTGTGTCTGTGTGTGTCTGTGTGTGTCTGCGTGTGTCTGCGTGTGTCTCTGTGTGTCGTGTGTGTCTGTGTGTGTCTGTGTCTGTGGCCTCAGCGCCCAGGCTGGCCTGCATTCTGTAAATGGGGTTTGCCAAGTGAAGTTCAACGGATTTATTCATTCTGCATTTTCCTGCTCACATTGGTCGAGTTACAGAAACATCTGGGTTGGAAAAGACCTCTAAGACTGTTGAGTCCGGCCTTCAACTGAATGCCACTGTGTTGACCAGACCAGGGTATGAAGTGCCACGTCCAGTGAGGGTGAGTCTACCAGCACCCTGGGCAGCCCATTACCAATGTCTAATCACTCTTTCTGTGAAGAAATTCTTCCTAATGTTCCACCTAAACCTTCCCTGGCATGGCTTAAGGCTGTGTCCTCTTGTCCTGTCACTGGCTGCCTGGGAGAAGAGGCCAATCCTCACCTGGCTACACCCTCCTTCAGGTGGTTGTAGAGAGTGATAAAGTCACCCCTGAGCCTCCTTTTCTCCAGGATAAACACCCCCAGCTCCCTCAGCCTCCCCTGATAGGACTTGTGCTCCGGACCCTTCACCATTTCCATTGCCCTGCCCTGGACTGGCCCCATCTGCTCAATGTCCTTCCTGAGCTGAGGGGCCGAGAACTGGACACAGCACTCGAGGTGTGGCCTCACCAGTGCTGAGTACAGGGGAAGAATCATTCTCTTTGAAGACATTCCTTGTCATTAAGAGAAAACACACATATCTCCAAGTATCTACTAATATACTCCCATAACTTTGCCCAGATCAACTTTTAAAAGAAGCTAAAGCTTTTGGTGCCTATAAAGACTAGATTAAGCCTCTTGAATGTAAGCAAAGGTGTGCTACATCCATTTCTATATTATTATCCACAGAAATCTATTACGGTCCTTTGTAGTCAAGTTCTGTTACACTTCACTTAAATTCAATCACATTTAATCTACTGATTAGATCTACTGGTAGAAATCTATCTGGTAGAAATCTACTGACAGAAAATATGGTGATTTGCTTTCTTAACATTAGCTGTATAGGAACAGATTCCCTGCTTAGAGAGATCAGGCTGTTCAGACACTGCCTCTCTTTTGGAACCACACAGCACAGTGGGGGGGGGTGTGCTACAGCCCCACGAGGTGAGGGGCTCTGTAACTCTGTCAAAGCCCCCACTAACTGGACCAATGCAGTAGTATGGGCCAGATAAAAGCAGCTGGGCCGTGCCCCATGCTGAGTGCATACCAGAAATCTCTGTACCTGACTTCTCCTGGTAAGACAACACAAGCCAGAGGAACATATCGTGTGCCCAGGCAGGATGGTACAGATTTGCCTGTGCTATAAACAGTGTTTGGCTGCAAGAATTGGCTTGAGAGGCAAATGAGTAGGGCAAGTTCTGTAATTCCCAATGCATGGGAGTTTCCGCTAAAATAAGTGAGATATCACGAGGGGTGTGCCCCAACTTCTGCCTGGGGCTGGGATGAGTCTGACATAGCTCTGTTGGCAGTGTCCTGGACTACAGGACTGAGCAGGTAGGTGTAGTCAGGAACATGTACTCAGTGCCTTCAGTACCTCCTTTTTACACTAGTGCATTGTAAGTAAGATGATATGACAGAGGCTGTCATCTCTCTTCTGAAGCAAATTCTCTTTTAGTTTTGTTTTCTTCCTTGATAATATTTCAAAACTGGCTGAATAACTCCAAACCCACAAAACATGTGCCTAGGCTATGCTGTGGTCCAGGTGGGACAGAACTTAACCAAGACAGAAGCAATTGTCAGCTCTTTTAAGATGTTCAGTAGCATTAAAGGCTATTTTGTAGTTGTTCCCTTTTGAATCTTTATGAACGTCTTCATGCAGCATTGCTAGAGTACAAATAGAGATGTTGGTACTGAAGACAACTGTCTTAAGGACAGACTGCTTTTCAAGGAGTCACAGAAATACCAAGACAAGCCTACAAAAGATAAAATAGATAGCAACCTCTTTCTAGTTACTGTTGTCTTTAAGAGTTGGTTTTCCTATTCAGGCCTTCTGCAGGAAGTACATACCAATGATGCATGAATGATAAAGGTTAGCATGCCATTTGAAGCCTAACTTATTGAGGCCACTTTATTTATTTATTTGTAATGAGGCACAGGAAAAGCAAAAGAACATCAAAACTACAGGAACTGTAAGTTCACGTGAGACAGAGAAGGAATGAAAACTGGACAACAGCACAGGACCTGATAGCTTAAAAGTTCTTAAAGTATGATGTTAAATCACACAAATGCTGCTCTTCACAGCGGTGCAGCAAGTGTTCCTCACTTTTTCCATCAGCACTACCTTTCAAGTACAGCTTCTTCCCTTTAAATAGGGAACACCTGACAGTTTTCCAAATAGACAAATCTTTCTTACCTCACCACAGCCTCCGCTGGAATGGCAGGACCAGAGCTAAAGGCAGGACATGGTGGCAGAGAACCAGCCCTGCAGTTAGATGCTGAGCTGTGGTAACATCTCCGGTCAGCCAGGCAGAGTGGGAGATGGGTGGAAGCAGATTAGTGCTGAGCGACCTAGTTTTCTCCCTCATTACATCTTCTCCAATATACCCTACCTAGTGACCAAAAAGCAATAGCAATTAAGTTGAGAAACCCACCTCATTAGGAGAGATTGCAGTGTACACAGCTTAGCTGTATGACAGTTGCTACTTCTAGCCCTCAATGTTGAAATCATTTACAAAAAGGTGTGACTGGAGGTCCTTGAAGCAGTTGAGTAAATGCCAGGCACCACAATAAGGTGGATTCAGGCCATGCTGCATCATCACTGTGTTTGTTCATCCAGTGAACCCTGGTGGCTCTTTGGCACTATCTGTGTGCTGCGTTACAATGTGATGCTAAAGCCTGAGTCCCTCACGCTCAGAATTGGCAGCAGGGCTCTGCTGACCTCATGAATGAATGTTCTCCTTTTCCCATATTCATAAATGCAGTTGGGGGATTTTTTGCTTTTCTTCCAGGAGGGTGAGCGAGAAGGAAGTAGAGGAATGGGAAAGCAGGTTAAAAGCCCAAACTACCAAAGGAGACAGACTTGGTTTCATTGTAAGAGCAGTGAGTTTTATTGCTACTGCACAACTGGGGAAACTTCACTGAAAACAGCTAGTCAGAGGCATGTCTCTCTCCATCTTTGAAGTTTTTAAATGGGCATCTCAACAGCTTTTGCTCATGACTATTACTGTGTATCCCACGAAGTAAATTCAGGATGACTAGCTAGCGAGTGGAATATTCCAAGTACTGCAACAGAGCCCAGAAAGGACTTAAATGTGTTGCATCTACTGAAGCTTCTTCAGCTCTTGAGGCTCTATTTTTGGGCTCAATACTGCAACTGAACTTCACAAACCCTGTTCACCATATTAACGTGATAGAATGTATGATTTTTAAACAGCTGAAGAACTAACGCTTTCAACAACTATTTCTGAGTATCCCTAATGGCACAAGGGATGAAAACCCTGCAAATCCCACATTTCCTAAATGCAGGGCTAGGCCAGTTCTCGTCAGCGGTCTTCTGTGTGCATCTGCATGGCACAGAGAAGCATTAAGCTGGGAGGTATTCAACAGTTCTGCAGCTGCAGGTGTCCCACTACAAACTTTGCTCTCCAAGAAGAGACTGCAGCCCAACAGGCTGCTGCTTGCATTTCAGATGTATCCCTAGAAATTTCAGGTTAATATAGTAGCCACTCCATATAACCTAAAAGTCACGTACACAGTTCAGAGACTTTTTCAGCTGAAAAATATGACCTGTCTGGAAATAAAGCGGCCATTTACTCACAATATTTCAAGTTTAAAAACTGCAGAACAGCTATATTATGAAGAGTATACTCACAAGAACTGATTTAGGAACAGGGTGGAGAGAAGGAGGAAGAGATTTATAAAATTCCCCTGAAACAATTTAGTTTGAAGCTAATCAACTCCTTGTCTACATAGAACTAACCCTGAAAGTCTAAAAGAATTTACTTACTGTGCTATTTTTTTTCTGTGCTTATACTGCAAACCATTTAAAAAGCAGTTATTAAATTTGTCCCCTGTAGTTCTTGTATTACCTCTTTGCTTTCTGCATCTTATGTGCTAGTCTGAAACGTTGTACTTTGCACTAAAGTATTAAAGACACACAAGAATGATAAGAAGGAAAATGAATGTTATTCATGCTCTTACTCTTTTTAAAATTGGCGTAATTCCAAACCTACCCCCTCTACAGCCTAGAACAAGAAGGACAATGAGGGATTATACAGAAGTATCCTTGCCAAATTACCTTCATTGTTTTACCCGGTTTGTTTGGTGCCTGACTTGATGGTGAAGGAGGAATAACAGGGAGAAGGGTTTACTGCCACTACATTTTGTGAAAATGGCCTTTTGTCACAGAGGCTCGTTTTGCATGATAGTTCTGGTAAATCCCACCTTATATGCCTACTCTCATGAAAGTAGTAGTCAGGGGAATTGCAGCTCAGGAGGGCAAATCTTGGTCTCATCAAAGGGAAGCAAGAAGCCAAAGCCATAAGGTTACACAGAAACATTCTCAGATGATTTGCATTTGTGGTAAAGTATTTAAAGTCTTTTTTTTCCCCTGCAAACAGCATGACCAGGCTGTAAAAATATCATGATAGTTGTATCAAAGGAACTTGAGGGAAGCAGGCTGCTTTAGTCTTATAGAATGAAAAGACATAGTAGGGAGACAGCCTTTTTGTGAAAAATAATAACATAAAAATAAAAAATAATAAACCAACATAATCATAATAACATAATAATCCAATCAGAAAAACTCCAAAGTGTCTGGGAAAGAAATAAATTTGGAAGCTTTAAATACATGGAAGTGACATTTGTTTTAAGAAGTGAAATTGTGACAAGTCATTAGTAAGATTTTCCCCTGTCCCAGCCTCCCCCAAAAAAGGGCACCTGGTGCAATAGCTCTTAATGCATTACATGGCTAATTTTCCAGCTTCAGAAAGGGTGCTGTGCTTTGTCAGATGCCCAAATGAACTACATTAAAGGCTGCAGGAACTAAAGTTGTCTTTCAAAAACCTGGACAGCATTAACTAGTTTAAGATGTTGCCCTAAAATCCAAGGTTTCACCCCACTGACACATACCACTGCAGTTGGGCAAGGAAGAGTGCTGTGATGACACAAGCACAACCCATCCTCCCAAATTTTGTTTCAAGAAGTTTACACACATGGTATTTCTCAGTCTTGAGAAGAGACAGATCAGAGGGGACCTTATCAATGTCTGTAAGCATGTGAAGGGGTGCCAAGAAGAAGCCAGGCTCTTCTTGGTGGTGCCAATAGGGCAAGAGGCAATGGGCAGAAATTAATGCACAGGAAGTTCCACCTGTGCATGAGGAAGCACTTTTTTACTGTGAAGGTCACTGTGCACTGGAACAGATTGCTGAGAGAGTTTGTGGAGTCTCCCTCACTGGAGATATTCAAGAACCATCTGGACACAATTCTGTGCAGTGCTCTGGGATGTCTCTGCCTGAGCAGGGAGGTTGGACCAGATGGCCCACTGTGGTCCCCTTCAACCTGACCCAGTCTGTGATTCTGTGAATTTGCTAGAACCACTACAGAATGCAGGAAGAGTAGAGAAGAGTACCACCATGTTCAAAATAAAGAGGCTTCTAAATAATCAGAGAAATTAATGTAAGATTTGTTGATTTAAAAAAACCCGAGAAAACCTGAATTCATTAAAGAAGTGTGTTGGCAATCATTTGATCAGGATATACCTGTTACACACTTCAACATTTGTGTACTGAAAGCTTAAGTAAAGTCCTAACCTTGGTCAGCTACTTCTTAGACAACACACTGCAGCCATCAGCAGGATGTCCAGTGTAACTACTGTGCTTTTAAAACACACTGCAGCAGAAACCACCCAAGATAGTTTTACTCCTAGGAACAAATGCTGCAGACTTATCCCCTTCCTTCCAGAAACAATGTTTTAAGGAAGTTTAAATATCTACCAGTGATATTATTCACTGAGACATAAAAATATAAAAGTATGTTTTAAGATGTTTTACACCACATTTTTAGATGTAACTGTAAACAAATGAGAACACCATGGCTTCAATGAAAGTTATTTAAATTTGAATGCAGAGAATACTTTATTAACTGATTACAGTTTTGATGATGAATTTTTAAACCATAAGTAGTGTGGGAGACATAGTGGGGGACATTAAGGCTGAGCCATATATATATAGACAAATCTGGATACTGATAATCTGTACATTTAGCCTCTGCTTTTTCTTTATACATCTTTTATTCAGTGCCTGAAATTATTCAAAGAGGAAAAAACCAAAACAACTGGCCACTAATTTAGTCTTATACTTGGAATGAATTTTTGCATGGGCTTTTGAACGCAATGTAAGTCTCAGTGGAGATCAAACAGATTTTTTTTTTTAACCATACTCCCAATGAAGTGTTCAAGTACAACTGGAGTTCGTTGTTGTTACAGATTTGTGCAATTATTTTTCACTTTCAAAAACTAGCAGTAGTTGTCTCGTGTAGAGGTTAATCTATTTAAGATAGTATTAAACTTACCTAACAGATTGGGAAATCAATATAAATTAAGTGTCTGTGGTGTGTATCAGTTCTCCTGCTCTAAGCAACCCCTACCACTTAAGTGGATATACTTGCAATTTTACAGAATTACACTGACTTTTCAACAAAACCCAGAAAAAAAATTAATTTACTATTCTTGCACTGCGAGCAGGGCTCCTACACAATGTGATAACCGTTTTCCATTTGTACAACTCCCTTTTGTAAAGTTGGGCAACATATATGAAAGAAAGACAGACATCAATGGTTTTGTGTTCTGAAAGAGATTTCAGTTCTTTAGTTCCAGTCACTGAAGGAAGAGGCAGAGGCAAGTTTGAATTATCCCAGAAAACTGAACAATTGGTTTTATTTGGTGTCTTCAAGATGCTTCACCTTCTGTGGGAGATGTAGATGATGTAGGAGAGGCCATTTCAGGTTTTCGCGAAATTCTGTCCAATTCTGCCTGAACATCTGTTAAAACTGGCTTCTGACCTACAAAATAGAAGTGTGATGCTCAGTCATGTTTATGGAAAACCTGTAGTATCGTTAGTTCTCAAATCAGACAAATCCTAATAGTTGTTACTGCTTGCTTTGGATGCAGAGTGAAGGCATGAGGACAAACCCAAAAGAAACAGAAACAGCAGAGAGAAAGTCACATCCTTTAATATTTCTGATTTCACAAAAAAACTTCCATAATTATATATTGTCAGTACATGAAAAATTAAAGTATAAAACACAAAAAAAGTCTAATAAGGCTTGCAGTTATGACTACTTCTATACGATTTTCTATATCATATGTATTTGAAATAATTCTGAATGTAAATCAAGGGTTCCACAAAGTCCAGTAAAGTCAGTTCTGCATACCTGGCCAGCATAAACAAGCTGCTCCATGGGTGCAGACACACCAGCAGATGGCAAATCCCTTTCTCTCCTCACCCACTTACCTCTTCCCTAGCGTGGAATGGCACAAACATTTGTGCAGTCACACTCAGACCTAATTCAGGCTTCAAACACACACCATTTTCCCTCCATCCTTTTACTCCCCAGTGCAGGTTTCTGTCCTGCTGTGTTGTATCACAAGAACGGAGGAGACAATATGGGAAAAGGCAGTGCAGAATATTAAAGTCTAACGCCATGATGAGTGTGCACAGTGTCTTCTTCTGACACACTTGTAATTTTAGCAGTGTCCCAGTACCTTTCTGAGGATGTAAATTAACAGAACTACCCACAGAGGTAATTTTGGCCAGATGTACTATGCTGCTCTTCAAATCCTTTGATGAAAGCTAATGCTGTATCAGAAATCAAAGCAGCTAATATTCCAACTAATAAGGAGAGGAATTTCCTACAGCTGCTGAGGGAAAAGTAATTCTCAAATCCCAAACTGCTTTCTTAAGAGCCAAGTTTCAGATTTGAAGACTGGGTGTCATAGATACCACTAAACACAAGAGAGCAAATACTGAGGAAGGTGAGGAGGCCACATCTACGCCAAACAAGTTGTATTTATGGTAATTGTTTAAAAATATAGTCCTTGGCAACATTAAACTGGCTACACCCTCACCCTAATTTTGTTGCTTATTAGGAAATTTCTGAGAACAGTTTTGCTCCTTAATAGCTTAATTCTGTCCTTGAAGTTTCTGCCACAGCCCTGGACACAACACTTTTCTGGAGCACTGCCTCTGTTTGCCTGGCATCACCCAAACCTGCTGCCCAGCCACTCCCCATTGGATTTTTCAGTGGGTGCTCTGCACCTCATATTGCATCAGCTGCATTTGTTTGAACAATCTCCATATGCTGCTCAAACTGGCACTGCTGACTTTGCCTACAGCAGATTAGGAAGTACTCAGACTTCACTTCACCAACTGAGCACTGCACTTCAGAAAGGAAAGTGCACACATATAGGAAAAAAACAACTAGGGTCAATCTACACAAAATGTTTGTGAGAAATGTTTTCTTCTCTCTTACTCCATGAAAATAAACACTGATGTCACCAACATTCTCTCCTAAGTGCAGCATTAGTATCCTCTGGAAAAGCATGGAAGGAAGGTGTCTGTATACACATGCTCTCAAATAATACAGAAACATTTTAAATTGGAATAGCAGGAAGCACCAGAGTAGTCCTGCATCTAGCTCTAGCACAGTCACTATTAAACATTTCTAGATTAATACTAATTATGAACCACATCATATAAAAACAGCTGTCAAAAGAAAATGTGTATTTTTACAGGCTGTCACCAAACTCAATCAAAGCATTCATCAGATCAGAGCTAGAACAGTAGCAAAAGAAAATTTAAAGCTATTTTAACACCAACAGTATTCTCAAAAAAGAATCAACTTGGAATTTAGTCCCAATCTACCTGAATAATATTCAAAGTGGCATAAGCCATTTTATTGGGACGGTGGGAACAAAGGAAAAAACTAAGAACTCATGCAGACACTATTCACACTTGAGCAGCTACATGAAAAGTTTTTCTGTGCTCTTCTGAGAGCCAGAAAAAGACAATGCTAAACTGCTGTGAAAACAGAAGCAAAAGGCCACATAAAATATAAAAGCAAATCTATAAAGCATTAATATATATATATACAAACACACTATTATATAAAGCATTCAGTTAAATATAGAACTGTTCATATTTCTGATAAACTTTACTAATAGGAATGATCCACCACTCAATTTGAATTGAGTTGATCTTTTGTTGTTAATCATACCTGACTTTTTTGCTGATGGTGCTAAGTTGCTTCCAGCACCTCCAGTGCCACCTCCTCCTGGACTGCCACCAACACCACCAGGGCCACCAGGAGAACCAGTTTTCTTGCTCAGGAGACTGTTGAAGAAGTTAGCCAGGACTCCTTCAGATGTAGCTCCAGCTACAAGGAGAGGAAGAAGAAAAAAACAACACCACAAAACCAACACAGATTTTCTAAGTAAATACTGATTCAGCATGTTAATCAATCTAAATATGCATATTAAAGCAAGCATGCAAAGCAGCTATTTTACTTCCCCAGCTGCATTTGTGCCCTCATAAGAAAAGATACCTTTCATATTGGGGTCAATTTTTTTTGACCCAGTAGGGATAGGTGTAACACTGGCAACGTTTGATGTTACAGATCTATTTGGTGTCCTAGGAGATCCACCAGGAACTCTTGGTGAGGCATCCTATTAAAAAAAGAAGGGAAAAGAAAGAATTAGGCCAAAAAGCAAAATGTAAGCATATATGAAATTAAGCATTTTGTTATTTATCGAAGGTCTTGAGCCTTTTTTTTAAAATGTAATATCTCATGCAACTGAAATGACACAGGTTTAGATTTTGCTGATTGTGTACATGTTTTTTCATGCTCATATAACATTCCTAAAACTACTAACTTTAGTGCAACTAAAGCACTGGTGAAGGTTTTCATTTTACCCCAACGAGAAAGTTGAAAATCCATCTGTTAGTCAGTAGTGCCTCTGACAGTAATGCAAACTGCACCAATTGGATCACAAAGGAGCTACACCAAATGGCACAAAAAGACAACACATACCACCAACACTTCAAAGAGGATTAAATGCAGCCCACGAGACAAAGCATTGTTCATTACTTCAAGATACTAAATCATGTTTTCAGTTCATTTAAAGAGGTAAAGCTACCTTTATAAGATCATAGGTTTCCCATTTAAACCCAAGCCTGTTTTTAGTTGTTTTATTTGTGTTTTTAATGTAGATGATGTCATAGTTTTCATTTGTCCTTAATTTTATGCCAGAATCTTACTATTCCCAGAGTGATGGAGCCAAATTTAGGATATGAGACTCACTGAAGCAACCCAGACAACATAGTTTGCTCCTTGGCACACTCTCGGGACAGAGAGGGGAGTAAACTAACTGCTCAGATGCTTCTAACACATGAAAAGGAAAGCCATGACATTTAGCTCTTGATGTCAATACAAGTCGTTGTGACTAGCTGTGATGTGTCAATTTTAAGGCACTATATGATGACACATTAAATACTATGTAGTTTAAAACAGATCAAAGAATATTTGATAGTGCAGATAAAAACAACCCTCTAAATATATGAATACTTTTCATGTGATGATATTAAAAATTTTTATTACTAACCACTGGTCTTCCTGCAGCAGTAGGTGGTTGTTTCGCCAACTGTGACTGCAAAAAACAAACATACACATGAAGTGCTAGATGTTATAGTGACTAAGAATAAAATCTCTAATTTGTATTGGGAATTTTGTTAAATGAAACACTGTCTGCTTCTTTTATAGACAGAAAGTTACCTGTTGCTTCATAAGAAACACTTGGTCATCTTCTGCTACAATTTCTTTCTCATGAACAAACTGCAATACAAAAACATGAACACAATTTTGACTAAAAGAAAGAAAGGTATTTCCTTTTATATCTCCTGATGAATATTACCAAAACATTCAATAATGAAGTACATGTAGAAAATACCATGATGACTGCATATCACATTTTCCATATTTAAGACTGCTGCCTCATGATTCCATTTAAGCTAAGTTAATTAGAAGTGAACTAGAGGTATCATCAACTCCTTTGACCTGTCAGGCATAAAGCTCCAGATGTATTTGTAGAAAGACTCATTAAAAAGTTAATTAAAGTGTTCAGTGAAAGAGGGATGAAGTAACTGGTAACAATGCACATTCAGGGGTCTGAGCATCAGTAAGAAATGCTCATGGATGCACACACTGCATCATGCTCATGTCTCTGTCACCTTAATATTACTTTACAGGTAACTATGGCAAACATGACTCTTCACCTGCATTGCCTTAGACAGGTATATTAACTATATACTCTCATGAATCAAATTGCAAGCACTCTTCTTCCAAATAAGCTCATAAAAATTTTTGCCCAAACAAGCACAGTAAATATCACTATCAAAGTTTATAATCCAAGTCTGAAGTTTATTAGCATGCAAAAAAATTTTGCATGTCAGTTTTATTTTCCTTGGACACCTATTTAACACACTACCATATACACCTTGATTTTTTCCCTAAAGATTGCAGAAAGGACATAGTATTAGTTTTCCCAGCTAAAATAATTCCTACTTGGAAATATGAGCAGTCACAAAATCTTAGCTTTGTGAGAAAATAGCCACAGAAATATTTGCCTTTAATAACTTCTGTGTGCATGTGGTCCACTGGTGCTGCCATTTTGTTTAACAACCTCATATATGTTTACAAGTAGTTCTGTCAAAGCCTTTTGTTAAATAGTACAAGAGAGAAAATATACTGAATATATGTAGAACCTGTTTTCATGCATTTATTTTTCATTTTACACTGGCTCAAGCTTCCTGGTTTTAAATACTCCAAATGAAACCGAAAGCTAGTTAGAAGCAATTATGTGACATTTTAAGCAACTCAGAGCAAAAAGGGAATGGTCTTAAAAACAATAACTCAACCTGACAAATGAGTAAATGACATGCAGGCTCTTCAATACCAAATATGTATTAAAAGCAAAACAAGTGTATTTGTAGTCTTGAACAATGAAATAGTAGCAGAAGAAAAAAAAAATGCAAGCTGATGAAAAGCATTATACAGAACAAAAATAGGTAATTTTTTTATAATTAAAGAAAAACTTAAAGAACAAAACAAGAAACCTCCCCCACAGGGTTTATCACACATGATAAGCTGGGAACATAGTCTCAAAGAAAGAGAAACAGCCAAAAAACTGACAGGCAAATAAATAGCAAGGAAGTTGAATGCAAAAACATCTCTATTTACCTTTCTGACTGGTGGTTTTGTTATTATATCTTCAAAACTGTCTTCTGCTTTTAGTGTCTGAAAGTTCTCATGCAATATTCCTATCTTCTTGTCATTATCCCAACCTGCAGGACTGGAGAAAGGATTATTTGGCTTTAAATTCTATTGTTACTTCAGCTGTTCTTCTATCCACTCCTGAACTGCACAGAACTGAAAGCCAGGGAAGTTGTCATAGCTCCCATTCTCCTGTGCAAGTGAGTCATTGATCAGTACAAGTAGGTAGGGACTGATTCACCATAACAAAGAGAAAAATCTCTGGGTTCAACATTTCCCTTTGGGGCAGCAAGTACCTGTAATCTTCATCCACTGGCACTCAAACTGCAACTCATGAGAATGCTAAACCCAACTTTAAAAAGCGTAACATTTTGTAGTCATATACACATAATAATGCAGATAACTTACATAAATACTGCATCTTTTTCCACAACAACAGCTGGAACATTGAAAGGGAATCCATACAATTTCTGGACTATATATTTGTACACTAAATCAATGTTTTTGTTTTCTTTTACCGAAGTGTAAATAAGTGCTGCCCCATCTGAATAAACTGGTTAAAGGAAACTTAGTTTACTGGCTAGTAAGAGATACTAAAGTAACCTTTAAACTATCAAAAAAGGGTCATCTACTTTGTAGAATATAGAGAGGGAATACAAAACCAAATAGCTCAAATAACTTCCAACACTTAATTTTTGAAATAAGCTTTAGGTAATTTAAATCTTTCTTTCTGCATTTGTTTTAGGCCAACTCAGCTATTGATTTTCAAGTGAAGTATGGGTTCTTCTCACTTTCAAATCCCACAATACCAGTGGTTTCACTACGATGCCTTTCAAACAGTCTACTTGTAGTGAACAAAAATTTTCATGCCATATCCTTATATCTTGTCATTATCCCACCCTGCAACACAGTCACGGCAACATTAACATTAGCAGCTTCAAAAATGCCAAAGATCTTGCACTTTCCCACCTGGGTTTTTTAACTAGTGGAGTAAGTTCTTACATTAAACAGTGATCTGCTTTTGAACGAAACAAATACAAACACATTGTGCTGTATATAAGTTATTAAAAGACCAAAAGAGTGCTTAGTATTTCGCCATGGTTCAGTATCAAATTAACAGGTCTTATGCACAGGATTAACAAAAGAGCAATGTTTACTTTGGTATTATAAAAATACCAGCTCCCTAATTTATTTCTACATGCTTGCAATTCAAATTCTACAAGCAAGTTATGTAATGGGGGTCAGTCCGCATTCGAACAGAATTTCAGATTGTACATGGCATACAGAATCACAGAGGTTAATCCCTACTAATATTTTGTATTTTTCTTCCATCCACAAGAGCTATTACAGTTACTCATAATTTCATTTTGAAAAATTAGGTATGGGAAGCCATTTCAGCTGAGGTCTCTGGTTCTTGGACTGATTTTCCCACTTGTCAACTGCTGTCTCTCCAGTAGCATTTAAACTTCCCTTTACCACAACACAAATGATGACACAATGTAGGCATGATACTGGCACCTAAAACTAGATCTCAGCATGTCTACCTGACTAAACAGCACTAAGCAGTATTTAATATACTTCTTTAAAAAAAATTAAGTTTAAAAGTAATAAAAAGACACAACAGCTTTTGTGCATTGTCGCTGTACCAATACAGGAGGAGGCAGTGGACCTTGCCTACAGCAATTCCCACTTCTTTCCTTCCCTCATAACCTCATCCTGTGGAATTATTGAACACAGAGGAGACTGCATATTTAGGACAAAAGCACTAACGTGCCTTACGTGCACCTGGGACCAAGATCATACTTAAATGAATTATCTTGTTATTTTAGGGAGCTTGTCAGTTAAGATGTGCTGTTTTTTGAACTGACTCCTAATCAAGGAATTGGAGGCAAGTAAAGAAATTCATGGTAAGGGACTCTAGGGACTCTTGCAGCTCTGTAAAAACATAAAACAAAACTGAGAAGTTTAATTCAACATTGCCTCTAGAGGTAGCTGAAGCAGACTGCCAGCTACAGCACAGAAGTTGTATCCTACTCTGCTACAGATGCAAATACTCTTTTAAGCTTATCATAATTAATATGAAGATTTGAGTTGTTAACATCTTTATGATGTGCTAAAGGATACATTGTAAGCAAAACCGTCTGATATGTGACTGAATGAAGTCGAAGTGTTCATCTCTGTAGTCATGCTCTTTTTCCAGAACACTGATGGCATCACACTGTCAAAATAAACACAGAATTAATATACCAATTCCAGTCACTTGCTGAAATAGCAGTGCTGCTACACATCCAGTTCACAAGGGGAAAGGGAGATGGAGTGGGGTAGGGTATTCCAAAGGAAAGCAAAAACCTGCTAAGATAGTTTAGAAGCATAATTGAACCTTTTTATTTTTAATATATAACTTGACGTACATATACTGGGGTCAGCACTAACTTGGGAGCTGAAGTGGCTGGAATTTTTCATTCACTCTCCCTCCCCACTCCAATGCAATTACCCAAAGTCTCTGTTGAAAACTTACCCACTAAATGACATGACCATTTTTTACCCAAATTTTTTTTTCTTTTTTTTTCACACACTGTGGTACTACAAGACAGTGTTTTTAATGCAGTTACTAACTAGCCCTTTGCAAAGGGAGGCAAAAGCAAGGAATGTGGAAGCAGAAAAAGAAAAAAGGTGTGGAAAGAAGAATAACAGAGAGATGAGAGGTGAGAAAGAAGGTGCTGCTCTAATGAGAGGGTTAGCCTTGCAGTGACGGAACAGCATATGCATCAGAAGGTTTATGCCTTCACTGGGGGCCAGCAGAGGCTGCAGATGCAGTATGCTTTCTGCTAATGAGAACTGAAGACCCAGGGGGAGAAAAAACAACAAAAACTGCCACAGGAGAACCACACCATTGTTTTCTTTAGATTAAGAATATGGTTACATATCTAACAGAAACCAAGAGATCATAAACACCCTAAGAACTGAGGAAAGTTAATAGAGCAGCACTTTACTAACTGCAACTCTCAAATATGTTCATCTTCAGGAAAAAGATCCAAAATATTAAGAAAGGTTATCAAAACCTTGTTTTCAGACTAGGGAAGACTGTGGAAATCAAGCAGAATTCTAGTTGCTTATTGACTAGCTGAATTCTGTGAGCAAACTCAGATTTGAGGTGTTTCAATTCCTTGAAAACTGGGAGAACTAAAGGAAAAGCTAATTCCCAAATAACATGCAACAAGGGGTTGCAGAAAATAACCAACCTTCAATATTAAACAAAGAATTCTTCAACAGGCTATTCAGATTAACCTAATAACCACATGCTTCCCACCCCAAATTCACAATTGCTTAAATTAAATATGCAAAAAACCTAAAACGTGAAACAAACCTTTGTACAAACTACTACTACTGGAATGCCTAAGTTACATGTTAGTGTATCTGCACCCAGGGGTAAAATCACACTGTCATCTTTGTCTTCCTGTAATGAAGTATTTCTTCTCTGTGGAGAAGCTGGAAAATCCTCGCCTGGTTCTATATATTCCTGGAAGTCTCTTACCACTGAAAGTAAAAAAAGTTATATTAAAACATCAGCTACTTTATTATTTCAACAATGATTTCCACTGCCATTGATCTCTAGCACCGCTGATTGCATAGTACTTCTGCATCTTTTTTAAAAAAAATGGAGCATGCACCTAGTGGTGACTCGTTGTTTGCTCTGTGCAGCACAAGAGAGAGCTAGCAAGTCTGAGATCTGCTGGCTTGGCAGCCAGAAGAACATGATCAGATAAAACTGTCTATAAGGACAACATGAACCATTTTTATTTTATCACTGTGGAACCACTAGACAATTGCTATTAACGATTACTGTTTCATCTGTTTCCTAAAGGATGTAAATTTCCTTACATTCTTCTTGGCAAAATTAATGGAATAGTTTGTCAGAATACAGAATTGAGCCTTACACATACTGCTTAGCAGCTACCATATATCAGGTTTTACCTACTTTGTCCATTCTTGCTCTTTGTACAGTGAATTATAGTAATAAAGAATACACAAGCACTAGTTATTAACTAGCTTTATAATTAGTTAATAGCATTTTAAATGTTTGGTATGCTTTTAAAATACATCAGCTACTACTCTAAAATTTAGCACAGAGGGCAAGTCAGAACATAACTTTCTATTTTCTAATTCTTGTTGTAAGTTCCTTGTCATGTTCTGCTGCATACACTCAAGCCTCGAATTACACAGTCACTTACTATTCCTGCAGTCAGGAGTGCCTGCAGTATTAGGCATAAAATGTCTGTATCTTTCACATCACATGTCCTGCTTCACACAGCAGGAACAGGATTCTACCAAACCAAACCACTGACTGCCATTCCATGAGCAGCGCATCCTGATTCAGCAAAAGAAGTCAGGCAGCAAGGCAGTTCAGCTGCAGCTTAAGTACCCCAGTACATTCGCACTTCTTTGTCCCAGTCTATGGTAACTTCACTAGACTGACTGAAGCCCTCCAAATTCAGACCTAGAAAAGCATTTGTGGAATTAACACAGCAAGACTTATTTCAACACTCCAGAGGAAAAACTGTATTAGATCAAGATTATTCAATTTTTCTGCAGATCTCTGAGTTCACAATAGCAAAAAACACATGCATAGATTATAATCTCTACTTGAACAGTCAACTCTGTCTCTTATTCAGGGACTGCTGCTACTTGAGTCTGACCCAAGAGCTTCTAAGAGCCTCCCAAATTAAATGAATGTGTTTTAAACGCAGAGTTCTCACCAAGATATGCCAGTCACTCAACAGAGTCTTTCCTGAACAGTATCCTGTCTGTTCTGGAATAATTGCATAAAATAAAAATCACACAACTCCAGTGCTACCAGTCCTCCAGTGGATTCCTGAAATTCCCATTGTATGATCATAACATATTAATATTTACACAAATACAGAAAACAGTAAAAAGGAGGATTGATTTAGTACATCACAGCTCAAAGACTGAAGTACAATCTCATGTCTTCCTTAGAGACACAATTTCATTAGGCACAGATTAATTCAGTACAGAAGGAGAGCCATTGCAACCCTCACACACAGGTGCTACATAACCCCTAATCCCTTTTCCACATGAGTTCTAGTCCTCACAGGGTCTGTCTTTGAGAGGAGCTAAGTTGCTAGAACAGGAAAGCAAACACAACAGCATACCCTCCAGAAAACTACACACACAAACCCTCAGTAGATTTCAGTCCTGTTAGCAAGTTCAACCACCTCTCAGGAGCACTGAGCCTGACACAAGAATGAAGTAGGACCAAGTGGCCAAAAGTCAGGCAAGACTCCTCCCTGCTCTTTCTGACAGTGTCAAGCTCCTGCCCACCTAGCAATGCATGAAGCCACATCACAAGAGAGTCAAAAAAAACCAGCTTCCAGTCGCATCTGGATTGTGTCCAGGGCTTCTGTTATACCCAATGTGCAGACTCTCAATAACTGTAAGAATTAGACCAGATGATAAAAGAACAGACAAAACTAAATGAGTAGCATTTTTTCTTGACTCATTGCTTACAGTTTCTGGATTTTGTAGTGTTTCACTATTCTGTTCACTCAAGTCAGTAAAGAAGCAAAGCTACCAGCTACACATTTTTGATAACAGAGATTGCATCCTTACTACTTTCATCCAGTAAAATCCTATCCTGAAACTGTGTGTCAGGATGTTTAATGCATACATACACACAAACTCCACTCCCAAAAACCAAAACAAAAACCACATCCAAATGTGCTCAGCTCCTCCCTCCTACACAGGTTCTTTTCAAGGAAGATAGGATTTTCAAGGGTAATACTTCCCTTATAAGAATTTCTCTCTTACAAGGAGAAAGAAAACAAACAACTTTCCCCGCTCCTCTCCATTCCAAAGTATCTACAACTGCTGCCTTACAGTTTACTTTATCACAACACAGCTACAACCTTCATTTCTAAAATAGCTATTCAGCAATCTGGCAACTCAGATGCTTAAGAACATACCAGTTACAGAGTGACTTCAGACTTACGAAGTCTAATCATACTATTTGATCTTAACACACATCTGCCTCAAATGCTCTTCCATGTAGTAATTCAATGAGAGATGAATGGGAAAGACTCATGTTTTATTACCCCAAGGGAAATACTGTGGGTGCCCAAAAGTAATATGGAGCCATAATGTTAGCAAGTTCAGTCAGATAGTTTAAGGAATCCTGAAAGATCTTTGTGCTCTGCAAGTTTAAAACTAAAAAGAGAAGACACTGATAGAGCTATATCCTATGCCAAAACAAACATATAGCTCTGTTAATGTCAATAATAGTTAAGATAAAAATCTTCAAGTAGAAAGGCCCAGACACGGCCATGTTGTCATGAACCCTCCTCAACAGTTATACTTTTGGCAGGCATAGACCAGGTTCCAGATTGTCTAACTCATTATTTACAGGAACCATTATGAGGCTGATGTAATTATCTGCCTTTTAAATAAATAAAATGAAAAACTGAAACTTAATGTTTTTTTTTCTTGGACAATCTCTTCTAGAAAAATATTTAAAATGCAAGATTGTAATTTCAGCTGTGTTCATTCTGAAAGCTTTATCCCCCTAAATTGTTATTCTGTTAGAAAGAAGTACTAGTATTGTTCATATAGCTACTTGAGACATATCTGAAGCTTGACTTCCTTGATAACTCCTAATTTTAAGTAATATTTTCAAAGAATGAAAAAGACTGCAATGGAGAGATTAAATGGTGCAGAAAGCATTAAGCATATTTAAATAGATTCCTATGTATTTGAAGAATACTCACACTTTTGTTCCATTTCTTTCATTTCTTCAGGAGGAATTTTTAACTTGTCAATATGTTCTCTTACAACACTCGCCCATTTTTGTAAAGAATCCAATGCAGTCCAAGGTCTAGACATGTCTACTACCAACATAATTAGAGTGTCCTTTAGAGAGTTTGCCTCCATTGCAAATTTAAGAAGACCTTTGTGATACAGGTCACCATCCAAAATCCATACATTACATCTTGTTTGGTCTACAAAAAAAGAATAAGCATTTTATGAGATTTACTTGAAACACATCACTACATAATGGCTATTAAATCTTCTTTAGACATGTAAAATACAAAGAGGAAAGCAGATGACATGTTTTATCAGTCAACTGAACATACATAACATCACAGCAAACTGCAGCTTGTGAAGACAAGCTCCTCCTCTTCCAAACCCTGATGTTTAATGGCTGATAACTGAAGATCTTAAATACATCATCTGAAAGGGAGAATCCAGAGATAGCAGTCAACATTTCCAAAATTGTTGTTCACAATTTTAGATAGGAAAAATGTTTTCAAGATGCAATTTAGAAGAGCAGAACTGGGTGAACTCAGTCATCCCTTCTCAGCCCTTGGTCTGCTCAGCTCTCAAAGGCTGCCATCTCCCCTTCAAAACTCCAGTGTAATATGCCTAGGTAATTCTTAAATAAAGAATATACCTTGGTCATTCAAAAAACTGAAGAACTGAAAGTTTTTAATGATTGAGATGGACTTCAAGTTATTCTTCTAATCTGCGAAAAGGCAATCACCATACAAACAGACCATCCCACTGCTTTCTTTTCCTCAAAAAAACACCATACTCCAATATTCACAGACATTTCTGCAGTTAAAGAGTCAATTAAGTTAATTAAGGAGCTTAATATAATTACATTTTGCCTACAGGTAAGTTTTTGTTACTTGTTACAGAAGTTTGACATAAATCAAACTCCCAGTCCTCTTAACCTTGGTTTCAAGACATCTTTGACACCAATAGCCAGGCATGAAAGTCAGGAAAGCAGAGATTTCATTAAAATAAAAAAAAGAGGCCACTTCTTCTGGTTCTCTTCCTACATGTATTTGTTCTTATAGTATAGACAAGAATTCCTATTTTTCCCCAAAGCTTCCAGTATCGCCTTATTCACAGCCTTTAACTCCAGGTATTTGGATCTTACACAGGATCTTAAACATACTTTTCATTTTCTAGCCATGCCTTCACCGAAATTTTTGGGTTTTCTTGTTTGTCTTTTAAGTCTCCTTTAGCATCGTGCACATATCCCTACCCTTCAATCCCTGATAGTAGTCCTGCAGATTCTGTGCCACCAAGACAAAGGTTTCTCTGTAGGTTCATGGTAACTACTTGCTACAGTAATTGAAATGGAAGATAGGAGCCTGGGCACCGTTTCCTCTGGGCCTGAGGAATGCACATCCATTCAGAATGTTGCAGTTAAGTCTGCTTCCCTGGTCTTTTCAGCCTTTTCTTTTGAGAGGTTCCTCTCCCCCTCTACCACTTGAAGTGGTCATTCATGGTCTCCACTAAGGCAATTACACTGACAAACTTTCTTACCATACAAATCACTTGTGGCCTAAGTTGGACTCCTTCAACCAATAAAGAAAGAAAAGCATCCAAAATGTCACACTACTGAACCGCTGCTTTCACACTGGTTTAAGATACTGTTGGAAATACAAACTTACCGTCTCGGTCTTCATCATGCACATTTAAATACAAATACTCCATTCCTCTTCCTTTTTTGTATTCCTCTATTCCTTGAATTTTTCCTATTAAGCTAGTTTTACCTGCTCCATCTTCACCTGGAGAGACAGAAGTAAGACGGCACTCAATCTTTAATCAGAGTTACGTATTAAAAACCACCTGGGGCAATAAGGGAACCGTACCCTAACAGGATGACTGACCTCATTGAAGTTTTGAAATATAACAGGTTTTGCCCAACTCATCCATCTGTCCTAAGTGCATGTCGCAGCTTCAAATCTTACTTCTAGTTATTGATAAATGCAATTATGCCACTAACTGTCCTATCTGAAATAAGCTCTTACACCTATCTTTAAAAAGCTATGTTAAGGAGTAGTTAAACACCTCAAACAATTTCAGTCTTACAACTACAACCAAAGTAGTTAACAAAGTTTTTCTAAAGTGCTTTCTAAGCTCGTCTTGCAATCAGAAGAACAGGATTGAGAATTCCCTCATATCAAACAGCACACACCACCAAGGTGAGTACGGCAAATCTGTTTCCTTAGTTTTTATGGGCTGGTTTCTTTGAATATTTACAGATCTAAAGAAACCTTAACAAACAGTAAGCCCGTTCTGTGTGTATTTGGGTAGCATAGCGGGGCAAGCCTGCAAACCAGATCCATTCACTCCTATTTTCTCCACTCCAAAGGCAGCTTAGGTAACCAGTGAACTTCACAGCACATGCACAATGTAAACACCTCAACTACTGCCAGAGACTCTTTTTAGAAAGCCTTAATTCTAGTTCTATGCCCCAGACTTGGAAAACTTCACAGGCAGTTTTTCCAGTTTGAAAGAGTAATCGAACTGAATTTGGACATAAAGCAGGGTTTTGCCACTATAATTTGCCATACAATGAGTATATAACAATTAGACATTAGAAAGTTCTTGAAACTCACTCACAGGTTACAAAATTAAGATTAATCCCAGTTGCCTAAGAGGTACCTTATCAGCTTTATGTCAAACACATTTTTTTCCAAAGTCTCTCCTATACAGAGAGAGTATAAACACTCACTTTTAACCACATGACAAAGAGGAAAGTTCAAGGGCAGTAATTTTCACTGCTAAACATAATGATGTTTTCCCTTTACAGGGAACTGACCATGATCTATAGACAAAACTGCGGCTACATTAAAAACACTACAGATACAACCACTGGAAAGAGCAGAAGAATCATACTTTGGTAAGACTGATTTTGCATTTGCTCAACATATCATTTCTAAGAATAGCACATGAAGTCTTCAATCTAGAGGTAAGCTTTATTTTCATATTTTATTAACAGTCTAGAAAACATAAGACTGCTTACTTTAAGGAGTCCAGGGGACTTTACTCAATTGAACGAAAATGCTATTTTAAATAAAATATATTTTTGAAAAAAGAAAAAGAGAAAGAAGACAAGAACTGAAGTCTAAAGTCTAGTTTAGATAAGTGAAAAATTAAGTTGTATCACTTTAATTTTTTTCATAATTTAAGAGTTCATTTGTGAGTTCCTTAACTGTATTTTATACATCAAGATGTACTTGAGCAAACAATTATAGCTAGTTTTAAATAACCACTGAAAAGCACTCCTATTTTCTAGTCATATATCAAGCTTTTCCTCTTCTTGTAAGAATATTCTTTTAAACAAAAATGCTGATGAAGTGAAGAGTTCAAACTTTGTCCCCAGATATCAATTACAATTTGTCCTCTGCCCTCACCCAAGTATTTATCCAAGCTTCTTAAAATTGTCATCTAAAAACAACTGGAAAGACTGTACTACCTGCTGCTCTGACATGTTATGAAGCTACTTTAACTTTTGCCAACAATGTCTGTATGATTTATTGTGCTATTTTACCTTTTTGAACAGGCAGCTTCAATTAACTTGTGCCAGCAGAAGGCTTAACAGATAAGACAAGACAAAATTTGTTATTCCTTTTAATGAGGGGTTGCAGTTAACAGCTTGCTTAGTTTCTCAGAACACCTGACTCCCAGCTAAGTTCTCTTGCTTACTACTTTGTTTCACACAGGTGGCAATAAAGATTTCAACTTGCTAGCACTGGGAAAGTTTAATCTCCTCTACAAAGCGTATCTGGCAGTGCTTAACAAAAGTAGCTGCAACAAGTCTAAAAGACACCTGTGGTTATGAAAAGTTCTACACCTGACAAAAGATACACTTAGGGAGCCTGACCTAAAACATGCTTCTACAGATACTAATATCTATGTTACTACTGTTTGAAAGTGCTCATGGTAAACAGTATAGGCAAACTTGAAATATACATCCCACAAGCCCCTTACTTATCAGGGCTCTGTGTTATGTCATTTCCTCTCCACCCTCGTATTTCCAAATGCCTAAAGGAAACTGGAGTTCAATACTGTTAAGTTAGTATCTTATGGCAAAAAAAGAGCTGGAATTTTATTTTCTCCCCCAGACTGAAAGAAATTTTATCAGTACAGCGTAAGCTAAGTTGATTTGATGTAAAATTAGTTTCTCTGGACACATTCACACACAGTAATTCCTGCCTTCCATCACAGAATTACCTAAATTGAATCTGTTCCATGAAGAGGACTGTCTACTCCCTTCTCATTAGCAAATATCCACCCATTTCAGAACACCAAGGTCAGGTAGGTGGATCACTGATGCACATGACAGTATTGTACAAGTCACTGCATGCAGAGAACACTGCTCATCTTTCACTAGAAAGCCAGAGTGATGCATCAGTGAAGTCTGAAGGGATTGGTTCTACTTTCATTAATTACTCAGGTAAATGAAGAGAATAGTCCAGTTTACAGAAGATATAAGAGAAACTAGATCTGTGGAGAAAGGGGTTAGAAGCAACACTGACAAGTGATCCAAAACAAGTTAGCAATGCATAAACCAACAAGTCTACAAACAGGATGACCTACTTGCAAGAGTGCAAGACAGCTGCCTAGCCAAATGTGCCTTATTCCATAGGAAATCCGGAGTTCTTGACATATCTAAGCCAAATTAGAGTCAGTAATTTTTCAATGTTACTGAAAAAGCTGTCAGAAAGTAAAACCAGAAGCATCGTACAAGACATAAGGAGTTCTTCCTTTTTGTCCAAACAACTGGTCATAAAAAGTGAGGAATAGATAACTGTCTTGGCCAAGAGACCATAGAATCAGAATAGAATGGGTTGGGTTGAAAGGAAACCCCACACTAGTCTACCCAACGTATGAAGACTTGAGGTTTCATCTGCCTCTACTTTCTATGTTTAGCATGTTGAATATACCTTTTAAAATTGTGAAAACTGCAAATGTATTTGCATCCTTGTTATTAATTTATTTTTTTTCCAACCTGAAGACTTCAATATAAAACACTTGAAAAGTCAACACACTTTGAATATACTGAATTATGCTAGGAAAGAGCAGCAGTAGGATTTTGCTTTGTAGCTACTTTTCAGCAAGAATATCAAAATACAAATCAATCTTAAACCAGTGCTTGTCTAAAACTCCTAAGCAGTTAATAGAAATCTCATTATCAAATTAATTCTAAGTTTATGCAATGCTAACATTTAAGACTTCTCAAAACTCAAACATTTTACAGTAATGTCTTTAAGTGTGTACAGAAGGTTCTCTTCCCTAGAGGAGAGGGAAACATTTGTGAGGAAATGAAAGTCTATTAGCTATTCGAGGTTTGATGGATAATGTACAGCATAATAATGCAATTAGCATTAAGTACTACCAGGGACATATATAACACTATATATGCTTTGAAAAAAATCTCAATAGGAGTACATATATACACATATACTATATAGCATTTGAAATTATAAACTTTGACACATTTAAGCATATTTATCTTTTTTTGGTTGTCTCTGGGTATCTCTAAAATCTGAAAAAGTAATGCTGCTCAGTTTCAGACAAAAGCAAAATATCATATTCCCTAGCCTTAAACATCAGTGCGTACTAATATTATGAAAGAGAAGGCTTTTTTAAAGTGCTACTGAAGAAATACATAAAACAGAGCCTTATGTAACTTCAAAAAGAGTTATCCTCATCCTCCAGTCCAAAATTTTAAGATGGAAAATCCTCTAGTTTCTTCTTTATTTCTTACTGTGGGATTATTAAATTTATGACTGACTTCAGTACAGAAACTCACAGCAAAACATTTCTGACACACAATTTTCCATTGTAATTTGATGTAATTTCAAGGTAGAATAAAAATCAGGTAGATTTTGCATCCTTCTTTTGCAAGTAACATAAAAGCTTCTCCTTTTCCAGAGTAAACACTAAAGAATTGAAATTGCCCATCACATCAAACTGCTCTCACACATTAATACCACAGTGAGGAAACAGAAGTGATGCTTCTACCAAGCAGTGCTATCCACCAAAGCTGAACACAAGAGAAACAACAGATTTAATTTTGCAGAGAAGTCAGGCTAGGAAGCAGCTGAAACAAAGCCAACCCAATCTGCTTATGCACAGTATTTCACCATCTTGTTAACAAAATGGGAAGTCAACTAAACAAAAGCAGTTACATTTTTATGCCCACACTTCTATTACTTCCCTCTGAGTTTGGGGTTGTCAAAGCTCCTCTGTCCAAGGTGCTACTGTGTCCACAAAAGAAGAGTTTGACAACATCCTTCTTGTAGCTGCCCTCAAACATATAGGAAACTGTGGTAATACAAACCTTTCCCAGCCTCCTCCCTTCTCACTACTCCAGGCAAGTTGCATGTTTACTGAGCAGAAAATCAAGTATCACTAAATGTTCTGCTACAATACAGAATTCAGCAGAATGGTCACCCACAGACAGGAAGGATGGGCAATGAGGTGGATGAATTGCCTTCTGTGAGGGCAGGCACTTATCTACGTACTGCTACACAAACTGTTCAGCCATAAACTACCACATCAGGGAGAATTTAGGCTCTATCAGAGAACTTCTTCAAACTTTCAATTACACATTTTAAAATGCAGAATATTTACTACCTCTGCTATTTCCACATTTCTTTCAGTTTAGAAAATTAAAACAGAAGTAGGTTTTCACTTGGTAAAAGAAGATATTCCTAATTTCTCACAGAAGCCTGTACATGAAAGAGTAATCAGTGTGTTAACCCCAGGACAGACATGAGTTTTGACTTTTTATTTAAACTGTTTTTCTGTTGTAAAGTTCCAGTGTGATTAAAATATGTCAAGGCAAAGAGGCAAGAAGAGAACATTTCTTTTGTGTCATCAGTACTGATGGTCTCCCCCTCTTTGACCTAGGGCTTTGATTTTTTTTTTCAACAGCTCTTTGAAAAATTCTGGATGTACTTAATAATTTGTAATCTATAATCCTACTGGTGCCTTGATGGGAGTCTGTTTGTTTGCATTTTAAACCCATCAATTAAAATTCAGCTTGATATGAGAATTATACAACTCATCTCTAAAAAAACCCAAACATGTTCAAACAAAGCCAAACAGAACTAGAAATGATCCCAATTAATACCTTCTGCACATCCCACACCCTCAAGCATATTTTTGTGAATTAGCTTTAAACTTTTTACAATGCAAAAGACAGCTCCTGGGTAGAATGATTTAGAACATCTAATACCTGTAACACAAAATATTGAATACTTTTATTAATAGAAAAACATCCATCTTGCTTAAATATGATAGAACAAAGCCATCAAGTCTAAACGTGAGTTACTGAATGGAGCCAAGAGGCCATCCCAGAACACCAGAGCAATCACTATCCTACACCATGTGGAATGACTGAATCCTGACACAGTTGTCTTCTTGCTACTAGAACCAAGCATATGTGTACTACAGCTATTCTCAAGATAAAATACTTCTCACAAGCTAATAACTGCCTTTTCTACAGCTGCATATTAGTGAAAGAGGCTTGTTGATATATTCTGTACTAATTGAAGAATGCCTTTTGCAGAACAAGACCAAAATAATCAGAATAAGCCAAATTGAGTTTGCTCTCAAAGAACCAAAGAACAAAATTAACTATGCTGATGAGATCCTTCTCTCAGTCTCTCAAAACACAGAAGTTCACAAAAAGTAGGTCATATCAAGCCTTCATATAAATTGCCACTAAATTATCCTTTACTCATTGGATAAAAAGTTTCTCCTCCTCCAGGTTTGTTTTACCCTGCCAGGTGAGTCTTTCTCCTCACATACCATTCATTTGGTATCTTTGCGGCACTGAAAAATTATGTAACTTTTCTGAGAAGCACCTTAATTACACTTCTGCATTTCGGCATGATAGAAAGCAGATCGTGGACAACTCTCCAACACATATTTTGCTGAGTCCTGCACCATGAGAATACACAGCCTGACTGTGGAAACAGGTACAGCAGTAACAGTGTTACTTATGCTTGGAGAGACCCACCGTCACAAAGCCAAATATTGCAGAGAATTCTACAGTGAATATGAACAGCATCCATCTCTAATCCAAGCCTCCTTTAACATAGCTGGAAGTCGCCCAGTGTATTTTACCCAGGTTCACTATCAAAATAAAATAATCCTATGTTACTATCCAAGGGACACCTTTATTGGCACTCCTGCCACTAACCTGCCTGGCAAACAAAAGCACAATTCTTTTCACTGTTCTTCACCTTTGGAGCTATTTCAGAGATAGATCCAATAATCTACAGCACCTCTGACGATGAGACAAACTAAAATAAATGCAATTCAAGAATTTCAGAACTTCCCATGCTGTTCCAAGTGAGTTTTACTACTCAGCATGTGTGTAATTCTGGCTTTATGAAAGGGTATTATAGAAGGAAGGACACTATGAAAAGGTACTACTTAATTCTAAAAAAATGCAGCTACAAAACAAGCAATTAGAATTTTATCTAGGTCAATGTCCCATCAAAACAATTGACACTGTAGGAAGATAACTCTGCTGACTGAAACAAAACTTGACACTACATTTGGAAGATTTTCATCACCAACAGAAGGTGAAGACGTTGCAGTAAGAGAAGGAAAAGAAGCTGACAACTTCTGCAGTACTGTGTAATTAAGAAACATTTGAGATTAACAATATGCACAGCATGAACAAGCAGTATTTCATCAGTTATACTGATGAACTGATCACAGTGAAACTTTCAGGTGTTTGAATAGGAAAGAACAAAATAGAAAACTAATTTTTATAGAGTTGAGTACAAATTTAAGTAAGCCCATTTTATATACTCTCATGACAATTTGCTGTATTGGAACTCAGAAAGTTAACTATATTTCATGGGTCCACTAAAAGAGCTCAAAGATTCAAACAAACAGGCCTGGCCCTGCTGGAGTAAAGAGGATATGTGGACACAAGCCAGTGTGTCCCCTAACCCTAACTCTCACTTGCCCACTAAACTCAAAGCCTTTATCATCAAGTGGAGTAAAATGCATAAAGGAAACCAAAATGCTAGTGATTCAGTAGAAGCAGAAGTGTGCAACACAGACACATAGAGTCAGGTGCACAGGTGTCACTGGATGGTTTGAAATTGTTAGAATTGCAGGCAAAGAATATACTATGCTCCAGAAACAGAGGAATGTATGAAATCTAAAGCCAGACAGAAAACAACTATTCAATTCACTTGCCAGCTGGGAGCCTGTTTTCTGGTGCATCCTGGAATGACTTCCAACATTACTGCTCGAATGTATGTTGTAGTTTATTGGATAAATGATTGGTTCAGGTCTCTGAATCCAAGTCTCCACACATTCTATAGCTTTATGGATTCCATCCGTAATCTGCAATGGTGACTTGTCAGCTGCTCCCTCTACTCCACTTGCTGGTTAAGATACATCAGAAAAGGAATGAACAAGAGAGCTCCCAGCTATAAGCATCAGCTTTCCCATCACACTCAACAAAAAACATCTCAGGCAATCAACTACCTTTATTACACAAGTGAACAGAAGAGACAGTCCAGCAAGGGGGGGGGAAAAAAAGGGAAGCAAGAGCAACAAAAATACACTTTCTCGGTTATCTGCAAAAAGTAGGTAGAAATGTCCATGAGAGCACCCAATGTCCTTAAGAGGGTAGGAACATCTTATATTTTCTGCTGGTATAGTTTGCTAAATGAGGTAGCTATGGTCACTATGACAAAACTGCCTAGGAATCAGAGCGTAAGTGACTTACATAAAGTTTAAAAAAGCTTGTGCTTTTATTATTGTTCATACAAGAACAGAAAAATGCTTTCATGCTATATGTGGTGCAAATCAGTTTAAAGTCTTCACAGAAGAACAGTTATTGAAAAATTGTCTGCAAGTGAAACAATTTTCAAGAAGTAAAACTGTAAGTTAATTAATATTTGGATGATTTTGAGAAGATTACCAATATTATATGTTAACCTTCACTTCACAAAACTATGTGCCATATGTACAAATTAACATTTGGCATTCCAGTTTCCTTTAGTTATTGTGTTATACCTTATGTTATTGTGTGTTATACCTTGAACTGTTTTCCAGGTTCTTAAAAATGAGATGTTAACATAGGTAAAAACAAATACTGAAATAGCACCATTAGCATGCCAGACACAGCCAGGTTCCCAGAACAACTAGGCATACAAATATATGCACTGTTTGAAAAATATAAATGCTGTAGGCAAATTAGAAAACCTGTCCTAGCAAACAAAAGAACACTACGTGATGGGTTTGGCTTTTCGGGGTGGGGGAGTGGGATATTGGAAGCTTAGGGAATTCTTTTAATATGCAGATTGCAATGAAAATAAGCACTCATTTGTTACCATATATATCATGTTTCAGCTGGTAAGTTTTGACCAATATGACTGTTTATACAGCAAATATTTGCCTGCCACGAAATGCACAAAAACCGTCAAGACTTTGGTCAGCTTTACAACTTCTGCTTAAAACTACTGGAAGCATAATGAAACTGAAAATAATCATGGCAAGAAGTGATCTGGATGAACAATAAATGTTAGGACAAAACTATCTAAAGGAACAAAGCTTGAACACAGAAGAAATGTGAGATAACAGAGAAATTGCAAACACACAGTTCAAGAACCCAAACAGACCAGGAACTTCACATACTGAATCTGCCCCATATGGAATGCATAAGACCTCTCCTTTTTCTGTGCCAGTGTGCTTCAGGAGCAACATTATGACTTGCAAATGAACAAGGGTTAGGTATTCTCACAAAGAACATAGCCATGGTCCTCACTGGCCAGTCCTCAGATCTGATGCTCTTTTTCCTAAATACAAGCCAAGCCTTTTTTTCCCCCTTGTACCTAGGACTTCTAGAAAACACAGTTTCTAAGCAAGAATCAGAATTTCTTCTGCAGACCTGAACATCTTTTAAAAAATGCATTAGTCAAAAATAGAAAAAAAAAAGTATTAGTTCATTCTATAAGCTCTACATAAATGGTAAAAAAAATCAATTTCTATACAACAGGTTGAATATTACAAACTAAATGAGCTTTTGGAAACATTGTGTGGTGTCTGCTCTAGCTCTGAAGAAAGCAGTCTCCAGTTATGGAGTACTAAGGATTACCTGACTATGAAAAGAGGAAAAACAAAGAGCGTAAACTTCCTGACAAGGATCACAGCTTGAGGAAGAATCTTGCAACTTCCACAAGGACAATCACCCAATTTAGGTTCAAAGTATCACATCAGATGCCTCAATCATTATGAAATCTTTAATGTCACTAGAACTTTCCATTTCAATATCTTAATTATGTAACATAAAGAGTAACAAATTAAAGGGGAGAAAGTCTTGTAATAGCTTCACTAGGCCATGCTGTGTTCCTTGCACAGTCTTCTCCTCAGTCAGTTTTAAATCACCACTCAGCTTGTCAAAACAGGAAGAAAAGGATCACAGTGATTGCTTTAGGATTACGGAGGAAAAAAATACTTAACTTGAAAAACCTCAAGAGAGTATAAACCACAAGACTACGCAGAATTAGAGTGTGCATAGAGTCTGCACAAATATCTTTACTGAGTTTTAGCCACATTTCCAAATATCAACACACAGTTCTTTCTGGGGACAGGAAGGCTGGCAAAGGACTGGAAGAAGCAGCTAGCTATAAATCCATCCACTTGGATTTCTTATGTTGTCTACTGGTAATAGTATTTAATAGTCTTTCAGGGGAAAAGAAAACAAAAAACAAAGCAACAAAAACCAAAAAGCCACCCCCCTAATAATAATAGCAATAATATATTCATACACACAAGAATATGATGCTCGGGAGCACCCATTTCCTCTCCCCCCGCCCCCTAAGTTTTTAATTTTGACGTGTCATTTTCCTTCTCTCCCTCGGCAGCGAAGGGCAGGCGGGTGTCCCATTATCGCCCTCTCAAAGTCCCACTCGGCAGCTCCCGGGGCTGGCCCGGTTGGACTCGGGCACAGGGTGGGGATGGGCGGGCAGCAGCCAGCTACACGCTGGGCGGTGTGGGCAGGGCAGGGCAGGGAAGGGAAGGGAAGGGCCGGGGAAGCAGCTCTGTGTCCGCATGACACACCGCAAGGCTGGCCCGGGACCCGCAGGCACCCCGGCGGAGAGAGACAATAAGAGCTCCCCATCCAAGCCCTCTAAACCTCGGGAACCAGGGTAGGGAAGGACAGCGAGGGCATTATGGCGGGATACCCACAGCAGAGGGGCGTATCTAGAGCATCCCTGGGTACTGCATATCCAAGATGAAGCCGAGCCACGCCAGGGCAGAAGCGAGAGGGTTAAGGCAGCACCTTGTCACCCATCAACACCCCCTCCCCTCGGGGCGCTGAACAAGGGAAGCTCCAGGAGCCCAAGAGAGGGCTCAGGAGGCAGCTTGTGGGGATGGCAGGGGGGTCGGGATGCCTCTCTCAGCCCGTGTGTGTGCGGCAGGGATGGCAGGGGGATCGGGATGCTTTCCTCACCCAGCAGGAGGACGTTCTTCCCCGAAGGCAGCTTGGAGCGGGATCGCGTGGACACCTCGCTGAGGATGCAGGACCTGGCGCGGAGAGACGACAGCGCTTAGGAGGCACTCCCCCCCGCTCCTCCCGGCCCCCACCCTCGCCATCTCCCGGGAAGGGGGCCGGGGGCAGGGCAGGGCCGGCTCTGCCCCTCGAGGGGAGGTGTCCCCGCAGCTCCGCGGCCGCGGGGAGCGGGCACTGCCGGCCGGGCCGCCCGCAGGGCGCGGACCCGCCGAGGGCAGGGCGGGGCGGGCGGGCGCTCACCAGAGGTTCTGCCCATCGTCCTCCTCGCCGCCCGCCCGCAGCTCCGCAGCGCTGGTGCTGGCCGCGGCCGCGGCGGGCGAAGCCGAAGGGAAGGCGGCAGCCGAGCCGAGCCCGGGGGACGCGGAGGAGCCGAAGGAGCCGGCTCTCCCCACCGCCGCCGCCATCTTCGCTGCCGCTGCTGCTGCTGCTGCCGCCTCCTCCTCCGCCTCCTCCTCCTGCTGCTGCTGGCCCTGCCCGCCCCGCCCGGCCCCGCCGCCTCCACGGGACGCGGAGCGGGCGGCGGCGCCGCGCCCGGAACCCGGATGTGGGGCGGGGCGGGGAGGGGGGGAGGGAGGGAGGGAGAGGGGCGGTCCAGGAGCCGTGTGAGGGGGTGCTGAGGGCGGGGAGCTGCAGTGTTTGGTCCCGGAGCGGTGTGAGGGGGTGCTGAGGGCGGGGAGCTGCCCTGTGCCGTGCTGTGTGCCCCCCGGCCCTGCAGGAGCACCTCACACCCGAGACAAGTAAGTGTGGCTGGGGTGGGGATGTGCCTTTTGGGGGAGCCCGCCCCGAGAGGCCTCCCCACTTCACCTGCCTCACGAGTACGGGCCGAGAGCCGGGCAAGGGTGGGTGACATCGGGCCCGGGCAAGGACGGGTCCCATCGCACCGCTGTGGCAGCCCGACCCGTGGTGGAAGTCCCAGGAGGAGCGAGGAAGCGTGTCAGTCCCATTCCCTCTGTTTTCCTGCTAGTGTGCTTGCGAGGTAACACCCGAGTGGCTTTAGAGTCTGTAAAAGTTTAACTGGGTGAGTTTTGTCCCTTGGGGGGCGTTTAGGGGAAACCTAAGGAGGGGATGAGTCCTTGTGTACGTCCCTTTCAAACAAAAGGTGCCCAGTCCCAGAGCCTTTGGATATTCAGGAGAGTATTGGCTGTATTAGCAACTTAGTTATGCCAGCAGCTTGTAATTAAGTTCTTTCTTGCTGCTGTGTTAATTTTATTTTTCCCAGAAAACACTGCTTTTTAAGTAGTATTTTGAAACAGGGGAAAAAAATTAATCCCTTTTTCCTAGCGATGCATTTCTCTCAATGGCTTTGTAACCCAAAATACAAACATTCCTTTCATGCGCTTGTTGTTTTAGTAGAGACCAGGTGTTGTAACTTGTAGGTCACCATTCATGTTAAGTGTATTTCTTTCTTGGGGTATAAAATAGGTGAAGCAACAGTAGCCATGTGATGAATTACAAGTACTTGTAACAGGGACACGGTTATTACTCAGAAGTATTTTGTTGTGGATAGAACAGGTGTGGAAAACTTGCAGAATTTTGGTGGAGATGCATCATCTAGTAAAAGGTGACCGCTAAACAGAGGAGTGATGTTGAAAAGCCACCAAGGAAAAACACTTGCTGCAAGGCCCTGCAAGGCCTCCTTATGGCCTGCTGGGAACTGCATTCCCCTGGTGTCTCTGGTTTTCATCACTGTGGGGTCAACTGATTTAAATCACTAAAACATCAGAAAACTGATTACTGAAATGAATGAATAACACTTCCAGTTTGGTGAGGTGAATCATCTTCTGGAAAGTTTGACGAGTGACAGAGCCAGAGCAAAGGGTGGGGAACAGAACTTGACCAGAGAGTAAGGAGAGAAGGAAGGTGGAGTTCGAATTTGGGAGTCAGTGGGATGGGAATGCCTTTCCATTGACAGTGAACAGTTAGGCCAGCTCAGCTGCAGGTCAAGTTGTGGTTCTAAGAGAAAGGGAAAAACAAAGAACCCCAACAGATTTTAGAATACATTTCCTAGTGAAAACAACTTCTAAGAGCCCAAACTGTAGCAACCTGCTTCAATCAAAAGGGAAAACATTGGTTTTAACATAGTTTGAGAAACAGATTGCTATTTATTCTGTTGTGTGATGTTCAGATTTTTGTGAAAGTTTAATAAATAATGGAAAATCACTAAAATTTTAACACCTTATTTGCAAAGGCACTGAAAATAACGAGTCTTAAACTACTTAACGTTGCTTGTTATTTTGAATTATGTTCCTTATCATATTGTTCACGTGTGAAGTATATTCAATTGAGATATGTAAATTATATTCCCCCGGGACTTTTTTGGAACTACAGCGTGTATGGCAGAATTAACATTGAAATATGTGAAAGTAGTAGCAAATAAAAGGCTACAAGGAAGAATCATAATAAGACCATGTTGATTTGTGCTGAGTAAGGAACATACTGATTTTGAGAAAACACAGAGCAATTTTCCTGCTCCTCTGCTTTTATAGAGGCTAATGTTCCTTGCTGGGGAAAAAAAAAAACACAAACCAACAACCTGGTGATTATCAATCTGCCAAAGATCGTTCACAGTGAAAGAGAGACCACCTCTTTTCTTTCTCCCCTCCTCCTTCCCCTGACATCCATTCATTCTGGAGTCTTTTTAAGGTGGCTTTCACTGTCTCATCCTCTTCTAATGGAGGATTTTGCTGTGTGTCTGTGAAAGAGATGTGTACGTTAAAATTCCCTGAGGATTCACTCACCAGATTGTCACATCTGACAGTTTTGATGATGGTTTTGTGGTGTGCTTCCTACCTTTAGCAGAAGCCATCCCTCCCTCCTATTCTGCCTCCTCTCCATTTTATTTCTGTCTCAGGAGCTGCAGAGGAGAAAGTGAAAATGGAAATGCTTGGTCATCATACTCTCAGATTAGGTTACAAAAAAATCAGGATGGAAGCAAAAATGTTGAGAGAATCGAGCCTTCATCAGCTGCAGTGTGGTGATACAGTATCTCAGTTAAATTATTCATAGAGTTAGCTGTACAGCATGATAGGAAGAGGAAATTTAGGAAAAGCGGTAATGAAGCAACCAAGGAAAAGGCAAGGGAGGGGGAATCAATAAGACGTTCTTTCCTTTCCTGTCCTGTGAAATAAGTTTCTCTCTGGCAAAATGATCTTGTGATTGTATGGGAAAAATCATTCCATGCAGCGTTTTCCAAAATGTGACTGTGAATAGGAACTGATCTTAATGATGCCCAGCAAGCATAAAAGCTTCATTTTCTCCTACCTCACCCAACCTCTAGATGTTTATCCAAGCACATTAAATACAAGGTCTTCCCTGACTATCAAATGGTAAGTTTTAAAGTTAAAACTATGTTTTCTTACTTAGAACTGCCATTCTGGTTTGATAGTACCTCATACCCCATGCCTGTTATGCCTGCAGAGGTAGGTATGACTATACAGGACAAAGACAGGGAAGAATGGGGTCCATCAGCTCTGATGAGAAATAACATTGTTTCAGCTGTTGATTGTTACAACAGTTCTAACTTGAAGAAGCACTGCCAACAACTTCACTACAAGGGCAAACTAAGACAACATCCCCTTGGCAAAATAATGTCATTTCCTAATACAGGCAAGGTCTACGTCCCTCTGCGAGCTGCCCTGGGGTGATGCCAAAGTGCAGATGCATCTCCACCCTGAGTCAGGGTGCAGCTGTGCAGCTTTAGCCAGCTGTGCCATGCTGTCCAAGGAGGCACCAGCAGGGACAGGGACGTCCTGTGCACGGCTGCTTGGCAGTCGCAGGCGTGCAGTCTTGGTTTCTCTCACATTCTCTGCCTCTTCACTTTCTGATGTGCTTTGATTATTCTCTGCTCCTCTGCTTGTTCTTAACGTGGGGCTCCTTGTTGCCTGTCTCTCCTGTCTCTCTTCACATAAAAACTTTTGTCTGAGTTAGTATTGTATGAAATCCAAAAAGTGATGGTCCAGCTTCTCTGTCTGCATCTATTGTGAGTGGCCAAATACTATGAAGTTGGTTGCAAAAGTAAGCCTATGGAACGGAATTGTTATAGTTCAATTACATTTAAAAGATCCGGTTTAGGTTCCTCAAGAGATTCTGCCTTTAAGGCAAAACTGGCTTCTAAGCAATGTTGACCTTGTTGTTGAAATCAAAATTATAAAGGTCACAGTGCTCAATACATACTAGGAGTGTAGCACTGTGCAAAAAGCATCTCTTTGAAAAGGCAGCAATGAGGAAGCAGAATACATGAAATTTCCAACAAGATGTTTTCTTGCCTTTGGCTGAAGTGTATTCAAAAGTATAAAACTAAAACTTTAAAAGAGGAGGACAAGGTTATTTGTCATTATTTGTGGATCTGAATTTGTGTGCGATTAATATTCAGAAAGCATTCATGAAGTTGGTAATGATTTTTGAAAGTGCCTTTTTTGTAATATTAACAGTTAGTCATATGAAACTTAATCTTGAAAGTGAATTACTGATTATTTTCTCGTTTACAACATTCAAGTTATTCTGTTGGGAAATGAAAAAATACTTTATGCCTTAGCTGAATAGTTGCAATAGCACAAATTACAAATGGGTAACTTCAGCACAGAATTACTATTTCAATCTGTATGCTGAAATTTGTTAATATAAACTGTAGAGATAATAAGAATAACAAATATGTCTTGGGAGTCTTAATGAGAAGAATCCATAAGAAATATTAGACTATGACCAGTTTTGTGTATCCCATTTCCTTTTCACGTTTGATCACATATAAATCTTGTAATTCATCCAGTTATGGTTTGTGCTGGTTAGTAATATAAGCTCTGCAGACCATGCAGCAATGGACCACTTACTTCCAAATTTATTTTCTACATACTGCACTGTAAATTTTTAAGAATGTGCAGGGCTAACTAGCTTTATGAAGCAGTGTACTATGGCCTGCTTCAAAGGAGACAAAGACTGTTTTATTTCACAGAGACAATGTTTTATTTATTTAATTTAAATTGGTTACCATTCTGCAGCAGATGGAGCAGAGCACCTGAAACATATGTTTAAGTACACCCTTGAATTTACTTGGAATGCATGAGATTTAAAATGTGCTCTACATGTCTGCTTGATGATTAAAAATATGTGCTTGCTGTGTATTTATAGAAGACAACTGTGATCAACGAAGGTCATAGTTATTATGATTTAAATCCACTGGGAGACCAGGTATGTTCCCTCTCAAGGCACATTCAGTTCTTTCTTGGCCACATGGTATAAAACGTGTTCCATTGCTTTAAGCAGGATCATTTCTTCAAAAAGGGAAGTTTCTTACATTTTGGGTTTTGTTTTGTTTAAATACAATATTGTTTATTCAGGAAAAATGTGTATGAATGATTTCCCAGATTACTGGAGAGGCAGTGAGCAGCAGGCACTTTCTTGTGCATTATTTATACTTCTACTCCTTTAGTCAGTTCTTTAGCTCAGGGAGCTGTGACTGCTTCTCAAGTAGCTGGTTTGCTTTATGCTGGCTTTTTGGTTGTCAGATGGCATGGCTACTTGGATAGGTTACCGTGAAAAAAGGATGTGTGTTTTTGGTGTGGGAGCTGCTTCGTGCATGTTATCTGAAGGAATCTGTGAAAATCTGTGTTTACTTTGTCTTCAGTAGGGATTGAAGTAAGGTATTTTCCATTTACTGCAAAATAAGAGTGTTCATAGAGACAATTACTGCAGAGTAGCTTAAGAAGTGTAAACCTGTACTCAGGCTACATTGCAATAATTTATGTAAACATGCTGTTGTGAACAGGGGCTGCCACAGTCACCCAGCTGCTCTGTTGTGTGCTCCAAGACTCTCATCTACTGGACTTGGTTTCTAACTGTTCGTTTCCCCCTGGCCCAGTCCTTGGTTGGTATTTCCAAAACTGTGTATAAAAACTATAAAGGGAACTAATGTTAAAAAATCTCGAGTCCTTTGAAGACACTGAGCGTTTTTAGCTGCCACCTAAGTAAGCATTTTAAAGTATTTAGCTTGGAAAGAAATATTCTGATTATGTGAGTGTTAAATACGTTCGATTTAGGTTTTCATCATCTCAGTGGCTTAATGATGATGAGACATACTCCTATTTTATCCTGCCTCTGTACAGGAGAGTTTGCTTTGTTGTAACAGGTTTTGTTCTTTTTCTTTAGTTTGCTATCTGTTAAAAAGCAAAAACTTTGGAATACTTTTTATTTAGTTACACAAACCAATGTGATTCCTTCCATTTTTCCATTTCAAAGTCTAGTCATTGAAGGCCTACAGAGTTCAGAGACATATATATTTCCTTAAGCTGCTGTGTTAGAAATTGCTATTTCAACTAAGTAGTATGTTGTTTCATATGTTGGAGGAGGATATTCTTTTCCATATTACTCTTTCTGTAAATCATGAATAATATCTCTGGTAAGGATGATGCCCTTTTAAATAAAATTGCCTGCTAGAATCATCCTGATCCTCAAAACTCCATAAATGGATGACTTTGGTTACTATAATCAAGTTATGAATGTAAGACCAACCTGTATTCTACTCTCTGTGAATTGATAGAAAAAATGTAGCCCAAACAAAAATAAGCAAAAATTGGCAATGTGGAGCATTGCCTTAGAATAGCTTCACAATGTTTTAGAATGATTAACAGAAAAACAAACAAAAAAGTTATTAATGGAATAAGAGAGGAAATACTGGCAGTAAGAGTTCTCACTTGCTTGCAAACCTAAAAGAAATAATACATTCAGTAAACAGAATTATAAAGGTTCTTTAGAGTGGAAGGAGACCTGATTGTTTTGGGTTTTTTTCACTTTTATTTAAGTCCTGACAAAATCTATCCATATGTTGTATTAAGAGATGTGATGCACAAAAACATTTAGTGGAACTGCGTCCAAGGTGCCAAGAATATGTATTGCTGAGACACATTTTTAACATATAAGGCAACATTTAAAAATTAGGGAGGGAGATATTGTGTCTTGAGTGGAGAACATGAGATCTCAGCACCAGGCATTTGTAGCTGTCCTCGAGATAAACAGAGTAATGGGACAGGGCCATCATGGCCCTTTGCCTGGCTGGTTAAAAATAAACACTGCACACACTTCATATGCATCTCTCCCTTCAGAGTGTGGGAGGAGAGAAAAATCCACACAGGAACAGATGCTCGGTTCTTGTCCCTTTCATGGCCACCCTCCCAGGTTCTTATCCCTGCCCTTGGCTCAGTGATGCCACAGTCAAGGGAAAGGCCTCTGTTTAATTCTTAATCCCTGTGTGATGGGAGCAGGTCTGTGCATGTAGCTGAGGATAAACTGATTATTTTATATATTTATTTACTCACAATAAAGGAATAAATCTTGCCTCTTGCGGATAATAAAAACCATTTCTCATTACTTTGGTAAGGATCTTGACAGGTTAAAGAAAAAGGGCCAAATCTTAATTCAGGGAGGTACTGTCCTATGAAACTGATTCACAGCAAGAATACCTGAGTGAGTAAAAGTACCAAAGAAAACGAAGGAAAGAAAAATTCTAGGTTTATTAAACATGAGACTTTATAAGAAAATTGTTTGGGTTTTTTTTCTGTCAAAATCAAGTGTTTATAGTTGTCCAGCATTCTGTTCCTGTTTGGGCCATGCTGGGTTTGGTTTAATTTTTTTCTTCAAATTCTTTGCAGAGTGATGATTTATGGTGAAAATTTGCTGACCCTCGACTGTAGGACTACAGTGAAAGTACTCTACTTAGGTACTCTGAAGGTTTTGAAATGAGTATTGATATTTATTAATGCATTGTTCCATGTTTTGGAAAGAGATTAATAGTGGCGCTTCAGTTGAAGAATTTGTCTGGCTCACATTGCATTACATTTGGATTGCATCTGGAATCTCCCATGGCTTTGTTTTGCCTTTGGACAGGCATTCAGAATGCTGGGCAGGAACCTTAAGGCCGTGTTGCACAGATAGATGGGCTCAGGGGTGATGAGGCACATCGTGGGGCTGATTCTTCTCTTGACTTGAACTAAATCAAGTGAAAGCTTTATTAAGCCAGAGGTATTGCTGCAATGCAAAATGAGCATGAAAGAATAGTCCAGCACAGAGACTTCCTGCAGGCTGGTTCCTCTTACTCATTCACAGAAGCCAATGACAGTGGCAATAGGACATTATGATGGCAGAAAGGGAGTGAGGAAGTAGCACTGTCCTGCTTCCTCTGCTAAGCAAATACAGATCTTTCTAATTGCATAGTCTGATTTCAGATGTGTTATAGATTTCCATAACATGTTAAAGTATAAATTACTTTACAGCAAGTATTTTGTTGTTTCACATTGGGGTAAATACATCTAGTCTGTGTATTTAACTTCAGTGATATTTTGCTTGCTTGCCTAAGAATAAATACACATGCACACCTATTATTGTTATGTGGCAATATTCAGTAAATTTAAATTTGTGCAGAAGGCCACACGTTTAAAAGAAATAAAATCTCTGTTTTGAATGTTTTTCAGTGTGTCCTTAAGCCACTTTGTTTTTCACAGCCCCTTTCTAATTCATCTATAAAATATGAATGTCCCTCATACTCCCATCCACCAAGTCACTCTAGGCCATTTAAGGTCCTGGAGCTTCTCATGCTGTGGCACTTGGGGACATGGTTTAGTGGGGGACCTGTCAGTGTTGGGGTAATGATTGGACTCAATGATCTTAGAGGTTATTTTCCAGCCTAAATGATTATATGATACTATATTTCATTTGCTTTGTGGTGCCGTTTTGTGCCCTCAAATCCTTTTCTAAAACTTCTGTTGTTCTTTGTGCATGAAGGTCTTCCCTTCATGCTTGTGTCAGGATAGAATCCATTGCCTAAGCAATTGCTCTCATTCCCACTCTTAGCCCCTGCCTTTCCTGAATTCAGAAAAAGTGCTGATATGACAGGGAAGCAGTCAGATAAGTGGTAGACTTCCTGAAACCGTGTTCTCTGTGCAGTGTCTGTTAGTAGGAGTGACTTGTAGCAACAAATCTGCAGTGTGGAATGGAGCCAGAGAAACCATGAGGAGTGAAAGATGTCCAGGTTAGCTAAGAAAATTGGCTTGTACAGGGGAAAGATTGGAACGTGTGAGAAATTAAGATAGACTGCGCTTAAAAAGAAAAAGTGCAGAACCATTGTCAAGTGTTCTGTCAGTCTTAATTTCCTACTGTTTTAACTTCATTTCTTCCATTCTCTAGCGTCTCTTAGAAACTCAGTGATGGTGATACCAGTTTTCTGCCACTACCATATTAGGGAGAGGTTTCTTCCAAAACAATAAGTGATGTCATTCTCATAGTAGAGTTGTCACTAAGCTTCAGAATCATTGTAGTGACTTGTAGGGCTCAGCATTCCAGCAAAGTCATCAGTTCAAACTCTGAAAATCTTTTCATTTTGCATGCCAAAGATTATCATAGACTTTGAGATGTGTGAAAAAATTGGAGTCTGTTCCATGGAAATTCTGCATTATTGAAAGGCAAATCAGTACAGAGTCAGTGTGGAGAAGGATCATGGTGTTCCATGGGATTAGAAGTGTACAGTGTGAGATTGGGTGCATAATTAAAGTACACAGTGAAATATGGTATAGAAATGATTGATCTAACCACCACTAAACTACTTCCAGAAGTGAATTAGTACAGCCATGTTAGTTTGGCTTTGAACACATGTTGAAAAAGACTGACTGTCTTGGTGACAGAGCACATTGGCTTGAAAGGAATGTGCTAACATATCTGTACAGCTCTTAGAACCAGGGGCACATGGGTGTGGAATGTCCACAGTGTCTGCACTTACTGGCACGGTGTCCCAGTCAGCTTGGACCTCTTCACAATGCATGCCACGTTGTAAGAGAGATGTGCTGGAACAGAGCCTGACCTGATGAGCCAGGCAAAGTGCGTATTAACAGATGATACGATTTCTTTCTCTGAATGTACCACCAGAGAGGTAAAGCTCTGTTTAAACTAAGGGACTGTGTTAGGAAAGAGCTAAGTCGTTAGCTGACTAGGAATACATTGAGTTTAAAATCAAAAAGACTTTTCTGTCAGGGCAGAGACTTCGAGACTGCCATCTGATTGAGTTATGAAAGGGGCTTTGGTCGGTTTCTGTAAGGGATTAAGTGATACAACTGCAAGTGTAAGGGTTGATTATTTGCAGTTAGTACTTCCCTTCTGGTCCTTTGTTCGTATGTCTCACAATTCTGTTCAAGTGGCAGTCAACAATACATTCCACTATTGAATCATCTGGGAAGAGCAGGGTCCTAATTATAACCTTGTGGAGTAATATTCTGCTTTTATCTTTCATATATTTCTTATCTGCATATATTTAATCTATTGTTTATGTAGAGACAGATTTCATTTAACACAGTTGAGGTGTGAAAGGAGTGGTTTGTCTGGTAGCCAGAGTATATAACCTTAAAAATGTGTAGGGAATTAGGCTTCTTCAGTTGTACAGTTAATAAAACAATTTTGTTTAATCTTGATTCTTTTTAAATAACAGTGATAGAACCAGGGAGGTTCTGGTGAAATTTCTTGTAAAGATATAACAAACAATATACATCATGATTTCAGTCATTCTAGTCATTAGGATTTGAGAACTGCTGAATTCAGCCAGATGAAAAGTCATCCTAACCTAGTAAGTAGATACTTATGGAAAAACTGTCCGGAGGCAGTCATGCTTACAGTGATTTTTCCATCATGCTCTTGTAGCCTTCAGTGGCTAGGAGACTCTTTTGTTTCATAGTTACTGCTGACCTACTGAATAGAACTGCTGAATCAATGAAGTCATGATTTTTTTGATCCATGTACAGTTTGTGCCTCACAATATCTAATGAAAATGAGTTTATTTCTACCAAAAAAAATGTATGCCTTCCAATATTTATATTATGAAAACTAGTGAATAACTACTCCCAGCTCACATTTTTTATAAAAGTCATGACTTAACACATCACTGTCATATTCTTCTTTAGATATTTTTTTAATTCCATTATGTCCTTTTTGATAATGGAATGACTAAAACTCCATATAGTATTCATGTGTCTGTGGCCTGAGTGTTTACAGGGCAGATTTTTCATGTTTTTCTCTTTTAAGTTTTAAATAATTCCTAAGTTTGTTTGCTTCTTTAAGCACCAGATGTTTTCAGATTTCTTTCCTGACGATACTAGCACCCTGTATATATACACACATATGTACTTTCTCTCCCTCTCTTGATGTGCATTGCACCTAATGACATCAAATAGCCTCTGGCATTTTATCACCCTTTCAGTATTGAACCAACCTCCACAGCTTTTCATAGCCAGCCTTAGATTTCCTCAGCCTAATAGTTTTGTGTCATCTGATTTTTTTTTTTTCCTTTGTCCTATTACGGGTGTATTTTTCTGCATTGTCTTTGAATATATTGAAGGGCCTACATCTCTCAGTTGAGCCTATGTCAGCAAATCCTGAAAAACAATACAACCAGTACAAAGTCTGACCTATAAAATCACTCAGCCTTTTTTCTTCTTCCTAAGACCAATCTTACCATTTTAGTTTTATTATTTATTACATAAGTAGGTGTATTTTTAATTCATTTTCATGATGCAGCTCTGCTTTTCAAAGCATTTACAGGATAATGGAAAAGAAGAAAACAGAAATTCACTGATTTCTGATGATTTAAATATTACACATATCGACTTTAATGATTAATTAACATTTTTATGTCATCACCGTGTGGGATTCTGGGACATACTGACAACTGAGAGGGATTGTCAGGCAAAACCAAGAAACTGTTCTTTTTATTTTTTGAATGCTAGCACGTAAAGGTTGTCTTTGACTGTCTACAATCTTCTATTGGCTTAATCCACTGTGCTTACTTATTAAGCTATGAATACCTGCAAATCCTTTAAAGGATTAACTGTATCTGCCTGCTAAGCTTTCCAAGGCAGTTAAAAATAACTGCAGGCTGATTCTACTGACACACTAAAAATTGGACCTACTCTACATTTTATGTTGTATTTGCCTCTGCTTTGACAGATGTAGTACAGTCTGGAGGTACTTAAACCTTCTATGAAGTTTGGTTGACCAAGTGCTCTCAAAAACCCCATTATAACTAGCACCTGTTCTCCCTTACTGCCCACAGAGAATCAGCGTGTGCTTTGTCACATGAAATATGCTGGTGACCAAGGACATGCAAGGTGGAAAAAGAAATTCAGCTTAATATCAGTTCATGAAATAAAGGTCTTTTTCTCTGAAGAAAAGGCCATGACTTACACAAGTGGTCTGCAGTGCAGTCCTTTCCTTATGAGATGGCTTTTGCTAGCTGCATTTATTGACTTCAGAAAATGTGTCTCCACATTTACAGAATTGTTATATTCTAATACAGCATGAGCATGTTTGCTGGATGCTGGTGGGTATTACTAGGAGGGGAGCCAAACCGATGAGATTCATTAGAGTGGACACCTTACACGTAACACACAGTTTGTCTTGATGCTCCAGAGCGTGCATGAGACAGCAGCACATTAAAATGTGTGCTGACTGCCTCTGTGCTCTGTTATTCCTGCTGGCTCTCAGGGAAAAAGAGCTGGCAGTCACCACTTTCCTTGGTCAGAGAAGTTAAATTGTATAATATATAAAATGGAAACTTTGACGCAAGGCTCTGCACTTTTTCTTGTCTTTTGCCAGATATTTTCTCTCTGAAGCCTTGTACTGGTACAACAGAAATTCCATGTGGCTGAAGGGATGCTGGCATTTTCTTGTTGTCAAAGGACAGATTACCTGATGTGAATCCTTCTTTGCTACAGTGACTCCTACCCTCCTTGACAGATTTTTTTTTTAGGTTCCTGCACAAAAAAAGCAGAAGTTGTACATAACAGCTAAAACCGGTTCTCGCACTTTTAAAGAGCTGAAGGAACGTAACATGGCATAAAGCTGTTTAAAGCTATTTTGGTCCCAAGTGTTAGGCCTCAGGCTAATTAATACTTAGATGGGTGCATGAAACCTGCATTTGTTTCAGATGGTGAAGGGGGAATATTGAAAACCAAAAGCAGGGAGATGTAGGTACTCCCAAGGGATGATATGAACTTGGATTATGGCTTGCCAACCACCCTGTTGGACTGTAAAGCATTGACACAAGTGCAGAAGGAATATTGGATTCATCAGTTTGAATTTCACTTTCAATAACAAAATACTTTACATTGCTAAAGGCTGCTAAAATTCTTTAGTTTAGCTACTTCAAGAGCTAAATACTTGTTAATTATTATGCTGTTTGGCAATGAGAGGACTGTAGATTTTTCTTCTCTTCTAAACAGGTAAGCAAACTGCACAATCCAAGCTGAAGGTTCTAACTCGGACACCATATTCAATATAACATTAATACTTGCTGCATTATATCTAAAATGCTGATTAAAATTTGTGCTGAGACAACTTCATACTGAGCTATATCAGGAGAAGACTTTTACTTACTCTAGCTAAGGGAAGTCAACAAAAATTTGGGAGAGTTACAACATTTTAAACTGTTATTATTAGTCAATGTCTGCCCACGTGTCGCCCTAACCTGCCTGAGGAAGTGCCACAGTTAAGCAGCTTCATTGCTTGTGATACTTCAGCAGTGTTTCTTAGAGCTAGTTGCAAAATTTCTACAGTTCACTATATTGCACTCCTCAGGCAATAGATGACACAGACTTACGAGGTACATTGTATGGTTTACTTATTTTAATGCTAATTTTTCTGATTAGGCATATATTGCTTATTGTTTGGTTTTGTCTGACCTTCATGGCAAACTGTCAAGTTAAATTTTACTCAACATGCATTTTTGGAGGGAGGAAATGCACTTCCTGACATAAACTACTTATTACTTTGGTATGAATAGAAACCAGCATTCTTATGTTTTAGATGTGAAATCTTGTGGAACCCAAGCTTGTCAGATTTTTGCCAGAAACTTGCTGGTTGCCTGCCAGCTCATCTACCCATCCACTTGGCAGGTGGCCCAGCCTTCCAAGAGCTGCAGCTGCCTCTGCATCAGGGATGGCAGCACTTCCAGGGCTGGCAGCTCCCAAGCAGGTGGCCAGATGGACTTCCTCTCAGGTACCACCCAGAGGGTCCCCATCGGCACGGGGAGATGTGCTCTGCATGCAGCCTGTCTCCTGGCAGGGCGGTAAGCTAAGGAACTTCCTCGTGTGCTGGCTTTTGGTAGCTTTCTAAAAAATGGCTTTATCAGTGGACATCCTACTGTCGCTAAGGAAGGCCTTGTGTCTGAAAAGAGGGATGTGTGCCTTAAACACATCATTTTGTAGCAGTCCTGCATCCAAGGTTCACGTAGAAATAACACAAAATCCCAACAGCAGGTGTAGAGGAGCATTTCTTTTTAAGTTGGAATTTTGCTTCTGAAAGAGCATTGGGTTTTGTAGAGGTTTTGTGCTTTCTATTTATCATTCTTGGTTCTCCTACAAATACCTGATCTTATTTTTGATTCAATCAGACCTCAGCAGTATCTTGTGGACTAACATGAAGGTTTTTAATCAGTTAGATATTCGTGGTAGTTGATACAACCTTGGTATTAATAATGTATTGTGAAAGAACTGTAAGAATAAATAAAAGCTGATAAGCTTTATGTTGGTGTGTACATGGTTGTTGACCTTAATAGTTTTTCTCCTATCTTTTCAGGGCTGAGAACAGCACAGTTTAATAGCACAGAGCATTCTGGGCCATGTAATTCTTCATGTTTGTATAAAAGGAAGTGCTAAATCAAACAGGTTAATAAATAATAAAAGCACACAAAGCAATTTTTCTTTCTATTCCTGATTATTCTTTAATATTTTACTGCATTTTTAATAGCTTGCTAGAAAACTTATCTTTCCTAGTGGAGCTCTACTCCAAAAATATATCAATTCTACAATAACAGGCATGGTTGGAAAAGAACTATTTTTTCTGCTCCAGCTATTGCTTGTAGATTGCTACTAGATGCCATATAAATAAATAAATATCAACTTTATTGAAGCTAAATAATGGTATTGAAAGACACATGTTAATGTAATGAAGCAACTGTGATACACCACATTTTATAGACTGTTGTCTGAAGATGATACCTCAAGAAAAATTTAATGAAGAATTCTTAACATAATATACTGGAGCATAAGATAATGCTTCTTATAATCAATTTGTCTAATAGAAACACTGATACTACAGAAGATGACACTGTGATAAAGTTCGCCCAGCTTGGAAACTTATTCAGTGACTTTAGGGATTTGACTTCATACCTTGCCCCACTTAAGTAAGTTCATTCCTGAAGTTCCTACTGGGGTAGAATAAGAGTTTCAGAATCTATGTGGATAGTCTTTTTGCTTATATAGTGTTACCTAACAGTGGAGGACCAAACATTGCCTTCTTTAATGGGACCAATGGCCTGTCGAAATCAGTACAAAACATGGAAGCACTGTAATTAAAAAAAAAAAAGTCCTCTCCCATTTCTCATCTAGTAGAATATGTTGGGATGGAGAAGTTTGGCCTTATTGTGCATTTAGCAAATGCTTCCAATGAGCTGTCCAAAATGAAACCAAACTCAATTCGTTTGCCTCTGCCTGTGCCAGCTTTATAAGTATTGAAAGCATTGGAGCTCTGTTATATATATAAAATTAGAATGAAATACAAATAAACCATACATGCTGTTTCATGCTGACATGATGACAAGCAGTTTCTCTGATTTTATTATTCTTTTGCACTAGCCAATATAAAAATTTTGCTAGCATTTCACAACACTTACAGATTAAAATAGTTGCCTAACTCCATTTCTGCTTATTAACTTAACAGCTACATGCTTCCATAAAGTAGACTATGATGGTCACATCTTCAGCTACATCCTGGCCTAGCTCCAGCTGCATAGCTGTTGACTTGAGGATATTAGATACAAACTTAAAGTTAAGCCCATGCTTAATCACTTTGTCAGTCTGTCTCTCTCTCCCTGTCTCATTGCTCCTACTGTAAAATAGAATCTATGAAATTTAGCTCATTTTGACATATGAATGAATGTTCAGGTATTTCTATACGCTCTTTGTGCCCATGACCATGGTTGACTTACTCTTATTTCAAGCCTGAAGAAAAGACTGTATCCACTGTGACTTCCAGAGTGGTGTGAGCTGTGTGTACTCTGGGTGTGGGTGTCTGTTCTCAAAGGCAATGTATGGGCTTCTCATCTAACAAGAACTTCTGTAAGCAGGTAGACTGCATTTCAGAATAAAACCTTCTCTGGGAACCTGCTCCAAAACTCATGCTTTTTGCAGCAGTTGTAAATTAAATCCTCTCTTTTTTTTTGTGGCTTTTCACTTAAATTGCTTACAGGTATCAACAACTTCATAAAAGTTTTTTTAAATTGTATTTAAAAACATTTACAGCAAAATACTACATCAGCAATAGTAGCAAAGATTTAGAAAGTGAGTTGCATAAGAGTATTTTATAGCCTGATATTGTAGTCTCATATACAAAAGTTATTATACAAAGGAAAGTATAATAAAATTATGACTGTAGGCAGTGGCTTTCATAAAGAGTGTAAGCTTTTCTAATACTTAAAAAACTAAGATATTTTACCAGAAGTGTAACCTCATATTTCCGTGATTTATGTGCATTCTTCCCCAAAATGGCATTCAGCTACATTAAGGTTGGGTATTTATGCATGACCAAATTAATGACTTTCTAGAGAGCTGTGGATATATTCAAACAAAAAGTTTTAAAACTGCTTTAATTATGTTGCTAAATCAGGAGCTAAGTGACAACTGGCATATAGTACAGTAAAAACCCCAACATTTGAAGCACACATTTCCTTAAATTTTAGTTCCTAAAAATGTTGACAGTATGCCCATGCATCTCTTCATATTTTAGTGTTTGCTAGATGTACTGCAGTTTCCCCTGGCATGTGTGTCCTGTAAGGCAAGGGACAACAGAATCAAGAAATAAACATCTGACCATGTCACAAATCCAATTAACTCTGACAAGGGCTAGTAAAGTCAAGTGAATAACAAAGCACTGCTGTCTGGAAGCAGCTTTGCAGACAGTAGGACACCAGCTGGCCAAAGCAAAAGTACTTCAGGCAGCTGAATTTTCTGCATCCACTAAGACCATCTTATACCGCGGCGAGGTCACAGCACTATAGCATTTTCAAGTGTCACATCTCATCTCCTCACTGTTTCTAAGCAGCAGGGAGGAGGAGGGAAGCATTCCCCTCACAGAATGTGAAATATTTCCTAATGTCATTACAAGGCAATGCAGTGAGGCAGAAACTGCAGTTAACATGCACAGCCTCTCCTCAGCCACACCGTGCTGGGTTATGGTAAACCTTTAGTAGATTTCAGTGCAGAAATTCTGGGGGTTGTCTAATCCCAGGACCTATGCATGTTAAAAGTGACTCTGCTTTCTTTAGATCTTGACATATAGTTAAATGGAACTGAATGGCTAAATGATTGCTTCGCTGGTCTGCTGCATTCATTTATGCCTGAGACTCAAAAATGCACGTGAATTTCTCATCTTGAGTATAGCAGGGTCAATCTAGTGACATTCCTTTGGCAAAGTTATTTTGGATTTATCTTGAGAGGAGAATCCGTTCTCTGACCTTCTGACTGGAAATTGAAATTATTCACTGCTTGTTTCCTGATGGAAAGGAAATACGTGCTCCATTTAATTTATGTAATTCAAACAACACTGTATTACAGTTGGAAATTCTACAGCTTGGTTTCTTTTCTTGCTCTAACCTGTTCCACAGTCACGCAGTAACCCTAAGCAAAATGCTCACTTTCCATTTATACCGGAGTAATGGAAGAAATTTTAGACCCATCAAGTATTATATAATAGTAATATTACTGTTAATTGTCAGAATTATTTACAGTTCCTAGTAATCTCCTTTTCTAGTTGCCAGAACACCAAATGTGTAGCTTCTCAGCTTTACCATGGGTGCTAAAACTGAAACAAATAGCTATCCTCAGCTTTGGGATGGAGGAAAGAATGTTTCTTTGGGAAACAACATAAGAATTGGGGTTAGCTCGTATCTCGCAGCTAGTTTGCAGCTGACTAGTACTGGAAATTTCCCAGCACTTTTCTAATATTTCTATTTTATTGCAACTAACGTTATATTAACATCAACAAAATTTTCCAAAGGGAGATTGCTCAGGTTCTCTGGATTTTTGGTCTAGAAACCAGAAACAAATACACACAATGACTCAGTGGTTAGGTTATTAAATTACTAGATTTAGAGTAGGAAGCCGAAACTGTTTCCCCTCTCCTAATTCTACGTGTTTGTATACACTGCATCTTTTGAACCTTTCCCCCCTGCAACCTGAAGAGAGGCTGAAAAGAACAAAAAAAAAAAAAAGAAACCAACTTCAAAAAGTCTGCCTGTTTTCTAATCTTAGTCATGGTCCCATCTTTCCTGACACTGAGAAATTAACATGGGGTGAAATGGTTGAATTTACTTGTAAGTGTCAGGATGGTCTCTGAAGTCAGGAAAAGGAGCAAGATAATGTCCAGGATTGCTTCTACAGAAAACTAAAAATTAAACGTATCATCATGCATCTACATTTTTCTAGCTGCATTGGAACTTGACCTTCTTTCTACAACCTTGGACACAAATAGAATTTAGCAAATGGATACATGCTGTAGATGCAGTGCAGGCATATGCTGACATACGATTACCATATGTCAGTCCACAGTGATTCTCGAGCGCCTGAGACACGGTTTGTTCTTTAAATAGCTTTCCATCTTTTTAACATCTTGGAACACATTGGCTATTTTCATTATGTTTTTTTCTCTTTCCTTTGAAGCCACATGCATTTACGACTGACTTAGATTAAGTAGAAGGAACTGATAGAAGGAAGCTAAAATAGCTTTGAGAGATTACTACTACAGTCAAATAAACTTGGAATTTCAACAGTCAATATGAATGACTGCAATAAAATAAAATCTACATTAATCTTTATAAATAAAGAAAACATATGGATTGAGATTTTTTTCCTGGATTCATCCAGGATCATATACAGTATTTTATTCCTGATATGCAACATAGCAAATTAAAATTTAATAAAAAAAACCCCAAACAACAAAACCCTTTGTATTTAATTATGTATCATTAAAACCTGAGATTTTGACTTGAACTGGAGATGGTCTGAGTAGAACCTCACAGTCTCACACAGAAAACAATGGTAGCTGTCAACAGGGTATTTCATGTTGGTTTTCACTACAAACAAACAAATTTGATAATTTCATATGAAGTGCAGATGTGCCGCGTGAAGGCATTTAAATGCAACTTTTACAGAGGCCTAAAATTTTAGGCAAATAATAGGTAAACAGACCTCCGATCTCTTGAAAAACAACTCTATCGCAATAGTAGTAGAAAAATTGAACTGAACACATTCCTTGACGTTTACAACATCTCATACAGGCTTTATCAGCAAAATAATTTGTATCTTCAGTGAAAAAAGAATTGCTTTATACTTCTCAAGAGAGAAATCATCTCTTTCTGAGTGTCCAGAGAGATGCTGAGAATAATAACTACCATAAACAAGTCATTAGTAAGAATGTACTTTTCCAATTTAAAGATTATTCCCACCTGGAGACTTAATTTCTCAATAAACTCCAGCCTCCTAGCTGTTGCAAACCAAAGACATCAAGTGTTAGACTTCCCTAAAATGTGTATGTATCAGCTTAGGCCGGCACAGGAAGAATTCTCAAGACTGTGCTGAAAGAACCAATGTTCCCTCAAAGCCTCTGATTTGACACAGGTACATTCACTTTCTGTTTTGGCATCTCAGAAAGGGTCAAAGGTCTGCAGTGTAGAAAAACATAAAGTAGTGTTTATTGAACATAAACACATATGTCATGCAGACATCCTCCTGTTATGAATAAATCAATTCCTGCTTGCACTAAAAGGCACTGATGTAATCACAAAATGTTTTAGAGACCTTTTAACTATGTCACACTGGAAATTTTGCCCCTCTGCAAGTTATGGATTGTGCCTTAGTATACCTCTGTTGAAATAGAGGCCATTCTGATAACATGAGTAAGTGGAAACCAAAGGCCCATAAGCTTTGGGCTAGCCTTCTCTACAGGAAAGTAAACAACCCAAAATGTATGGTGATATGGGGATTGTTCTCCTCCCACAAACTCTGGTTTCCAGAGTAATTGCAATTGGGTGCACAGATTTCTCTGGGATGACATGTAAAAGGAAAAATTACAAAGGTGATATAAAACCATATTGTGTTTCTTATCCTAGGAAGACCTTACATGGCACAATTCGGGTGTTCTGTGGACTTAACCCCATTAGCAGAAAAAGATAATGATGCTATTATGAGAGCCGAATGGAAGGACAACACATAACAACACCATATGCAAGCAAAATCAGAGCAGAGCTAGAATGAGGGAAGGGGGAGGTAGATCATGGCACAGTTATTTATCAGGTACTATAATGGGAGGAAAAGAAGGGAATCAAATTTATTTGGCATGTTATGGCATTGTTCCTCTAAATCCTTTATGTTCCACTGTTCTCTGTATTTCTCAGTGGTACTGCCTTACTCTCAGGAGTTTTGCACCTGCTTGTTCTCCTTCCACATCTCAATATTGGCGAGGTCCTGTCTGTCTCAGCTTGTCTCCCAGGCTCAGCATCTCTATTTGACTGTAAGCAAAGCTGTCACAGTGGTAAACACTGTCAGAAAAATATTCTTTGGGTTTTTTTTAATGTGAAAGCAAGGGGTTAGAAGGCCTTACTCAAGGTATTTTCCTGGCAATGCCACTGTGGCTGCAAGGCAAAGCTTATGTTCCTTCCCCTGCACCACCAAGCAATGCATGTTCCAGCATCAGAGTGAAGTGCAGGATCTGAAAGAAGTAAAACAGTGTCACTCAGAAACTGCATGGATGAGAAAAATCAGAGGGCTTCTTTCTGCCTGTGAAGTTTTTGTGTAGACAGTGGAGGCTGATGTGAAATGTATGTGCATTAGACAGCTGAAAGGGGAACTTGATGCTTCTCAGAAGCCCCGTGGTTGAGGAAGTTTTTTAAGATAGCTTTGTTTCAGGGGGTTTCAGAATGGGTGATGGAGATGTGTGGTACTGGGCCAGTTCCCACCTGATGCAGAATAATTTCTGTATGAGAATATACTGGGGATGTGAGGAACCTCAGCTCCTGTTGTTTACAGCTGTCAATCTACTGCTGCCCGGAGTCACTTGCTAAAGTAAACATAGCCTGTGCTGGTTTATTCACTGCACTCAGACAGAAAAAAAGCTGTAATAGCTTGTGATGCATCATAACTTTTCAGGAAAATACAGCTCTCTGAAAGCAAAGATATTGATTTTAAATGAGATTCACAACAGTGTGTTTTACTGACTTTGAATGACAGATTCTGAAAAAGAGAATTGCCAGGCTGAGACTAATAGCTACATTCAGCATACTTACACTAGTTTACATTGTAAATAAGAATTCCATTGGCCCAGTGGAAAAAGAACCTGGGGGTGCTGGTCGACAGCTGGTTGAACACGAGCCAGCAGTGTGCCCAGGTGGCCCAGAAGCCCAATGGCATCCTGACCTGTATCAGCAATAGTGTGGCCAGCAGGGCCAGGGCAGTGATTGTCCCTCTGTACTCAGCACTGGTGAGGCCACACCTCGAGTGCTGTGTCCATTTTGGGTCCCTCACTACAAGAAAGACATTGAGGTGCTGGAGCAGGTCCAGGGAGGGGCAGTGGAGCTGGTGAAGGATCTGGACCACAAGTCGTGTGAGGAGCGGCTGAGGGAGCTGGGGGTGTTTATCCTGGAGAAAAGGAGGCTCAGGGGTGACTTTATTGCTCTCTACAACCACCTGAAGGAGGGTGTAGCCAGGTGAGGGTCGGGCTCTTCTCCCAGGCAGACAGTAACAGGACAAGAGGAAATGGCCTCAAACTACACCAGGGGAGTTTTAGGTGGGACATTTGGAAGAATTTTTTGACTGAAGGGGTGGTTAAGCAATGGAACAGCCTGGTGGAACCACTATCCCTGGAACAATTCAAGAAACAACTGGATGTAATACCTAGTGCTTGTGGTTTAGTTGGCATAGTGGTGTTCTGTCAAAGGTTGGACTCAGCAATCTTGGAGGTCCTTTTCAACCTTTGTGACTATGATTCAGTCACCTGTAGGGGGAAGATTGTATTTAAACATGCCTTGCTTTATTGTATGGTGCCACCTAGGGGGTAAAGGCTTTTAAACTTTACAGTGGACCTCTATTAATAACACAAAACATTTCTTACATGAAATCATTTGTCTTTTGGAATGTACTAGCAAAACAAAGTGCTGCTGAGATTTCCATACTGTGGAATTTGGCAAAAGAATCGTAACTTTCACAGCTCCCTCTGGAGCTGGCCATACTCCTCTCTTCCATAGTCTGGCAGTGATTGGGGATGTCGCAAATCCTGCTTTTCTCCTCTACTAGCCAGGTCTTGCTCATATGATCAGTAGAGAGGTTATCTACATCTCATCTACTGCTGCAAGACTGGGTAGGAGATTGCTGTATTGCTGCCTTTGAGTCTCCAAGAACTTAAAATAGAGCCTTGAAAAGTTATTTTGGGAGGCCAAAAGCAGAGAGGAAACCCTGGCCTACTTAATCTTGTCTACTGAAGGAAGGTATTGGACAAGGCAGGAATGAGATGCTGGGACTACTCTCTGTCTGGAAGCAGCTTTGTTTGATTCCCTCTGAAACTTTCCCCCCGCCCCTTGTATGTTACAAATTATAGTTGGCTCCTCTGGGCTTCTTATAATTTAGCCTAGAAATGAGCAAAAGGAACCTAGAAAAATCTCTGTACCATGTTTGTTTTCTTCAAAATGAGTTTTGGGTTAAAAGCCTGAATTGTGGTAATTTCTTCCCCAAAAAAACAAAACTCCAGGAGAGGTAATATTTTAGAAGTGTTTGAGGTTTCCCCACACACACTTTTTTATTGTCTCAAATGGTATTTGATTTTATTCTGTACCTTCCACAGCAGATGGCGTGCCTGCCTCCCTGAGACTGAAGACCCCAAGCAGAATGCAAATTAGACGTACATGTTGCAAGAAACCCTCTCCCCTGTTCTTAGAGGTTGGTAGTGATGCTACCACAATATTTTTGCAGGAAAAATGCCAACATTTTCAATTGCATGACTGTATGTTTGAATTACAGCAAAGGGCAGGTGTCCCTTCTCTTCCTTCAGTACCCTCCACACACATAAACAATTAAAATTTGATTATTAAGAAGGGGGGAAATACCTGATTTTATTTAAGTTCCTTCTTATAATAATTTATACTGGGGGAAAAAAAAAAAAAGGAAAAAACGCCAGCTGCCACAATTGCTTTGTCTGTCCCTCAGAAATGGGAAAAAAAAGAAATTTTTCTGGAACTGCATGCTACAAATATGGCAAAAAGGATGCTGGAAGGTACGTCAAAGCTTGCTGTAAGTACCCCTCAGGTAAACAAGTCCTGCAGTAAAATCATGGCAAGGTGGATAAAGCAAACTCTTACAACCGTCCTCTACATGTCATGATGTAGAAAAGAGGAGCAGCTGAATACCAGGACTGCCACACTTGAAGCTAAATGAGCTTTGACAGGATCGTTAGAGAAAAACTATAGCAGGGAATGGTCAATTCACCGTGGTGCCCATCCTGGTGCAGAATGCTCCGGAACAAGCAGACTACTGCTCAGGTACTCCTGGCAATAAACACTGCACCGAGCCTAAGGGAGAGGGACATGTGCATCCACATCAGGTCCACATTGGGCATTCTGGCTCTGTCACTCAGGGTGCATTTTTGGTGACTTTCTTGTTTTGATAGAAGTCAGAGAGAATATGCAGCTGCACTCATAGCACAGTGCTTTTTCCTCTATAGGTTCTACTTCTTACCAAAACAGCATGGTTTTTATCACATATCTACCTATAAATAAAATGGCAACATAAATAAATAATTACACTAGCAAATATATACACATTAGGAGGACTTGCTATTACAACTTTACTTGCTGATATTCTCTAATACAGACAGGGCTAATGGTCTTGTCCAACAGCTGTTTCTTACAAAAGAAGATACAACATATCAGAGACTTGGAATAAGACACTTAAGAGTAAAGACTGCATGATTCTTTCATACATATGTGTCTAAAAGTCTGGAGATCAGAGTTCAGTGAAGAGGAATTGGAGAAGTGGTGGTAATAGAAGTTATTAAACACAATTTGGAATATTCAGAACTTCGTTTACAAAATAGAAAGAGTTATCTTGCTCTTCAAATTTTTGAAATAACCTTTTCGAAATCTTTAATTTTCCAGGGTCTGGCTCATTAAAGTTGTGATGGTTTAAAGGTGTTCAGAGCTGGTGTGTCTTAAAGCGTGTTTCTTTCTTTCCAACTGTATCCCTCTGTTAAAGGAAGCATTGCCTGCCCTTACCTACAAACCTTACTTCTGTGAGGTAAATCTCTATCTAACATGCAAGAACCATACCATAGGTGCAGTGTACGTGAGATACAAACATTGTCTGCTGGCAACAAGGCCAAAATCATATAATGTAAAACCTGTTAATCAGAACTGGGTATATCTCTACACTTAAAAGTAGAAAAACAAGTTGATGTTTAACAGGAATAAATGAAGAAGAGAGGAGGGAAGCCTTGGAGAACCACATCTGGGAAAATAATACAAGGAAGTGTCCCCAGATGACAAAATTGTGGAAGCAGTGTCCACGCTGTGACACAGAGCAAGCACGCAGAGGTGCAGCACAATGATTAAGGGTAATTGAATTGTCCCTGTGTCTGGAGAGCTTGACTCCAAGAGACAGAGACACAGGGAGCCTTTTGGTGCCCAAGAGGGGACACCCCTGGGGCACTTTGTAACTCACTCCACCTCCCACTGTAGATATCAGAGTTAGAAAAGAGAACCCCGTCTGGCTGCTCAGCACTCATCCACAGAGTCCCTACCCAAGAGGACAAATAAAACCTGGCTGCTGAGCCTGCAAAGATACATCTTAGCACAGCTGAACGCTTAAATACTATAGACAGTCAATCCAAGTCATCACAGAATCAGGTGGGTCAGAAAAGACCTCTGGGGTCATCGAGTCCAACCTGTAGCTGAACACCACCTTGTCACCCAGACCACGGCACCAAGAGCCACGTCCAGTGGTTTCTCGAACACCTCCAGGGATGGCGACTCCACCCCCTGTACCACTGCTCAAACACCCTTTCAGGGATAAAATTCTTCCTGATGTCCAGGCTGAACCTGCCCAGTGCAGCTTGAGGCTATGTTCCACCAGTGCCATTTATCCCACGTCTCCTACTTCAATGACAGAGATAATAACAACCACAACAAATGCTGTTTGGGGTCTTCAGCCTGACAAGGAGCTGCTTTGCTCCCCCCCACCCTGAATTCCAGGGCCACCATACGGGCCGCTCTGGAGGTGATCCCAGGATCCCAGAATGGGTCAGTTTGGGAGGGGTCACCTGGTCCCACCTCAGAGCACAGGGCTGTAGGTATCCCCAGTGAGGGAGACCCCACAGGCCCAACAACCAACGACCATTTTATTAACACAAAGCTTCTCTTTCCTACTTTTCCTTATCTGTCCACGCAGACACATGTCACACTCTATTAGCCAAGCACTTCTGCCCACGAGCCTTAGATCATCTCCTGCATGTAGTTCACATCTCTCCTCATGCTGGTAAGGCTCAAACCAGCTTGTTTTCCTCAGTTGTTTTCCTCCTTTCTTCTCCTTTCCCATGCAGCTGCAAGGCCATGGACTTGTTTTTCTCCACTTTCCCATGCTCGCAGCCGCATCCCTCCCAGGCCGGAGGTGGAACCTCCCTGTGCACAAGTTCCTGCCTGCCCGCCCGCCACCCCTTGTCCCGGAGCCCGGTTCTTCCCGTGCCTTTGGCTACCCTGCCTTTGGGTATTTACATCCCGCGACGTATTCACACAGGCCCTGGCGGCGCTGACTCCGGATCGGCCTGCCCCGGCCCGGCCCCGCCCACCATGGCGGCTCCGCCCCGCCCCGCTGCGCGCTGACGTCACATCCGCGCTGCCCCGGTAACGGCCGCACGTCGCGGGCGCGCCGGGAACGCGGAAGCGGCGGCGGGTCGGGGCGGGCCGGGCGCGCGCGCGGCGGCGGCGAAGGCCAAGACAGAGACAGAGGCAAAGCAGTCCCGGGGCAGAGCGGGCCGGCGGCGGCGCTTGGGGTCGGTCAGCGCCTGTGGCGGCTCTCGGCACCCACCGGCGTGTTCGGGCCGCGCGGGGAGCGGCAGCGGCGATGGCGGCGGACAAGGCTGCGGGTGAGCGCGGCGGGAGCGGGCGCGGCCCTGCCGGGCCCGGGCCCACCGGGCGGAGCGATACGCGGGGGCGCGCCGTGTGCTGTGCTCTTCCGCCGGGGAAGTAGTGCCCCGTTGTCCCGCGGGGAGGGCCCCGTGTGACACCGTGAGGGCCCCGTGTGGCACCGTCGGGGCCCTGAGACACCGTGAGGGCCCCCCTCCTGTCGTGGAGGGGCCCGGCGGGGAGCGCAGTGTCCCCCCTGGTTTAATGAGCCCTGCAGATGTGGAGCTTCGGGGCTGGTTTGTTAAAGTGGGGCATGCGGAGGGTGTGAGGGAGGCTGTAACTCTTGGTGGTGCTGCTGGAGGTCAGGCAGGGTCCCTCAGGGATGCTCCCTCGGTTCTGGAGCATGAGTGGGTCTTCACTGAGCCAGGGCCTGGAAAGAGGGAAATCACCAAGACCAAAACAAGTCGCCATCTGGTCAACAGGCCAAATCAATCCCAAACCCAGTTGCTGTGTGGCTCCCTAGCACCGAGGAGTTCCTGCTCGTCCATCTCCCATGAGATTCCCCATCATCCCCACAAGAAGTCTTCCTTGCAGGAAAGCTCCTTCCCTCGAGGGGGATGGAGAAGGGGGAGATGTGGAGGAAAGCCTTACTCACAGAATTGCACAGTTCTACGTGATAGAATCGTAGAATATCCTGAGTTGGAAGGGACCCATAAGGATCACCCAAGCCCATGTCCTGGCCCTGCACAGAGCAGCCCCAAGAATCACACCATCTGCATTGTCCGAATGCTTCTTGAACTCTGATGGACTTGGTGCTGTGACCACTTCCCTGGGGAGCCTGCTGCAGTGCTCAGCCACCCTCTGAGTGGAAAATCTTTTCCTGGTATCCAACCTAAACCTCCCCTGGCACAGTTTCATGCCATTGCCTTCGGTCCTGTCACTGGTCACCTGTGTTCTTTGCAGTTTTTTCAGTTGGTTTTGTGTGATGGGAGTGTTATTTAAAATAACCTTAAGCATTTTTTTCTCTGGATGCTAAATATGAAAAGCCTCAGTATCTGGAAAATAATTATGGGGAAAATTAGTATACTGTACTGCATGATGTTTACTAAACTATGAAGTGTTTTTTATAAGAATTGTAAGTAATTCCTAAACTATGAGGAAAAAAATTGGTATTAATTTTTCAGTATTTTTGGTTGTTGTTCTTTGAAGTGTTGAGGGAACTTTTCAGTTGTACTTTCTTAAAAGTACGTGCCTAAATGAATCAGAGATGTGAGCTCTTGTAAGGTATTCTACGTGCTGTTCTTCTTCATAGCAGTGAGCTACAATTAGCTTTCCACTGAGAAACGTTCACTTTTATTGCACAGCACAAAAGCAGCCTATTGTACCTGTACTGGTACTGAAGGGCTTGATACAAAAACTAAAATGTAAGTCTTGGTGCCACAAACTGTTGTTATCTTAAAAAGGCTGGACACTGGCTGGTCTTCATACCCTTCAAAATGCTTTTGGAGCAAGAGTCGTGTGATAGATTCCTCACCTTTCAAGAAAAAGATTATCCCCCTGCCTGTAGAGTTTGGAAATAAAAAATAATTCCAGAGATGCTCTCTTGTTCAACAGCACAGTTCATGGAAGATGTAATTTACAGGGCGTAGGAACAAGAGAGCTCAGGAACAGCAGTCCTTGGAGAAACGGAGAGCAGGTATGAGAAGGATAATGATTGCAGTCACTCTCAGGTGTCTTCAGGTATGTGTATGTGGGAGATGTGACTTCTTGTTGCTTTTGTGATGTTGTGGCAGCAAGCCCACGAGGAGAGCAATCTCCCTTTTCAGGTGGCAGTCTCATGCTTTTCCTTGTTCTCCTTTCATAGAGCCAGTTTTCCCGAAGTTCTGCTGTCCACCATGATGTGACTTCTCCAGCAGGAGCAGCTGCCTGCTTGTGCAGAGCAAACCAGCCTCCGTGATAGAGTGTTTCTGGTTCTCAGTCCCAGGATCAATAGTTAGGAAGATAATTCTTAGGCTGGATTCTCTAACTTCCAGCTCAGTGCAGCAGCTTCCTCCAGATCAAAATCTGAGCAGTTGATTTTTACATCCTTTGCCAGACTGCCCCATTTGCCCCTCACCATGAGCCCTGACAAGTTTTAGTTTTGGAGTTGCTCTGTACTCATGCAGGTTAGACAAATGGGAAGTTAAGCAAAGAAGTCCATATTTTAATACAATTTACAGAGATAAATCAAGCCCTGTGGTTTGTGAAGCAGAGGATCTGCACTGTTTGGATGTTCCAGCTGATAACTGTGGCTCCTGTAGGGATGGGAGCATGTCAGAGGTGACTGGTGTGCCATGTGCTTCTGCAAGGATGCCGGAGGTCTCTGGGTCAGAGCGAGGAACTGGCATGCTCTATGTTTTGCCAAGGAACGGTTTTCCTACTTGTTGCACTTTCAAATGCCTCAAGGAATATGGAAGTAATAGTTTTATTTACAAGCACTGGGATGGCCATTTGCAGCCAAGAGGAGTACTTCCCCCCACCCCTATTTAGGTGGAATTGGTGGGTTCTGTTCACTGTCTTGTGCCAGCTTTCAGGTGATTCCTCTTGGAGGGATCTCTTGCTAATAAAGAGATGAAGCAGTAGATCCTGGGCTAACCAAGAATGTCAGTATTACATTAGACTAGAATGGCCTTTAAGTCTTTCAGGGGTTTCAAGTGTGTTTGGACAAAAAGAGTAGAGTAGCTAAAGTGGTTTTTTTTTCCAAAAGACAAAGCTATGCTGTGAACTGTGTTAGCTGGACTTTAGTTTTATTTTCTAGGTAAGCTTCCAGTTCAGGTTTCACAAACCTGCTTTGTTTACTGAGTCGTAGTAGGCGTGGTTGACTGGATTACAGCCATGAAACTGACTTTATAGGAGAAGGGACAGCTCCTTTTTTGCTTAAAGTAGGGGGTTTTGTTTTAATGTACCAACTGGCTTAGAGACACAGTGAAATCTGAAGACCTGCCCTGATTTTTCCGCAGGAAATACATCAAACAGCTGTGTGAGTGGTGTTTTTATTGCAGACCTTAGACAAGTGTCTCTTGGTTTATCTGTCACTTAACTGAAGACACTTTAGGTCACTTGGTTTAAGATGCTGGTTTTCTGAACCTGCGTACAATGGCAGTAATCAGTAATGCACTTGGTAGTTGTTGGCTCTCTGCTAGGTAAACTTGTATGTGAGGAACGTGTTCAGACAGAGTTATCAGCTTCAAAAGTTTTGGAGTCCCAAGGTTCTGCACTGTTTACTTTTACTAGCAAATCCGAAAGTCCTGCTGAGCAAGTAAAGCAGATAATGCCACTGTTAGTGTGAAAGTTTGAGGGAAGATGTGTTTGCTTATTTGCTCCTCTTCTAGAGATCCTTGGAGGGTGATGGCTTTTTGTTCATCTGTATAACCATAAGGTTTAGAGCAGGAATCAGATCTGTGCTATATTTAGCTTGAAGGAGAGATGCTTCTTGTTCCTTTCCTTTTTTGCTGTGGAAAGCCTTTGGCACATCAGAAATTTTCTCAGCTTTTTTGTGGTTTAAATTTCTCTTCTGCCTTTCCCTTTCAAGGAGAAAGCAGTGCAAGTGGTGTTGATCAATGCCTTATGCAGTTGGATTTTATAGTATGTGTAGGCCCCTGAGCGTCCATCCCTCAGAGTGCTGAAATTGCTGAATCCTGAATTTTGTCTAAGTCACAATGGGTTATGCTTGCAGGTGTAAGATTTTTGAGTTTTTAAAATCTCAACTTTGGTGACATCTTGCTGCAGGATGAAAGTTACAACCAAATATTTATAATTCTTACTCAAATATGTTATTGTAGAGGGTGGTGGAAGGGATCTCACCATCTTTTCAGCCAGGGGCACAAACTTAATAGATTATTAAGTCTCTTTTAGGCTCACTGTGGGTGTTAATTGATGAATCTTCTGAGGTTTGGCTGTCCCTTGCTGTTGCTGTTTGTCCTATATTTGTAAATTTTCCTAGTCAGTAGTAGGTGATCAAGATAAATTGGTGATGATGGGGAGTGGATTTTGCAGAAGAGCTCATAGCTAAGTGTTTTCATTTGTTCAAGGTGAAAACAAAATTAGCAGAGTTTGCATTACATCTCTGAATTCTAGGGAAGAAAAAAAAAGGCATTGACTTTACAAAGCCTACCTAGCCTGCTAAGATAGCAAGAGGTAGGTTAGAGCAAATCTTCCACTGTGAAATTCAAGAAATAATTTTCTGCAAAAGTGAAAACCATTGCTGGTTTATAAGGTCTTTGTTTCAAAAACATTAAATGATTTTTGTATGTTCTAGCAAATGAGTTAACACTCTTAGAAATAACCTGTCTGGTGTGGTTGGTTTTTTTACCTCCAGTAGTTTGTGTTCTGTATAAGGAAGGGCTTAGTGGGGTGGAGTTTTTTTCAGCTGCTTTGACATGGAATGTCTTTACTGTGCTTTTTAATGCAACTTCACCGAATTCTTAGTTACATGATGCAAAAGGATTTAGTTGACTTCCTTCTGAAAAATATGCTCCATAGTGACTGAAACAAACCGTTAGAAATTCTATGTAAAAGAAATGGAAGACAATTATAACCTTATTACATTGCTATATGGATGCATAAAGGGGCCACCATCATAACTGCTACATATTGTTCTTGTTGTCTTAATCTGGAAAAGGATATAGTAGAACTAGAGAAGATTCTGGGGGAAAAAATGTGAGGAAGATGCCGAATAAACTGCTTCTGCTCATCTTGAAAGATGATTCAAAGAAAGATCTGTAAGATTTGGAGAGACGCTGAAGAAATGGATAGGCAGCATTTGCTTGTGCCATGCAGTATAAACACCAGACAGCATTTGATGGAGTATACTGAAGAGTTCAAAAACATAGAGAGGCTTTTTTTAAATAATGTGTCAGGTCTGTCAATGATTATTAATAATGATGGTTCCATTGCAGCCTCTTCTTTAGGGAAATACTTTCCCAAAGCAGGGAACTGTGTGGAATTTCTAGTGTTTACTCTGGATTTTGTTGTTCCCTAGAGCATCCCTTGCTAGCTGTTTAGGAAGCAGTGTACAGGATGCATGGGGTTTTCATCTCACCCACTCTGGTACCTATTTTATGATGCATCGACTTCACTGCTGATTTTTGAGTAAGATCAGACTATCCAAGTGTATGGTTGCAGCTTTAAAGGGTAATCTAAAGTATTTGGATTATCAACTAACTTGCAGGCATTTTGTTATGGATTGAGCACAGTAATTTACGTTTTATGGAGAGGAATTCACTAGGATGGAATAACTTAGGATATAGATAGTGTAGTAGGGAGACTGCTGCAGTTATCTGGAAAGTTACTTGTACTGGCAGGAGGATCTTGAGAACTGGAAGAAACAAGTTTTTTAAGCTGCATAGCTATCATCACACTTGCAAATTTTCTGTAATCTTCTGTCCACTGTACAGATCAAGGTACCGAGAAACATGAAGGAGCAGGTACTTCTGGCATTACTGATCAGGAAAAGGAATTGTCGAGCAGTGCATTACAAGCTTTTCAGGTAAGACAAAGCCCAATTCTGAGACTTCTGATTTACCACATAGCTACTAAATGGGCTCATCAATAGAATATTATATCAAAAGTAGCACTAGTTGTGTTATAAAACCAGCACATATGTTTTCTCTCTGATGTGATGTGAGAAGACTGAACAGGATACTTCAACAAGAACATGTTTAATCTTGATTCTAAAAACTTATAACCTTAAAAGCTGTACGATGATTTAATTGGAAGAAGTAGACTGCTATTCTGTGCCAGCATTGGAAATGCATGATCTCTGAAGAATTAATCACTTCAAGCTAAAAATGTTGTGTTAAAGGGTTTAAAGGAACCATGTGTATTTAAAAAAAAAAAAAAAAACAACAAAACAAACCTTGTGTTTTAGCATCATGCTATATTCTTTCAAAAAAACATTATATACTGCTCTGTCACTTTGCATTAAAACATATTTTGCAATGCATAACACCTACAGGTGGTATTTACTACCTGGTTTATGTTTCTTGGAAGATTTTTTGTGTGTGTGTTAAAACTCAGGTACCAGGTCTTCTGGTTTATTTCTTTCTTTGTATTGTCTCTTAATTTTATTTAGTGTGACAGGAAATATAATTGCTTTCCCTTTCAATTGTTGTGTCTCTGTGTCCAAAATGCTGTGTGTTAATTCAGTTTTGAATGTGTGAAATAGGTCGGGGGGGAAGAATTTAAATGATCTCTTTTGAGATTCCTGCTTGTATGTTTCACTTGGTATTTTAAATTTGTCTGGAATGTTATTACATGAACTGCATGTAGTTGCTCCTTAAACTCACTACAGCTGATCTTGTTCACTCATGTCTTCTTGCTGTCTAGTTCAGTTATTCTTTTTCAATAATGTTTTACCATTGACGTTTGATCCCAAGAACTGAAGGCACATGAGATTTGTTTGTTTTCCACCTTGTTCACAGATCTGCATGACTAAAATACTTTTGATCTGATGATGACTTCATCTTTACCTTTATAGTGATCCAGTGTATCTGATTTATTTAATGATTTTTTCTTGCAGTAAGAACTCCCTAAATTCAGGGACTTGAGGTAGCGATGCATGTGAGCAGAATTAATCTGGTGCCTTGGTTGCCAATTTTCTTGCTATTGAGTAGCTGTAAATTGTGGACTACCTTGTCTTTATCATTTTACACTTCAAATTTCAGTGTTGATAGAATTTCTATAAAATTGGATATTATTTTCTAGATCCTATCTAGTAGAGTGGCATAAAGGACTGTTAGCTAATGAAAAACATTACAAAATAAGCTGGGTGTTTGAAGGTTCAAGGTTTGTAGTCCAGCCATGGTTAGAAGCCTTGTTGCTGTGATCTGAAAGCTACTCCTGTTGAAGAGAAGCTCTGAGTATGAGCACAGAAGAGAATCACTGGGAGATAAACTGTCTCAGTTTAAGAGCACACCAGCAGTTGAGTTGCAAGTCCGTGTTGTTTGTGTGCATGATCACTAGGCAAACCCTGCTGTTGGTGTTTAGAGTTGTGAAAATGTGTCAATGTCCTGCTACATCTATCTCTCTGGAAGTTGTATAACTGTGCTTTCATGGGAGACTGAAGGAACTGGAATGGTCTTGTTGAGAGTAGCAGCAGAATGGCAACTTTGTTGGGAAGAGCAGAAGGTCCCCAGAGCCCTTCTCTGTTGTATTCTTTCCTTAATAGAGGAAGTTAGTCAGGAACCCAGGAGAAGCTCCATGGAACAGCTCTTAAAAAGGAGGAGGAAGTGGAGGGTGGTTGTGGTACTCAAGAGCTTAACTTTTGGTTGTGAACCACTGACAGAGATGGAAATGAACCTGCTTATCTGTCTGGTCAGATTGGAGGTAACCCTGATATGGGAGAGGTGGATGTGATTATTCCTGTGTAGAAAGTGAACAGTTGAGAGTGAAGTGTCATTTAGGTTTAATGTAGTTGAAAGAGTCAGGAATTCTCTTTCATTCTTGATGCCACTAAATTCCTCCTGTACCAACACAGAAAAGACCAAAACTGAGAGCAGGCAGAGGTGAGCCTTTCTGAAGTCCTTGTTTATTCCTGAGGTCAAAGAAAGGGATTTTTTTGATTAAATCACACACCAGTGGAGCATCATGCTTTGCTCCTAATTTCTGGTTATGCCTGCCTGGGTGACTGAATACTTCATCCAACAGCTAAAGCTTGTAAAAATGTCTTTAAAACCTCTACGGGGAAAGTGATACCCATCTTTTTCCAACCTGTCCCAAGCTGACTTTCATAGATTAAATTGTAGCTCACTGTATATCCAGGTGAAGTGGAAGGATGAACGTAATGTGTTGGGATGGGGCTTTTGTAAGCAACTGCAGGCTCTCAGTGTTCATGTAATGGGGAAAGAGTATAAAAACTGAGGAAGTAGGGTATTGAAACTTAACATGACTAAAAGAAATCAGAGTAACACTTTTCATGGAAACGTTTCTTTATAATAACCAGCTACATAATTTGTCCTTCCTCCACCAAATTATTTTTGGAGTTGGATATGGCTTCAGTGTTTAGATTTAATTCTCATACATGTTAATCTGCATAAGTAATGAAGCATGTGTGTGTAAACATTTAGTTCACTTCACTTGCCTTTGAAAAGAAAAGACTTTGTATCTTCTAATGCATCTTTCTGGAATGGGTGCAATTTCCAGGCTGGAAACTATGATGCTTGCTTACAACACCTAAACACCCTTCAAGACATCAACAAAGATGACTACAAAATTACTTTGAATACTGCTGTTGCAGAATTCTGTAAAAGTAATCAGACTACAACAGACAGCTTGAGACAAACCCTTAACCAGCTGAAAAACCAGGTAATGCAAACTTACTGACATCATACTTGATTTTGAGTACTGCTAATGGTGGTCAGATCTTCCAGTGAAAGAGAAGTAAAACTTCTGCCCCTTGTCCCTTAGATTTAATAAAAGAACAAGAAAATAACATTATTTTTAACCATCTGAGTCAGTTTAATCTTTTAGAACAGTTTTTTAGTTATGTTTTTAGTTATTGTTGAAATTGATCTGAGATTATAACCATAAAGACCTGTTATGTTCTTTCAGTAGAAAGTTCCTTAACCTGGAATAGTTTGTGAAATAATAAAAAAGTGAAAATGTTGCTTTACTACTCAGTTGACAGCTATCTATTTAATCATATATTTTTTGCTGGGTTTATGTGCAGCAACAATAAAGTTTATTAGATTCTAACTCTTACCTATCTTTAGAGAAATTCTTAGCTTTGGATTATTTTTTTTAAATATCTGACACTTTTGAATCGTAGGTACTGAAAGTTTAATGAAATGAGAGGGGTTTTTTCAGGTTCACTCAGTTGTTGAAGAAATGGATGGTTTGGATGATGTGGAAAACAGTATGCTGTACTACAATCAAGCTGTTATTCTGTATCATCTGCGTCAGTATACTGAAGCCATCTCCATTGGGGAGAAGCTGTACCAATTCATAGAGCCTTTTGGTATGTAGCCAGAAGACTTTTGTTCATGCAATAACTACAGAAAGATCATTCAGTCTTTCTTGCTGTCAGACAAGTGATTTGTTATTTGCCTAATACGATTTTAAAAATACAGATAAGGTTTGAAATGAAGAATATGTTTTGCTTATATCAAGGACAGCAACCAGATTTGGGGGGAAGGTACTTCAGAGATATTTAGCAGACAAGTATGAGGAAACTGAAATGGATTTTTTACAACTTGAAAAGGTATTTATGCAAATTATTTACAAACTAATGAAATCATTTAAATCAAACTAATGAAATCATTTAAATCTAGTATTTTGAGTCATACAACACCATGGGTGGGTGCCTATTTTTCAGGGCACTCACATTTTTAAATACCTGCATTAGGTCATACATAATTGTATGTGCTCATATGTGAATATAAAGTCGGCATCTTTTATGAGCTGTGGCACCTTGTCTAGTGGAATTGCCATACTTGTACGAGATAACTTCATAGTCCTTGTTGAATTGTAGAGGTGAGCAGGCTGAAGGATGTGTGCGTGTCAGTAAATTAAGAAAATGCTACTATGTTTCTCCTTCAATTCCCCGCAGTTTTCACTATGCACGATTGGGACTTACTCTGTGAAGTCAGATGTGTTTGTACAGAATCTTTTCCTGTGGGATTCTACATTTGCGTGTAGCTCTCTCTGTTTAGATGCTGCATCTTTGGTGTTGATTTGCTTGGATCAATTCTCAAAATCTATGAACATGAAATACTTGTTAAGCTGTCTTTAGTCTGTGCTCCATCTGAATGAATGACCTTTCTTTTCAGTACATGTTCCTATCTATGTGTTTCAGTGGATATATGCTTATGTAGGTGGCTGTGGGTTTTTATTCTTACGTAATATATTGATTTTTCTCATAATGTTGCATGGATGCACTTCATAGTAATTTTTTTTTTCCTGATCATGTTTGGAAGGATTAGTATTAAAGCTGTAAAATAATTTTTACTGCTTTGCTTTATACAGAAGAGAAGTTTGCCCAGGCTGTGTGCTTCTTGCTTGTAGACTTATACCTTTTAACTTACCAAGCTGAGAAAGCCTTGCATCTGCTTGCTGTTCTGGAAAAAATGATTTCACAGGGCAACAATAACAGCAAGAATGGCAAAAATGAGGTAAGCTTAAAATCATATTAATACCACTAAGTCTTTACCAGAAATATATTTTAACCGAATCAAAAGTTAGTCTTTTAAAATACTTTTGAATTATAAAACTATGTTAGATCACCTGTAGCTTTAGACACCAACTTAGGCATGCTAATAACTGAGTTAATTGTGTACAGCAGTTGTTTATTACCTTCTCTTTCACGCTTTTCTCTTACACAGAGGGAGCTAAGATGTCTTTGAGTCAGAGACTTGCATTGGAAAGACAGTTGTCTGCAGGGTCAAGTATATGTAGTTTTCCTTGTTTGTCTTGGATTATGACCATGAGACCCTAAGGTTGAGAGGGAAGTTAGTGTCCAGAGGAACTGCAATCGAGTAGCACAGGATGGGAAATAAAGTATCTTTTTTGCATAGTATCTGAAAGTATGAGGTGTACTTTCAAATGAAATGTTTTGTGTGTCATCTGGAAAAATCAGTAGAATCAGTAGTGGCTTGGAAGTGAAAAGAGGACACTTCAATCTGTTCCTGTTGATGGAATGTCACACAAGATAAAATCTTATCATTAAGTTTATAGTAATTCTACTGAAGGAGATATTAAAGAGATACTCTAGAATGTGCAAATCATCCTTCTGGGCAAAAAATTCTTCTCAGCTGCAGAGTAACATAATGTAACACTAATGTTAATATAGAATTCTGCTTTTCATAGGCTGGTGTGGTTGGTTGTGGGTTTTGATTGTTAAACTCAAGTTACAATTTTTGGTGGTATGTGTAGATTTTGATGTTAAATATTGTGAAATACTACTGAATAAATATTTTTCTTCATGTGAATTGAATCTGTCAATTGAATTTAAAAGGTGACTAACAGTAACACTTCCTTTTTTTTTTTGTTTGACAGTCAGGTAATAATACAAATAAAGATTCCTCGAATCAAAAAGCTGAAAGTGGAGCTTTAATAGAAGTTGCTAAATCTAAGATACATCAGGTTAGTGTCTGCATATTATTTATACAAGAACATTGCTTCAAGGTTCTTTTTAAAATGAAGTTTCATCTCCTTCAAATCTAGTTCAGCATGAATTGTGGTACCCAGTCTTGTCCTTATTGTAAACAAAGGAATGAATTTATCTAGTGCTTCCTTTTTGTAACATACATGTACAGGAAAAACTGACCTAACACAACCCCCTCCCCCATTTCAAGCCCTGCAGTTTATAAACATTTCTTTAAACTGCAGTTAGTTGCACTGGCTTTATACCTGTTAGATCTCCAAAAGTCTAAATCAGCTGATGTGTTATTTCATTGTACTGTTCCGTTGAAAAATATGTGAGGAAACAGAATGCTCCTCTATCAGCATTCACATACTCGTGTTTTCAGTTTAGTAGGTAGATGTCTGGGGATTAAGAGGTTAGATTATTTTAGTTAGGTTATCATTTTAAATGGTAGTATCTGTGTTTGAATATAGGGTAGCTGTTGCCTATTGAACAAAATGCTCATCTGCTTATTGGAAATACAAAACCTATAAATATGTTGTTAAAAGTCTAAGTAAAATTTCTTTTTTATGAAGACTTTTTGAACAGCTTTTTACTACCCCTTTGAAAGATGCATATGAAATACTCCATAGTAAATCTCTAGATACAGTTCATCTTGCAAACCTGCACAATTTATTATATATTATTTAACAAATTTAATTTTTAACAGTATAAGGTGAGAGCCTATATCCAGATGAAGTCACTAAAAGCATGCAAAAGGGAGATCAAGTCTGTTATGAATACAGCTGGGAATGTAAGTATTCTTAAGACTATTGTTTTTGAAACTAGATCTGTTCTCTATCTTAAAGCTGAATTTGCTAATGTTCTTTACCAAAAAAAGTCTTATAGAGGGTAGATGTCTAAAGCAATGCTTTACCTAGTCAGTTGGGTTTGTAATCTCTTTTTGCAAGTGTAATTAATGTAGAATTTTCTTGTTTAAGCTGTCTTCAGTTGCTGAAAAAAGGCAGTGTTGCTTACAATACAAAAATAACAGCAAAGCACCATGTAATGAACATGTTCAGCTTTATAATCCTGGAAAAGACAGGGTTTTTGTTTGCGTGTGGGTTTTTTTGTTGTTGGTTTGGGTTTTTTTGTGTGTTTGTTTTGGTTTTGGTTTGGTATTTTTACATTTTTGTGTGAGGCTTATGTCTCCCTGGAAAGCCATTTCTTTCTTTATATAGAAGCCATTTCTTTCTTTATATGTCCTCTGCAGTTTGCCACTGCCATGACAGAGTTCTCTACAATGACTTTGGGTCTGAGAGCAGTCATAAAAAGCATACATAGTTTGGTAGTTCAGAAGGGACTGTAAATGATTGCTCAACAAAGAAATGCTACTTCTTGAAAGTAATAGGGCCTAAGCCCATGTAATTTAAAAATGGGAACAGAGGCAAGGGGTGAAGTGATGTAACACTGGAAGTAGAAATCATAGACTGAAAGAGAACTAACTGTTGTTTTCTCCTTCACAGTCAGCTCCTTCTCTCTTTCTCAAGAGCAATTTTGAATATTTGAGAGGCAATTATCGTAAAGCTGTCAAACTTTTAAACAGTGCAAACATTGCTGAACACCCGGGATTCATGAAAACAGGTAAAATAGAAAACCTTCATTCTGCAAGTACTTGAATGTGTAGTATAATAGGACTACTTGTCCTTGTTAATTTTAAGCATATTAATGATTACTTAATTGACTGGGTCCTGAATGTCATGGGTTTGTACACTGGATGTGTTGTCATCTTTCTTGTGCTCCTTCATGTAACACTGTGGTGTTTCTCACTGAATGTTCTTGTAGACAATGCTGTGATTGTCTATGAAAATGGCTTTGTGAAGGTGTAAATGTAATATTTGTAAGGCTCATAACTGAGTCTCTAAATCAAGAAATGAAACAAAAGGCAACTCACTAGACCTAGAATTGAGATCTCGGGTTGTACCTGAAGAGGAGACTGTAGCAGCTGTAATGATGATTGTGGGGGAATTGCAGATGTTTCATGGAGTGTTAAGGTTTGACTTCCATTGTATGTGATTTTAAATTAGTTTTATCTCTAGAAAGTATATATGTGTGGACGTGCACAGAAACAGAACAGCACATTAATGTCTTTTTTTTTGACAGAAGTTATTTGTATACTATAAATACATCCTCTATATATACACTCACTGTATACACTATTTAAATATACTTGAGATTTAATTGACAGTTTAAAATGTCAGTTTAAAAATACAGAGGGAATGCTGTGTCTTATGGCAGTAGAGAGCTAGGATTTAAAAAAGTAGTTGTGCTGTAAAATGATTGAATTTCTTTGCTACTTTGTTCAGTTCTGGTTTTGTGATAGTGCTCTTAATTTCCTGTCCTGTGAGACTCTTTTTTACCTAGTAGATATTGATGCATAAATTACTCAGATGATAGAAGTCTGAGTTGACACTTTCAATAATTTGCTTAAACTTCTGTATTTGTAGGTAAGTTTCATAAAAAACATTCCATAAATTTGCCATAGTGTCTCTTTGCACAGTAGAATGTTCACTTAATAATCTTCCTAGATTGTGAATGAAATAATGTCTGTTGAATGTGTTAATGGCCTGTTTCTTGGTTACTTAGATTTTTAGAGGGTTTTTTCCCTTTTTTTTCTTTATTATCAGTGGTAACCCTTTAAAGATTCAGTTACCAGCAAATAAGTTGAAAGTTTAAATTTCCGTCCTTTAGAAGGAAATTTTTACCGTGTTACCTGAACATGGTATATTTAGAAAGAAGAGTGTATTTCCTGCTTTTGTGGTTGGGTTGGCATATTTGTTTATTTTACAAGGCTTAGGCAGATAATGTTATCTGACCATTTCACTTTTATAAGAGTCATCTGTTGGAGGACTTGAAGTTCTTGCATGCTGAGTTCTGTGGAAACCTCCAGGTGAATTCACTTCAACTTGCAATCTGTCAAGTTGGCTTTGTATCTGGCTCTCCTACAATATGGTGCACAAGATCTGGAAATCTGTAGTCAACTCTCCAAGAGAACTAGAACAGTGGGCAGAAATGTATGTTTTTAAAACGGATGTGAGGCAGGGACATAACTCCATAACCCGTGAACATGTTTAATAGGCTGCCATAATATGCTAACCCATGAGAGAGTGGTTGGAGCATTGCATGGGCTCAGCAACAATTTTCAGTTTCTGGAAATGGTCTTTGCTTGTTCTCTCAGGTGAATGCTTACGGTGTATGTTCTGGAACAATCTTGGCTGCATCCACTTTGCAATGGGAAAGCACAATTTAGGAATTTTTTACTTTAAAAAAGCCTTGCAAGAAAATGATAATGCATGTGCACAGCTGGGAACAGGCAGCTCAGATCCAGGTAAGGAAGAGATTAAAATAAATGGTGGAAGAGGGATGGGTGAATCAAGAAAATAGAGGGTAGAAGGTTTCAGTAGTTATCAGCAAAATTCTTGTTCCATCTCTTTGTGGAGGACAGGATAAGGAGGGTAGGAATTTTGACGATAACTTGATTTCAGAATATAGTTGCTGTTGCCAAAAATACAGGATGATGATGATGAAATACGTTTGGGTTTTTTTCCTGCTTTGCTTGATGTACCTTGGGGCTGTGACAACTACTTCTCTCTCACTTATAGACTTTGACAATAAGTTAGGGGGAAGTATGACATTATTTATAGTCCTGCTGACTGGGTAGAATCATCAGGGCATGAGGGATGTGTGGGGGAGTTTATTGTGTTTTGTTGTTTTTGGTGTTTTTTTAAATGGAAGATACAGAAAAATGTGGAGTGTAGTACTGTTAAATTAGCATTTGGAAGACATTGTGTTTCTCCAACTTTCTTACTGAATAATTCCCAGACTTCTATGTGAAATGTTTATCTGTTGTTTAGTTTTATGGCTACTTTTGTTGTAAGAATACAAAAGCAAGACAATAAACATTATAAGTTTTCTTGTTATGATTAATAATACTTAAGTTTGTTTTTCTCTTCCAGGTAAATGATTTCATAAAATCATAGAATGGTTTGGGTTGAAAGGGACCTAAAAAACATGTAGTTCAATCTCTCTGTTATGGGCAGGGACACTTTCCACTAGACCAGGTTGCTCAGAGCTCCATCCAGCCTGGCCTTGAACACTTCCAGAGCTGGGGCATCCACAGCTTCTCTGGGCAACCTGTTCTGGTGCCTCACCACCCTCACAGATTAGAAATTAGGAAGAAATTCTTTACTAAACCTACCCTCTGTCAGTTTAAAGCCATTCCCCCTTGTCCTGTCACTGCATGCCCTTGTAAAAAGTCCCTCTCCAGCTCTCTTGAAGCCCCTTTTAGATACTGGAAGGTCTCCCTGGAGCCTTCTCTTCCCCAGGCTGAACAAGCCCAGCCCTCTCAGCCTGTCTCCATAGGAGAGGTGCTCCAGCCCTCTGATTGTCTTCATGGTCTGCCAGTTCATGGCCTCTTGCCTTGGGCTTCTGCCACCCAGAGCTCAACTCTGCAGCTGCACACCGAGATACCTGCACTAAATGTATTCTTCATCTTCCACCAGCACAAAGGCAGTTCTTTAAGTAGAAGTTATCCTTCACATTCCCCACTAGGCCCTCCTCGTTGGTGAGAACAAGGTCCAACGCAGCACCTTTCCATGCTGGCTCCTCCAGCACTTGGGGAAGGAAGTTATTGCAAACACATTCCAGAAATGCGGATTGTTTGTGTGCTGCTGTGTTATCCCTTCAACAGTGAATGTGAGACTGCTCCTATCTGACTATAGAGGGCCTCATCACTCAGGCTTCATCATTTTCTTTTCTTGCTGTCTTCAAAATCTACTTACTATCATGCATTTTATTTTTTTCCCTATTCCTTCCATGGACCTAAGTGGAGCCTTAGGTATGAATGTGAAGACAGAAAATGTTCCATGCTTGTTAACAACAAAGTGGTTTTCTTCTGGAATTTCAATGAGTGACAAAGATGTGTATTCTCACATATCTGGGATTCGGTATTATTATATAACATTTAGCTTGAATGACATGGAACATATGTGGTTAGCATTTAATGTACTTCAATCTTTATTAACAATACAATGAATTTATCTTTGATACAAGTTATGATGTGAAAGGAATTTATTTGCAAAGGGAGACTAGTGAATTTGCATGATGAAAGGGGTGCTTCCCACAGCTTCCCTCTTCCTCTTAGGGTTGTGTATTCTGCTCTCCTGAGCTTCACATTCAATATGATGTAATCTTCTTCTGCAGGTAAAAAATTTTCAGGGAGACCCATGTGTACACTACTGACTAACAAACGGTATGAGTTGCTCTATAATTGTGGAATTCAGCTCTTGCATATTGGGAGGCCCTTGGCTGCCTTTGAATGCCTGATTGAAGCAGTGCAGGTTTATCACTCAAACCCTCGTCTGTGGCTGAGAATAGCAGAATGCTGCATTGCTGCCAATAAAGGGGTAAGTAGCTTTGCAAATTTCTTTTTAAAAATGACATGTGACCACAGAAAGGTAGAATTAATACCTAGAGTTTGGCTATGCATTTTAAAGTCCTCCTTCTAAGTCCAGATTGATTATTTTTTGTGTATATGTGTTTTTGTGTGTTTAATCTGAAGCTTCAGAAGGTGGAGGGAAATCTTTTCGTGTGATCTTCTCTTCTTCGTGAAGCCAAAGCTCATCTAAAGTTTCAGTGTTTCCTCACTCATTTGCCACTAGAGATTGAGAGGGGTGAGACTGTAGTTTGGGTAGCCTGAAAGTGGCTGAGGAAGTAGAGATCAGCCTTCTCCATCCTGAAGCTGTGGTGATCACAGCAGCTGGGGAACTGAATCTCTTAGCTGCTGAGACTTCACCACCTTCTGCTGGCAAAGCTGGTGGAAACCTGCTGACGGCAGTCTATTGTGTGTTCCTCTGGGGCATCTTGGTTTCAAGTTTGTTTAGGATAAGCCCACATGTTAAAATTCAGAAAAGTGGGGACATGATCGTTTGCTCTTAGAAAACTTCACTAAAATAGTACATCTGTGAAATTAAGATATACTGTACCTGATTCCCTGTGAAACTAATTCACTCCTTATGTGTGGGGGAGTGAGGTTGTAATCTGTAATTGCGTGATCTATGCAGTTATTTGCACAGTATGCCCATTTCACTCACTGCACAGGATGTGTGGGGTTAATTGAACAAATACCTATATTCACTCTATTTTCCTCCCACCCCCTGAATTCTGTTTTCCCTCTCTGGGTGGTCTATATGCATTTATTTACTGCACACTATCCAAATCCTTCCAAATACAAAATTCATAACTTTTCCCATGGGAATTTCAAAGGGGACTCATTATTTTGCTATCTATTTCAGGAAATTTAAGAAAGATACAGCTTTATAGTAGAGGTTTGCTTGTACCCCCATTTCACTTGCACAGCACTGAAATTTCAAGAATGTTGGGTCAAAAATGGACTGAATTTGATTGTATAAGTGCTTGCTATAGTCAGATTGCTCTTGAGTTTTATAAAACACAGTGAATGCAGGACAAAACTATGTTCTTCCTACTCACTAGGCAATTTTCTGTGTCTATCCTGCTGGGTAAGGGTCACACATAGATAAAGAAGACACATCTGATCATGTTTAGTGAAAAGCTGAGGATGAAAGAGTGGATTAGCTTAGGTTTTATGGCAAAAAAACCAAAACTAGGATTCCATTTACAAGGACAGTGTTTAGCAGTCTGGAAAAGGGAAATACAGGTCCTTATGGGGCACTTCTCTATTTACTGCAGAGTAGCCAAAGCAGTAGATTATGCCAGGCTCCTGAGGCTTTCTTGCTGCTACAGATAGGATGCTGTGTGGTGTACCAGAGAGTCTTGAATTCATGTCACAAAACCAACTGGTTGTTTCCTGAATTTGTAATTTTAGAGGAAAAAATTAAATGTGGATGCTGTTAAAATTAAAGGCAAAGAGTAAGTGTCTTTAAATTTTAAGTTAGATTTGTAACATGACAACTGAAGCCCTAAAGTCATCCCTGGTTTTATTTGACCTTGTAACTCAATTTGCAATAATATTCCTTTATATGTAAGTATGGATTCATACTTATGCTCTGAACACCATGCAGAAAAGTAATTTTACTGAAGCTAATTTTCATTCACTTTAGTATTTTAGTTTATAAAATATGGATGGGATATTTCCTTTTAAGCATCTGCATTTTGATCACCTTTTTTGAAATATGTGCTTTGTATCCAAATGCATGTACATATTTTTAATTTGAAAAGAAATGCTTTTATGTCAATATTCTTTTTTCACAAGAGGTTCTGATACATTTTCTGAAAAACAATATCTATTTAAATTGCAGATTTAGGGTAAATTTTTCCTTAGAACTGTGACTTCATTGCTGATTTTACTTACCAATGAAGATGGATTACAATAAAACAAACCCCAGTAAATATGGTGTAGAGATAATTCTTGGCACTGACAATTAGGGTGCTTTAAGTTTGTTTGACCCCCAGAATGTCTGCATACTCAAAAATCTGTCAAACTAGTTAATTTAATGTATCTTTGCATATGTTGTTGTTCAGCTTCTTGCTCCCTATGGAAAGGTTTGAGAGCAGCTTTTTCAGAGAGCGTTTTGAATGCTGTGTAAGCAGGAGGAGAAGATGGCAAGTGTTACAGTGCCAATTCTGAATATTACTTGGCAGATCGTATTATTGCTTTTTAGATATCCTGTCAGTTCTTTTAATATGACTTGGTTCATTGTTCTTTGCTTTCAAAACAGAGGAGAAACTAGGTCAGTAGGCTATCAGACAAGCTGTCAGAACTAATCTGTACTTACACTGTGTGCAGTAAAACCCCTCTGCAACACAAAGACAATAGAAGGTGCCTGATCCTTCATTGTACTTAAGGTTTAAAACTGTACATTTTAGCAAGGTTCAAGGTCTTCTAGCTTTCACTTGTTTTGTCAAGCTCTCATGCAACAGCCTTGATATTTTAGTTCTTTTTTTTCCCTTTTTCCTTTTAGACATCAGAACAAGAGACTAAAGGTCTTCCCAGCAAAAAGGGTATTGTGCAATCTATAGTAGGTCAAGGCTACCACCGTAAGATAGTCCTAGCCTCCCAGTCCATACAGAATGTTGTTTATAAGTAAGTATGTTTTCCATGGGTTATTTTGTTGTTATAGTTTTGTTAAGGGTATGTATCTGTTTATCAAAGGTTTTTAAACTGTTGTGGAATAACTGTTCATTCACACAGTGAAGAGAGAGGCATGCTAAAATGCATTGTGAATCTTACTTAAACATCATTTGGTGCCTCCTCAGCGATGGCCAGCAGAGGGCTTAACTGTGTTTATTCTAAGAAGAGCATTAAAGCTTGAATTGATTTATCTGAAATGTGTATTTCCAGATTACTAAGTCTGGTCTCTTTTTCTCACTTAACTCTTTATTTTCACTAATCCACTTTAGAAAAGGGCAGGAAGAATCTAGTTGCTCTGCCATAAAACTTCAGGAAACAAAATCAAGAGAAACAGGAGAACTTCTTATAATTATGTGTTGAATCTATTTGGGGATCGTGGTGTGCTTTCAATATGTAAAAACAGCAAGATACATACATCCTCGTAAATTAAATTTGTTATAGTAAAACATTATTTAACATTTTTAGGATAAAGTTTTCTCTGCATTCAGATATTTCCAGAGCTATGCTTTTATTTTTAAATTTAGTAGGATTGCTACTTACTGGTTAAAACTTTTGTCTCTCTTTAAGTGATGGGCAGTCCTCAGCAATACCTGTAGCCAGCATGGAGTTTGCAGCGATTTGTCTAAGAAATGCCTTGCTGCTACTGCCAGAAGATCAACAGGAGCCAAAGCAGGAAAATGGATCTAAAACTAGTAGTCAGCTGGGGGGAAATGCAGAAAACAGTGAAAGCAGTGAAGCATGCAGGTAAACAGAATTGGATATAAACCTTTCTTTTTGTCCAGAGTAACTCTGGGCTGACAGTCTGTGTCTGCTACTTAGCCTGTTTGGCTAGCAGAAAAAAAATAACATATTTGTAAATTCTATTAGCAGTGTTGGCCTGTCCAAGGAAATTGTTTAGCTGCTCATTGTTTTAATTGCTGGTATGCTAATTTAAGACTAAAACACTGAGTTGATTCCTACTAGTCCTAACTACTTTATTAAATGAGACAGTGAAATTATTTCTTCACTGACCATATTTTTTTCTGTGCCGCAAATGTTATGTTTTCCCACACCCTCCCGCTGTGCATATTGGTATTTCTCTAATTGTAAGTGAAGTTTCACATGTTACAGTGATTTTGTGTGTGTTCACGTGCACCATGTGCTTGATTCAAAATATATATATCTGTGTATGTGTGTGTCTAGCAGCTCAGTTGTAAACATTTCCCCATGATCAGATTTGACATCCATCAGCCCTAGTATGCTTTGTTGTGCTTGGTTTAGACTAGAAATGGGAAACTAGATTTAGAAGGTAAGGAGGAAAGCAGCACGGAGCTATTGCTTAAAAAATCATATTTTACACAGAAGAGTTTAAGAAAACCCTTTTTTTGTCCTTAAAGTTTCAGAAAATGTAACTTGTAGACAGTGTGTTAAAGGAAGGTGTCTTTATTTTTTTTACAGCAGTCCTGATACATTGTGGACTTCTTTTTGAAGAATAACTTTAACCATAGTCTACACTTTTATTAAAGACTGTTTTGAGAGGAGAAGTGTTGCAATAACTAATCTAGAAAGTGTTTGTGTTAGAACTAGAACTACTTAGAGAGTAATGAAAAAACAAAATGTTTTTGTCAGATCCAAGTACAGGTAAATTTTAAGAAGATAAAATCCATTTGTCACATGGCAGGATTTACTGCACACATGCTGTATTATTGCATAGGCACCAAGTGCATCCTTATGGATTCTGAGATTGCCTGGGCAGAAACTACAGCTTGGGGTCAGTGGCTGTTACTGCTACAGCAATATTTGAAAGCTATTCCCTGTCACCCTTTTTTTCCCCAATTCCAGTTTATCTTGTAGAGTGACCAATGGTTTATGAAAGTCAGAGAGTGGGGTTGTAGGTTCTTGTGAGGGGGCTTGTATTTGGTTTTTTTTTGTATTTTTGTTTCTTTGGTCGTTTTTGTGGGATTTTTGTTTGTTTGTTTGGGGTGGAATTTTTGGGGTGTTTTTTTGGTTTTGTTTTTTCTTTGCTGAGCCTGGTGGTTGTGAACTAGCTTTCCCTGGCAGCCTGTTGAGATGAAGCTTCTCTTGTTTAAATGTGACTTCAGTTTTAAGCTTATGGGCCTCACTAAGCAGCAGTGATGAAAACAAAATGGTGGCTCTTATTCAGACAAAACCTCCCTTTTTGTTTTTTGTTGAGGTGATTTTTGTTTATTTTTGTTGGAGTGAGGAAAGGAAAACATGCCTTGTATGGGAAGATCCTTTACTACCTTCTGTTTTCAAAACCAGATGCTTCTTCAGCTGAAAAAGTTAAAGAAAGGACTCCCTCATATCTCCCAGTGGTCAGTGCCAATTGCAAAATATCCACAACAAAGGAGGCTGTTCTTGAATTTGTGTGTCACATTCTGAAAGGTTCTCTAAGGGTTTGTCCCTTCTGACAAGGGAACCTCTGTGAGAGAACAGTAAAGCATATAAGGCATTTGAAGAAAATCACACTAATTGAACAGGATGGTTTTGAAGCAAATCCCACTAATTGAGCAGGCTGACTCTTAAGGCAAATTCTCTTATTCAGAAGAAAACAGTGAATACTTTTAGTGGTTAAGGGAATTTTTTTATCTAATTTTTGGCAAAGGCATGAAGTATATACTCTACAGCAGTACTGAGCATAGATTTCCTTGGAGTCTTTTGCTCTCTGTTTTGAATGTCTAAGTTGGAGTTATCTGTCTATTACAAACAGGTAAGGTACAAAACTCATAAATTAAAATGTTCTTGTTAAGTGAACAGACTCAGTTTCAATTCTGATTTTTTTTTTTTTTTTAAATCAGTTTCTAAACCTTAGTGTTTCTCTCTGCCAAGGTACAGCTATTAGCAAGGTATAGCTGTCTCTTCAGTTCTCATTCCAGTCATACTTTTTAAATAAGAATATGTGCTCAAAAAAAAAAAGCCAAGCATAATTTTAAAACAGTGGAATTTTATTTTTTAAGAAAAGACATTTTGAAATAAAGGGCAGCTAGAAGTCTAAAGGAAGCTGTAGCACTTTGTGGGTTATCTTTCTAGAATATTTATGTAACTGGGTTTTAAGATGTCTAGAGAGAACTAGTTTACTGCTTTTCTTCTGGGCTAAAAGAAAAGAGGCTACAAACACAGTGAATTCTGTGTTCCTCCAGTTAAAAATGCTTATCCTATACTGAACTTCAAAAATAGCTCAAGGCTGTGGAGAGTGGTGTGGGTTGTTTGGTGTGTCAGTCAGATCCTTTCCAGCAAATGTCCCACTTCTTCCTTCTCAAATAGAACCGTTAGAATAAGAGCATGTATCTCAGTCTCTGCATAGCCTCAATTCCTTCTATTTTAGGCTGTAGAATTTTTTATGTCCTTTAAAATGGAGTGAATAAATGCCAATGCTTTTTACACTGAGTATTTTTTAATTAATTACTGTAATAAGTCATCCATTATAATTACTGCATTGTTTTTATTCTAGCAATAAAAGTCATGAAGGGGATAAATTCATTGCGGCTCCTCCTTCTTCACCTCTGAAGAAACAGGAATTAGAGAATTTAAGGCAAGTAAATAATATAAAATATTCACTGCTAAATGAGCCTCCTCCTAAACTGCGATTCTCAGCTTTTTCTGTAGACACTTGCAGTGTTGAATTGTAGTAGTTAGGGTAATGTTTTTGCAAGTGTGTGTGCTTCCTTTCTTCTGGGCTTTGAGTCTGAACAAGTAGAGACCATCCAGAAATTCAATTGAGGAGGTAGATCGGTCTGTTTGATCCCACTGTTGTAAGTTTGGCATTATATATTGGGCACAACTAATAGCAAGTTCCATAAAGGACAAAGTTAAAAACCTGTCAGTGGCTGTTGTCATTGGTGGAAGGGGATGGAAATTACTGTATGGTACCTTTTCCCTTTGAGGCCATGACAAGGCTAGTTTGGAGTTCAGTCCCCACATTATATGCTAGTTGGATGGGAGAAAAAATGAAAGTGGAAAGTGGCATAGCTGCTTTTACCAATGGGAATGGTGTTCCTTTCAACAGGGCTAAATCCACAGGTTGCATAAAACAGAAAATAAAAATGCCTTTGTCCAGGCACTTGACTTCCTCACCATGGAAGAACATTGGTAAAATATGACAGTAGATTTTTTCTGTGTTCTCAAAGATCATTAAACTACTTGTTCAGCAGTCAGAGTGTTCTCCAAACAGAGTAACTTGCATGTGTCTAAATAAGTATAACATTATGTGGAACCTCTTTACTTTTCTCCAGCAAGTTTATAATTTGCTGGCAATGTTAATTATTCCAGGTGACTGCCAGCCTGTTGAAAATCTCTCTTACTATAAAGCTTGCACCTGTTTAGGAAAAAGAAATATGTTTTAAGTTTCTTTATGCTGTTTTTCATACAGTAATTTCCCACTTGAACTCCTGGGTAAACACTTTGTTCCAGCCTGGTTCCACATAACCTGTGTTTCATAATGATCAGCTTAACCTTCACTTGGCTCCACTATGTGTAGCAAATCTACTTGTATTCACTTAAAAGCACTTTAGAAGGAATCTGAGGAGACACTACTGAGACCTTGATTATTTATTCTGAAGTGGTACAAGAGTGTGTTACCCGAAATAGAAAGTGCTGGATTTAAAACAGTGGTATAGGTTGTTTGTGAGGTTTTAGGGTTTTTTTTTTCCTCCTGACTGTTGAAAATGTGGCTGCCATATGTCAAAATTATGTGATGTCACTTTGTGATTTATTTTTTTTTATACGTAGTCTTTTGTTATCTGCTGATGAAGTCTGACAACATGTCAGAAAAAACTTATCAGTTTAGCAAGAAGGACACTGCTTCTGGTAAAGAACATCATATAAGGAAAGGAAAAGCATTGATTTACTTTTTTGCACTACTTCCTTTGGTTTAATCTAGAGGACATGACATCCCTAGAAAGTGATTCTGCTGAAACTATTTCTAAGTTTCTGGAGATAGTTGTGAAAAGCAAAATACGTTGCACGCAAGTAGTAGTCTTCTGTGTGTGTATATATATGGTATATAGTTAGGATGTTCCTGTAGCCTTTCTCACTAAGGATCTGAGTGAGAAAATGGAAATTTTTGTCAAGTCAGGGACAATTAAGAAAAAAAAAATTCTGGATGTTGTCAAGGATTATCCTAAGGAATACATGTCTGTTGAATTCAGCTTTTCCCTCTAAAGTCACTGACTGAAAAACCTCTATTGCTTCTAGAACTGAACTGGCCAACTTAAGTGCCTTTTTTGCATGATTTTGTAGAGTTGCACATTCTGATAAGAGTTCAAAATGACTGACTTAACTTTGCCCCTGAAGCGTTCTTAAAAAATTAAAAGTATCATCTAGAAAAGGTTTACATGTCATACGCATTGTTTTGTACTTGTGCCCAAATTAGTTGAGTGGACAGTTCTCATACTAAGCAGTAATGCAGTTTGCGAGGTTTTAAAGGCATCAAGCAGAAGTCTGAGTACACCAAACATAAAAATTTATGCATTGAAAGTAGAAACTCCAAATTTTTCTTCCGAGTTTCTTCTAAACAATTTTCCTTGCTGCTTCTCATCCTCTGAGAAGCCAGTTCCTCTGGTGTGCTCTCAATCTGTGGTATATTTCAGCACACCAGAATAATCCAACATTGTTAGGATACATCAAGAGTAAAGTTCTGGAAGATAACAATGCTATGTTAGGAAAATTTTGTGGATTTTGTTGTAGAAGTTAAGATGGATAGCAGCAGACCTTGTAATCTTTTTCTCCCTAGACTGAAGTCTTTGTGTGAGAATGTTAAAATTACCCTTCAGAGCAGCTAGAGGAATAATTTGATCACCCCCTTTGTCCTGAAAAGATGTGATCTGCAAGCCCTTGCTATAAGGCAATTTTACCCTTTTTTTCCTGTCTTTTGACTCTTCTGTTGGCCATCTCCAGTCCATCATTATCCTTTATTTGTTTTATTTGCTTACTTGTATTTTTCAAGCATGTGTACCTAGTATTGTGTATGGTATTCCAGGAGCATCAGTGACAATGCTAATAACTGTACAGGTAATACTGTAAGAACTACCATTGCCCACCAGTATCTCTTCTTCACATCTACCTGGTTTTGCCTCATTTCTCTATTTAAAGGTTGCAGTGGTCTGTTTGGCCCTGTCACAATACTGGAAGCTTACAATGATTATCACCTGTAGCTGTTTCACACTCTTCTTCCTCACTTACAGCCACCGTGTAGCTTTTCCCCATCTCCTCTCTGCTGGTGCTGAATTTCCCTATTGAGTAAGCACAGTCCACATTCTGTATTTCTTAATATTTTGCACTGTTTGCCTGTGTTGGAACATAAAAAGTAGATAGTTTATATCCACTGTTGTGCTTAGGTAGCTATTTGAAATTGCTTCAGATTAGTGATGTTCTCTAAATGGTTTAGAAGTGTCATTTTTGGTGCCTTCATAGTAAGTTTTGAAAAACTGGATTTGCTCTGACTCACCCTATCCCTGAGAAATAAGGCAAGTCAGATGTGGAGTTTGGGTTCCATAAACTTGCAGTCTGTGTGGGCTGACAAGTCTTGTTGCCTAGACCTACACAAGAGGCTGTTTGACATAATCTGGCAGTTAAAAAAAACATTTTTCTTTTTCCTAGTGCAAAGGCAGTCTTATTTATGGCATGCGGAGGCTTGGTGATGCTGGAAGTCTGCCGTGCTCAAAGGCAACCTGTGGAGTTTTGTCAGAATCCTGACTGGGGTGAAAAACTAGTTTGTCTTTTCCCTTGTGGTGCAATTCTTCTGCTCCGGTTGGCTGTCAGGTTTCCTGAGCATTTGGCTCAGCCAACTCAATAATGGATCCAAGTGCACAAGAACAGTACTGCAGGGAAGAAAACCTGAGTATTTCCCTCTTTAGATGGCTGTTGATGAAGAGTCTTGCCAGCTCTTATGTAGCTTAAACAGTGACAAGTCCTTAGAGCAGAGGAGTAGGTTTCAGTTTGGCTGGACTTGCCTGTTGTGTGATTGGAGCACATTTTGTGTTTGAATCCACACTTTCAGAAATAAAAATAGGCTTTAAAAAAGTTGTGGGAAATAAGACACATTGATGTAAAGGGCAGTAGCAACAAACTCTGCAGGCCCTGACTTGTGTCTAAGGGTGTTTTGCTGGTGACGCTCAGCATCTCTGCTGATTTGCACTGTGTGTGCTTCCTTGAGGCAGAGACAAAAAGAGGCTAGTTAGAAGCAGGCTGTTATTACAGAGATTTTGTTTCCCTGTTCCATCCCCCTCCCCCGTCACAACCTTTCAGAAATATTTTAGGTTTGGGGCTTGAGCTGGGGAAGCTTTCCTCTCCCTCTCTCGAGCTTTTGTATGTGTTCAGATTTGATGTGACATCTGGGCACGGTGGAAAGGAAGTGGGGGGTAGGGAGAAACACTGGAGAAGTTTCTTACCCTGCTTGTGCATAATTAAGGAGCATGCCTCCTGGGAAAGGGGAATAAAGGCACCCCCAGGTCCTGCCATGAATTACATGACTTACTGCTGGACCAAAAGTGGGCTTGACAGTTGCCAGAAGGTTGCCGCAATAACAGCCCGCCTACCAGCGGGGCTGGCAGAGCCTCTCCTCCCATTGCTCCCAACGTGAGACCCCACTCAGAGGATCCACTTGTTCTCCCTGGAGAAGAACAGAGTCCTGCTCACAGCAGGGCGTTGTGGGCAGAAGCTTGTGCCCCGAGGACAAGGCAGCCTGCACTGAATGATGTTTTACCAAGTGGAAAATATCCCCAAGTGCTGTGTTTGGGGACGGGGGGAGTTATTACAAAATGTGAAGCTTGGCCTAATGATGGCATCCTGACGTGGGGCTATTGTTTGAAGGTGGAAAATGTGAGCAGTTCAGATTTCATTACAGGAGCTGCCAGAGATTTTGTGGTTTTGGAAAGACAAGAAAGTCTGTGACAGCAGCAAAATGCCATGGATCAGTCAGAATCTTGGCACTAGGTTACAGGTCTCAGTTGAACACAAAACTGGAGACACCAAATTCTCCAGTGTTTATTGTCTGTCTCCCTTTGTGCAGACATTGTACAATAGAAGAGTGAAATATGTTACAGCTTAAGTGATTGTTACTGTGTGTCTGTAGATTGTGCCTTATACAAATGTATAAATCTGCTACCCTTCCTGCAGCAAAAGGTGAGGCCCAGAAAGAACAAATGAGAGTCCAAGGTAAAACAATAATAAGAGTGTGAGAAAGGGAAACTGACCATGAGAAAAATGACACATGGTGGAGTCCCCCTTTTTTTTTAGTCTGTTACTTATGATCAAAACTGCAAAATCTTACTTGGCAAACCATGGTGATCCTTGGTTTATACTGTAGAACAATTGAGCCCATAGATAATGAACACTAACTCTTTAAGTCATTATTGAAAGTTTGTTATTTATTTCTTCAGCAGTTAACAAGAAAGAAAATTTAACAGCTGTGTTTGGAATCACAGAATTCTTCATTTAACGTACTGGCTTTCTCCCCCTCCCTTCTTATTTTCTTTTTTTTGTCTGTTTCCCTGCAGGTGCTCAATACTTGCGTGTAGTGCTTATGTGGCTCTGGCTTTGGGGGATAACCTGATGGCATTGAATCACGCAGATAAACTTCTTCAGCAACCAAAGCTGTCAGGGTCTCTTAAGTAAGTCTGATGGGTTAATTTCTTCTTTCTCAGCCCTGCTTTTTGCTGGAGAGTTCTGAGTTGAAGCTTCAAATGTGTGTTAGTTGCTTGCCAGTTCTATATGTGATGCAAAGAATTGCTTGGCCTGCTTCTGTTCTTGTTGAAGCCCTGACTAAATGTCTGTTGACACACAGGAACATGAATCCCTTTCTTTGTGTATGAATTCTATGTAATTTGGAACCTATTGCTGCTTTCGTGGCTATTTCTCCAGCTCTGGATCCCATGCCACAGCAGGACCATCAGGTCTCTGTTGTGATTCACTATGGGATTGCACCTGCTTGTGTTGGCACAGCCCAAGGGGCAGGAATGTGCAGCTGGGAGTAGGCAACATCAGCCCAAACCAGCATTGCTGCTGAAAGATCACTTATGAACCTGCAGCCTCAGAGGGGAAGGTTTGCTTGGTCACGACTCTACCAGATCTTGTGTGTGCAGCACTGTCACTTCACCTGCTACTGTTGCTTATATAGGTCCCACACTTCAGTTTCTCTTATTCAGCTCTCATTTGGCACTGTATTTTTTGGAGGATGTTCAAAGCTCACCTGTTCTCATACAGCTCTACAAATTTCAAAAAGGCAGCTTTAGCCCCACCCTTCTTACCTTGTTTGTGCATTTAATACCTATGACATACACAGGGTAAAATATAGCAGAGGTTTTTGTGGTAGTAGTATTTTTCAAAACTGGTAATGTACTTGCAGAAGGCAAGCTAACTTGAGCTTATATTTATATGCTGGCAGCATACTCTAAAATGGTCCATGCCAGTTAAATTCTTTGGCTCCTATGCTTCAGACCACTCCAGGAGCTCATCTTTCTGCACAATTACTGTATAAGCAAGATCTTTGAGGAGTTTGCAAGGCAACACATAATCTTACGTTACCATTATATAATGCAAGAAATGCTACATGGCAGGTTTTTTTGCAAAGACAAAGAACCGTGTATCTTGGTCCCAAGAAAATAGGCTTTTTTTTAATTGAATGTAAAGTCATTTGACACACTAAATTACAGATATATTCATATTCTGGGGTGGCTTTTTCAATTCTCTGAGATACAGCCATACCAATGTACTTTCTTTGTGGAATGGCAATTCCTGTGCATGGATGAATTGTCATTACTCGAGTGCAAATTTTTTTTACAGCTTTAGTGCCTGAAACAGTAATTGGTATAACTGAGTATTGTGACAATACCTAAAGAGAAAGTTAACTTCCATGCAAGTGTTTCAAGTAATAGTTTCCATGTGCTCACATTAGAAACTGCACTCAGTTTGTCTTACATAACAAACTGTGAGGATTGCTGTGCTGATATAACCCTTTGCTGTTGTAGGTTTCTTGGGCATTTGTATGCAGCAGAAGCTCTCATCTCTCTAGACAGAATATCTGATGCCATCACTCACTTGAACCCTGAGAATGTCACTGATGTATCTCTCGGGATCTCTTCAAATGAGCAGGATCAAGGTTAATGCATCTACACTTCATTACAGCTGTTATGCTTTCAGCTGCCTTACTGCTGTAACTTTCTAGACACAAATATGGTGATAATTAAGACACTTTAAGACCTTAGGTTGTTTGTGGTGGAGATTGTTAGTTTTTTTTGTTGTTGCTGTGTTTTCAGTTTCCTGGCTTTAGTTTCTACTTTGTTTGGTGTGTCTTTTCCCTGTTAGTCATTGCTATGAGGTGGTTAATTCTGTAAGGCAAAGAGAACTGTACATTGCAGCATTCTGGCTTGTTTGAAGGGAACTTCTGAAAGCTGCTTTTGTTAAATGTGCAATTATGGTTAAATTTGGGCTTCATACTGTCTCTTCCTACTTTTTGGTCTCTAAACCAGGGTTTGGAGTACCAGTGAAGTCTACTTTAATGAGAGACAGAAGTGGGGAGAACTTAGTTAATCTGTATCTTAATCTTGATGGGAGTATGTATTCTGTAAAAGAAAAATACTTCGGAGCCCATCTGCATAGTGAACTCTACAGCAGCTGACTTCAGTGACATTTTGCAGTTTAAACTTCCCTGTACTGATCTGCAAATCTAAAATTGAAACACTGAAGATGGGTAGTCTTAAGTGACATAACTCTTGAGCCAAACTGGTATGTTTTCCCTCTTTAATGTCAGACTATGAAGAGAGAAACATGTTTGTATATTTGTGTCATTTTTGTAATAAGCTTTAAAAAAGCTCACAGAACGTGATGGTTTCTGTGTTTTTGGTTTTTTATTTTTCTTTGCAGGGTCTGACAAAGGAGAGAATGAGGCAATGGAATCTTGTAAGTACCAGCCACTGTATTCAGCAGAGTACAAGAACTTACTTGGCCAGTTTGGAAAAAAAGTGTAAGAAACAAATTTTTTTTCATTGCAGCTGGCAAGCAGACCCCCCAGTGTTACCCCAGCTCGGTCACGTCTGCACGAACAATGATGTTATTTAACCTTGGAAGTGCTTACTGTTTGAGGAGTGAATATGACAAAGCTCGAAAGTGTCTTCATCAGGTATGAAAAACAAATCTCAAGGCAGTGTTAGGGACAAGTGTACTTCCTTCAAGGTGCCATTTAGATCACAGCAAATTCTGGTGATTTTGTAGCTCAGGTTTATTTGTGGACTTTGCTGAGATGGTCAGTCTTTTCTGTCCTCACAAACCAGTCTCTATTAGTTACATAAAATGAAGGACTCCAAATATCTTACTTGTGTAAAAAGTTCAGAACCATTATAGGAAGCCTTTTTTTTTAATTAGGTCATATCAAAACAGTGGAGATGAATAGGAAGCCTCTTCACTTTTTCTAAGTTTGCTTGTTTGGATTTTTTGGTGGATTTTTTAATAGACTATTGTGTAGGTGAACAGATTTAAATTCTGTGAGGCTCTCAGCTACTTAAGGCAGTTGTCCAGCTCCTTTTCCTCCTGAGGCTTCTTATGTGGTGTAGCACAGGTGTCTGTACTCAGGCTCTGTAAAGCCCAAAGGAGTGCCAGGCCCTTCGTGGATGTAAAATATAGGTCTCTGCGTCTACAACAAATTCATTGACTTCATAGCTGAAAAATAGTTGTATATGGAAAGCTAGTGAATGATCCTTGCTAACTGTATTCTGAACTTTGGAGCAGTGAAGGTTACCTTTTTCACCTGTCATCTCACCAAGAAACCACAGAGGCTGACCCAAGACTTACAGATCCATAGGAACATAAGCACACAGCAGATGGTCCTGCTAATTAGTATGAAATAACCTTGCCATGCAGATTATCTTGTGGTCTCTCCTTTCATGTTTAAACCTGAGAGAATGTATTAGTTTGAAAAAAATCTGATCTTAATCAATGAAGTTACTTGGTTTTGTTACCTAATATGGTGGTAGCAATCTTATCATGGTGCACTTTCTTTGTGCTGGATCTTTCCCTTAATTACTTTTTCTCCCCACCTTCTTTTTCAATTAGGCTGCTTCGCTGATCCACCCCAAAGAGATCCCTCCAGAAGCTATCCTGCTGGCTGTATATCTTGAATTACAGAATGGTAAGTTTGGAAATGTTCTGTCAATCTCAATTTTGGATCCAAAGGGAGGAGGGCAGTAGTCATTATTCCTGCTCTACAGAGTTGTGCCAGTATTTTGAATTATGCCCTTTAGGCCCTGCCTCCATTTTACACTGCTATGGATCCATGTATCCACACCTTCATTTCTAATTTATTGCCATCCTGTTCTTACACACTCCAGACTTCCTAAACATTCATTTCCTTTAAGTCTTCTATACTTTATGCAGAAGTCAGCAGTCCTGGATAGGCTCAGTAAAACCCTTGATGAGGTTTATACTATAAAGAGGGTTCGAAGGGCTTTCTGTTAAAATACAACCATGATCCAAGTTTCCCAAAGAAGCCACGTCAAGGTCTATGTACTAAGTATGGCAGTAAAGCTTGGAATATTGCTAACTCTCTCTTCCCAAATGCTTCCTTTTGAAGGTTCACTGTATTCATATGGGGTAAAAGCTCTACATAATGGGAAACTGGAAAGGTTGCACTTGAATTCTGCAGTGTGAGCACACAGGTGCAGCTGCTGACTGAAGCTGTCATGGTTGTGGACCTGTGCCCCTTGGGGCTTAATATCCAAGAGTTCTGAAATGTTCTGTTCCCCTTCAGTTGTCTCATATTGCAGACAGGCAGAGGACTCAAGTATTTGCATTCAGAATTGAGACTTCTGCAAAGCTTTTCCTTCAAAGATATTTCTAACTTGGATTTTGGAAGCCTTTCTGCAACAAAGATGGACAGAGCAGAAGAGTAGAAAGTGGGATTTACATCTCTCACCCCCTTTTAAGTGTATAACCAAAAGAGGCTGAAGATATTTTTTGTTCTATAATGACAACAGAACAGTGCATCTCTTCTGAAACTAAAACTGTAGTTAAAGAACAGTATTTGTAAGAGGGAGAAATATTCTCTTCAGAACTCAGTTCCTTTTCTCATACAGTTTTACAGGTTTAATAAGAGAATAAGTTTTCCATTTATATATGTTTTTATTTGATGGGCCATGCTTACAGTTGAAAATCAAGAGTTCTTCTTTTAAAACCATGTTTTATATATACCCATGACTTTTGCATTACCGTCTGTGCTGTCCCAGTGTGAGGGCATTGTGTGCAGCTGGGAGAGAGAAGTGCCCTTCAGGAATACAGAAGGTGCTCTGGCATCTTCCAGCTTGATGTCTTCAGCTAAGGATAGGTAGAGTCCAGAAAAACTACTTTTTCCAAGTTTACTGTTGTGTGGCAGCATTTCACTGAAGAGGAAGACTGCCGGTGTACGTGGCCTGGGCTCAGGGCTGGCTCACCAGCTTTGTCCCTAGAACAGCAGTTGGTACATCATGAAATGCTATTTCGGTTCTTCTAATCAGAAGTTGTGTTGTAGGTAACACACAGCTGGCACTGCAGATCATCAAGAGGAACCAGCTGCTCCCTTCTGTGAAAACACTCTCTGACGTGCGGAAAAAGCCTGTTTTCCAGCCAGTCCACTCCATCCAGCCCATTCAGATGCCAGCTTTCACCACCGTTCAAAGGAAGTGAGGTTGGTCTTCAACCTGCTGCTGCTGTGCCCATCAGGGCTTGGGATTTTGTATATTTTTTTAATCTAGGACACCTGAATACCCCAATTGCTGCAGTGTGTTTGTTTATGTAAATTTTTAATAAAACATGTAAACAAAACCACTTGTTTGTCAATATTATTTCATGACCAATGAGTGCTTGGCATCTGCTTTGAAGGGGAGTAGCAGTTTACTTACCAAAAAGAAGTGGCTAACCAAGTGTGTAATTCAGCTGGTTTTGAGGAAAATAGGGGTGAGGGAAGTGACTGGAAGGAGAAAACAAGTTCTTGAAATAGCAGTTGAGCTGGTGTGTTGGCTGCTGTGTTTTGACAGTGTTTGAAGTTGCTGGGGTTTTGTGGGGGGATGTTTTTTCTTTCCCTGGTTTTCTTTGCCCAAAAGAAAGGTGTAATGGTGCAAAAAAAGGTGTAGTGGAAGAGTGCCTGGCTGTAAGAAAGCAGTGTTTTGTTTTTGGGGTGTGTGAGGTTTTTTTAATGCAGTTTTCACTGTAGAGGAATACCCCTCTCTCAAAAAGAAAAAACCCAAACCAATCTGCTTTTTACTCAAACCCTCAGGTTGTAAGATGGCAGCATAATCAAGGACTCTCGGGTTACTTATTGCAAGCACAGGCAAAGCAATGAGCCATCCTGCCTTGGGACTTAATGCAGGCATAAGATAATTGGTGTCCAGCATGGAGCCCAGCACCTCTCCTCCTGAATTCCCTCCTGGGCTCTTTTGTATGGTTTCAGCTATTTGAGCCTTTGCCCTGATAATCTCCAGGCTAGAGCTGAGCTAACACCTTATCTCCCAGCGCTGCTGGCATTGTACTTTGCCTCCAGCCCCCAGGTGGAAGGTCACTTTTCCAAGCAGCAGCTGGGATGCAGAGCCTGCGAGTTCTGTGCTTGGTACGAAGCAGAAGGCAGCACAGAGTGTGCAGGAGAGGAAGGTAGCTGGAGAGTCTTGGGGTTGGATCCACGATCTTGTGAAACAAGCCACAACAGTCAAAGTACTGAAGCATGTGCTAGTCATGGAATGAGCACAGGTGTGCCCAGCAGGAAGCAGTACAGCAGCGAGCTTGTGACCTGCTATCAGCCCTCCTGTTAGACAACTGGCTTCCCTGTTTTTTCAAGCCTTTCAGAATAACGACCAAGTACCTGCCTCTTTCAGTAACTTTTCTATCGCCCCAGAAGGTAGCAAGCACCCTGTCCTCAGCTAGGGCCAAGTGGTTTAGAAACAGTAGGGGGAGCGGGGGAAAAACGACAGGAAAACATAGGCAGAGATCACTTTTCTAAAGAAGAAAGGGACTTGATACATCCCTCAAGTCAAAGTAGAGTGACTGATGAATTACAAAAAAAGGTTAAAGATGCTCCCTGTGTGGTCCCAGGCCCTGAATAGAGAATATTCTTCCCTGCCCTTCCCCGCCCCCCAGGAATGCGGGGTATTCACATGCAAAGATGCTCATGCTTTGCTGCAGGGAGGCACCCAGCACTCCCCGGCCCGCTGAAGGATGCAGTTGTTGTTCCCCTGATAATGCACATCTTATCACAGCCGTGTCCGCAGCCCTCAGCCCCAGCAATCCCGCAGGCACCACAGCAGCTCGAGGAGAGAAGGATGGATTAGTGGCAATGATCGCTTTCAGCTTTCATAGTTTTACTGTTAACAGAGAGGAAAACAGTAAGTATCAAAACACAACTAGGGAGGGAGCAGCCAGGGACTTGGCATCCTCTCTGGCAGTGCCATAGTCACTGTCCACTTTCTCTTCCCTCAGTTTCTTTTAGGCTCTGACAGTAAAGAAGTGAAGGTCAAGTAAAACCACACTGTACTGTGGTAGAAGCAGGGGGGGAGCAGCACAGGTTCAGCTGTGTGTTAAATTAGTAAACTCAATAATGATTATCATTTTGGTTTGGGCCACTACTTAAGAGACAAAAGGGAAGGCTTCAGTGTTTCTCCTCCTCTCCCCTTTCACAGCAGATGCTCCTGGTTAAAGTTTTCAGCAGTCATTATCTGGAAACAGGTAGGTTCAAATTCAGGCAAGGACTTTTTCACATCTTGACAGAACAGAAAGCTTTGTCGGGGTAATACAGAAACTCACATACACAGCTTTGCCATGAAAAAACCCTCACATTTATTTGATTAAACAAAAATAAAATAAACTGCATAGGAACATTTTAAAGTCCAGAGAGACACTGACTTTGTTTTAAGGCTGCCGGTAGCTGATACATCGTCTCCTTGCTACATCCTTCAGCCTTCCCTATGGACCACAAAGATACATTCAGAAGCCTCCATTAACACAAGGGTTCTAACATTTTGCTCACTTATTCTATGTAAAAGTTTGCACATAACCTGTCATGCTGTCTTCTCTTAACATCTGTCAACTAAAAATTATGTCACTTTTTGTCCAAGCAGAAACTTGATGCCCTTTTAAGAGCATGGCGGTTCTTGTCACGGCCTGTCCCACTTTCAACTAGATACAAAAGCTCTGAGCAGGTCATTAAAAGCACAGCACTGCCAGTCCTCCTGAGATAGTTTATTATTATTGAGAGCAGCATGGTTAATCACTAAAGTAGAAAAAAACCCAACTGCAACAGTGGAGGAAACTACAAAACCAAACCGACTCAAGATGCCCAACATCCAAGGACTGACAAAATCATCCTGAATCCCAATGCAAACCTGCACCAAGGCAATGCTTCTTATAAATCAGTAGCGAAAACTTTGTAAGATGGGGCCATACATCTACAGCCAATTAAATGAGGGCAGAAAAATGCATGTTTGACATTGTTTTCATGTGGATGAGCTTTGTTTTGCTCAAGGCTTCCAATTTCTATTTGAATTAAATCGCAGGCATGTGCTCAACAGCCTCAACTACTCCAACAAACTGCACAAACCAAGCAGTGCATGACAGGTAACGCACAGAACAAACAAGAGTCACGTACATAAGAAACCCCCACCATCTCAGGTGACTAAGCAAACCTTACAAACTAGTTAAAAACTTCTTAGTCATTTTAGGGGAAAAAAAAAAAACAAAAACAAAAAAACCAAAACTAAAAACCCAGAAACAGGTATCTCTCCCTCTTAAGGAAAACTTACTACATTGTCTGAAAAGTACTCTACAAACCTATAAAAGGACTTTTTTTTTAAACTAGTCTGGTAGTTCAAAAGGAAGTTACTTAACTACATCAGTACACAGACACTCAACATTCAGTCAGTAAGGCTCTATGAAAAGAGCTCAACAAATTATCTACCTGAGTTTGCAAGTTGATACAATCATTAATAGAAGGTCTAAGACCATGCAGGTACACAAAGCATTTTTAGAACCATTATTGGTTGAACAATGATGGAAAAAGATGCCAGTCTGGCTTGTTAACCCGTAAGATCACTTAGAGACATCAATGTACATTTTCCACCACAACATTTACCAAACTAAACACAGCCTATTGTTATTAGGGGTCTCACGTACCCACTTCTGCCAACCCTTAATATGAACTGAGGAGGAAAAAGGATTTATTTTTTTCCCCCAAGATAGCGTAGTCTGAAAATGTGCTTCTGCAACTTTACTCCACAGGTAAAACACGGCGTGTGTTGCACATCACTACTAAAGTTGCATAAAGCCCCAAGACAGCGGTTTTAAACTGCCTCTCCTGAGTATGTTTGAAACTAAACTGCCCTCCAGGAATAGGAACTTGGTTGCTTTGTCATGGTGGAAAAAATCCCATTGAGTCAAGAAAGCTACTAATACAATCACCAAGTCAATTAAAAAAAAAATTAAAAAAAAAATCAGGATCTTATTCCCTTCAAGCATTTGGTATAGCATTGTGTTTACAGCAATTGTAACACCAGTCTTTCCAAACAGGACACATTGGTAGGCATGCCTAAGTTTTTCTCTTGTAGAGAGAAGACCTAAAGGTCTTACAGACATAAGAACACTGCAAATGAACATGAATTATGTCACATCAGCTAGTAGTGTCATAATACTGAACAAGAGTTTACATTCCCATACCTCGTAGTGAAACCAGAACGAACTCGGAAGTGTTTCAGGTCTCAGTCCAGTTTGCCTGAACATTTGGTTTTATTTACAGATTCTCTAGCAAGGGCAGCTTAATATCTCCATAGGCAGGCAGCAAAACCAAAAGCAAACAAAAGTAAGCAGTCACCACATAGTACACACTTAGTATCTCCTTTTCAGTTAAAATGCTTTTCCAACAAGCAGGATGAATCCTTCCCCCAGGCAGATTATCAACTATTTCTCAAACCTGTCTGATGCTAAATTGAGGTAGATGATTTACTTCTGCAAAGTGAGGTAGAACTTCAAACAAAAGATAGTGGCATCTCTAGTTGTGCATTTTGTACCACAGCAAACTGGGTTTCAAACTCCCAAGGACTCAAAGACCAAAGGTACAATATTTGTCTAACTCAAGTACCAGTGTTCCTTTTTTTATACAGTTCCAAACTGTTAGTCTAAATATATCTACTTTTAAATACCCTATTACCTTTTGGCACCATTTGGCTTACACTCCTTTAAAAAATAAACAAAACTTTGGCACAGTATTTTTTTTAACCTAGAACTGAACAAAGAAATCTTACGATCAAAGTTATGGCAAGATGAGCCTACAGACCTGCTCTCTTCAGAAATTAATTTTGGTTTAACTGTAACATAACAGACTGGGCCCACTTTCCTGCAATTCCAAGGGAATGCCACATCCAAGTGGCCTTGTTCTTTCTCCCAGCTTGATTATGTCTGGCCCCAACATGCCTTAGTTTTCAGGTGTTGTCTTCCTTCCCTTCCATTCTTTAAAATTTAAGGTTTGTGGGCTTCTGTAAATAAATTATATTTAAAAGGTACTAAATAAAAAGGAGTGAGTTATCTGAAGGACCTGCATTGTCAAGTACTGAACTGGCTTCAGTTTGCTACTGAAGTTCCTCTTAAATAATTCTGAGAAAGGACAAGATTGCTCACAGGCTGAACACCCAAACCAGCCATACTCACTGCTGACAACATTTTGTCAAACAAAAGGTTTCCCGAGAGCCACTGGTTTAACCTGGCATAGTGAAATCCTTTGGGAGTTCCAGTAGACAGCTCTGTCACCCACATTTGCTGTTCCCCAGTGGAGAGGCACACACTCACTTCACCTTTCTCCAAGCTACTTCCCCAAGTTAAGAATGTTACTCTGAATGCTTGCTTGGTTTGCAATCCAGCTTCCAAGCCTTGCTTTTCCTCTCTGCATGTATGTATGTTATGATACTTGGGCATTAACCTGAGAACATGCATGGAAAAGCAGAGCAAGAGTTGAATCTCATTTAAGTCTACTACTTTTTAAAAGCCCCTATGGGGCATCTGATGTTGGCATTGTATATTAGCACTACTTCTTTTCATTGCATATAAACCACTCCATTTTATAAGCTACACTACCACATTTCAATGAGATCACGTGTGCTTAGCACTATCCAGGACAAAGATAAGGAATTCTTTTTGGGTAGCTAAATAGTAGTGTTTTTTAAACGAGAAAGCTCCCCAACACATGAGGTCAAACACTTGAGGTTCAGTTTGCAAGCAAATCCAACTGAGTTAAACAGACAGCAAGCTTTTATAAAGAGTTCAAGTCATTCCTCTTCCTGACTGAGCTGGACTGGGGGCTTGTGCAATGGCTCCACACAAAACAGCAAAGGGCAACATCAGTGTCTGCCACCTCTTAACGCTGTGCAGGCTGGAGGGGGGCAAAGGGTTCCTCCAGTTCAACACAATCCTGACTGCATACCTTTTTTTTTAATGCCTGGAAGAGCAACTCCCTTCTAGCCCCAGAGAAGGACGAACCTGACAAGCATTACAGCACAAGAGCATTTCTAGGACACTTCAACATTGTCAGCTCTGGTCAAAGTATTAAGAGACCCAGCATTTTCATTAAGACATGACAGGATAAATGCGAGGACACTGCAAACTAAACATTAAAGCTTTCTAAACCAGTTTTCTTTGGTATCTAGATCTTGCAGGCTATTAGTTTTCACAGCCCATGTTGCTGAATTGTTGGGCTGAATAATACAAGACAAACATGGACATCTATCACAACTGTAAGCCACCCTCAAGAAGGGAGGCACATTCACAAGCAGAACTTGCAAAAGTTGAAGGTAAACTAGCTTTCTCTCATACACGTATTTTGAGTGGCCACAGAAATTTAATGACAGGCATCTGTATAAAAGATTATCCTTTAAAGACTGTTTTTAAACCATGCCATCCTAAGATTAAGCCTAACTGAAACACACTACTTTGAAGAGTTTGCTTCCCTGAGGCTTTGGCTGAAAGGCAGCACAGTTGTTTTATCCCATTTAATTTAGGTGTTTTTCCTTACCCTTCTCTTGAAAGAGGTTTTGCCACCTCATTAATCTTTCTTGTCTCTTTCTGGTCCTTTAGTTTAAACCTCCTCTAAAGTGGCAGCTATCCCTGTCTGCACACAGCATCAGTATTTCTACAAAACCCAGAAAGTTAACACTCCTTGGAGGGGAAAAGCAGCAAGAAGGAAAGTGCACCTTGTGATTTCTCACAAACTTGTCAAGAGCCTTTCAGTCTCAGGTAACTTTTGTGCACGGTGGCTGGCAGAGAGATGAACCCTTTCCTTGGAGGATGGTTAAGGCTCTTCAGACTTTCTGACAACGAACCATGTTTATGTTTCAGAGATCTTCTCTTGCAAACAGTAAGGTAAATCCCATGGCATTTCCAAGCCTTAGAGTACTGATACAAACAGAATGAAGAGTCCTCTCTTCCCTACTTTAACCATTCTCATTTGCCAACACCAGAGGGTGAAGCTACAGGTTTGTAGACATCATATCTGCATTAACAGCTAAACTGGAATGCAAGAAATTGAAGAATAAAACCAAATCCTTCCAGGGACTCAAAGTCACATTTTGCTAAAGAGATCTCTGTTCTTCCCAAAGTTTCTGCTTCTTAGAAAACTTGTTTTTATATCCCCAAAAGGGCAAACTTCCCCCTGCCTTCAAGCTTTTAAGGATCATATACATGTATTTTACACAGAATTCTTTGGTACTGCCCCGGGGAAAAAGCAGCGAAGTTACACCTTGATGCAGTTTGCCTTACGCTGGTACTGGTAACTCTTCACTTGGATCTGTAGCCAGAGCTCCTGTAGCAGGGAGCTACAGGACCACCCTAAAAACTACAGTAGACATTCCCAAATTCTTCAGTCCAGCTCTCTGGGGAAGCCAGAAGATGAAAAGTGATAGAGTTATTGCAATCCTCTTTAAACAACAACAGCAACAACAAAAAACCCACCAAACTGTTGACTTCTCTAAAACACACCCTGAATCTCCAAAGCTGTGCTTATTTCTCACTTTTGGAAAAAGGTACCACTTCTGTTCTAACAAATTCAAATGTTATTCCCTTAAAGTCTCTTTATGGGGAGGGGCAAAAAAAGCTAGTCATTTCACAAGAAAGTAAATCAAAAGGGTTTGATTTTCCCTGTTTCAATGCTCCTTGTAACCTCTTCTGTCATCCAGATTAGGTGCACTGATAAGAAGAAACAGTAACTTTTTAAAAACTAATTTAGCTTTCAGGTGAAAGGGGGTAAAAAGAAATACTCAATGATAGGATACATTAAAGGAAGCCTTGCTTTTCATCTAAACTTATAACAACAGCACTAAGCCACTAAAATGAACAATTTGGTTTAAACTTAAAAGATTTTTTTGTGCATTTTCATCAGCTTCGCTTTGTGCTGTCAGATTGCTGTCTTTCAGAAAAAAAATATACACAAAAGCCAAAAAGATGCAAACTTGCTCTTCCTGGCGAGTGAATCCCACTCACTTTCACAAAACGTTCAAAGTCATCTGGGAACAAGATGCTGTGCTCACCAGTAAATCAAACACACTGAGGTATAAAAAGGAGAACAGGAAAAAGTTCTCTGCTGCAGCAGCAATTAAAAAAAAAAAAAAACAAAACCAAACCAACAAACCCCACAAAACCAAAGTCCCGCCCTCCCATATCCCCACCCACAGAACTGCAGTATGGTCAAGAACACAAATTCTCTACAAACACCTACTACCATTTTCTCCATTTAAAAAAATTACATAGCGCCTTTTTTTTGGCTTAGTCTAACAGAACTCGCCACACAAACCACCTAATGTGCACAGCAACACTTGTTTGTGCATGAAACCCCACTGGGGAGGGAAAGAGGTAAAACGTTCTGAACTATGAGTGTGTGGGGATGGGAGGGGGTGAGAAACTGGGGAGGGAAGGGAGGACAATGAGGTAGATAGAATTCAATTTTACAGGCTCACTCCCTGCAGAAAAGATAAGTACATTCATCTGTAAAAAAATTAAAGATGAGGTAGGTTTGAATTAACGTTGTATTTTTTCATTTTCTCTTAGAAGAATTTCCCTGAGACAGTTTCTTCCTAATTCAAACACAGATTAGAAAACGAGAATTCGATTGTTTCCAAAGTCGACCACAACAATCATGCCATCAGGGGTGACAGCTATACCTGAAGGACGGTCCATCTGACCAAAGCCGCTTCCCTGAGTGCCGAACTTGCATAAAAAGCTACCATTTGACTCGAATATCTGCACCCGGTGGTTCCTGGAGTCGGCCACGATGATGCGCCCCTCCTGATCCACGGCCACTCCCTGGGGGCGCAGGAACTGCCCGTTCCCGGTGCCCTCCGAGCCCAGAAAGCGCGCCGACTGGCAGTCCGGGTGGATGACCAGGAGGCGATGGTTGTTGAAGTCCGTCACTACCAAGTGGCCCTCGTGATTGAAAGTCACACCTCTGGGCGAATCAAAGTGCTTCCAGAGCGCCCCTTCGAAGCCGTACTTGTTAAGGAACACACCATCGGGCCCAAACAGCTGAACGCGATGGTTCCTCGTGTCGGAGACCAGAATCTTGCCCTCCGCGTTGACGGCCACGTCCCATGGGTAATTGAACTGCCCGTTCTTTGTTCCTTTCTCCCCGAACTTCAGAATGAACTGCCCCTCAAATGTGAAGATCTGGATGCGATGATTGTCCTTGTCAGCCACAACGATCCTCCGTGAAATGTCGCAGGCCACGCCGGCAGGGCGGTCGAACTGGCCTGGCCGGGAGCCCAGTGTGCCAAACTTGTGGTGGAAGGTCCCGCACGGCTTGAACACCTGGATGCGGTTATTGCTGCGGTCAGCAACAATGATGTAGCCTTCTTTGTCAACGCTGACGCCCCAGGGGCGGCAGAGCTTGCCGTCGCTGTCGCCCTCGCTGCCGAAGGAGAGCCCCGGCAGCCCGATGCCGATGTAGCTGCGCCCAGACTTCACCACCACTTTGAAGGGGCTGTTCTCGATGTGCTGGTTGCACATCATCACGGACACCAGGTGCTCTCCCTCGAGCTGCGGGCGGTAGCTGACCAGGTAGGTCCCGTTCTGCTGATCGCTGACATCTGCCCCGAAAAGGTTTCCGTCGGGGCCCATCACCACTGCAGAGATCATGTCCCCTCCCGAGAGGCGAGGCTCACCGTCGTGGTCGTAGCCGATCACGGTGAAAGAGGCCACTTTGCCCTGCAGCGCACGCTTGAGACCCTCCCCGGTGGCTTTGGTCAGAGGAGCAAAAGCCCCGCTGCTGACGAAGCCCATTGATTTAATGGCCATGTACAATGCCTGGTCGGGGGGAGTGAACATGATCCTGTCATCTTCCTGTGGCTGGAGAAGGCCCCTCACGTTCTTCAGCTCCTGCACCTGAGCCAGCATGCGGTCCCGAGCCAGAAGAATATCCATGGTACGACCCTCCTCCAGGACCTGCTGAACAGCACTAATGGTGTTATCCAGCTTGTTTAGGTTCTGACGTAACTTTTCAACTTGCAAGTAGAGTGACTTAGCCTTGACTTGACGAATCTTTTCCACCTTGCAGGGGACAGAGGAGAGAGAAAAGCACACTCACATCAGGAAAGACTGCCCACACCACAGGCATGTCTAAATGTCAACTCTTCTACGCTAAAAAAGACACCAAAAAACCCCCCCGTTGAGCAGTTTTTACAGTATATTGGCACACAACTGCAGAATAAACCTCTAAAAGCCACAATGTAGACAAGCAGAAATGAGGAAAAGTAGTTATTTATCCAAATTCAGGATTACTAGTATTTCCTACCCTGCAGATCTGCTGTATCAGAGTGCCATGAGAGGAGAGTCACTTGCTTACTAACAACTATTTGCTTCCTTGAATGCTGTTCTGCTTTCTAGTTGAAAGGTACTTAACAGACCACCCGAAGGCCATCTCGTTTAGCCCTCAGGGACAGCAGAGGTCACTACAGGCTCTCTAGGAGGAGCAGAGGCTGAGGCTCCACTACTCAGAACTGAGACCAACTTCAGAAGGTGGGCTGTTATCACACAGAGTTATCACAGGAGTCAGCATCAGCTAACACCAATGGGCCCCTGTCACTTCTCTGCCTGCCAGAAATGTTGTCATGTGACTAGTAATACCACACTTCTATCTCCAGGGATTTTTAGGGTGCAAGTATTTTAATATTTTCTTGTTAATACTGGCAGTCATGCTGAGTTCATGCTTTAAAACAGGATGCTTTGTAAATGCCACTTCAAATTACACAGAAGGTTTCTGCCAGTGCCTGCTTGGGGGGCTGGAGTTCATGTAAAAATGGTTGGTTTGTAACTCAATTTATATAAGCTTGTGTTTATCTTTACTTGTGAAAAACCACTTTGGACCATCTGGGAAAGACACCTGCTTTGTGAAACTGATGAAATGTATTTGGTTTATTGTTGAAAAAATACATTTCCTGATGTCTGAATACCTGCCTGGATGCACAACAATACCCACAATGTATTTTAATGAAGGGAGACTCAATGTCTGAAGACTCCTTGGCTATACACTGTCTAGATAACATATGCACAAACATACTATTTCATTTAAAGTTGAGGCATGCAGGTTGTACCAAACAGTAAAAAAACAATAAAATAAAATTAGAGATGCTTCCTTCAATAGATTTTCAAGACAAATTACTAATTTTAGGTCTCAGTTTAATCCTTAGACTCAGTTCCCCTATCCGACATTGTTCCTTAACACACTTGATACAAGGGCTTGATACACTCAGCTTGTTTTGCTAGAATCATTTACCACCATCACCAAGTTTCCTTCCTAAAATAATATTTTATAACCTAAAGAGAACTTGCTGTCAGTGCAGACATTCCAATAAAGTGCATTTATATCCCCTTGTGATAAAAATATCTTAGGGGCAGTTCTTATTCCTCCTGCACTAGAACTGCTCAAAAGAAAAAGCTGCCAAGCTTCTCAGGGAAGGTTAACAGCGGAAAGTGAACTCAACTCCCTCAATCCAAAACCTCAGAAAAAGCAACATTACAAGTACAGTAACTATATAAAGTGTATTTTTAATCTTGCCACTGACACTTATAAAAGAACTACAAAAAAACCAGAACACTTGTAGGGGACTAGTGTCACTGTAGCTAGAGTAGTTCCATACAATAAACTCTTACCAGATAGGTCACTTTGCTTGCAAGAGATACTAAACCAGGAAATTCCTGTTTCAATTCATGTTGATGGAGGAGAGGGGAGAAATGCTTTAGCAAGATGCCACTGCTTCTGAGCAGCATGTGCCTCACCAAGCACATGCACAAGCCATCCTGCCTGCTCTGCTAGTACAGGCAGCAGCCACACAGTACCTGGTTTCCAGCCACACTCTCTGGGGTGATTGCTTATGAGAGGAGCGTTCTCAGTTTACTCAAACTTTTCCCATCTTGACCACACGTTTTTTGCTCCCCTTTAATACTCCTAGCAATCATGTGGTCACATGGCAAGTCAGCTTGACTCACTTATCTAAAAGTCCTAATCTTACAGCAAAGTGTTCAGTTCTACAAGTGGGACCCAAAGGGCCAATCCAAACTAATCTGTGGTAAGTGAGCAGAGAAAAGCCACGACAATTAAGTTACCTTTCTTGAATTAGGAACTTGGCTGTTACTTCCTTTCCTCCTCTCTAAATACCACACATGCATCGTGGCTGAAAAGAGACCATGAGTTTGGGATTGTGCAGATACTCTCACTGGGCAGAATTCCTTCTCTTATACTAGTTTAAAAAAAAAAATAAAAAATCAGAGGGAGGACACTACCTTGAGAGTAAAGCTTTTTAGGTGTGGGACAAGGGAAGTTAGTCTCACAGAATTTCTAATCTTTCTTTAAAAAAAGGACAGCATACACAGCTTTGCTCCTGTCCTTTATGAGAAGTGGGTTGGAAAACCCACATACTATATACCTAGTTCTACAGCAACAAATAAAAGATGTTTTGAAGACATTCTTTAAACAAGGTGTTTCAAGGGGATCTCCTCCCAGGCCAGCTGCTGAGCCAGCAGGGGGAGTGCCCACCTCACGTGCGGGGCTGCGCTGTCCTGAGGATACAAAAACGCTACCAGCTTCCCAAATTGAGAGAAACCTTCAGCACAAAACCAACCAGGGCCAGAATCCAGCATCCTGCTACCTACAGAAAAAATAATTCATGGTAAATTGTCGTGTTTCAAGTTCAGTTCTCCTTGGACATCAGAGTCTGACCATGTGTTAATTGAAGTATTTTTTCAGTTTGAAAAGGCACTTGTCAGCAGTACAAACCACAAATGTAAGGGTGCATACCTTCCAGAGCAGCTCACACTCCCGCTCTTCCAAGGCCTTCTTGTGTCTAGTAGTCACAACTTTGACTTCTGACTGTACCACCTTCGCTTTCATCTCAACCTGCTCTGCCACAGCCTGGGCCTGTTCAATACTCAGCTGTGAAGAGAAAAAAAAAAAAAGACAAACACACTTAAGGCTCAACCAAACCAATTAAAAATGCATCAGAGGACTGCTGCTTACGTTTCACTACCCCTCTTAGTTTCTTACCAGGCCTTCACCCACTGGAGCCTAAAAACAAAGGTGTTTTTTCAAATACATCTATTAAGTGGAATTTATATCTTCATTGTACCATGAACCAATACCACAGGACCAAATTGCCCATGTAATTCCAGCAAGCATGGCAAACAAGAGACTTGCACAGAAATTCATGCTTATGTTTTCCTCCATATAGAGAACCAGGTTTGCCCACTCCCTCAAAATGGTTCGGAATCCTGTTGTGTGGTGGGTCTACTTCTAGTAAGAAATGACACTGTAGTGAACAGACTGTGTTGTCTATGCATCTGAGCTGCACAGAAATAGCCCTAATAGCATGTGCAGTTCATACATTTCAAAAGATAAAACAAAGATCAGATGGTTATCATTAAAAAGCATTCATATAGTTATTTACAACTCAGAGATCAAATTTTTTCTAGTATAACCATACAATACTATTATTTTAAAAACATTCAGTAGTAATATTTTGCAAATATGCAGAATGCACCTGAAAGGAACATGTCTCTTCTCCTTTCAAAATTAAGAATTGCTGCCTTGAAAAATCCTTCTCAAACTACTGCCAGTTTCATAAATATTACATAAAATATTACAAAACTGATATAAAATCAAGAAAAGAGCAGGTAAACCTACAGGATCACAGTTCCCAACTAAAAAGGTTCAATAACACCAGTTAACTGAGTTTTTTCAACACCTTTGTCAAACAGTGAAACAATAGATGAGCTTAGGAACCTCTAAGAGCTTAACAAGATACTAGCTAATTAGTTACAAAATTAGAGAACAAAATGATGGTATGCAAAGGTATTTGGCCTAAAAAAAGGGGGGTCTTACTGGTGTACACAAATCCTTGAAGGGAGGACAAGCAGAGGACAGACCCAAGCTCTTTCCAGTGGTGCCCCGTGACAGGACCAGAGGCAACAGGCACAAACTGAAACAGAGGTTCCCTCTGAACATCAGAACACACCTTCACCTTCCCCATTACATACTGGGAGCCGTAGAAATAGTAGGTTTTTCTTTTTAAATACAGTTTTAGATAGACTTCCCCACACCCTTCTCTCACTCTGAGCCGAGGAACTGGTCCGTTTCAGAACTTGAGTTTGTTTCAGACTAACTATTCAAGGAATGAGCTGGCAAAAGAATCTATCACATTTTCAGAAATGCAAGTTTAGTAACATGAGCAAAAAAGGCTTTACTGTACATTCAGGGCCTTATGGAAAATACCCTCACTTTAATTCTACATATAAGGATGTACCAAACTAAGAACCACCTGATGGAACAAGCTACGAACCATCTGATGTGATACAGCATTGTCTAGAAAGTCAGACAGCACTTTGTTATCTGTCACAGAATAGTTAGAATTTCGGAAGTCCGAGTTCAACAGCATCTAGTTTATGCCAACAGTGGGAAAGCTAAACCATAAAAACACAAGTGTGTTACTTGGACATCTTCATTCCAGGTAGTTATTTTATGACAACTAGTTTGAATTGGATGTATTCTTACAGGTCAAGTAGGAGATCCTTTTCTGAAAGAAAAGGGAAGACTAACTTGGCCAGGTGACTGGTCTTCAGAGACAAGTTGAAGACAACCCTGACAAAATCAGACAACATAACACTTCTGATCTTTACTCCAAAGAACTCTCTTTTAAACTGTCAGAGGAAAACAGGAGTGCTACTTGACAGCTACCCTGCAGCACAGAGTTCACTAAGAGGAGCAGGTCTTTCAGCTATTCCTTCCTCATGCAATTGCCAGAGTCACTTCACTACAGTTTTAACAGGGAATGCCCTCAAATTCATGGACAGCCTTTGTATTCCAGTCCCACTGAAGGCAGACAAACATGCCTTCTCACAGTTTCTGGCACACAAATTTGATGCAACACTTTGACAAAAAAATTAAAATCTCATTACAGCACTTAGCAAATGAAGTCACAACTGGCCACAGATTAAGGCTTCATAAAAGCCAGTAAGCCTCAGACATATCTGGAAGAGTCCACATGTAAGAATACTGTGCCTCTATCACCTCTACTTTGACATTCAAATACAGAACCTGCTTCTTCTGCCAGAAAAAGGTATGCATTTTTTTCGAAACAGACCTGGATTCAGGTCTACATTCTCTTACAAAGAGAAAGGTATCTCCTTGAGAAGTGCTAGGGAAACTATGCTATCCACACATATTCGCATCCTGATGAGGATGTCTGTGAAAGCAGGAAAGTCTGGGTTACTTACCTGTGCTTTTTGTATAGCAGTACCCTTTAGGACCACAACCTGTATATATGCTTCCCTTACAGATAAGAGCAATCCCTACTTCCCTCACGATTCTCCACTAAAACAAGAGTCCACCTTTCAAGAACTCCATCGGAGCAGGAAAGGTTGCAATTCCCTTTGGATGCTGCAATCTTTCAACTCTAGGAACCAGTTATGGTAGGGCAAGTAACTAAACTCAATAGCACATAGTTGTCCATCAACATTTCATGTCATCATCTGGACTCTAATATTGTCCAGGATATTGGTAAAGCGGGTAAAATTCAGATGATCCTGCACTCTGCCAAGATAGGGTAGAGCAGCCTAGAAAGGCTGACCAGCATTAAACATGCAGAGGTACGGTGAAGGGAACAGCAGTAGACAAGTTATCTACACCTGAAGCAAAAGCCAAGAGCATTAAGTAAAACTTCTGTGAGCCCTCTTTACTTGGAAACCCCTTGTTCACTTTGATTACTGTAAGATGCCGTGAAAACTCACTCCTGCTGTTCTGCAGGCATTTCCTGTGTGGAACTTTTCTCAGAGAGGTCAGCTTTTTAGGAAACATGTTAAGCAGCGGCATTTCTTGTTCTGGTCAGACACCACAGAATCTTTTTAACAGCTTCTTGTAAAGAAAAACAGCTTTTATGATGCTCTTTCTTTGTGGCATATCAATTTTTTCCAGTGCTAGTGAATTAGATGGTCAACCAGTTCACACTTAGGAGATAGATGGCAAGGCCTGTGTTTAGCGAAGAATTGTCCTGGGTTATTGAATTTGAGATGAAAAACAACTACTTTGTTTCTTGCTGATGGCCAATACAGTAAAACACCTATTTGCAGCTGTACCTATTCACTGGCTTCTCAGGGTTCCAAAGATAGCCAATGCCACTCCCCACTCTATTAAGAGAGGTCATCAGTGCCTTGTGTTTGTTAAAGACAGGTAAAAGACTTTGCAATGTAACTTGTCAACTTTAGGGTTGAAAATTTTACTTCTAAATCCTCAGAGCAAAATTTAAGTAGCAACTATGCTTATGCAGGTGGCATGTCCCAGAGGGTCACAACACAAGGGAACTTTGCACACAGAACTTCCAGGGGAACAGATAAAAACGTTCTCATGAAGGAAAGCAGTTCAGACATCCATCATGAGCTACTGCTACCAGGACATTTCAGTTTTGAGTAAAAGGGAAGAAGTTGCATTGGAACCTGGGTGTCCTTTGCAAACTCCTTTTAGGTGGGCACCTCTGGGAGATCCCCTTTATCTACATTTTCCCATGTGAGGGAAAAAGTAGTAATGATCTTCCTACAGTGCCTCCGACACAGCACCTGATGCTACAACACAAACCTATGAAGAAACCACCTGCAAGAGTCAGAAGTAGCAAAGTAGCACTGTAGAACTTGGCTGCACTTGTGGATATCTGGGCTGACCAGAGAGAGGCCCAAATCAGGATTTGCCATTTTGTAGAATGGCAGTTTGTAATTTTTCATACTTTCTGTCTTCTGATGAACATTAGGAAATGGAACCTCCTGTTACAAAAAGCTTTCTACAACTTCATAATAACATAAATATTCCTATTAAATACTTACTGTCCTAGAAATATCACCGCTCCACACAACATGCCACTATGCCTGCACCATGAGATATGCAAAGACTGCTTATAGTAATTGTACTGCAACTCATCAGCGCTGGCTTGAAGACCATTTTTAAAAAGGCCCCTAGGATTTTTTTAGTCCATCCCTCTGAAGATGGGAAGAAGGCATAATTTCTGAGGCATTAAGTCCAACATTTAAGCTTCTCAATCTTAAGTTTTCCAATGAATGTGCAAACCTCTGGAGAGAAAATTCAAACGTAAAAGCAAATTCTATTTTCTTCTGAGGAATTCTTCAGTATTTCAGGGGTGAATGGACCACAGGTATTGGTTAATGAATCTTAACTATACATGCCCCTACCTCAGTAAGGAGGATTTACACTTAAACAGTAAGGAATTTAAGACTAAATTATCCCTGCCTAAGAGGGGAAAAAAGCTGAGATGCCTATTCACTAAGAGACTCCGCCCTGGCACATTAAATGTATACTAGAAAAATTAACTAGAAGAGCCTATAACATATAGTTCCAGTAAAGATTCTAGGATTAACAAGCTTAGCAGTGAATTTGCAGTAATACTGGTGCAGCTATAGCACAAATCACAGTAGCTGGACCAATTTAAATGTTTCAGCCTAATAAATATAAACACTAAAACATTCTCACATCAAGTTCCTCACAGACAATTTTAAAAGAAACTTAGATGGAGAGAGGGATAGAGGCCAAGCTAACTCACTTCAGATACCACTAAACAATCATTTTGACTGTACTGCAAGAACAGACTTTTTGCCTACAGTTTTAGGCAGAACAGTAGTTTGGACAGTGAAACATGTCAAATCCATCTTCTTCAATATCCATCTGCTCATATGCTGCACTAAGGAACTCACTGAAGTACAGCACAAAACAATAACCAGAAGTACAAAGAAATTCAGCCTCTATTGATAGAAATCCCACATTTAGAAAAGCACAAGTGACTCCATTTTGCTTACAAAGTTTCATTTCAGATTCTCAAACCTGCAAGCCTGACTTCAAAGCCACGCACAAGGGGGCCTGAGCTAACTCAATGTGACAACCCCAAAATGATCCCTTGCAGCACAGCGGTGCCATCCTTCTCAGGTATCGACCTCCCAGCAGCACAGATCCATATGGCAACCCACAGGGAAGCTTCCACTGAAGCCAACAGAACAGATCAGCTTCCTCCTCTGGCTGGCTGAGTTTCTTACAGTGTCCCCTCACCCCCCATAAAGGGTGTTAATCTATTTCATACCACCTCCCCCACAATTTGGGAGGGAAGAGGCATTGCCATAATGTCTGACCTGCCTTACCACCCGCTCCTAAGCTTTTCATGACGGTAGATAAGAGAGTAGCTCCCACTCTGTTCTGCACATGACCAGTCTCACTGGGCAGTGAGAAGCTTGCACTGTCAAACATCCCAGCAAAACCAATTATAGGCTCAGATTTAAAAGAATGTGGGTTTTTCCAATGAAACCACTTTTAAGACAACTGAGATGAACAAACCAAATCCTATTTTAACACATTCACCTGGAAAAGTAACCCTAAATGGGGATAAGCACTCAGTGCTTTACTGTTATGCAAGTGCATTAGATTACACACATACATACATATATATATATACAGTTACACATGTATAGATGTATTTTAAGAACGTGACATTTTAAAGAAGCCATCTATCTTTCATCATAACAGATTTACGTTCAGTTTGTGACCTAGTCCTTGGAAAAAATTCTGAAAGAAGACAGCTAAGTGTGCACTTTCATGAGGTAAAACAAGGCAGCAGGACATGCTCCCCACATAGAAAGGCAACAAGCAGTCCCGATTTCTCCTACCTCATTAATCCAGTGTCAACTTTGGCTTTCGTATCATCCTATGAATCAATCTGAGCCTCTGAAAAGGCTGGAAAAGTATCCCAGCAAGGAGGATAGCTTTCCACTGAGATAAGAAAGAGGTCCTACAAGCAACAGAGTTGGGTGTTCCTGCTTCATTCCCTGGCACCATCAGCACTCCTTGTAGCACTGCAGTGAACCAGCCGGGGGGCTGACCCAGCCAAAAAGTAATCCCATAGAAAGGTTACCCTTTCAGCTGGATCAGCTCACCACACAGGCACAAAAGTGCAAGTTTTTGTGTTAGGGACAGGCCTAGAAATGCATGATCCTGACCATTGTGGCAGAGGGAAGCAGGAAAAGCTTTCTATTGCTGCAGAGTTTCACTGAGGAAAAAAAGCAAGCCTCTTGATTCTCAGGCTTTATTATTTCTTACAGAAGACTTCCACTCCTTTGAAAAGTGAGGTCTGGACCTTTCTGGAGTGACAGGCTACATCAGGCTTCAGTGGATCAAGAGGCTGAAATGTATCCCAACTCACAGCAATTTTTTAAGCCTGAAAACCAATCTTTCCTCCAAAGCCACAGGAAGAGTTTAAATAAACATTTCTTCCTAAAAGCCTTCAACTTTGGTTAACCAGATACTCTCCAGCCAGTTGACTCATGGCTTGATTTCCTCTCTCCTGCAACGCCCTTCAAATTCCACCTTTTCCCCTTAACTCTCAACTACCCCTCCTCATCCATCCTCAACATCTCATGTCAGGGGACCTATCAAGAAAGAGTTTCTAGTATGGCATTATGAATCAGTCAAACTAAGAAGTGTTACTACAATGTATTACTTTTCAAGCCTCTTAAAGCTCCAGTCTATGTTCCTTGTATTACAGCTTGTACTGGCATTTAATTCTCTGTTGACTATTTCCATACTTTTAAGAAAACCACTCAAGACAATTTCTTTTAATTTAGGATCTTGTTAACTTTAGAGTTTGTTTTAAAATCATGTTGAAATGCTGTCTCCTCCCTAGGATAAACTTACAGCTTCACAGCCCTATCATCCCAAGAACAAGGAAAGCTCTGCTCCATAAAAACTTGATGCAAGTTCACTGCATCAACCCTTTGAGAGTTGGGCACCTCTGCTTTTAACAGCATCACACACTCTTCTAGTTGCTGCTGATGTTGCCTCAGGAGTAGCTGTCTTGAGCTGAACAATGTTCCCCTTCCTGCACAGGCACACAGATTACCACTCCTTCAAATTTATCACTGATCTGTTTGCTCACTACCCTTCTTCTGTACAGTGATCCAGATTAAAAAGCCCACTGAAGTAATAAAGCAACTCAGCTCTAGAAAGCATGGCTAATTTTTCAGATCTTTACACAAGCTGCCCATTTAACACTTCCAAGACAGCCCTGGATTGGCTGTAGCTAGACCAGGGCAAAACTGTACAAACTAAATTCAGGAGAGCTGCTTGTTTGAATTACGTGGACATAGGCCATCTTTTATCTGCCCCATCATACATAACAATCCACTCACCGCAAAGGCAGGAGCCTCCAGCATAAAAGCAAGAAGAAAAAGGGGAAGGAATAAGCAAAGTAAACTCAATAGGAAGGAAATCAGACACAAAAGCATTCACGCAAGAGTAGCAGAGTGGTACTCAATGCTATCCTGCCAGTTTTTACTCCAAGATGCAGTCCCTCAGTTGCTTTAGCCACACCAGTTAGATAATTAAGGACCTGGAGGTCAAAAACAGTAATTTAATTACTAACAGACAAGCCCTCGCTGAGGACAACCTGGAGAAATTCAGAACACCGCACTGAACACTGATGGTCTTTAAACCCCTTCCTTCTTGCTTATTTTGGGGATACATGAAATGTTTCAGTATGGATGTTGCTGAAAACTTTATGATTCAGATTAAAACAAATCTCAGAATAAACTAAGTTTTGCAGGACTCTGTCTTAAGGTATAGTTTTAAATTAACCATCCACCTCCAAAACCTTGGTGTTTACTGTTCTTTTGTAACAAGTTAACATCACAAGCTAAAGGGAGACACCAACAACCACTTACTGTCTATCCCAAAGTATTATTCCATTCCACAGGGGCAAAGACTTAATGAGTGGAGTCTTGTAATGTCCAGCTTAAATTTAGAACATGAGGTTAACAAAAGCACAAGGCAGTAGGTGTGGAATGAATCTCTCCACAAAAGCACAAGGCAGTAGGTGTGGAATGAATCTCTCCACTGTGCTTTCCCCATCCAAAGTCTCTCTACACAGACAGAATTACTGCTCACATCTTACTAGTTACTAATTAGGATTACTCAGAAAAAGTAAGTATCTATGTGCCACTAGAGTTTAATTCCCTGTGTAAATTCTTTTTCTAGTTTGAAGTACTGTACCTTCATTACAACCCTTTCCAGGTATTCATATTGGCATTATTAACCATAGCTGGGGTAGAACAGAGTAACAGGCATAATATGCATCTGTGTCTGCAGAGTTATGCTTGAATAAAGATGCTCTAGATTCTCTGCACATGCAGGTTAGAAATTTCACACTAATCCAACAGCTGACTAGTATTTTGTATTTGGCAGCAACATTGAAGACATAACCAGAGTCAAAGGTAGTTAGAGTGCTAGATGCTACACAGGCAGGAAAGACAGTGAAAGTAAGTCTCAGCCATGAAAACAAACGCAGGTTTGGCACCACTATAGAAGATCAGAGATTTCTTCAAAATGCTTCACCCTCAAGTGCATTTGTACAGAGCTTCATATATATTGTGATTTACATGACAGGAATATGCTGCAAGAATGCAAAACTCATATAACAGCACTTTATTTTCAGCTCCACCACCACTTCTGTCAGAGATCTGAGAAAACAGAAGGGGTGAGAAGACTGACAGCAGAAGCAGAGAGTTTTTTGCCTTGACACCCTGCCCTCTAACAGACAAGCTGGGGGGGGCGGGGGGGGAGAAGGAGGGGGAAATAAAGTACTCAAGTTGGGAGAATCTTACTTGAATAGCCTGTCGTCCTTGCTGAGCATCTGCCAGGAGCTGAATGGTGAGAGTCCTGGAATCCTGCAGGGCGTCTTGGAGGTAGATAAAGCTGTGACCCACATGTCGTCCCATGGTACATTCACGACATATGGGGACAGAACAGGTATCACAGTAGAAATGCAGTACCTGTAAGGCAGAAAAAAAGAAATCTGTATCACTGTTTAATGAAGAATTCAAAAGAAAACAGAGCCAGAATGTGAAAAAAAAAATCCAAAAGCCCAGCTATAAAGGAGATGGTTAGAGGCAGCAGCAATAGGCAAAGACTTCACAGAGGAAGAGCTATCCTTCCCAGTAAACTCCAAATCATAGCCTAACAGTTAGATGGAAGTGTCCTTGTTTTCTTTGCAATACAATAGTAGGAAGAGTGTCCACACCAGCTCCTCTTAAGAGCGGAAGCTATCTGCCAACACTTGCAGACTGAAGATGCCATCTATGGCGAGTTTCAGGTGAAGACTTTTCCTGCATGCACAAACACCACATTCTCTTAAGTGGGTCATTCAATAATCAATACACTGGAGAACCACAGCACCAGCACTCCCACTCCCCAGAAAGGGAAAGGAAAATTGTGCATGCTGCAAGCCACACTCTTATGTCTTCAAAATATGCATGTCCCTTATGTTCAGGGCAGCAACAATACTAGGCAGAATTCTCCCTGCCACTCCCAACAGCAAAGCAAAGAAACCTCTGCTATGATGGTATTTCTATGCTAGTGATGTTTCGAGATGCTTGATTTGGAAAACAAGACTGGAACATTAGCATGCCCATCGTTTGAATGCTCCATTGAACCGTCCATACCCACTAAACCCCCATTCTATTCACAAAGCACTTGCAAACCAAACCCTACATTCAAATCACAATGAAAGTCTTACACCACGATAGCCTAGAAAGCTGGATTCATTCATTCATCAGCCGTAACTGTTCCCATTCCATCCAGTAGAGGGAAGTAGCACACAGAAATAGCATCCTACATGGAAGTGTGTTTTCTTACAGGGGAGCTGTCCTGTTTTTTGTTTTCAAAGACGCGAGAGTACAACACTTCGACACAAGAAAGTTCTGTATTCAAGTCTTGCCCTTAACTACATACACTACTTAGGAGTGTAATGTTAGAAAATCTAGATTACAGTGGAAGAGTACAATGGCACAAGGTTTCATTCTACAAGCAACATTTCCATCACCAGATATTTCAAGTCTACCTCGCAGAAAGGAGCAAGAGCAGAACAAAGATTGGACAAGTGTTTGATATGCCTGTCTTCTCCCAGCTGTCATCCAGCCACTCCCAGTTCCAGCTAACAGCTTCTGATAGGGTGCATAACATCCCCCTTTCCCTTCTCCCTCAAAAGGAAGGGGAAGGACAGGACAGGTGATTCCCTTGGACTGCCTGTACTGCATGAAGTGACATTTTAAGCTCCTATAAGAGCAACAGCTGAAGTGGTATATAATTTCTCAAAGGGTTATGTGTGCATTTGTGCACATATGTCAGATTTTATTAAAACGCCTTGTTTTTTCTTAAAGTTACATTTTGCTGTAGGGAAACTGGAACATACTTATGTTTTGCTTCTGTTCAAATACTAAGTCCTCAAGCAGTGTCTCAGATTCTCTGACTTTACCAAGTAAAAAGCTGCCTTGGCTCTACAAAAGCATTGTTCAAATGCATCATCTTCCTCAACTAGAGGGCTCCTTCTCTTTATATGCTGTGGTTGTCTAAATCTGTATACAATGTTCACTTAGACAAGCAGTTCTGTAATTTTTCTGCTGAAATTACAGGGAACGTTTATTACATGTTGCTGAATAACTCCACTTAAACAACTGAGAAGTTGAGAGAGAATGAAAACCAAGACAGGGTATCAAGTTAAGCCATATGAATCTGATATACTTTAAAACCATACAGCAGGGATTTGGGGCCTCAGTCAAGCAGAGCAGCTGAAAGGAAAATGGTGACCATATGAACAGAAGACCAGAAGCAAGTTAAATGTGTTATTAGTCCTCCACAATAGTCAATACCAGAAGCAAAAGCTTCGTCACTCCTGCTGCAAGGAGTTACCCCCAGGCACTCCTGCTGAAAGGTAACAGCATCCACTGGGACAAAGACAAACCAAGTTTAAGATGTTCAGTTGCCTCTTGCCACCCACCAAAATGGGGTGGGAAACATCACTCCTGAATTTAGAATGAAGAGTGACAAGAGCCACAGTCTCATTTCAGAAATATGCAGATTACACAGGATATGGCAGGGGAAAGTCTTGGGTAAATACTTTGGAGCCATTGATAAAGCCTCATATTCATTTCTTAGTTAAAAAAAAAAAAAAATTAAAAAAAGGGTAAAAACAGGCCAGGACTTAAATCTAAGAGCAAAAGACTTAATAGTCTTGTGCAAAAAGAAGCACACAGTGATGGACTGATCTCCATCACTCCACTGTTACCTTAAATATACACAGGAGAAAGCACAAATGCAGAACCCCTACTGCTCTCAGTGGGGCAGGGAGCTAGCCACTAGAAGAGAACTGAAAGAGTCAGCCAGCTTCAAGATGAACTAGCAACTCCCCAGAAACTCCTTTCTGGACACAAAGGCTACAACACAATCCCCAAACTTGGCAGAGGTACAAGGGCAACTCTCCTCCTGTGGTCAGTCTCACATTCACACTTGTCAGAAGCGTCCAACAGGCTGTGTCAGCTCTACCCAGCAAAGGGGACACACTCCCAGAGAATAAAAACGGGAAGTCCCCAGCTGTGAAGGGCACAGCAGCGAGGGGGATTTGTGCCAGCTGGGCTAACGGGGCTTGGGCACAGCATCCAGCTTCCCTGCGCTTCCAACCAGGAATTTATTGTTAAGCTCAAGCCTGCTTACATCCCAGTCCCTAGGTCATGGCCACAAAGGTCATGTACTGCTAGATTAAGTTTCTATGCCTGTTTCTAAGTAGAGGGTGGGGGGAGAAGGAGAGGGAGCCGAATCTGCTCCTTTCCCTCCACCCACCAAGCAAGCAACTCCCTGCAAAAAATGAGAGCAACAATACATGTAGGACAATCCACAACTGTGTTCTCAGCTCAGAACTGATGCACATACAGCATACCTAAAGTGCTTGCAGAGCTTCCCCTTCTTCCAATTTCAGCAACGTGAGAAGGCCACCCCACATTTCATTTGCACTGTTACTATAGCATCATACTGCTCCTTCTATGCTCATTTTAAGACAAATTACAAGACTAACATTAAAGTGTGGATTAGCAGGAATAGTAGGAGGAAAGGGAAGACTAGCACTAACTCCTTCTTAGCAGACATCAGCTTATAATACTCAGCTTTAAAAAAAAAAAAAAAAAAAATCACCCTAAAGCAAAAACCAGAAAAAACAAACAATCCCCACATAATGGTACTTAAGAGGAAAGTCCTAAAAGCTGCCCCCTCCACACCTGAAGAGGCAAAGATGGTACAACCAAAAGATCCATCAAGCTGTAAATTAACTATTGTCCTGTTAATTTCACTATTTACCCAAATGTATGAAAAACTGGTTTATAAGCAAACACCTTCAAACATGCTTGTTTTTCCAAACCACACAAACTGATGGGCCCCAAAGGAAAGAAAAGACAGATTTTTTCCTTTCAAAGAAATTAACAACAGTGTAAATTGCATTCCATTAATTGTTTCTTTCTGCAGTAATTATTAAGTAATTAAGTAAAAATAAAATTGTTAAGATCAAAATCCGTACCTTTCCAACACCCATTTTGTTAACTATCCAGTAAAGGGAAAACAAGCAACTTTAGTAGCTGCCTTTTTTTTTTTTTTTTTAACTGCTCCACTACATTAATCAGTATTTTAAAATTTCTGCCAGGATTAAATGAAGATAGAAGTCAGAAGGAAGAGGGGACTAGTTTTAGAGATAGTTAAAAGTGATTTATTTTAAAATAAATCAGCTATGGGTTGATTACTTCCCAAACAGGAAATATTTCCTGAATTGGTGGCATACAATTTTAGACACAAAACAATAAAGGGAGCCTACTTCAATTTAAACAGAATCAGTGAACCATGTTACAGGGCTATTCATCTTTTACAGCCACAGCAGCCCAAGAAATACAACAGCAAGGCCATAAATGTGATTGCTTCAGGAAAGGCTGTACAGTGCACCGTAAAAACATTTTACAACAGCAGGAACTCCTGGGTGTCGCTCTCCCCATTTTTTGGTCCATCTGCTTTCAAAGGGGGCAGGGGGATGGGCGGAGATGTTGTTAAACGTCCCCCGGGACTGCACAGCAATCAATCATCATCTGATGAATGGCCACTAAAGTTAAACCCTGACCCCACTCCACAATTCCCACACCAGCCCTCCTCTCCTCACTGCTGACCAGCTTCCAGCGTGCCCCCCCACCTTACAGCCCTCACCAAAATTTCCCAAATACCAAGCCCAGACAAAAGCAATGGAATGTAGTAGGCACCATGACAGGGGAGCACTCAGCAGAAACAGCATCTGAGGAGGCTTATCCTTAACCTGTGTTTAAATGACTGTTCTTTCAGCAATACTCACAGCGCCCTTCTCCTCCTCCCAGCTTGCAAACACTTAATTTCTCTCCATTTCAGAGCATGCACACAAGCAATCGACAGGAAAGCATGGGGAATCCGGTCACGTTAAAAACATTCGTTTCTGTCATGACATTTCACTGTCTTGCAAGGACTTCCTTTAAGCCTACAGTGTTAAGAATTTGTGTAAGGCAACAACACGTTATTTTTAAAGGTCACGTTATTTTTAAAATGCAAGTCTGATGCTCTAAAAAGCTGCCCTGTATTCTTAACCAACAATAAAAAAGGCCTACAGACAAAACAGTGGTCTCTTGGTTTCTGCATTGGGAAAAGTTTCAGTATGGCACTTGTAGGTTAACTTAATTTGATTTTATTGAAAGAAGAAAAAAAAAAATTGCACCAGTTTTACGTTTTCCATTACTAAAGGTGTTTTATTATAAAGTTCCCTTGATAGTAACTCAAACACCAGTGGCTTTGTTAAGTACTGTGTAAGGCTTAGATAACTGAGTTTAGTATAAAGTAATTTCCCAATTAATTTTGGTCCTACTCCTACTTCCTCGGCACTGTGGGTTGTTTTGTGGTTGGGTTTTTCTGTTGTTTGTTTTTGGTGTTTTGTTTGTTTGGTTTGGTTTTTTGTGGAGTTTTTCGTTTTGTTTTGGGGGGGTTTTTGCTTCCCCTCCCCCCCCAGAGAAAAAGCTGCTTCCCTACATGTAGCAATTATTTTTTAATTTATATTCTTTTTTTTAACAGCATATAAATGGTGTAGAGTTGGGTATGGAAAATTGTTGTAGGTTTAAGGGAAAACGGATAATATTTTTTGCTCTATAGGAAGCTGGTCCTTTTCCACTTCAATGGCAATTTGTGACAATTAACTTGCTTCACACCACGATGAGAGCAGTATTTTAGGAACCTTAACTTCTGCACTGATATAACTCTTGAAATCTGAATGCTAAATATAAAGAGAACAAGTAATGTGATATACATCACAGCTACAGGCTACTTCTCAGTATACCTGGAACGTTTACCATTCAGAGATACTTAAAACCCTCACGTTTCTGTGTACAGTCAGTGATCAAATTGCTCTTAGAACTTTATTTTAACTTGGTGCTCTGGTGTAGAAGAGACTGGCTTAACACCAATCTTCCTCACTGCATCCAGTGGTAATGTGAAATGGCATCCCAGCTCCAGGTCTCCACAGCAGACAAGAGAGTTACCTCTCAAATTCAGCTCAATATTCTAATAAGATTTCTACAAAAATATGGGCACCTTGTAGCATTAAAGCCCTATACTACACAGGGCGTGCAGTATGCACAGAAAATTGTACCAAGTGGGAAACTAGTGAACTAGTTTAGTATTACCTTCCTTTGCCACTTGAATGAACAGAGATGGGTTTTGGTCCATTTAGAAGTTCAAGTGCAGGAGGATCATTCAGCCCTCCTGTTAAACTCACCTTGATTTCCCTACCCCACTTGGAATAATAAGGGCCCAGCTAACAGATAACTTTAAGGCTCATGCAAGTCTGTTTGTAGGAAATAAAGCTGTAATTCCACATGCTTTTCTTCTCACCACTGGTGTTAATGCCCTTCCTTCCCCAGATGCTCCAGTGGGTTCTGTTCCTTGTTTCTCATCCACACAGGTATCGCTTGGCCCAGCACATGAAGGGGAAGGAAGCTCACAAATAAAACCCCAAATGTGAAACCACACACAGCTCAAGGCTGTCATTTCATTCCACAGTTAAACTGACAGCTGCTCTATGAGGAAGCCCTCCCTATACCTTCCCTGTCTTGCTCCTTGCCTCCCCCCTTTACAGCTCCTCCAGTATCAGTCAACAAGTTTGGCTCTTTATAAACAGCAGAAAATTAATTTTTGAATAAACTATTTTTATCAGCTGAGCCTGGGATCAGAAGATCAGTAGGGCCAGCACAAGGAAGGAGGAAGAACCCATAATTAAGGGCATAGAGACATTTGATGACAACTATCTGGTACTTTGCCAACCTCACAGCTGGAAATCAGTGTAAATCTTTCACTGATAGTATTCGTCTCAAGCTCTAACTGGAAGAACAGTATCTAACTTGAGTTCACTTAAATAGGCTGTTAAATCAAACAGACTACCATAGTCTTAAAATTCTTAATTTTTACCTTCTGTAATCCTGCTGTGAGATTATGAAGCCAGTAAAAACAGCTGCATATTTTAGAGTGATGACAAGACTAGGTCAGTCTAGGTTACAAGCAGAGTTTTTTGAAAGACACATAGTCCCATTAATCAAGTGCAGAAGACCCAATGGATATTAACAGTCAACTGGGCGTGGAGCAAAGACCATTTAACTTGTCTTTGCCAATGCAAATAGCATTTGCGAATTCAAATGGATTTGGGTTAGAAGTGACAATCAAGACCCACTTCACTCTGAAGGCCACAAAGTCACTGGAATGGTGTGACAACAGGCGGTCGACTGAGGCTAGGAGGCAGAAAGTCACATCATTGACAAAGCTGCATTAAGGATCTGCTGGCTCCAGCCCGCTATAGAATTGCATCCTCTGTGTTTTAAGTTAAAAAACTTTATGACTCAAACTTCATGTGATGACTGTAGCTCCTGGTTACAGGCACCCATCTGGAACTGCAGCATCCCAAGTATTTCTCTCAGCAGCACCTCTGCCAGCTGCACTACCCCTACCCCATTCATCCACTCTGAACACAGAGGAGAGCACCACAGCATGCCCTTGACTAGACTTTGCCCATCTCATCAACTAACTTTCTAAAAGCTCTTGGGTGCAAGGTAACTTGGCCAGCTGATCTGATGCACTACCTCACAGATTCCAGTTACTGATAGACTGGAAAGGACATCCTGAATCCAACTTAACTTATTGGCCCAGTTCTTCCTAAACAGGGAGAAGCGAGACTTAATTTTCTTCTATTGTTAATACTGAGGTGATGTGGGTATAGTTATCCCACAGTGGGTTACCATTAAATTACTACATAAGAAGGAGTCTACATTCAGCAATTTTCTTTTAAATAAGATGCTTGGGGTAAGAAAATCTATTTTGTTTTTTTAAAAACTCACAGCATCTATTTCATCATTGAAGCAGGTAAAGTAGCCAGTCTATGGAAAGATGCAATGGTATCAGTAGCTAGTAGATTACTCAGCCCAAGATAAGTCACAGCTCTTTTACTGGATTTCAATAGGGGAGACCAGCCTGTGCTTCAACATGCAACTCATTAGCTGTTTAAATGCAGCTTCTGTGCCAAATCTGCATGACACGAGCAGCAGCAGGGTGGTCTTGGCACAGGGGACAGTGGGTGGATCTAAATATTCAACAGTTCAAGCATGCAAGCTAATAGCCTGCTGTGGAAGCAGACATTACAGTGTGTCAGGACCCAGGTCTACTTTCAAGCCCATCTGTCCCAATCACTGCTGTAAGTCCCTGCAAATCCTTCACTGAGCCTCCCTAACTCTTCAGCTCTCTGAAAGCCAGAGGGTTTTTTAAGTTGCCAGCCAAAGCTTGGCCATGATTTCAGTGATGCTGTAAATCAGAAAAGGTTGATAATCTCTTTGCTGTCGTAGAAGGTATTTTGTATCCTACAGAGAACCAAACTTTAACATCTCTACAAACTGCTTTTGCCATGTGTTTTCCCCTTTCCCACACAGCTCAGTGTAAGTTTTTGAAATTTCTCCTCCTGTGCACAGTAAGGGTTGGGCTATGAGTCAGGGTACACTCAACGTTTACTGAGTCCTCTGTTGACTACACACCTTGCCTCTCAGAATCCATATCCCTCAACTCTACACTGCTCCTACACCACTGCAGAGAACATATTCGGGTCCTTGGCAATTGTTGAACTTTGCATGGAAATCTGACGGAAAGGATGCATTATACACCTTGCAAGCAAATAGCTAGAAAATGTTTTTGTCTCTTAATATCCCGGAGACAAACCTTACTCTTTTTTTTGATTTGATGGGAGAAGGGAGTGGGAAGACGAACAAACAACCCTAAAGTTCTCAGTTTTCACTCAAGGTCCTCATGCCAGAAGACAAGCCAATTGTGAAACATCTTAACCAGAGGGGCTGTGTGCAGTTTGCCAGAGAGGCTCCCTGATCCCAACACAAACAGGTCTTCTCTAGCATTGGTTTTCCTATACAGCTAGTCTGTAGTCAAACTACCACTGACTGGGAAAATTCACTTTGGCACAACAGATTCCCACTAATACTGTTAGAGGGATTCTCTAGGGGGTCAGAAAGCCTATTAGGCTAGACATATTAAATTCATAATGTTCACCTGCTAGGTAAAAACAGAGTATTACAGGAAAGAACACATTTATCCAGATAAACTGCTGCTTTATCTGTTTTAAGTTTGTGACAGGCTCTACTTTGGGATTTTTTTATTTTGTTTTGTTTCATGTGGGGTTTTGAGGGGGGTGGGGTGAGGTGGGTGTGGATTTTCCCCATTTTTTCTTCTTTTGTTTTAAGCAGTACTAGAAAACTTGCTTCAGAAATGTATTCTTCAGAACATGAGTTTGCACTTAATCTCTCACACCGTGTAATGCTTCAGTTATCCTCTAGTACTCATTTGCTACAAGGGAAAAGATTGAAAGTGTGTATTTGAAAACTCCCACAGCTGAATCACCACATGAACAACCCGTAGCTCCAACTTCAGTAGAGAACACTGAAAAACTAGAGAACACTAAGCAAGCCTGAACTCTGAGCCCACTTTGCAGCTTTATTGTCTAATTGTTCCCCCTTATTTATGTGGCCAATAACAGGGGAAGAGCACAAGAACCCAGAGTCAAAACAACTAGTAGAGAACAGTGCTCAAAAAGTAGTAAGTTTCAGATAAAGATATTTTTATAAAGAAGTAACATGAAGATAAAAACAGCTGTAAAAGGCAGCTCAACATGCTTAATTTCTATCTTCAATGCATTTGGCGAGGGTTGTCTCTATACTGACTATTTGTTTAAAATAACTTTAATAACAGTACACAATCTCTACAGAATTAAAAAAAGCATCTCTTTATACATTTTTAAAGGAATATTTATGTTAGGAAGGAAAAAATATATCAACTCAGACTCAAAAAATCTCAAAGCCCTTTTAACATGGAGTCTGTCAGCACACGTTTAGCAAAATGAAGCAATACAGGTATCTAACACCACCACTACTCAACTCTGGTAATTCCCGTTTGAGTAACTACCTGGTAAGCACAATCAGTCCACATAACTTGTACAAGACACTGTCCCTCCCCCTCTTTCCAGTATCAACTCTTCAGAGAGTTGCCTAGCATTTGCAAGTTAATATCACAATAGAGAGAGCACAGCAATTACTGAAGAGGGATTAGGCTGCTTGCAACGAGACTTAGGACTTTTACATATACAAAACATTAAATACCTCTATCGGTTTTAAACTTAAGAACAGAACCATAGGAATCCTACAACAGTTTCTACGTGGAGTAAAAGCAAGCAACAGTAAAAGAAATTTACTCATTAGGGCATAAGTCAATCACCTGGGACACTACAGGACAGAATTCCTCCCCCCCCCAATATGCATTTTGTCAGTGGGAAACTACCCAGTTAACCAAGTGTGTGAGGGGAGCAGTGCCATCCTTTTCTCCTATTTCCCCCCACCCCAGCATTAGGCACCAGGCACTGCTGCAGCCCGGGTATCTAATGGGAACAGCACAGTTCCGTTGTTCCTCCCACTTCTGCCTTGAATCCCTGTCTTCAGAGAAAAGCTGTAACAGGAACAGCCACGGTGCTGAACCCCCACAGCAGGAACCATTAATTTTTTCTTCTTTAATTGTGAAACAATCCATTCCTATTAAACAAGTTCAGTTACTACCAGTGCCATATGCACATCAAACTCAGGTCAATGTGAGTATGACCAACTATAGCCTTTTATTAGGAAATACAGGCAAGATGGTTGTCTGGGAGAACTGACATATAAACCCACTGCAAGTGTTTTATACTGCCATGTTTTTAGTTACTGCTTATGTGGAACAGCTTTTGTGGAAAGCACAAAGGCAGCACTGAATTGACCCACTCGGTTCTTTGCCTTCTCTCCTCCTCTTGCCTTACTCTGCCCCAAACACTACTTTTACAAAGGCTATATACCCACAGACAAAGTCCTTATAGAATAAGGCCTTTGAGGGAACTTCTCTTTGCTGAACCCCAAAAATGGCTAATATCAACATTTTCAAAAAGCATCCAAGCTCAACCCCTGTACAATCATCCTCTCATACACTCATGCACCAAAAATACGCACACGTAAAACTTTTACTAGCTTAAGTGCACATGTTTCAGAGAAGGAAGAAAAGTTATGACAGGTTGAGGTTTCATTTGGGAGTCCCCATAAATGACGAATCTTAATTAAGCAAAACCAAATTTGGATGGCATTGAGAGAATAAACAAAATTGGTTTGCTCCAGATCCAGGCAGTAGTTCTAAAAGCATTATATACATACTATATCAGCCTTCCTCAGCTAACACCATCAGATTGTACTATCCGTGTCAAAAAAATCATTATCTGCTTCCAACATAGGACTTGGCACATGCACTGAAGTATCTTATTCAGAGAAACAACGCTGTCCTTGAGAGCAAAGCTTTGCTGCTTGTAGTAAAATGTCAGACTACATTTGTCAGATTAATATGCTTGTTACAATTCCTCTTAATTTTAAGGAGGATTATACAATCACATTTTAGGAAAGACTTCTCATTAAAGTGTTATCCTATGGGTGCTAGTGCATTATTACTTCCAACTGAACTCTAGTATTTAATGTTTGTTTTGGAAGACCTAGCTGTCTTAACAGCCACAGGGCATTTCAATAATCATATTACAAACACTACTGCATGCAGGTTACTCTTTAATCCCTTGCGAGTGAATGAGTAAATTCTTGTCCATCTATCATATAATTACACAGCTCTGTAGTTACTGCCAAAAAGGTACTGTAAATCATAAAGGAAAGACATCTAAGAATAAGAAGAGCTGTTCCAGGAATTCAGAAGTGTTTACTCAGAATAATTTTTTTCTCCATTACCACAGAAGAGCAAGAACCACAGTAAACTTGTTTGCAAGCCACTACCAAAAAATGAGAGACATCTTTATTTATATATGAATATTTAAAGAGAAGTCCTGGTGGACAATTTAAGTGTGTCTTCCATTTATCTCTGTTTGCCTCTCTGACAAGACCTCATAAGTTTCAGAACTCTAAATTAATCACTTACTTGGTCATACTTATTTCGAAATGGGTAAAATACAGGTACAAGCAACTTTAAAAGCCTGTGGTTCTCCCCTCGCCCACAACTTACAGAGTGGTCTTTTTTTGTTTGTGGCTTTTTTTTTTTTTTTTAAACCTTTGAAAACATAATTGTACTTTCTGCCTTTCTGTAGCAGATTTAAGAGCTGCACAGTGTCCTACTCAAGTAGCTCTTTCCTCACAGAGAAGACTTAAGATTGCTTTCTGAGTTTGGGAAAGGTGGGAAGAGATAAGCATTCCAGGATGAATATTCAATTACATGAAAACGACAGCACTATTACTACTCCTTCAAACTGCAGGATAGATTTGAAGTGCTTACAGATAATAAACACAAATATTATGCCAAGGATGCCATTATTTAGTAGGTTCAGTTTTGGAAGAATGAGGATAATCTTCTATCCCAGTCAAGGTTTTAAGTTATGATTGACACACACTATTTTTTAATCCATTCCGTGGTGCTCCCATTGATCAAGTATAGTGTATACATTCATTCAGCCACCAAAGAGGTTCTGTTGTAGAGCATTATAGCTTTGCTCTAACCAAGTTATAGTGGTTTGATACCACCTTGTCATGACTTAGCAATATATTTCAAGGACTTTTTAAGAATTTAACAGCATTCTGATTTTTTTAAATGCTTAAATAATTTGAATCTTTCAGTGAAAGTGCCAGCCTCTTCCACAGCAGCATCCACTGTTCCACATTACACTAGCTTTAGATTGGCTTCTGCATTGTGCAGCCCATCAGTCTTACCCCAAACTTTAACTGTAGCCTTGTTTAAGCTTTAAATCAGGATAAATGTAAATATAGAAGGGCTTGCTCCATCATGAGTGAAGGAAGAAAAGCTACCCAGACTGAATTAGAGGGGAAGATTTGAATGTGACTCACTTTTAGCAATGGAATTAAGAAGAGGGTAAAGATGGCTAAGAAGGTTAAATTCTTGACCAATTCTTGAAGAGAAAAATACACATTAGTCTTACTACAAAACAAACGAACCTCCCCTATTTGCACTGTCTTCTTATATATAATTCTAAGGAAGAAGCCATTCTTAAAGTGCACAATGAGCATCTAAATTAGAAGTAAACCATTCTGACAAGGACCAGCAGGAGGTTTGACTGCTGCATGGGTACATGAACCAGCCAAAAGGCCAGGTTTACACAAGGTATGGTCTCACACACCACACACACATCCTGAGGGAGGAAGCAGATAGGCAAGGCAGAAGAAATTTTTATTATCTCTGCACAATCAGCAGGTTGTTTTCATGAACACTCTTGTGTACACAAGTCTTGCATGTTATGCCATGATCATTAATTTTTTATGTATTGCCAAACTCGTCCTACATGTTGTCCCCCATCTGCTAAGAAGAAAGTTTGAGTAGGTTATAGATTAGATTTATTCTCTCTAAAGAAGAAAATGATTTTTTGCAATCCAGGCAGAAGAACAAAACATGCTTAACCAGATTTCCAAGCACAAGACAATTAGCCTATTGAGTCAAGTCTGCTTGGTCAAACAACTTTCAATGAAGCTACCTGACTGCCTCTAGAAGATTCTTTCATTGTTCTGTTTTTTCCCAATGGCAGATACGAATTAAAAAAGAGGAGGACCAGACTCTTGCACAGTGTTGTCAAGCAGTTCTGTCAGCAACTACATGCACAGAACCAAGCTGGTTCTCTAAATAAGTTATGAGGTTAATTTGCTTTAAGACACGAATGAGGACTAGGACAGTGCAATGGGGCTGCGTGATCAAGAGTGCAAGGGAGAATGTAAACTCCCCAAGTTAACACAATACGGAGTTCAGGAAAAGCTGTGTTTCTACCAAAAGGTTAACTTATTGCATCCCACATACCACCTTTGCCATCACAGTAAGGGAGCACCTTTAAGAGCCACACACACGCAAGCACCTCTGGTAGCTTACCGCCAAGTCAGACCTACTGCATCAGGAACATCACTTCCTGTAACCCTGCTTTCAAGTAATAACCAGACCCACTGATTCACTTAAGGTTTAATGAGATTACAGCTTGAGGTGATTTGACTGGAAACCATAAAAGTTTTAGGAGCCCATCTGCTCTGCAAAACTAACCTCTCACACACAAGCCCGGGTATGAGCTGACCTTTGAGAGCTGCAGTGTAGTTAAGGCAGGAATCAACTCCAATGGGTACTTGTGCTGCGTGCACAGACCAGGCAAAACAAAAGATTTGCACTTTCAGGCAAAGAAGGGTTTCCATATGCATCCGTACTCAAGGGGGAGCTTCCATATGCATCCGTACTCAAGGGGGAGCTTCCCAAACAATCAGCAGTCTTTTCATTATGAAAAGAAGAGCCATCTCAGGGTTCTTTCCCCACCATTATCACACCATTAGCAGCAAATGCAAACTGCAGTGACAATGCTCGCAAGATTACCGGTATTGCAAAAACCTAATGCAATATTCACCTTGTGTATACACAAGAAATCCGTGACAAAAGCACTCTGGAGCGGTACTTAAGGAGAAAGGAAAAAAAAAAACGGAACTTCTTAATCGCACTGAAAGGGTCCGTCACCACTGCTTTCCACCTCACTTTACAACTCATCCGATGCCCCTACCCATGGCAAGCACATGCATTTTCAAGAACCAACTGGTTATTTTTGTGATATTTCTCAGTATTAAAACACACACTGACTTTTCTTCCAGTGAAAAAAAAAAAAGGAAATACTTATTTTGAGAGATTGAGGGCAGAAGAGGGGGGAAAAGAGCTACTGTTTAATCTCTGTTATTTTTTAAAGACCTGTAAAAAAGCAGCATTGCAGCGAGACTGCTGTTAACATACTTTAAGTCTAGATGTGAATATTTGTCCCAACATTCACATGTTGTTATTCTAAACCTGACCTGGCTAGCTGCAGAAGAGTCAGTATCATCGGACAGCTGTATATTGTAGCATTAAAATTAGGTGCTGTTATTTTTCCTTCTCCTCGTAGGCTGAGATGTTTTGTTGTTTTGTTCTCACTTCACTAACAGGCCTCAATATGCAAGTTACATCTGGAAACAGACAAAAGCCAACTGCCCAGCAGTATTGGAAAATTAAAACATTGGGTCAGACTCAAACGGACTAGGAAGCCAAAGGTCAAAGCAGCATTAAATCATTAGTTTCCCAGCTGCCACCAAGGCATGGAGTTGACCTTTGATTTTGTAAGAAGTGGTCCAAGCAATTTTCTGGTGGCAATATGGGCAATCTGGCACAGTGGAATATTATCCTTGAAAGGAGTGGGTGGAAAGGAGGAGTTTATGGTCTTGCAGGCAAAGATTAAACTAACTTTAATCTCTCTAAACCAAATTTGCACTGTGAATCTGTAAGTGCAAATAATGAACATTAAATTATCGGGCTTTAAAGAAAAGACACTACAGCACTTGAATCATTCAAGTATCTTTCATTCATTTAGCAGGGAGAGCAAGCAGAATTTAGGAACATAATGAATTCACTTAAAAGAGTACTAGAATGTTGCATTTCTTTCCTGCAATGAGTTTTCAGAAATTACACTTGAAAGCAGTTTACTTAGTTATTCTATTTTAAAATCAGCACATCTGAGACCAAGCTCATGCTTCTTCAGACAAAAGACCAGAACGTTGCTTTTAGTCTACCTGGTATACCCATTATTACTTTTTTACATAGCTGAGGTAGCAAAGAGACAAAATAAGAAACTGGCTTTTGCTTTATTTCTCTTGCCCCCATGATCTTAGATTTCATCTGCTACTGCCCTCTGGTAATAGTTCCCAACTGGTCCTTATAAACTGTTCTGCTGAATGTTTGCATTGTACATGCAGAGTTCTGGTCTGGCTGCTTCCAAGTTCCTAGAAAGGGGTTGGTTTTACTGCTTGGCAAAGAGCAGCACAGGTATCAAAGGGGCTTCCGACACAGCCAAGGTACATCTGAAGAGCATGTTTGATCCTCCATTAGCAGCTGAGCACATGCACACACATGGAAAAGCAGTTTGCAAACAGTCAGCTACTAAGGTATTTCTGCGCAGATTTAAGACATTTCTTGTGCATTTTAAGTAACTTCAAGCAATTTCTGTAGCCTAAAAGGGTCACACAACCCACACTTTATTGCAAGGGTGATAAAATTATAAGCTACGGTTTTCCTTTGTGACAACAGCACAAGGTGCCCAAACAGAACATAAAGAGTTCCCTTCCCCATCCTATGCCACTGTTTAGTCACTACCAGGATTAGTCACTACCAGCCCTTCACGTAAGAAACCAACTCACAGCAGCGACTCCAGGCATGGACTGAGTCATATATCCACCACCTCTGATGGGGAGGGGGAAGGAGTATTTTCAGAGAGCTGCAATTAGGCATTAACGACTTCAGTTCTTCAGTAAAATATATCCCTGTGCTGTTAGCCACACGGATGTGTTGGTTAGGGTTTTTTATATACAATCACCATTTTCACTGGCAAGGTGAAAAGCACACTACCCTTAACACACACCTTTAGTGAATAAGGATAATAAGCAGAAAACCCCCTCTTCTCGTGTTCGTTCTTTCTTTCTAGGAAACGTTTGCAATCACACAGCCAATATAAATACAGCATATTCTGAACATATAGACTGTTATGTACAGGTCACAGAGCTAGCCACAAGAAACAAGGCTTTCAAAGAGTTTAACATTATAGTGCTTTAACCAGTGAAAGAATATTTAAATCTGCTTTAATAACAAATACCAATAGAACCCTGAAAGACTGCACTAATAATTGCTTAGAGGAACCAACTTCAAAACTTCATACATTTGGCAAATCAAGAGATACAGATGACACCAATCAATCCTTTCTGCAGGTACCCAATTCAGGTAACACTGAAGGAGCAAAACAAGTAACCAGAAGCCTTCTATTACAGCAACTTAGAAGATACATACTTTCTTATCTTGATGAGAACATTCTTGAATGAGAATTTTTTCTCATCAAGACCATTTGGAGAAAAATAACTGGGTTTTTTTCCTTGGTTAGTGTTCTGGTTTATTCACATTAAGACAGGCTAAAATTCACCACTGAGACATCATGAAAGTACTGCCCTCACTTTGTGCAGCCTGCATGTGCCCACTGTATCCCAGACAAAGGACAGGTCAACAGGGAAAAGATCAGAGCTTGCATCAGATCTGCAAGCTACAACTTCAGTTAACTCTTATGGTTGTTGCTGCACTACTTTCTGCAGTCCCAAGCAGTATAAGAGATCACAGAATCATAAAATAGTTTGGGTTAGAAGGGACCTTAAAACTCATCTAGTTCCAATCCCCACCATAGGCAGTGACACCTTCCACTAGAGCAGGTTGCTCAGAGCCCCAGCCAACCCAGCCTTGAACACATCCAGGGATGGGGCATCCACAACTTCTCTGCAACTTGTTCCAGTGCCTCACCACTCTCACAGTAAAGATGTACAAAGCTAAAAGGAGGTCTCTCTAAAAATAGCTATTCCTCACACTTCTAGTTTTAAAAAACAGTTCTCATAAAAACAGGTCAGTCACCAAATTACATTGGCTTCAGACTGAATAATAAGGCTATTTCTGGAATTGGATACTGTACTGATACAGCTTCTGCCACAAAAACATAAAATCCAGCTACTTGGATATCTTTTCTGGAAACATAGTTCTGTTTATTGTTTGAGCTATAAATAAGACAGGACTATGCTCTAGAGTTCTTCAGGGGTTCAAGAGATCTCTCTGGACCATAACCAGTAGTCAAAAGCTGGCCATGCACTGCAGGTAATCATGTGCTCTTCAACAGAAGATAGCTTGGGAGTGGAGCAAGATGTGAATCACAAGTCACTGACTGGCCCTGATCTTGCCTCAGCCCTATTCTGACTGCCATGTGAAACTGAAAATCTCTTCTCTGCTTATACTAGAAAAAAAAATATTTACCATTAGACCTCAATCCTCATCTGTGTAAATGGACTAGAGCCAGGACTTCAAGTTCAGTGGAGACACCCTAAGTCTTGAAACCATTCACAAGAAACTCCTGGACAGTCACCAATGTAATATTTCTTGCACCCATCTAGTCAGGATGATGAAAACCATTTTATGTATGCCCATGCAGCTGAACTTTCAGAAACAAGTCAATAGACCATTTTTTTTGATTGAACAGGCTAATAACTGCCGACACAGTCCATCAAGATAACACATGAAAAGGGCAGAGTGTGTTATGCAACTACCCTCTTCCACACCCCAACTGAAGAGGCCCATTTGATACCAACCAATGGCAGCAAAGGGACCTTGCAGCCTTCTGCAGGGAAGCTTGGGGAAGACAGACCTTTGGAGGTTGAACCAGGGGCAAATAAGAGGCCCCCTTCTGTGACTGCACATTCCTCCTCATCTTTGCTGCTGTGTCCCTTATCACTGGAGCCAGATGCTGGGGGAGCCCGTGGAGAGCACAACAGCCAGCAGCAGCAGCCAGGGACAATAGCCTAGACGTTCGGGTGTGGTGGCCAACAGCAGCTAAAAACAACTACTTAGTGCAAAGTCTCTGGCACGGCTGAAAGCACCCTCACCCCACAGAGAGAAGCAGGAGAGATGTGAGGCTCCCTACAGCTAACCCCAGATCTCCCATGCATACTGTCAGAGCTATCAGCCTGAACCTTTCCTCACTGCAGGTGGTTTGGTTTACTTTGGCTATTACCAAGCATACAACAGGCCCCCTTCCACCTCCACAGAGGTGTTCTTGTGAAAGGCCTTGCCTAACAACAAAAATGGTGTCAGTGGAGAGAAACAGAGCTTTCTCTACTAGGAGGTATCCTGTATTATCTCAGAATTCTTGCCTCCAAATTCTTTGTGATGCACACAAGACAACAAAACAGTGTTCTGTGATGTGGTCTTTTTGCTTGGTCCCAACATGCAGCTCCAGGAAGTCAGTAGACATTACTAGCCATCATAGTTTCCTTACTGGGAGGACAATGCCACTGTGCTACCTCAGGGCAGGAAACAAAATGGAATTTGGAGATTCCTCCAAAAGCAGCAGTTAACAAAAGCTAGTAATTCCACCGGCTTCAAGAACAAAGGGCTATTGTGTCCCATGCTCAGACTCCATGGGGCTTGGTGGATGGGGTTTCTAAATCAGATCTCTCACTCCACAGGTCTATGAATTTACCACTAGATACAGAGACAGAGCTTCCTTTCAATCTGTTTGCTTTTGATAGGACAACCATATCCAGTTTTACTTTCCAGCTCGTGGTCTACTTCTGGCTATGTCATTTCTGCTATTCAGTAATCTGTGCTCAGGTCTGTGCATTGTCAGTCACATGGCTCAGTGCTCTTTGGAGCTATTCTGAGCCTCAACTGGGGTACAAAGATGAATCCCCAGATAGCCCTAAACAGCACAAAGTACTCCTGGGAACGGGTACAGACATCTAGCATTCCTCTGATCTGAGCAAGGCCATGCACCTAGAACAGTTTATCAGCCAGCATCACTGTTAAGAGATACAAGGCTGGTTAAATGATTTATTTCCAGGAGATGTTAAGCCTTAAGCGTGGGCCAAGAGCTGGAGACTCTGTCTGACATGCAGCCTCACAGAAAGAAGTTCTATGAGAACAGGAAACAGACCTCTGCTTTTATTCCATTGGCTTTCTTCAGCTTAACTCTCTCTCTTGGAGCTGCTGTTAACACCTTAGAAAAGGAAGCACAAGCCACAGCAGCCTTCTCAAAAGCCAGATCACACTTGCACACTCTGGGTCAGAACAACTAGATCAGGCAGAAGGGAAATTTGAAGTTGAGAGGTCTGCTCCTGGGAAGTTTGATTCAGCTGCCAGCAACAGGTAGTAGAGGAATACAGGAACCTGTGGGTGATTCAAACAGAACAAGTATTCCTTTCTGCTACTGATACAATCTGGGACTGGCTGGCAGCAGACCCTTGTACCTTAAAGTCAATAGCTCCCTTAAAGGCATAACAAAGATGTTGTCAGTAAAGACAAACACAGAGCTTTCTCTAGTAGGAGGTACTCTGTATGATCCCATAAATGCCTTCCTCTGCTAGCATTAAAAAGCAGAGGGAAATTAAGCGTCACATGCAGTATTTTGACGCTGCCTCACCTATGATAGAAATACTGCAGATAAAGATTAATATAGTGCTCTAATCTGGTAGATCGGTAGCTGAAAGCCTCAGATAGGTAAAGCATTAAAGGTGACCTTTATAAGCAAAGCTGATCTTGCAGGAAGTTGCATGCCCAAAAAAAGTGATTCCAGTGAAACAGGCACTCAAGATGCTTGAGATCTGGAGCTAATACATACCAGGAAGGGATTTCTTTTCTTGAGAGAAGGGAGGAGCCAAGCAGGAAAAAAGGAATAAAGCTTACTAAGAATGTTAACAGCAGACATTATATCTAATTTCTTTGCATTCCTTCCCCCCTCCTTTTCCTCCCATTTTTAAAAAACAGGAGCAAACTTGCGAGTTAAGGATTCTGATCAATGCAACATGTTAGGAAAAGAGAGCAGGAGGTCAAGAGGAAATGATTAATCCTGTGCAGAAGACTGGCAGGATGGGTCCTGGAATGGCTTACCAGAACAATGCTCCCACTAATAAGCAGGTCAAAAGACCCTTACAGTGAACAGAAGCCCCAGTTACACTGTACATTAATATTCTTCTCTTAACCCGAAGTTACATTTGTTCATTAAAGCCAGATTCAAAAAAAACCCAAGTATTGAATTAGAAGACAGGTGAAAAGTTGTGGTGCCAGACACATGCAGCAAATCTGAAAGAAAGGATTACAACTTAAAAACTCTGAAAGTGTTAAGAGTTCCATTCTAAGACAGTATTTGCAGAAGGCTTTGGTAAACTGAGGAACAAGGCAAGAACCCACTATGACAGATTTTATACTGACTTTGTCTCATGCAGTAGACCAGTACCTCTACTTTTCTATGAAGACTGCTCTTCTGGTAGAAAACAGCTTAACACACTGAAGAAAAATCAGAGCAAATTCACTGCAGGCAATACTTGAGACTTGAAGGCACATGTGGTTCAAAGGTTTACTGTTTAGTACTGTGGCTGCATGGTATCAAACAGAAGCTATGCAACCCTATGAGATTCTAAGTTTCAGGTAATTATCCCAATCCCACACCATTTTCCCCCTCTAGTTTAGTCAGCATTACAAGTCCCCAGGGCTGCACTGTGAATGCACTCGGGAGAAGTCAGCACTACTTCCAAAGGGATTCCTGAACTTACATAAAGCATTTACCTATTCCATGATGCAGCACCCAGTACAACCTCACAGATTTGTGTTTGCAAATATCCAGCAGAATACAAACATACAAGCTGCTTGGAGCTGTTTGCTTGGCTGGCCCAAGCCAACCTGCCTCTTCCAACACCACCACCCTATCAGCATCCCCCCAGTTCAGACAACTCCCTCGCACAAGCATCAGCACCTTGTAGTGCCACCAGAGAACTCCTCTGAAAACTTGTCCCTAACCTATAAAGAGTAAAGCCAGCTCAGTGCACCCCTAATACACCTTGTGCTGATGCTGGCAACAGGAATGCTACTACTACAGGTGTAAGAGCCGGTGCTGATGCCCCGGGCAGCGCTGGAAGGGGCAGGCAGGGAGCAGCGGGCACGCCCCTCCCGCCCGGCGCAGCATCCTCAGCATCCCCATCGCCCTTGGCTCGCCGGGGCCACTGCAACAGCGCCCGGAGGAGCCCGGCAGAGCGCAGGGAACGCCCTCCGGCAGCATCACCAGCGCTGATTGCCTTTGTATCAGGAAACAGCCTCCATTTTGAGTAGCTGGGGGCTCTTCGGGACAGGCTGGAGAGGCCAAATTTCGGCTGCCAATGACGAGGAACATAAGTGGCAGATTGGTACTGGCGCTCTCTGGCGCAGGGTATGGTTAATGCCCAGTGTTCCCCCCAGCTCTGCACACAGAGGAAGAACAGGATTTTGGCAGTGAGACCAATCCTCACAGCATACGGCAAACTCAAAACCCCTCAGCTTTTACCAAGTGAAAATTAAAGCAAGGGCTAACCCTCAATATATTGCTCTCCATACCTACCCCTCAACCCTCCCATTTTTTTGAAGGGGAAAGACACAGGCGGTAAAATAGGACACCGGGAAGTCTTTGGCAATAGCAGGTCGTTTCAGGCAGGGAAACTCACACCTCCCAAGAGCACTCTAAAGACAAAGCTACAGCTTATTTACAAGTGTTTGGACTCAGCTCCCTCTAGCTAAGAAAGAAACCTTAATGTATGTGTCAGCTTGTGCCAGCACTGTTAACCCCACCAGTATAGGCACAGTAAAGCAGGCACAACCCATTCCAGTTTGTGACATCTCTCTGGTCTGCTGGGAGCCAACAGATGGTAGAACACTATTTTTTAATCAAATCAGTGAATTAAATTGAAATTTAGCCCTTCAAGTCTGGAGGATATTGAGTCAGTTGTTAAATTAACTTCTTGCAACTCAGTTTCTCTATTTAATCCACCTTTTCACAGGGAAACACACTTTAAAAGCACTCCTTTAGTTCTGGGCCAAAGCTACCCATTCTACAACAAATCCTGCAGCACATACTGAGACTGCCTTCAGGTAGAGACTCTCCTTAAAATGCATCCTAGACCTATGCTTCAGAATCTTTGTTCCCCAGCACAGGCTGAAGCCATCTCAGGGCTGGGGAGTTACACATCTCTGCACAGAATCATGAGCTGGTTTGCAGCAACACGAGGTTAATCGAAATTAAAGCTCCAGCAAGCCAACCAAGTTACTTCCTGCACCTTGTGAACGAATACATAAGACAACCTCGTGTGGCTGGTTCAACATGCCGAATACAAGGATGGTAAAAAGCCAAATAATTGTTATCTGAAGCTCAGTACGCGTGCTGAGTTCAGCACAAACATCCATTTTGCTCTGCCTCCTCACACAAAAGCCGGGAAAGTGGATTCCAAAGTTCAAGCACTGTTACTACAGAGGAAACACTGAAATGAAACCAGAGAGTCTCATTCTAGCAACATTTCCACAAAATTCAAAGGTCAGAGTTCTTGAAACTCAAGACCCACTAGTAACATGCCAACTATCCAGGTTGCATCTCCTCCATACTTATTTTTAGCTTATTCCATGAATCTTTAAAAACATCACAGCAAACAATAAAATAGAGGTCATATACCTATAACTATTCACTGCAGTATAAGCCTATTAAAAATGAAATGGCCAATAAGTTCTTGAAATTATTAAAGTAGTAGTAACTTATTATTTAATCAAGGAGTAAAGTGAACTCTTCAAAGAAATTTCTTCTGTTCGTTTCTCCTCTGCTGTCTACAGTTCATTATGAGATGCATTTTCCAGGGTGGTGGGTGGTAAAGGGACTAACTGAAAATTAGTGCCTCCAGCCAGACACGCAGGTTGTGATGCAAAATCATCAGTATGTTCTCATGCATTAAAGACAGTCTCCTCCTATTTCGTGTATAACAAGGTACTGTCACAAAGGCAAATCTATTTCAACTGGGGCCGAATTTTATGAACAGGATCACGTTGCATGGCTTGCCCTCACCCAGCTGATGAGCCTTTAAAAAACAGAACCACCACCCCACAAGTTTATAATGCAATTCCTGACTGGCATTGTTTCACCTTTCATTCTGCACTTTAACAGTATCAAAAAATCCCCCGCCCAAAATAGGAACTACTTTCTATCCTCCATCTGCCCCACATAATTACTCTTTCCTTGACAGTCACCACCTTTTCCACCACAATCCCCACAAAACATCAAGCACGGCTCAGGCCTAAAATCAGTTTTTAATGCTGTCCCCTTTAATGCCAAGTACAAAAGCTGTCAGCGCAAGCATTTTATGGAGTTGCAAACCTCCAAATTCCACCCAGAGTCACATTATCCTCTTTGAAACTTTTTCCAATAGCTGTCTCAAAGCAAGAACCCATAAATAGTTTACTTCAACAAACTGGAAGTTGTATGAGGGGAAACAGTCCCATGAACACCACCATATTTAACTCGTTAGACTTTTCAAACGTTTTGGATATTTTGGCTCTTTTCGGAAGGGAGGGAAGAGAAGGCATTTACCAGCACTAGCCATGACTGATTTAAAGACAGTTTAGAGAAACAGGCAGAAGCAAGTGCAGGGCTTCCTTTCTAATTTGAAAAGAAACATATCTTCTTGTTGGCCCTCCGGTCACATTCAGTGCTGTTTTTCCTTAGGACCATCTAAGCAAGACAGATGTAGCCAGTATCCAGGCAGCAGCTGAAGCCTGAGCACTAGAAAGGCACTCTGGGGTGGGGGATGGAAGGGAAAAGAGGGAGAAGAGAAGGAGGAAGCCATTTGGCTATAAAAAGGATCTTTCTTTCCTGTTGAAATGCAATGGCAACGAGTGTCAAAATGGCTTAAGGGTGGGGAGGTCAAACATGTTTTGAGATGTTAAAAACTCCTAAGCTTTGTCAAAAAGACTGGAAAAAAAATCCTTAAGGTAGGTTTTTGTTCTTCCATTCAAAATACTTAGTCATTATAATAGCTGGAAGCAATTCTGAAATTTCCATTATCTGTTCACTTTTACACAAATTAGCCAAAACTTTAGTTAACATTTTATCCTTAGGAATCTGCCACTACAGAAACACTTCAGAAAATTACTGTTTTCCAGTCATTTTTAGATACACCATATTTGCCAATCCTTTCTCCCTCCAGCAAGCCTCCATTTTAAAAATCAGTCACTACATGCTTATACAGCATGACTGACTCTGCACTAATACAGATGCTGAAAAATAAGATACTAAATAGTAGTTTCATTAATGCCACAGCACCAGCACAATACACCTTTAATCTCTATGCCATCAAAACTAAACACCACATAGGGTTTTTTTCCTGCTAAACAAAAATATTTTAGTGACTTCTGGACTGTCCTGTTATTTGCCATTTAATTCCAAGAATGAAATTTCAACTTTTTGAACCTTGATTCACAAAGCTAAACAACTAATGGTGCTTATTAAAAGTTAAGAAGTGAGAGAAGGCTTAAAGCTTGTATGGTAACTTTCACCTTTTTCTATTTGCTCACTCTAAAATCTGCAAAAAGGAAGCACAGAGCATATACTGAAGCCTTATTTGCTATAGCTACAGAAGGTCTTTAAACAACTGCAGCTTATTTCCCAGGTTGTACTGTAGAGTCTAGGTACTTTTTGTTTGTTTGTTTTTAAACTCAGGAATTTACTTATATGAAGTAAGAGCCACTGGAACAGACTGTCTCCTCTCAAACCGATGAGGAAGCCAGGCTCATCCTTGCTCTCTCTCTCTCAAGCGAGTCACTCGGGTTCTGTTCTGTGAAGCTGAACAGCTCCCACAAACGACTTCAAACCACCACCTCAGAAGTTAGATTTGAAAGTTCATTCACAGGAAATTGGATTTACACCTGCTTCATTTTTGAGACACAGGAGTACAACAGCACAAAGCCCCACCATGACCTCCCACCCCCACACCTGAAGGGGCTGGGATAGGGGGTTTAAGAAAGAGACTAACTATGGGAAAGGATTTTGAGCTGCAACTTATGAACAGATGCTGGAAAACCCAGATCCTCTATCCCCATTATGGGGTTTAAGTTACACATCAAGAAATTAATTCCAGTTGCTAATACAGGAGTCAGGATGTTGTTAGCATCCTGACAATCCCACTCAACCACTGAAGTCCTCTCACGTTCTTTACACACCTTTGTCTCAAGTTTCTACATTCCACTAAAACTTGCTGCTTGAGGTGGCAATTGCCCTAGCTTGTACTACAGCCCTTTGGGATGTGAGTGTCACTGCTTTGCACCAGAACTGTTCTATGGGAAATGTCCCCTGAGAAGTGGCACCTCAGACTTCTCTCTCACTTGAAGGTTTAAGTAGGAATTCTTCCCAGCACTCACTGGAATGGCTTGTTAGAGTAAAAGCCAGCATCAAGGGTTATTTATTCCTCAAGGCTAATTTTATATCTGGCAGGTCAACTGGGCTGAAATCACCCTTCTGTGTGTATTCTCAAGAATAAAGTGCACTGCACAACCAGAAATGTGTGGCCAGCAAAACACTATGTTTAAAGGAGAAGACAAAGCTGCTTACAGCAAGAACAAGCTTTTGGGTAGAAGCATAACTTCCCTCTTAACTGGGAAGTGCTCTGGAATTAAGGGTTAATTATTATAACTCTATACAATATAGGTAATCCTCAAGCTGCAATATTTTAAACTCCTCCTCAAGCCAACTCCACTAAAACTGTTATCAGAAACAGTCAGAACCAACCTTCTCAACTCTGCAGGACTCAGGATTTGATCAACATAGTTTTGACTAAAATCAAATAAACAAAGATCAGTAGAAAACACTTGGTGAATCCCTTTTAAGGGCATAGAAGTTGAATCACTTTGTGCCAGACATTACTTTCAGATGCCAGCACTGCTGCCAAATTGTCTAGTCAGCTAGCTAATCTAGCAAGGGCAGAAGCCTATCTCAGCTCAGTATATTTTTAAGGAAGGTATACTGAAATGAGTCAGAGTTCAGTCTCAATCAAGTAGTAGTCCATCTTCCTTTTGTTCTAGAATAGAATTAGCAAAGAATTAGGATCTCCATACAAATTCTCAAGTCTGCAATATTTTATACTAAGACTTTCACTGCACTATCACTTGATTATTCAGAAACACAGCATCAGAAAACATCACAAGAAATTACAAAATCGTTTTAAAAGGTCAGGACAGCGAGTAGCCAAGAGGTGGCAGTGTTTCTATCTGGTAAACAAGAAAAGGACTAATTGTTTATAGCATTCTAGTAGGGTAGGAAGTCCAGAGACATCAAACAGTGATATACTGGCAAGAGGGACAACCCTTAAACTGCTTCTCCCCCCATTTCAGCTGCAGCCTGGTTAAACTCAATAGCCTCTTCAGGCACTACATCCAGCTCTTGGTTAAAGCAATTGCCTTAAGAAGCAGCAGTAGTGTACCACTACAAACATTCAAATGAGTAGTAGTTGAATGCTTCTAGACAAGAAGGTAGCAATGTTTAATAGGCTACAATAAATGAAAGCATTGTAGGAGCCTCTCTATGCAACTGTTGAAGACAACTTTTTATTAATTAAATATTCATTTACAATATAAATTGTAGCTTGGACTTACAAAAAAAAAAAAAGAAGAGTAACTGCATAAATCAGGACTTAAATTTCACTTGGCATTTAAGCTAGGCTAAGGAAATCCCAAGACTGCCTCACCTCTGAATTTTTAACATGGTTATTGAACACTGGAAGATGAAGTTTCAGTTCACATGTTCAGTGCAAAGGTCACAAGCTCTGCAAGACCATGATCAGAAACATTCCAGGGCACTGTTGCTTAATTCATGGCAACAGCTTTATTTAACAAAAGCACTCGAGGAATGGTTTCCCTCCGTAACTCCATATGGGATCAACCATGAAACAAGTCAGCTTACTCCAAGAAGTGGCTTCTTTGACCACACGAGAGCTGGGTGTTTTGAGAATTTGTTTTGGCTCATTTTGTTTCTCTTTGCTTGTTTAAACTTTGATTTACAAAGATCTTTCATTCCGAAAGCATTTCCACCTAGTTGTAGCAGAAAAAGAGCCATGGCACACATATCTGGCAGGAATGTCTCCCCTGCTTGGAGAAAAACAGATACATGAAATGGGGAAAAACAACCCACACACCACGATATTCTGACTCTCACTGATCTAGGAAAGCATCTTCCAACAACAGCCATTTGCTCCTAGTGAAGGGCTGGCAACACTTCCTCTGGGTCAGACAGGGGTTTCTGAAGAGGAGTTTCCTTTCTTGTAAGTAGTACTTTATATCATCTCACATCATGCAGCTCAAAAACTTGTGCTACTTTGTATGTGCATCTAAAACAATTTACTAGATTTAGAGCTGTGGAAGTCACCTTGGATTATTTCCCTTCACTTCCTCCCTCCTTAGGCAAGGGACTACAGAGATGTCTGTCAAAATATCTCTGCCACAGGAACCAAATGGAAAATTGCCCACCTACATCCAAAATGAGAATCTAGTAACACAGGTGTTAACTTTCTTTACACACACCTTAGGAAAATTCATAAAAAGCAGCTTTGGAGTAAAAACCTAAGCCACAACATCTGAGATAATTGTTCTCAAAGGTAAGAATAAACCGAATTATGTCAGTTCCCCAAGAACTGACAACTAAAATACAGCTATAATGAGAATATGCTCATCCTGAGTAGCATGTCTAGTTTCCATCCCAGCGTAAGCCATATAGAAGTGTACCTGAATTTTGCAAGAAGGTTAATACTGTGTTCTCATATGCTGAGGAATACCTGGAAAAAACAAGCATGACTTCCAAGACAGCATTCCATTTCAGTGAGTCTCTCATCTGCTGACAGCACATTTGGATAGCACACAGTAATCTCAGCTGGGAGGTATCACTTTTTTTTTCTGTTTTGGTCTTTGTTTTAACATGCAACACTTCCTCTTTCCAATCTATGCCCTAGGTAATGAAAAGTGTTTCCTTTTATGTTTCCTCCCTGGATAGCATTAAAATGAATTTAAAATTCAAACAATAAACACATTGATGAAAATACTGTCTTCTCCTCTAGACAAGATATTAAATTTCATGCTTTATATGGTATTTTCAACTGAGACCATGATTTTTTCTGTTGCTTATAATAGAAAACTAATACTAAGATAGTGTAAAATAGTACAGGACATCTTCAAGCCTTTCCCATGATAATTTTAAAATTAAAGTGGAAGGACACCCTGTGGACCAGTTACTCTAGAAATATGTACTAAACAGCTTTCCTTCCCCCCCCCCCCCAAAAAAACAGCTGTATTGAACATTGGAGAAGACAAAACAGCAGTTCTGACAGGATACTGGTTCATTACATTATTCCTAGATTGATTAACTGTCAAGATTTATCTTTCATTTAGGAAAAAAATAAGTCAGTCTTACTATGCTAGCCAAACCCTCATAAATACTATATAAAAATGATGTTTACATATATATACTGACAACGTGTAATGAAGACAAATGAATAGCAACAGACAAAAGCATATTACTGAACAGCTGAAAGGAATGAACACGTTCCATGTTTACACAGTGACTTGCACTAGACCTTTAGTCACAAGAGTGCTTTATAATGAAAAGCACAACTATGGCTTTAACCAAAAATTCATTCAAAGTATCCATGTTATTCAATTTCCCTTTCAAAGTTTGAGTTGTTCAATATAAGGCAGAGCTGGGAAAGGAGAAGAGAAGAACAGCTTTGGACAAGAGAAAGGAACTTTTGGTACTTTTTCTCCTTCCCTACAGCATCTTCAGCTGCAGGATTTTGCTCCCTCCGTTGTCCAATTACTTCAGTGAGCCTGACACCAGCTTCTTTTCTCTTAGATTTGCGTCAGTTCACCCTGCTATTTGTTGCTGATCAGAGCACAAAGGGTTCAGATACAGAACACAAGACTCCCTGAAGAAGGCTGAAGCAGAAAAGAAATGCACATTTAGACAATAACTGATACCTGTCCCAAAGCTAGTGAGGCAACTAGCTGGGTTTTGTGTAACTACCTTGCTTTGCCTGCATGGCAAACACTGTCACTTCCCTACCCCACTTGGGAGAGTCCACACCACCAATGAAGAGCTTCTTGAGCTTAAGCTCCTTAGCAGCCCAGTTCTTTGCTGAATGGCATAGGCTGGCATTACGAACAAATTTCAGAAGTGATATCATATACAGAATAAAATGCTAACCTTGAATTTTATTTAGAAGGATGTTAATTGAAAGGCATGACTTCCACTGTATGAAACTGGCTGCCAAGTGAACCAGCTGAGTAAGTCTTCCGTACTAAGTTCTTGTAACTAGACAAGCAAATTGGAAACCAATTAAAATAAAGCTGTAAGTAGTTTTAACAACCTAAATTACTTCTATAACCACAAAAATTATAGTACTCTCTGAAGAAAAATACAATTCAGCTTGCAGCACCTAAGGACTGAGATATAAAAATGAAACTACTAAAAATGGCTCAAGTTGATTTTTTTTCACAGTTTGTAAAAGTAAGCTTCATGTCAACACCTGCAGTTTTAAGTTAAGTTCTCTCAGTGTGTAAAGTTTTTGGAATTTTTGCCAAGATACCAAGATAGAAGCAATAGTAAATATTGTCAGTAATCACATACTACTTGAACTCACTTCACTGGCTCCCAAGGCACAGGAAGAGTAATGAAAGGACTGACAAGGAAGTGTTCCAGTGAAAGAGGAGCCTTTGGATCTAAACCAAGCCCAAGCTTACAGTATGCCACTACAAGCTTAAGTGGCCAGCCACAGAACTCAACTACTCCAGTCCTTCCAAAGACATGCTGACCTTACCCATATCCAAGTCAATGCCAAAGTCTCCTACAATGAAGGTACACGTTATATTAATTTTAACTTCAGTGCTTTAGAGCTTCCAGCAAAAATCTCTAGTAGTTCTCTAGAAGACCTACCTTCCTATATCATAAAGAATCTTTAATTCTAAGAGCAATGGAACAACATAAGCAATCAAAGCATGCAATTGCTCCCTGAAAATATTATTTCAAGGATAAGCCACTTGGAATGAAAGGGCTACATGTACCTCTTCAGGTTCAAGTGAACAGTGTCTTAGAGGTTTTTCACCCGTCTATGTTAGGCTGGTTTGACACAGCCACTACTATTTCAGAGTGACAGGTGAGATTCAGAGGTTCTTACTGAATTACTTTTTGACCAGATAGAAAGATGGGATAAACATCACCTTTTCCAGAAAGGCAATAACATGAAGTCATGTTTGTTTTGACAAATCACAGTCGTTTAAAACTTACTAAGTTTCAGATTTGTGTGTGTGCATGCATTGGTAAATGCATATAAATGGGAAAGGCACTTCTCCGGGGTGGCTGGAGGTTTGGAGTGGACAGCTCTCCAGCAGCTGTGCCAGCTATGCAGAGAAAGTCACCTCAAGATTCTCCAAGCCTTGCTTCCAACTCTCTGCAGTGTGCCTAGACTGTCCACTAACCTCCCTATGAACCACCCCACCGACAACCATACAGGATAATTCAAGAAAGGGAGCCATGCCTCAGCAACAGAAAGCTCAAGGGTCATATGTTAGTTATCTAATAAGAGGCTCAGAGCCCTTCAAAAAGTTAGTAATGCTAGAAGAGAGGAAGAGTTACCATGAAATAATATTGTCAATTAAAATACATGTTGCCTAGAATGGAGAAGGCAGACAGCACCTTCACTAACAAAGGGCATGTTGTTACCTTTTGGGACACTGTCAGCAGCCACCATTTATAACTCTAATCCAATTCCTAATTCTAATCTTATCAATGCTTTCATGATATTGGGGGAGGGAGGATTATTACATCCACCCACTCACTTACAGTTGTATTAAGTACAAGAGGGAAAGAAGCAAGGACAGTATTAAATCTTCCCCCATTGCAATATTATTATACACAGGAGCAGAACTAGAAGGACTGGAACCTCAGTGTTTCAAGTATTCTTTTGTACTTCATCCTCTCCAATTCCCTAATGTTTTGTTGTTAGTTTGGTTGTGATTTCTTTCAGGGTAGAATTCACTCCAGATCACTGCTCTATCTTTCCAGTACCAATTTCTTTTCTAAACTAATTTTTCATAATTTTTTTCTTCCCCACAAACTGTCCCTCCTTTATTCCCAAAATACCAGCCCACCCATTTAAAAACCTCTAACAGAAGCTGACACCAAATACATCATTTTGGCACACCACTGCAGCACTGTAGCTGCTTCTACAGTGAGTAGATGGGGGGAAGTTATTTGCCATTTTTTCATACTAGTGTTCAGTCTGTTCAACTAAATTGTCTCCTGTATCATTCTCTGCATAATATCCATGACTGGCAAACACTTCAGTGGGAGAACCACAATTTTCATTTTCCCCTACAAACAGCCACCTCTCTAAAGGGAAACAGTTCTCACAACAACTTTAGCTAGCTTGCTTATCAGTCAGTCATCAGCTAAAGAAAATCTGGTTTCCAATTTGCTCATCTAGCCACAAAAGCTGTGTTTAGGACACTCAGTCAGCTCATTTGGCAACCAATTCCTTACAGAGAAGCTATGCCTTTCTCACGTAACATCCTTGTATGGATCAAGTATTCTTGAAATTTGAGTGACTTTGTCTAGCAGCCTGCAGACCCCCTTCACGCTCCAACTTCAATGTATTAAATCTCCAGCGCCTTTGGGCACACCATATATAGCAGTGGGGGCGGGGTGTGCTGCAGGGTGGTGGAATTTAACCCTTTACCAGCTTTCCTTTTAAAGAATAAAAAAAGAAGGCTTGGAGGCATGATGCTCCTTTCCATTCTCTAAAGAAGTTTTTCCAGAAAGTATCAGACCCACTGTGCCTCACACATACATGCACTTACTAAAACATTTCAGAACTACACAGTTGACTTCTAAACCACAGACACAGCAGCAGCAAGACCCCAGGAGCTCCCTGATCGCTCTCTCTTACAACCTCCACCACCTGACATGGCATTATTCAAGGTTACAGAAGATTAGGAATAGTAACCTTGTCAGGCAACCAGTACCGACTCGCTCACTGGTGATTCACAAACCACACTGCCAGCCCTCACACAGGACAGCAGCATTTCCCTAGTCCCTGATGCAGCACTAGGTTGGATTACTAAGCTTAAGGGCACAGCTTTCAAGCTTTGCTTGCACACAGTATTTAAGGGTAAGGATTTTTATTTTGTACACTTAAGTGACAGTGTGAATGGCTGAGTAATAAGAACCACTGAAGTGAAGGGGGAGGGAAAGGAGGACGATCTGAAGTTTGATAGCTGACATTTTCCCATAAATAAGTTTGCCTTTTGTTAACCAAGAGCAGCAGAACGAAAGGCTGTATAAAACGCATCTCCTAGCATATGTCTGCCACACTGGACAGCAAGTCTCTGGACATTCAAACTGAACCCACAAAACCCAAGACAACATGGGATATGGGGAAGATACAGCAACAAGCTCAAACATTACCATCTGAGAATCCTGCTAAGGCTTGATTCCTGAATTTCAGGTCCCTGCCAGTCTTTTAATCCAGCCAAACACAGCATTTGGTAATTCTGTACATTTACAACGCCTTAACTAGGAAAAGGAAATATTTACAGTAGATGGTAGTTGGCCATCCACAACACTGGATATCCACAAAATGTATGGGATGGGCATGTAATGCAAGCAAACAACTAGAAAGGACAAGATTCAGCAAGCTTACCAGAACACCTTTAAATATTTTGGTTAGGCATGGAGACCAACCAAAATTAAATGGAAAATTATGCAAAACAAGTTTAGCTATTACCTTTAGCTCACTAAAGGACCCTTCTCCCCCCACAGCACTGAGATTCAAGGGCAAGCAGTTGCTATTCGACAGCCCCGGAAAGCACTCCTATGAGAGCAGCCTTGGTGATGGCTTGTGTGATCTTAGCAGAGATTATACTACAGTGACAAACAGCAGTAAAAATTACTGAAGTTACAACAGCAGCCTTTGGTTGGATAATCTATGTAATTTCAGAAATGAGTTTCAGACATTTCACATGTTAGTCTGTTCAATATAATTCATTTTCACTACAGCACTGAAGGCACACCTCACAGTTCCCAAAATTTAAGTATTCTACTCTGAAAAGTGACTTGCACCCACCATTAGTCCAGCAAGTTTAGGGATTGCCTCAAGCTGCCTCCCTGGTGCTAGGAAGTAACCAATTTTCTCCAACTCAGCACCAGTGCAGAGGCATATAGCACAAAGCATGCAGAACTATGAAACGATAAACATTTGAAATGCCCAGTTCAAGTCTTAGTTGCTTCAAAAATATTTCAACTACATATGTATGAAAAACACTGACTAGATATCATCCTATCCAACAAGTTCACCATCTGAGGTTTTAAAAGTGCATATTATACACTCAAGTAAAATAACAGTAATGGAGCTCTTATTCTTAGAGCTGAACACAGAACCATGAATTAATTCTTGTTAATAAATGTCAGTATTGCACACCTGGGTACCAACTCTTACTCCTTTTTGCATTATGCTATGCAGTTGGACCATTCAAAGATGGCCAGCATTTTTAATTGCTAAGTAAGATTATGAGCTATGGACTCTATAGCTGACATTTTTTTACAACAGATAATATGGTTCCAATTCCTTAACATGTTTTTGATCAATTCCTGTGACCTTCAAAACTGATTTGGATGCACTAGCCGAATTTTTTAGGAGAACCAAACCCATCTCATCCACAGAGCCCTTCTTCAAGCACTGCCAGGGAAAGTAGAAAATCCATGGAAGGAGCTGCAGCTGAGCCCATAAAGAGAACAGCTAAAACAAGGACATATGCCTAACATATTTTAGGAAGAAGGACATCCATTCATTACATTAACCAATACTTGCATTGCCAAGCAGTAGTCCCAGTCCCATCCAGTATTTCTACACTTTAATTAAGACTTAGAATTATAGGGTAAAAGCATTAGTAAAAATTGTGTACAACATAATTATGATCCAAGATTATATTTGTAACTGCTCTATTGAAAGTGGATTACAGCTGAAAACAATAAACCCCTTCTGTGAAATCTTATCTGTGGTAACATTAGTCTTACTTTCAGTGCATTGTTCATGCAGTTTAAGATCTGTGCTCTCAACACATCGTGATTCTTTGTCTGATGGAAATACACCAACAACTTTGCAGGAAGGAAGGGAGCATGGGAAGAAAATAGGAAGAGACAGGGTCAAGACAGTATTGAAAAAGGAATGATACCTCCCTAACTTTAAAACAGAGGAACTAGGTAGTTTTCCTCTAAGGAAGCATGGTCTAGCAAGCATGTTTACATGCTCTGAAGACTTAGCTGAAAGAAGAAACTTGCTACACATGATGCATGACTTCATTGCTCAAATGAGGCAAAAATTCAGCCAGACCTTCCCTCCCAGTTATGAGATACACTTCAAACTATTGGTTTTAACAGAACTGTAATTAAAAAAAATTAAATTATGGGTATAGTAGACTACCTTCATGTCTATTTACTGTATGTACATCTCCAGCCACATTTTCTCAAGAAAGTTACTCCTAACTCAGAGGTGTATGCTGCAGACTGCAAGCATTAATACTCTTATATGGAGTAATACTCTTGGTTTTGCAAAAACTTGCTCTAAGTAAAAACTGACCACAATAATTGCCTGAACAGCCACAGCATTTCTGCTTCTTCCAATTTTAACTCACTGGAAACTGTCTGAATTCATGCTTAATTAAGCCAGTAGTAGACCACTATCAGATTATCACCAGGAGAAAAACATGACAACTTTGCTGCATTTACCATAAAATGCTGAGTATATTTCAACATTAGTCAAAGCAAGCAGGAGAGGTTTTGATTCTGTCCAGTGTGGTATTAAAGCTGTTTAAAGTCAAAAGTTTTCATTCTCTTACTTAAGAGAATCAGTTTAATAAAGAGACTTCTGCATGCAGGGAAGAGCCAGGAGCTAAGGTGGTGATGGGGAAGAGTCAGCTAAAAGGAAGGTAAGGCAGAATAATCCAAGCAGTAACACTGTTTAGCACCAGATATCTGAACATTTGCAAGTCAACAAATGGTGTGAAATTAGAAATTATTAAAACCCCTTACCATTCTGAAGATGTTAAATGCCCATTATATAGATCACATTTGAACAAATTACCTCACTACTATGCTTTCTTCAGCAGGAAAAAAATAAAAAAAGAAAATACAAGTGTCATTAACTTAATCTGAAGCCTTGTTTTCAGGTGGGCACCTGTACGTGCATTTGATATCAGAAGTGAAAAGACACAGTAAGTATGATAAATGACAGGTGTGTCAGTACAAAGAGGTGTAGACAGTTTCTCACATATACTAGAAGTATGAATGTCTCTAGTTCATGAACATTTTCCTTGAAGGCTGAAGCGCTAGCAGTCACAACACCAGCAACACAGTAAAGTATTGCATATTAAAGACCAGTGCCTTCAGGATGCAGTCCTAAAATTCTCAATCATTTTGTATGGAGGCAAAAACCTTAAACATTAGAAAAAGGAACAGCAAGAGCCTACATCACATTTGTATCACATGCTGCAGTTGTATATATATATATATAGCCCTCGAGCAAAAGACACAGAACTGGGAACACAGGCATATTCCCTTTGCATTAGCCAGCTGTTTTGGTGAGACATGTGGGTGGGTGGCATTAGGAGCACCACAGAGTAGTGCTCAGTATTTGACACTGACAGCAAGTCATTACACAAAAGTGACCATGTTTAACCTACCATTCCTGTCTAACCACACTATCCCTCCTTTTCCCTCATACCAGTTCAGCCTGGGCCAGATCCCACTGCAATTAAAATAAACTTATACCAATACTAGAAGGGAAAAAAGTTTGACATGTTAAGTGAGTTAAATTGGCTCACAAAGCATCTCCCAAGTGCGTACAGCCAAGCCTGGTGAAAACAGACGAGGAAGTGAGATACCCTATTCTCTGAGTAGCCATGAGATGTTAAGACAGCTTGCTCCCTATTGTGAAACCAGAGCTTTACCCTACCTTAGAGCAGCTTAGACATAAATTCAATCAGCAAATTTAGCCAAGGTACCAGATAAGTAGCTTTCAGTTCAGCTGAGAGTTATGCATTTGAATGTCTTCCCCTATACGTGCATATTCCTCCAGAACTTGCATCTTTTACAGTGAGTAGGACAGTAAGAAGGAATGCATTTTATACGTAACCTAAAACAAGAAATTCACAAATATATGCAAATCCAGAATTCAACACAGCAATCTAATTTTAGTAAGTCTTATCTACATGCATGGACAGCCCCATGAGTCATTGCAACCCACTGATCTGGCAAGAAACTTAGGAGTTTGTGAATTAATCTGGTCAATTAAAAAGCTGACCAAAGACAAAACTGATGCAAGCAAAAGGAAGGAACAGTGTGGCTCAAGGCCAGGGGAGAAAGACCTTTAAAATAGTTTCTTGCAGTGGAGGGAGCCATGATGCTACAGAGATGTGCCTTGTAGTCTGTGAACCACTTCTAAAATGGAATCTGTAGAGCAATATCAGAAGTAGAGGATTACACACCATTAAGCTGACTGAATTTGGCAACTCCACGCTTTGCCTAGAAAGTGTCTGAAGTCTGCTATTGAAGTGTTTTGACCATCCGCCACTGTTATCACCAAATGATACTAAAGCACACAGCAGCTGAACCCTGGCACAAATGAAACCTTACATTATTTAACTTGCGACTTTGGCGTTTTCCATTTTCTGCAAACTCCCTTGAATTCAGGTAGTTTATCTATACAAGCCAAGTGTCCCACAGCTGTTCCAACATTTTCTAAGATTATGGTTTGGTTTGCAGCCTATTGATACTTCTAAGAAAATCAAAACAGAGGTGCTCTTTCAAGTCTGAGAGATGAAACAATCAAGCACATTTTGACATATCAGTTAGCATATTTTATTTAATTATGGGTAAAACTAAGGTAAAATTTATTTCAAGTTCGAAAGTGCTATTCTAGTTGGTTTTATTACAGTAACATCTTGTTACTACTGTAAGATTGACAGTTATGTCCATCCAACAAACATGGCCAGACAAAAGAAAATTTTCAGAGTTGCAACATGGTTTCTTTTTTAGAATGCTTTGAAACAGAGATTAAGCATTCCCCCTGCTGCCGTGTTAACATTTTACCTCCATCAGCAAGGTTCCAAGTGGTAAGCAACCGGAGTGGTTTCAACAGTAGCTCTGTAACAAACAATTGGCTTTTGCTTCCCCACCACCACCTCCCCACAACAATAGTTTATTCACTTTCTTTCATGCATCACTGTAGTATCTGCAGGCACGGCCACGCTGAAAGGTGTGTTCAGGGTTCCACTTTCTTTAATGTTTGCCACTGCTGTAACAGTCAATACTCTGTTTCAGAGACTGTATGTACTCTTAGCACACAACATGAGTCAACAGCTCAACTGAGACCAGAAGCAACTCAACTAAAAAGAGACTGCTGCAGGCATCCCAGTTAAGAGCTGAAATCTACATTTCTCTGCATTGAAAGGATAACCAACTACACGTTGATCTCGTCTGGCAAACATGTACGTGTAGTCTTGTTTTGAACACTTGGAACACTCAGTAAGTAACCACTCACAGTGCTAATTCCCTTCTCACTCAAGGGAGTCTCAAAATAGGGCTGTGGAAGGAGGAAAACTTGTGGGGAAAGGACAGTGACTCTCAGGTGGAGAGGTGGAAAAAGATCAGAGAGGTACCAAAAGGTAACAGATCAGAGCACCAAAGGTAACAAATGAGTAGTGATGTTAGGACAGGAGTATCATGTCCTAGGAAAGGAGGTACAAAATAATGGAGCCAGCTACTTTTGTGCAGAAAAAAACTCTGGGACAGGGTCAGAGTCAAACTCCTTATAACTAATCTCAGACAGGGTGAGAAGGATATGTCCTGGGGAAGGAGAAACTTCATCCAAAAAAACTACTCTTCCAGCAACTTACAGATAAGATCTGCCTGTGCTTAAATCTTACCTGCATGACATTAGTCTGAGGGAATATCCTGCTCACCAGCTTTTCTCACTTACGTGCTTAGCTGAACCAGAGTTTCTAACTACTAATATTAAGGTTTCAGGCTACCATTCCCGCCTTGAATTTTAGGTTTGTTTTTACACTATTAGCCAAACAAAGTACTTACTGGATGCACTAAGTACTCTCCTGGAAGGCTGCCTTTCTATTATCGTTCCTTTTATGAGGCTGTAAATAGCATTCTTAGAATTAAACAAGCAATAACCCTCGCAGCTTTGTAGCCACCCTTTCTCAAAAAAAGTTATACACCTCACCCATATTTTTAGCCAAAGTGAGAAAGATTTACAGTATAAACTCTTTCGAACAGCTACAGTCTCTTCCAAACAATTCCCCTTAAGTGAATAAATACTTGCAAATACTGACCAGGCACACCCGTATTAAGGAACCACCAAAACCCACTAATCAAGAACAGTAGTAGATCATTAATTTGCAGAATAAAAGCCTCTCAACAGGAGCTGAAGGCTTGAAAATGCTTCCTTGTTTTAAAACAATTTCTAGGTCTACAGGACTCAAGAACACCCAAAATCAATCCTATGAGACAAGTACTCTTTTCAAAGCACATTGTTGAAAATAAAATTAGTTATATAAGATAAATTAAGCTTTTTTTAGAAGCTATTTCTAGAAAAGCTGTGTGGTTTAAGCAAGGCTAGAGCATCTTTGTTCCTCCCTTTGTAATTTAAGATTTTAAACCCACAAAATTCCTTGGAGCTCCTGCCCCAGTTACTCTTCACTATGTGATGGAGAATACATCTTTTTAGAAAATGCATATTCCTTGCTACAGCCAAAAGCCCTCAATTGCTTCATTTAGCACATTTCAACAAGAACTTTCATACTACTAAGAACATAGAACCTAGAAGTTTTTTAGCCTGTACCAAGTCCAAAGTTACACTCCAAAATGAATGAAAAGGGTAGCTTCTTGGGTATCTTAAGAACATCATGCCTCATTTCGTTCTCATTTTCAATATTATGAGTGTGTTTTAGGAAGCTCACCAGCAGGAAGACACCACAAAAAGCTGTAAGCAGCCCAGTTGCCATAACGTTGTTGGGTTGGATTTTTTTTAAACTTTTTTTTTAAAAAAAAAAAAACAAACCCTTCACTGTCCCTTAAGTACACTCCATATTCCCTAAATGTCCTTTTAAGGTTTTTCTTTTTCCACAAAATTCATATATTCTGTTCTCTGACAATAGCAACTTCAAGAACAAAAAAAAGCTCTTCCAGACCTTTCTAGAAAAATTGTTTCTGAGGTACAGCAACATTAGAGGAGATAGAAAAAGTGCCCCTGCAAACTGAAGACAAAGGGATCACCACATTTCCCTAGGCTAAACACCTTCATATATCGTTATGCGAGCATCCCACAGGAAACTCTTGTACTACCCCTGTCCTCAGGCAGATTTTCTCCTGAAGCCCCTTGTGCTGTCTTGACTTCATACTGGGAGGAAACTACTTCCAACACTGAATTTACTGGAAAATTCCAGTAAAATCCCCTGTGTTGACCCCCAGAGCAGAAGGGAGAAGACAGCAGATCGCCATTTTCCAGCTTCAAATGAAAAAAAAAATCAAGTTTCAAACTATCACAGCAAGAAACTGTCCCAATGAAACTTAAGACACTTTCAGTACATTTTGAAGAAGCCGCTGCCTCTTTTAACATCTATGAAAGAATACTTAGGGTCACTAGCAACAAAATTTAAAACGCTTTGGTTTTGCAAGTTAAAACCATGTAAAGCACGTTCCCATTTTTATCACTAGATGTTTGCACCAGAGGCAGATAAAATGTTAACCAAGAGTAAGAGATGTAGCTGGTATACACAAAAGTATCTTTGCAAACTTTTTGACTACTTTCTATTTATTTACAAATAAATAAGTCAAAAGGGCTCCTTTCCTCAATACCCTTTTCTTCCTTCCCTATGTATTCGTTTTTTTTCCTTTCTCCGGTGTGTTACGCGCCCAACACAGTTGTACAAAGCAAACTCCACTTCGCATTAGAAGCATTAGGGGCTCGGGGGGGCTCCAAACTTTTCTCTCTTGCATCTGCACGGCCCCGCCACCCCTCGGTACGCGCCCGACGAGCTCCCTCTGAGGGACAGCGCCCGCAGCAACCCAATGGCCCCGCCGCACACCGCGCACAGGCACTGCGGGGCTCTGGGGACAGAGTCTCCCGCACCTCGCGGAGCGCCCCCACAGCTCATCTCCTCCTCCTCCTCCTCCTCCCGGGCGGCGGAGCGGAGCCCACCCCGGTGGGAGCGGGGTGCGGCCGGGACGCATCGTCTCACCGCCCGCCTGTCCCGGTGTGTGCCCGCGGCTCCCGGTCCCTTGTCCCCAGCCCCCTGCCCACGCCAGCCCCACAGCCCCGCGGCAGGAGCCCCTCGGCCGGTCCCCACCGCCAGCCGCCCCCGGGACGGAGCGATGCGGGCACCGGCCAGCCGTGGGAGCGCGGCCGCCCCCTCCCTCCCTCCTCCTTTTCCTCTCCCCGCGCACCGGCTCACCTCGTCGTCGTGGTGCTGGCAGTAGCTGGCGCGGTCGGGGAAGACGGAGAGGATGTTGTATGGCGAGGCGGGATAGGGCGGGCTGAGAGCGAGCGGCGCGGCGGGGCCGGCGGCGGCGGGGCCGGCGGCGAAGCGCTCGATGAAGTGGTCCTTGGTGAGGCGGACGCGCTGGTGCGCCCGCACGCAGTTGTCGCACAGGTGCTCCTGGCAGTCGAGGCAGCGGGAGCTGGCGGCGTTGCCCTCATCGCAGGAGCTGCAGCGCGGCTCGCCCTGCCGGCTGTGGGGCCGCCGCAGCAGCAGCGCCGCCGAGCCGCCGCCGCCGCCCGAGGAGGAGGAGGACGAGGACGTCG
>JAWWEW010000078.1:41220765-41329038 GCA_035583185.1 Anabacerthia variegaticeps
ATGTGTCTCTCCCCACTCACGGAAAAAAAAAAAAAAAGGCAAAAAAAAGCGTGGGCGTAAAAACCAGAGGCGCGTGGAGAAGGTAGTTCTGCAAGCGGCTTACGAGCAAGCTGGCATCGATCAGTCGTTTTGCCAAGTGGGATCGATTGGCCGGTTTTGCAAATACGGTGTCATCGATTCGGCGGTCTGCAGGGGGCTGGGTCCTGGCCTCGTACCTCGCTGCTGCCGGGCTGGCTGCTGCGGGGCGGGGGGGTGAGGGGGTATTTTTGGTATCAAGGTGTAGCTGTCCTGTTCTCCCTCAGAAAATGGATCCTCTCTTCCCTCACACGTACTTAACCCCCGATCCCCCGTTGCATTAGACAAATTGTATCGATTCCCGGATCGGTCAATACCTCACACAGTCTTCTCATCTCCCCCTCGGGTCAGCAGTTTGACAACGTGGTTTGGTTACTTGTCTTCTTCCTAAACGGAAAGTGCATGGGCGCCGACCGCCCGATCCCCGCCGCATCCAGCGGGGACCGGACCTCTGTCCGCCGGGGCTCGGCTCCGGTTCCCACGGCCGCAGAACCGGGTCGGGGCGGCAGTGCAAGTCCCTCTCGGCCGGGCGGGGAGGAGGCGGATGGGGGGCAGCAGGGGCTTAACTCAAGTTTCGCTCTTTCTTCTTGGGGCGTTGGTTTTTTTCCTCTTTTCCTTTAAACCTGTGCTTGTCGGGGGGGAAGGGGAAATTTCGTTTCAGTTCCCCCCTCCACTTTTGCAATCCAGAGCAGCTCTAGGAGAGAGAGAGGCACTGAAACACAGTGGCCAGGCAGACTTCTCCAGCTCCAGTCCTCCCCCGCCGACGCCTGCTCCACCACCGCATGACTGGGGGGTGGGGATGGAGGGCGGCGTTGGTGCCCACCCCACCGGCAAAGACTCACGCTGGCGGGACGCGGAGGAGAAGGAGGAGATGGGAAGAAGAAGGAAAAAAAAAAAAAAAAGGGCTCCGAGGACGGCCAAGAAGAGCAGTACCCTCTCTCGCCTCTCTGAGTCTCCGCTCTCGCCGGACGCCTCCCTCCCCGTGGGGCTGCCCGCGGAGGGCAGCGCCGAGCCCGCAGCACCCCGCACACGCGGTGCGGGGGGCTCTGCGGGCCGGTCAGCGCCGCGGGCTCGGCGCGGCTCGCACAGGCTGCGGCCGGGCAGAGGAGCAGCGGCAGGTCCCCGCCGGCCGCCCTGAATTATTCATGGGGGGTGTATTATATTCGCTCGCACAAATTGGAGCCGCTGTGCAATGCTATCCGAGAGCGCTACGCTCGCCCCCTCCTCCTCCTCCTCTCCAGTTCTCGCTCGCTCTGAGCCCCTGCAGCGCCTAGGATCACATTTCCTTTGTCATCTCGCCTCTTCGCGTGGTGTTTTATTGAGAAAACAAAAATAATATAAAACCCGAAGAGGGGGAGGAAGGAGGGGTGGCGGGAGGGTGGAAAAAGCTGCGAACACCAAAACGCCCGCCTCCCCCGCGATCTGCCGCGCCGGAGCCCACCACCGGCCCCGGGGGGTGAATTAGGAGGAATTACTCACTGATGCGGCAGCAGCGTCCCGGGCGGCGTGGGATCCGGGGAGAGCCATCGCGCCGGGCGCCTTCCCCGCAGCCGGGCGGGGGGCGGGGGGCGGGCGGGGGGCTGGCGGCGGCGCTGGCTCCGGCTCCGGCCCCGCTGCGGCCGCCGGCACTGGGGCGGCGCGGCGTGCGGGAGCCTTTTAAGCTCCGACGGCGCGGGCTGACTTCCGCCCGGCTGCGGGGGGCGGCCGGGGGGCGGCGGCGGCGGGCAGGAAACATTCGCCCTCCTCCGGCCCGACCTGCCCCCATCCGCCCGCATCCAGCCCCGCCGCCCACCCCTCCCCGTCCTTTAATACCGCCACTTTCGGCGCCGAGGACCCCCCACCCCTCCCACCGTGGGTCTGATGCGACTCGGGCGGTCAGCAGACCCTCGCGCCCTTTTTGGGTTTGGGATGCGAGCGGGGCTCCGGGGCCCTCCTTTGAAAGCAGCGGGGCGTTACCGCAGCTTTAAACACCGAGCCTCTCGATTAATTGTTTTCTGACGCCCAGTCTAGGGGTGACCGGCTCCTCTCCGCTGCGCTGCGGGTGCCGCTGGGTCCGCCGTGCCCCGTAGGGCGAGCCCAGGGGGAGTTTGCAGCTGGCCGGGGGCAGGAGCTTCCTCTGCTTCAAACTGAAGCGATGAAGTTTGCAAAAATTAGCGGCGATGCCATTTGCGCTGCTGCGAGACCAAAATTAAACAAAAAAACCGCAGCAATTATTTTGTTTTTAGTGAAACGCCCCGCCACCGGCAACGGCTGGGAGGAAAGTTTAGGCTGCAGCACGACCGAGTGGCCACCCTCTTGTTTAGTGGGGCTTGTGGGAACGAGGGAGGACGCATAGCATTGTACCCTTAGCAGGGAAAACTGAAAAAGCTGAGAAGTTTTAAAACATGGAACTAACTTAGGGATTGGAAAGCCAAAAAAATGAAAAGGAGTAAAAATAGGAAAATATACAGATTAGTGAATGAAAGCATCTGTAAATAAGCAAATTAAACTCAAAACAAATTAGTGTTCCATAATGATAATAAATTTTCAAAACCACCACAGAACTCTTTATTAAAGTATATTCAACTATGGTCCTCCTTTGTTTAGCCCTTAAGTGTACAAATAACTAAGGCTGTTTAGGCCTTAGACACACAAATAAACACCAACTTAAGTTGTGTACTTAAACATGTCTTTTGTCTTCTGCTGACAGGTACTAAACACAGCTCAAGCCATGCCTGTGAGGTTCTCTCACCAAAAGCCTTTAGAAAACTCAGAAACTCAGGAGCACTAACATCCACAGGGGCATCCATAAACAAGACCAAGCAATGGGAATAGCTGATTAAGTCCATGGGGCAACCAACCTGCAATAAGTTGTAAACAAGCATGAATATTTATTATGCCCCTCAGTAGTATATTCTGCTGAGAAGTGGCCTTATTTATCACTAAAGGATTTGGCTTGGGGGCTGTGTTCTCTATATTACAAATCCCTATGTTCGCATTTGAGCACACAGGTGAAATCCACCACAGCCTTGACTATCAGAGGTTAAAGTATCATTGAGCCTTGCCTCAGCTCTGTTTATTTGTCACGTGGTTGCTGCAGAGGGTTGTGATGCTGTGGAGCTTGTCCTTTTCCAGATGAAGTCGGTTAGTTGTGAAGAATGGTAACCCCCCAAACAACAAACATAGGACAGATCTGTTTGGGTTTACCAGATAATGCTTTGCACCAGCTCCCTCGGTAGAAACCATCATCTTTTGTGTTCAGAAATATTTTAATTGGGGAGAAATTCCCAGATGCGTGTCTCCAGGCATATCTGACACCCCTGCCTTCCTCGGTGACAGCTGTTTGCTTTCCAGCAAAGCAACTGAAGAGGGCAATTCTGCACGTCAGTGCTTCAAACAGTGCTTCAAATGGTTCTTAACGGGCTCAGGATGCTACCTATGTGCTGCTGGAGGTCTTTTCGCTGACAGGATCCACTGTATTTGTGCCAAAACTCCTGAAGCTCGTTTACAGCTTACACCCTCCCTGAGCTTGTAAAAGGCTATAAGCAATTCACTGTCCCTGAACAGTGAGTCCTTATTCTCCAGCTGTCACCCTTATATTGGAGCACCTCTGTCTTGCCGAATCAAAGTCCTCCTTTTCTTCTCCCTGCACCACTGCTGAAGGAAAACAACATTTTGGAGCTTCCTCCAATTGTGGAAGGATTTCTGTCTTCACTGTGAAAAACGCTGAAATAAAGCTAAAGGGAATACACCAGTGTTATCCTCCGTTTTGAAACATTAGCTGCTGGAGCACTTGTGTGCTCGACTACACAGCAGATAGCACTGTGCATTTTTCTGCTTAGTGCATTGACTCGATGGGTTTTGATTCAATTAACTTGTTCTGCTATAAAAACCCCCTCACTTCTCCTCAGAGTGAGGCCTCAATTTATTTCATTTGTTTTCTAAGCTGACAAACACGTGGGTGAATAACAGCATGAGGGCGATAGGTGAAGTGCGGGAGGCTTCTGGTTCCTCGTTACACAGCAGGATGAGAACTTATTTTTATGATTTTTCCCTGGGAAGCCAGTGCTTCGCATTTACCCTTTTAGTTTCTTAAAAACAAAAGAACAATAGCTATCCCGGTTAGGAGGGCTATTGTCCCTCTGTGCCAAATAAATGAAATCTCCCGTGCTTACGTGAGTGTCTGAGGCATTTCTCTGCATTCTGCTCATTCTCCTTTGTGTCGCTCTGCTAAGTTTTCTCACATTTATTCCCTTCTCTCCAGTTTTTTTCACACCCATTTCTGTCATCTTTCTTTTGTCCTCCATTCATATGCTGTTGCTAGTCTGAATCTGAACTGGTGTGGTTGTACTAAAGGCAAGCCCATCTTAATAAATTGTGTTGAAATCATAACTGTGTCACAATCACATCAGAACTGTGTTAAAACATTAACCATTAAAACATTCTAACAATACTAAAATCTGGGCATGACTGGCGAAACCTTCAGAGACACCTAAAAAGAACTGGAATAGCTCTGAAGATACAAGCCAGCCTCTACCTAGTTGGAAAATCTCTATTTGGCAACATTTGTCTGTCCTTGACTAACTGCCCAGCCACTGCAGCTAAAGGATGCATTAAAAATGCTCCTTTTTTTTTTTTTCTTTTCCCCTTATATTTCAGTGGAAAATAGGACATTGGGGCAGAAGACTGCACCTGAGTCATTCTCTAGCATCCTCTTCCAGTGTTAGGATGTGCTTTCCATTGACCATACCTGGCAGCTTCATTTCTTTAAGGAAAGCATCTGCCTTCCACCAGCAGCACTACAGGACAAATAGAACAGGGTTCCTGCCAAAAACAGTACAGCTGCAAAAGCCAGAGGTCTGTAGGTGAAAAGCTTTGTTAAATAAAACCAAGTACATTAATTGTGGGTTTGGGGATATTTTAATGTAATTTTAGAGGAAAACATTCACATAAAGAGCTCTCCCCTATACCACCTGCATGAAGTGGTCCAGCAGCCTGATATGGTTTGCCCTGCTATGTTGAGCACCAAGGCACTGTGCAAGCTCAGAGCTTGGCAGTGCTCATGAACAGGAGTCACTGAGGAGCTGGTGCAAGTCCCTGAACATGCACAAGTAATAGTAAACACAGAGGTCTGAACTTCTGTTGCCATTCTTGCTGTTTTGCACCTAAGGACCCAGAAAACATTTTCAGCTCCAGTATTGCTATAATGCAGACATAAAAGGCCAAGGCAGTGGTTCATCAGTTCAGGTTCTGCACAGCCTTTTCTAGGGATTACCAAGATCTAAAACTCCCCCTGAATCCCCTTCCTTCTTTATCTGTTAGCAAAGAGACACTGCTTGGATCTTTGCTTCCCACGCTTAAGAATTTGACTAGTAAATCAATGAATGAAAGGCGCAACTTTTCAACAAGTCTACTCACAAGGAAGGGCTTCAGCAAGATCTTGATGCTAGTGTAGGCTTTGGAGATTTTGCATTAGTCAAATAGTGCCAGGTAAATGAAAGAGACAGGTTTTGCTGATGGTTTTTAGCTCACTTTTACTCCATGGACAACTGTGCCACTTATGTTCAGCCACTTTAGCCCTGATTTGTGCTGGTTTTTTCTCCTTTCCTCATTTTATCTCTTGCAAGCACAAACTTCTAAATTTGCCTCAGATTCCAAATTTGCCATGCCTGCTCTTGCGCACTGCCTCTTGCTCAACCATATATCTGTCATTGGATCCATTAGTAAGTACAGTAGTAAGCTCAACTTTCTGCCTGTGTTGCTGAGCTTCCTGTATAGTGTACTGGATCTTGAGTAGGGTGGAGGCTTGGGGAGCAAAGAAGCAGTAAGTGTTGTCCCCGTGGTATAAATCATTGGGAACTGGCTTGCTCAGCATATTAATTCAAGATCTTGACACCCGCCTCCTCCACCCATCCATCTCCCCTACAGCAGGGTCACCTTGAGTTTAAAGATGTGCTCGTTAGGATGTGATGGGATCCAGAGAGGAACAGAGAGAGCCTCCTCTATACACAAGTGCAACTGAAATCCATAGGTCTTGTTGGGGGCGCTCATCTTTGCATCTCTGCAGCCTTCAAGGGCTGGCTTTGGCAAGCAGGGGTCTTGCACTTAAACAGCTGATGTTACTTTTAACTCCAGAGAGACTACCAGGTCTGGGCATCAATCCTCTGTTCCCAGAAAGTAGCAAACCTCTACTGTCTTGCCTTACAGCATTGAGCTCTGCAGGCAACTGATGCAAAGATGTAATTTTTTGATGTGCTAAAGGAAGTTGGTTTGGTTTTTCCACTTCTATTGATAGAGTCTCCCAGAACACCTTTATGCTTAAGCCTTGCTCTAGCTCTCCTGCTGCTTGGTATGCATCTGAGAGGAAACTAAATGACCTTTCTTTTCCTTTTTTTTTTTTTTGCTTTTTTTTGTTCCTGTGCATTCTGATTCATTCCTTCTTCTCTTCAGAAATTCTGGCTGAAAATAACCCATTTCTAACCACATAGTGGGATTGGGATTTAGCATCACAAGGATTTTTAGCAAGTTTACCTCCAAATGACTGTAACTCTAAAACCAGTTTCCTCTTCCAGACTTCTCAAATCTCTCTCTGTTCACCATCTGTTCAATCAGATTTCTTGTTAGACTAAGTACCTGTGTTGGCTTTAATCTTTGATGATGACAGCTCAACTATTGTCCCCCAAGGATGGGCTCAAGGCCAGAAGATGCAAATGTCTGTTCTTCTCACCCTGATTTTGCTCTAAACAGCTTTCAAATGCAATGCCTACCATTAACAATGGTCTAAATCCAGATCTAAATCACAAGAAGTGACTTCACTGACTTGGTGTTGAACTTATGTGAAAACTGATGCTGGAGTAATATAAAAGGCTCTCAAACTTACCTTCAACGAATGTCCCATCAGATCACTTTTCTCTTTCAGGAAAAGCTTGGCAGAATAGACACATCTTGTAAACATGCTCTACAGGTCAAGAAATGCAAGCTCTGAGCAGCTGGAGGTAGAAAGCAGGGGCCAACATTATGGGCTAATAACTGCAAATATTTTGTTATTGGCCTCCTGTTTCCTGACACTGCTGCTGCTCTGATACCTCACTCCACATTTATCCTCTCCACACAGTTAACTCGGCTGAAACTCAAAAGTTTGCCTTACCTTCATTCTCATTCACATCCGCAAGATCCTTTGACTCAGCTGGGGGAGTGCTTTTAACAGCAAGAGGGAGAATGGCTTGTCAGCTGCTAATACTTCCCCACAGCTGTGTAAACTCTGGGTACGGGCAGCTGTTCCCCTCCAGATCTGGCGGCAGGAGCTGGGAAGCCTGGCACCCTCAGCTATTCATTACCAGCCCCCAGTGCAGCCCCCAAACTGGGACATGTGAGTGTCCCTTAACACGCTGCAGCACTGCTGACCTTGTGCTGGGAAGGGTGCAGTGCTTGTGCAGCGTGTTCAGAGGGACACTAGTCTCTCCAGTCCCTTCAGATGGTTGCAAAGATCATCTGCATCTTAAGGCTGTTTGCATCCAAGTGCTGCCTTGTCTCCTTCTGCTTCTTCCTCCTCCTCATTCCCTGGGGAACCTGAACAGATTGTTTCTCCCTCAGGGCCATGCAGTGTAATTCCCTGAGCACTGGCAAACTATGACCCTTGGCCAGTGGCATGTTCCCTCAGACGATTTTGTGTTACATGCAGCACTAATCCTGCCCTGCATTCAGGTGCTGCTCTCTCCCACAGCTGCTCTCATCAAGACAGGTCAGTTCCAGAGGTATAAACTGAAGGCTGAGAGAGAACAGTGGAGCTCTTTCTGTATTGTCCTTAGCAGGAAACACAGGTGGAGCTAATCTGGACCTGATATATTCAGGATGAAACCAGCACTGGTCAGGGACAGAACATACAAAGGTAATTTCCTCCTTTATGAGAGCAAATGAACAAGAAAGAAGCCATGCAGGGTGATAATCAAAGTTTCTGGCTCATTTGAGAATTTATTGTGGTCATAATTATATTTCCTGTAGAGAAACCTCTAAGATGGGCTCAGAGGAAGCTTTTGCCACATTGCAGCTTGCCATTTCTCCAGGCTCAGGTTACAGATAGAGACTGTTATATACTCATAGGACATGCAAGAGGTTGGAGTCTCCTATCCTGACTTCTCTGCAAAGTCTCTGGAAACAAGAAGCAACCTGTGAAGAGGTCTTTCACCTCCTCACTGCTCCACCAGGGAGCCAAAAAGGGAGAAACTTTTGCCTGGGCAGCTCTCCCTGGCAGTGGGAGCAGGCAGCTGCCTCCTCTCCTACATGAGACCCCAATGGCATCCCTACAGTCCTTCGTAAAAGTGGACCTACAAGAACACCCTACGACTCACATCACAGCCCAAAGCCCCTGTCACATGCCACTGGGAATATAGGCAGCTAAAACCGTTTGAGTGAGAGCCTCCTCACAGAAAATGAGCCCCAAGGAGCCACATGTTTGTTGGAAGCTATTAAATGTCCCTTTGTGGCATGCCTCTTCACTGTGCACTGCTGGTGTAAAGCCTTCCCAATATACCTCTACCACAGGAGCTATAAATAGGCTGTGGGATAAGACAAAGGGAGGCTTTCTTAAAATGGAGGATACCAGAGGTCCTGTTTGCAGGAATGGGAACTTTAAAGGTTAGGCAGGTATTCAGAGGAGTTTTAAAGCTGTTGATTTGGCTGATGCTGTAGGTCTTGGAGAGGGGAACGCTGTCACTCTGAGTATCTCTTCCCCTTTTTGCTTCACTAACGCAAGGAGGGTGTTGTCTCTCCTTTCAAATAAAACCCACGTACATTTATGATGATGGATAGCTGCTGGGAAGAGAAGTTTGTATATCTTCTGTTTGCTTGCTGCAGAGCAGTGGAGTTGCATTGAGCCTGACAGACCCTTTTGTGAAATACGACCTAGCAGTACAGATGCTCATTTATTTGAATAGAAGCAGCCAAGGGGCTTGTGTGGTCTCTGCATGCAGACCTTACCCTTCCAGGGTGTTTCACAACTACAGGCCTTTGGATGCTACTGCAAGCTAGAGAAGTAAAAATAAGGAAGGAGGGAGCGAGCCTCAGGAAGCCAAATCAAATGGCGGTAACAGCATCTCAGGAAGCTCGCCCAAGGTGGTGGGGTGCAGGGCAGGTGAAGAAGATCAGAAGCATAGGAAATCGGGGAAACAGATGTGATGATGCCAGGCTTTGGGAAGGGAGCTCCTGAGATGCAGGGCCGGCATTCCCATGCGTTCCCATCTGGCAGTGAAGGAAATTATGTAAAGTGGAGGGGCCAGGGGCCCCCTTATTTTTTTTTTTTCTTCCAATTCTTTTCTCCCTTCACTTCCCATGATGCAATTAAACAGCCATTGCTGACATCATCATGTATGCACGCTGAATGCAGCCATTGTGTCGCAGCAGCAGTGCTGTACTATATATAGATTAGTTGCCAATCTCTGCTATGTATCAGCAGGGAAGACACCAAAGGAATTAAGTGAGCAGTTGCACTGTAGGACTCCTGGCTTTTGTCCCATGGCCTCAAGACATGATGGACTGTACAGTGGAACTAGAAATAGTCAAGTGATTCGGAGAACAAGCCAGGAAACTTTCGAAGTATTGATTTGCAGCAGTGGTAGGGGAGCAGTCTTCTAGGTTGTGATGCGAGAAGCAGGAAGACAGTCTGGCCCACGCATGTTGCTAGCTTCTTTTATGTGAAAATAAGTGGTTAGTCAGTAATTTCCCCTCACCAGTGCCTGTGCCAGGCAACATTAGATAGGCACAGATCCAGCTTCTTTGCTTTGGATAGATGAAGGAAAAACATCCACCTGTGATTTTGGCCTTGTGGGCAATTGAGGGGACACAGTCAGTGTCCTCCCCTCTGTGGGTGGTAAATGCACCCTGCAATCCCCTGTGCAGAGACCAAACAGAGCAGCCAGTGGCTGTGCTGGCATTGCCAATGGCATGGGAGGGTGAGCATTTGGGGAGGACCAGTGCTCTATCTGCCCCCACTATATACCAGGGAATCTCTTCCATGCTGAGCCTGTTCAAGTGACCTTGCCGGCACTTCCAGTGGTAGCATTTTCTTTTGCAGCAAGGCAGTTCCATCAGCTCCTTCTCCCTCCCACCCAGCCCTTTGGCTGGAGGTGACAGGAGGTAGCTGAGCCAATCTAACAGCTCAACACTTCAGAAGGGGGCAAGTCCTGCTCCTTCCCTCCAGCTCCTGCTCTTTGCTGTGCATCTGTGGACACTCCAGGCAGCTGACAGCAGGGGCTGATGAGTGCTCAAACAGAGGAGGTGATGGGACTGGGGAGCTGGATGAACAGGAGAGAGTCGGGGTCCTTGGAGGTAAGCAAACCCTCCCTGTTCAGCAGTGACCTGTTAGATTGACTCAGACAACAGACAATTTCAGGGTGTAAATTGACCCTGAAAGGAAAGCTTTGATGTTAGAGGATTTTTTTCTTTCTTGTTGACTTCACTCCAGGCCAAATTCCAAACTGTGACCATAGCAGCTTTCTCAATCATTTCATGGAGTCCCATACCAAGGTGATGAGACCAAGTGTTGCCACAGCCCCAGGCACTCACCTTCTTGCCCTTATGCTGCCCATGAGCCAGTCACAGTGTCTCTGTCTCTAAGAGGTCTTCAAGTCTTCACTCAGTAAATGGTACTTTTTGTTGCTCTGACTCCTGCTAGGCTTTTAAGAATAAACCAGGTAAAACTGTTTATTTCTTGTTGTCCCTATGAGAATGGCTGTTTGGTAGCAGGCACAGAAGGTGCTACCAGGGTGGTTTTGAAAATCTTCAGGGATGGAGGTTCCCCAGAGTGTCTCTGTCCCTGCTCCCATATCTGACCCACCTATCACAGAAAAGGTTTTTCCTTGCATCTAGGTACGATTTTCCTCGCTACAGCTCGTGACTGCTGCCTCTTGTCCTTCCAGTCTTCTCAGGCTAAATAAACCCAGTTCTCTTAGCTTTTCTTCACACACCACACTCCCTCCCTTCAACCATCTTAGTGTCCCTCTGCTACACTTGCTCCATTATATTCATATCTTTCTTGCACTGGGAAACCCAAACTGGACACAGTAGCAGAGGTGCAGTCTCGCTGCTGCTGAAAACAAGGGAGGGATCACCGCCCTTCAGCTGCTGGTTCTGCACTTGCTGGTACAACCCCGTCTGGAATGAGCCTTCGCACTGCTGGCTCACACTGAACCCATTGCTCGCAGGGACCCTCAGGTGCTTTTCGACAGAGCTGCTGCCCAGGCAGTAGGTCTCCACTGATGCAGGCAGCTATTCTAGATATGCAGGACTTTACGTCTGTCCATGCCGAACTTCATGAGGTCCCTGTTGTCCTTTTTCTCTACTTTGTCCAGGTGCCTCTGAACAGCAGCCCTGCTCTCCAGGATATTGACCTCCTCCTGCTTTGACATTGTCTCTGAACTTGCTGAGGAAGTGTTATCTCCCATTGTGCAGGTTGTGGGTGAGATGGGTGTAAACCAATTCTGGTCTCGGTGTTAACCCCAAAACTCACTACCCGTTATGGACTGCCCGATGGACTCTGAATCTGTGACCACTCCCTCCAGAGCCTAAGCATTCAGAGAGTTTTCACCTACTTTCCAGTGCATCCATGCAGCCTGTACCAGCTCGGAGTGACTGCAAGGATGCTATGGGATACCACAGTGGAAGCCTTGCTAAAACCACAGAAAGTGACATCCACCGCCCTCCTCACCCCTGCAGGAGGGCAGGCAGGCTGGTCAGGCACAATTCACCCTTGGAAAACTCATGCTGGCTATTCCTAATCACTCTCCTGTCCTTCATGAGGTGAACATAGAGTCCCTCAGGACTTGCTTCATAATTTTCCCAGGCACTGGGTTGAGTCTGACCATCTGGTCTTTCCCCAGCTTCGCCTTTCTGCCTTTTTTTTTTTTTTTTTTTGAAGGCAGAACTCACATCAGGCATCGATCGGCAGATCAAACACAGACCTGGTTGGAACTGACGGATGTACAAAGCAGCCTTCAAGTACAATAAAAGCAGCAAGTGAAGATCCCTGTGCAGCAGGATAGCTACTGCAGAAGCCACCAGGCACGGCATCACAGCGAACATTGCACAGCCTGGAAAAAGCAGCCCAGCAAAACCCCAGATGCTGATCATGAGGGACAACACAGGACAGTCACAGTTAATGGCTGCAATTAAAATTGCAGAACTTTTGCAGTTTGACCAAAGAATAATGCCTGGTGTTACGGTCTGTTTTTCAGACAATTGAAAAAATCACTTTATGGGGTTTCTCAGGTTGAAGAACTACAGATAGTCCCCTGATGAGTTTCCATTTCTGCTGGTACTTATTAGTCCTTTTAATTGCATGTATATTGCAGAGTGAATGAGAGGCACAAAATTGGATATGAGAAACTGGTCCAGTTCAAGCCATTTTGATGTGGCTGTTTCAACAAAAGTAGTATCAGGGCATGTGGAAATTACTGTGGTATTTCTGGAGGTACAAGGGAATTCTTTGTATTTCCTGGATATGAACAGTGTTTCTACTTGGTAATAGCTATTCTAGAACTGATTGCTTTCATTCATTGTCTTTTTAAATCCCAGACACAGAAAGCTTATATTTTTAAATTTATTTTGTATCTTTTCTTGATATAACTATATACAGCAATCTAAAAGTTTTCACCTAACTGGGTAATTATATTTTGTTTTCAAAACAGAAATGTCTTAAACTTCCTGTAATATTAAACAGCTCCCAAAAATACTTTGAATATTGACCAAAAATGTGATCTGGGGACGATGGGCTACATGACTGTCAAAACAAAACTCCCAAAGCACAGAGCACCCTTAGGAAATTGAGCATCTCAAGATCCCTGACAGCAGGGGCTGAGAGTTGAGGCAGCATCTACCCTGTCTTGATTGCCCTTGGGCACCTTGCCATGGTGGCCCTGGCAGGGGGCCACTCTGAACTGAATGCATATATTCATCCTTTAAAATGAAGTTTTGTTAGACTTTTAGTCTCTGACTGTACAGATCCCAAAGTTATGAGAAAACCTGCTAAAAACTGTAGTTCCTCAGCAAAACAGAAAAACTCTTACCTTGTCGCAAAGCCTGAAGTGCTGATTCTCTCACGACATGGTAGACCTGAGTGTGTCTCCAAAAACCCATAAACAGCTATCTGATCCTGCCAACAGTGATCTGCAAAGCTATGAAGCCCTCTCTGCTTTTCAGGTTTCTGATGCAAGCACCTTGCGTAACACCGCAGGCTTCCAGGTATAGGAACCGTAGCCAGCCCATAAAGCTGAGTGCATATCTTATCCACCTTGAGGCCAAAATAACCTGACCTTTAGATGATCTTCGGAAGATGATGAATAATGTATTGCATCTCCCAGAAGGCTGATTTCTGCCCCCACAACAACAGTCAGTTTTCCTGACGTCAACCAACTGTGTCAGCTTGTGTATTTTCAAAAAAGGTGCTGGGTATATTGAGGGGGAAAACCTGTAAGGCAGAAGAAAGACTGCTTCAAAAAGAAGTAAAAAAACTATGGCAGCCATCAAATGGGAGTCACTTTTGGGACACATAGTGGCTGCAATGTTGGGATTCTCTTGAGCACAATAAAATCTATCAAAAAAGAAACATCAGGGCTGAAGAGAGACAGCAGGAACTGAGAGCTAGGAGAGAACTTCCAGGAAGTTAATTGGTACTGCGTTGGTGTTTGTGTGTAAGCAGATTGGTAAGTAAAAGGACATATATTTGTGAGATCACTTAAAAATTCCCAAAGGAGCTCTCTTTGTTGGCAAATGACAGCACCAAGCCAGTGCTGACACACATATTACCTGCTATGAGAGGTAATTTAGATGTCACTCATTACGGAAAAAGCATCACAGGGTAAAGTCCAAATCCTTTGGTTCAGAGGAACCTCCAGTACTGCTTCAGCCTATCTGCTTGCCATGTCCAGCTGTTTCCTGCTGGGCTGGGGCTGTCCCCAGGAGCCATGGGGTCCCCAGGAACAACTGAGTCATGACAAAAGCATCTCCTTGTGAGAGAACTCAGGTTGTGGACCAGAACCCTCCCATGCAAGAAAAGGCTTGTTTCCCTCAGCTCTCCCTTATCCTGCAGTTGCCATTGAAAAGGCTCAGAAACAGCAACCTCATGTCATGAGTTACAGAAGTGACTTTTAATTTCCAGAGGGCATTTTTGAAGTGATTTAATGTTTAGAAGTTTACACCTGTTTGGGGCAGGTAAAGGTGCTAAGCCCTTATTTGGTGCTTTAAAAAATGTGCCATGCCAATTATCTGCAGACATGTTTGGAGGGTAAGAAGGACACTACTGGAGTTTCCCCTGCTTTTCTTGGCTAGACCACTTCCTGGGAGCAAGCCCTGCTGTCACCATCATGCATGTTGCGGTGGCTGAAATGGGCTGCACTTCCTTCTGATGTGGTTTTTGGGCAGTGTGGCCCTTTGATGCTCTGTCCTGCTTCCCATGCCATCCTCCTTGGTGCTCACCAGTGCTCCACTGGGCTGGCTGCCTGTTTGCATGAGCTGGATGGTTGCAGCAAAGTTGGAGTTGTCTTAAATGCCTCTAATAGTGCGGTAGCCACTACTAAATACAAATACACCTCTTAAATGAAAATAGATATTCAGACACAGCACATGCCTTAGCCTGTGGGGAGCAGCTAAATTTCAGGGCATCGCATTTTCTGCCAGCATAACTTTACTGGAGTCAATGTAATACTTTCTCCTAAAAAAGCCTGTGTGCAGGGGATTGTATCCATCAGCAGGATTTGAACTACTTGAAATAATAGCACAGACTTCTTTAAAAACATAATAAAAAAAGAGTGCTTCTGTACAACTTATTATATATCTGTTATGCTCAAGCTGACAGCACTTGTGTTCCTTATGTGCTTTGCTCAATTGCAATCTTAAGCTCTTGTATAATTTTAAGCACCTGAGGAGCTTGGCTGGCTTCACTGAGTGCTGCTTCTGTTTAACCTCATGCCAGGATTGTGCTGCAGTACATTTTAAAGTCTCACCAGGTAAAACTACTGGTTTTGACTTGAGCATGTCTTGTCTTTTATTTCTCTTGAGGTTTTATCTTCTGAAGTAGTTCTCTGAACCAAGCATTGCTCCAAGGTCTTCTCCATGCTTTTGGAAGATAACATTCATCTTGTTGGGACTTGCTGCTTAAACCATGTGGAAATGAAGGGCTGTTTGACTCAGCAGCCTGCCTTAGGCCTGCTGTGATCCTTCAACAGCCTGGGCAACAAACCAGGAGCTGTGGCTTCCAGGGTCTGTGCTTCTCTGCAGAGACGCTGGATGCTTAACTGGAGGAAAGCAGGGACACATGAGATGGGAATTCAGTGTCTCAGCACCAAGGGCAGTGGGTAGGAGAACAGCTTCAGGAATGTGGCTCTGAGTATAGCCAACCATTACAGGGGAAGGTTGCTGAATGTGGTTCCCTCTGTTCCTCTGACCAGTGGGCCGGTGCTCACCTCTCCCTGAGGCCAGGTTAGGCTTCCATTGCTCCCCTGCAGGCTGCACCCACCTGGCTGAGCTCAGGCAGGGGCAAAGCTCGCTCCTGGAGAGGGGTGAGGTAGACACAAAACCTTGCTCAGCCTTTCTTCAGCCAGCGTCTCCTATCACAGGGGAAGATGACAAATTGTTTGTTAAATTATTTAAGATATTACTGACTGGTTATGAATTATTAAAGTGTTTATTACTTACCATTTGGATGGCAACTCAGAGCAGAAAATCACAAGCCTTTCAAGAAACCTGAGGCCAGACATAGTGTGCCAGACATGCTGGGGACTTGGGGGTGAGCCGGGGTGGTGGGCGCAGCAGCATCTGGTGTGAGAAAAGGCACGGCTGGAGCCTGGAGCGTGCCACAGCCCGCGCTGCTGCAGATGGCTTTGCCACTGGTGCTGCAGTCTCACAACCTCCTGCCACTCCTCCCAGTCCTATTTTTGTTTCATATTTGCATGATGGCAGTGCTAAGACCCCTTTTTACCATGCACCATATAACTTAAAAGAGAGACAATCCTTGTCCCAATGGTTTTCTCCCTATTTCTGCAATTTTCTTATTAATGAAACTATGTTTAAGTAGAAGAGGACATCACTAAAGCAAGAATATGCTAGTTCTTGTCAGCAAATATATGTGTTTGTCTATGGTTTTTCTCTGTTGAAGGTATTTAAAATTTTTTATACTGGCCTTTTGTCCCCTCTTCTTTTCAGCCTCCCTCATGTTTGGGTTCTTTTGCTTTCTGTTTTAATTTTTCCTTTCTTGAAACTGTAACCAGCTGCTGATCATTAGGACTTCTGTTCAGTGCATGCTTATCCTTTGTGGTCACCAGTCAGGAGTTGGAGGTTAGTGGTCAAAGAAAGAGTGCACCTTATCTTCCAGTGTTATTTTGAGGAAGACAAAGCAAGGAGATAAGTGTAGTTTGGCCATGCAGCTCTGCTTAACTATACCTCCACTTCAGAGTCAAGATTGGTCATGGGGTTAAAATACAACTAGTTGGAACAAAAATTCTGCTACTGGGTTCTGACCACATAACATGGCTGCTAGAAAATGAGAAGAGGTTCACAATTAGCCTTTGGGCTGAGTGAGATAAGTTTGATTTGCTGACACAGATATGTCACGACATCAAGAATCCACAGGGTAACCAGAGATTGCTGGAAATCTCTGAAAGTGTTTGTGAAAACAGTCAGATGAATATGTTTGTCCTTGAAATGCACTGTTTCTTATTTAGTATCCTGTGTTCATTTTTCCTCCCTTGCAAACATTTCAGTCATTCAGCCCAGGAACTGATTAAACCACCCAGTAAACACAGTACAGATGTCAAAGTGAAAAATTCACAAGCTATTCATAACATGCCATCTGCTGAAAATAATTTGTCTAATCTATTTGGGGAAAATTTATGAAGTAATGGAAATGCTCAGAGATATTTGGGAAGATTCTAATTATCAAAAATCAAGAGAAGGCCTAATAATATGTTTTAGATACAACTAAAATCTTTATGGCTCATTGAAGGATTTGGGATAATAAATGCTCTCTGGCCTGCCATGCTAAGTACTGGCTGCTCAGTTTTGAAGCACGTGAACATGTTTCATGTTCATGATTACCCTACAAGAAGGTGCAGTTTGGGCATAGTCCATGGTCTGACTTATACTCCTCGGGCAAGAAATGGCTGAACTCCCACTCAGGCTATATTTGAACTGTATTGGAAATCCAACCTTCAGAAATTCAAGCCATCAAAACAATAACAAGAAAAGTCATACCCAACCTTTGCAGACCTTGCTCAAGTAAAGGCATACCTAACCTCTAACAATTTTTCATTCAGGTAAATCACCATTTCTTTGGCTGTTCAAACTGTTTCCATCATCCATTATCTTGGTTTTCAGAGCTCCTGCTGAATTCTGAAGATGAGCTCTTTGATCTGCCATGGCTCCAGAAGCATGTTTCTCCATTCCCCACATCTCTTCTTTGCCTTGGTTTACACACTGGTGCTTTGACAGACAGCTGAGCTGGCTAAAGTGTTTTCTGTGTGTGAAATGCAGATTTGGGCCCCTGGGAGATGTCTTTGCTGGTAGATCAGAGATCTCACCTTTAAACCACAAGCAATTTCCTGAAGAAGGCTTAAAGTGAAATAAGAAAGAAGGGGAGAAGATTAGTATCTTCAGGGGACATTTTCCAGCACATCACTTAAATCCTTCTCCCCAGCCTACAGGCTGAGTAAAGGTTAATCCTACAGCATCTAAAATCCCATACAATCCACACTCCCTCAATGTACACATTTGCAGGAGGAATTCCTCTGACTGAGCATAGTTGAGAGCCACACAGGAAGGTATCTCAGAGCTTAATGGCCACAAATCAGTGGATATCTAGGTCCATCAATCTCCAGTGGGTATAAAAGTCACACTGGGACGTAGCTGCTGTGCACGTGCGGGACAGGGGCTTCCTTTGTGAGGGAACCATGGGCACCAAGAAGGAACACCAGACCAAGAGGTAATTGTCAGAGCTTTTGCTGTGGGATTAATGGGCCTGGGGTCAAACAGGTAGGTAGGTACTTAATGAATTTTTCAGTAGATGTTACATTTGAAGTCTGTATTTACTGAATTGTTCCCATGTCCTGTTTCTTCTTTTCTTTGGAAACTGTCAGTATAAATATTCTAAACAGACCGTGAGTACGGTCAGTTGCTGAACTTCACCAGTGATGAACATAGGGAAATTTGGTTTATGTTCACAATTAGAACTTGTTTTCCATTTTTAAGTGACTTCTGATATTGAAGTCCCAATTAGGTCCTTTTCAATAGAGATGAGCTAATGCACTGTCCAGCTGCTCCTGCCACTATGCTGTGTTTGTCGATAGTTGCCCATCTGGCCTTTGCCAGCATAAAAATAAACATCCACTAGTAAAATGAAAATATGTTCGTTTAGAGTATTATCCTGATGCTACACAATCCAGTGTTTCCCATCTAAAAGTTCAGTCTGTCCTATTATAAATAAAACCCATGAAAAAACGCACTGGCTTATCTTACCAGAGGGACAAACTGAACTCACTTTATGAAAACATGCTCTAAAATGTTGCTGCCAAATGAAGAACTTCAAAACCTGCATTAGCCTATTTTGATCCTTTGCCTTTTATTACTGTAGTCTGACACCCAGATCCACGAAATTATTTGAGCAACAGTCTCTCATTGAATGCACCTAGGTGTTGTTATAAAAGTTCGGTCTGAGGCCCTCCAGCCTCGCATTGTGTAACCCTGGTGCAGCTTAAGCACATGGTTTGTCTCTTAGCCTGGCCCGCACTGCCTGGCGCCGTAGGCTGCACTTCCGATGGGGAGACGATGGAATGCGGGGACCGTGGCTGCAGATCTTTGGGCAGAGTCCCCGGCGGGGGTGCTGGGAGGTCGCGGATCCCACCACGGAGCAGCTCGGAGGTTACAGAGAGCTCGGTTTTGTTCGGGAGGCAAGAACCCGAGGTACAAACAGAACGCACACGGCGTGGTCCTGCCGATGCTCCCGGGCATCCCACGCCGGTCCCGCCGGGAACATCTGCCCCCATCGCCAGCGACCCCCGAGCAGAGGGGCGGCTCTTGCCCCCATCGCGGCGGGTTTGCCGGCCGGGGTGGCGGCGGAGGGGCCGGAGGGGGGTCCCGGCTGCGTCCCCCTTTGCCGGTGCATCCCCCTTGCCCGTGTATCCCCCATTCCGGTGCATCCCCCGTGCCGGTGCATCTCCCATTCCGGTGAATCCCACCTGCCGGTGCATCCCCCGTGCCGGTGCATCCCCACGTGCCGGGGCATCCCCCCTTGCCGGTGCATCCCCCGTGCCTGTGTATCCCCCTTACCGGTGCATCCCCCTTGCCCATGCATCTCCCTTGCCCGTGCATTCCCCTTGTCCGTGTATCCCCCATTCCGGTGCATCCCCCGTGCCGGGCATCCCCGGGATGGCTCGGCCGGGATGGCGGGGCAAGAGCGGCACCCAGCGGCACCGGGACAGCGCCGGGAGCGCCGCGGCACGGAGCGTGTCGCCGCGGGGCTGCGACAGCGGGGCACGGGCTTCGTGACAGCGCAAGGGGTAGTGGCTTTGAACTGAAGGGCCGTCCATTTAGGCTGGATATAAGAAAGAAGTAAGTTTGTTTTGGTTTTACAGTGGGGGCGGTGAGACACTGGCACAGGTGGCCCAGGGAGGTGGTGGATGCTCCATCCCTGGAAACATTCAAGGGCGGGTTGGACAGGTTGTTCTCTGGACAACCTGATCTAGTTGAAGGTGTCCCTGGTCACTGCAGGGGGGCTGGAACTAGATGAGCTCTAAAGGTCCCTTTCATCCCCAACCATTCTGTGATATTAGGTTTCTACGAGTCTATGATTCTGTGACTCTCAGCCCTGGGAAGGCCCTGAAACTGGCTGGATTTTGTTTGTTTGTTAAATAAAAACCACACACATGGAGGAGTGGCAGAGGCCTGAGGAAACCAGAGGGAGGGTCTGGGCTTGCTGCTGCTGTGCTGGGGGCAGGGGGAGAAAGGGAGCTACAGGCTTTGGGACCTTTCTCTCACTGTTACAAATCTCAAGGAAGTTTTGTCCTGAGGGAATCCTTCCAAGATGGAGCCAGTGGTGCTTCAGGGTTGGATTCCATGAGGTAAACCTCAACTTTTTCTGCCAAGGAGAGAAATGGAAGAGGAGATGAAAATCTGCCAGACTTAACTCCAATCCCAGCCAGTGGCATTTCAGTGGAGTTGCTGAGGGTTGGGAGTACTGCACTTAAGAACAGATTTTTGGCAAAAATAATTTAATCCACTGCCTTAGAGTAAGAAACATGACATTAATCCTGCCTAAGCATGGTCTGTATGCTTGTATGAACCAGCCACAAAGCCCACAGCAAGGACAGGGGGTGTCTGCAGCCACAGGAGCCCATGGGCCACCAAGCAGAGCCACGGGGGAGTGAAGTGAAGAGCAGGAGCCACCCCCTCCCTCACCTTGGTACTCTGGGTCTGATCCAGAAATGGTCCCAGGCTCTGCCAAGTTTTGCTCCAGCTGAATTCCTAAGTGAATCTTAGCTCTACCACTGTTTAGAGCGTTGAATATTGCTGTCTTTGTAAGAAGAAACTGTTGATAAGGATGATCCAGCTGTGGGTTTGGAAACATGATAATTAAATGGTGCTCAAATGGATGCATTTCAATATAAGTGATGTTTGATGGAAAAAAAATTAAGAAAAAGACTGTATTTATTATTGGTTTTAATCTTTTTAGCATGATTACAGACTGGGCAGACAATCTACTTTTCTTGTGGTGTAAAAAAATCCTTCTAAATGAATAAAATATGGGAAATGTTAGAGCTCAGCTTAAAACCTAGAAAAAAAGAGGAAAGAAAAAAGCAGAAAGACACAGGCAAGTCTCCATCTCAGCTCTCATTGCCATCTGAGAATCAGTGGTTGGGATCCTATGAAAGAACAACCCCTGGTGGGACAAGAATTAAAATTAGAAGAAGAAGGAAAAAAACTAAAAAACAAAGTGACCCATGAAACCTAGCCCAGAAAGAAGAAGGGCCACCAGAGGAAATGAAGTTAAGGATATGTTTCGAGGGAGTTTGTTTTCTCAAAGCCTTCTGTTTCACTGCAGCTGATTTAAAGTGAGGGTTGTGTTTCAGCAGCAGCAGTTGTAGGAGTGCAAGAGGGGATCCTGCTCCCTTGGCCTCTGCTGGCACACCCCACACAGAGCTGGTTCTGGCATTGGGCTCAGAAGCTGCTCATGAGACCAGACCTGGAGGCAAAGCTGCCTTTTCCCTCCGATGGACCGAGAGAGATGCTGCAGAAGGGCATGAAAGGTTTCCCTTAGCCTGGCTGCAGACAAACACGAGTTTGTTGCCCAGCAGTTTTCCCACTTGCAGAAATGTTCAGCAGTGATGCAGACCTGTGCCCACCAACACAGGGATTCTAGTAATGCAAGAACTGAACCAGAGTTTGTGTGCTGAGGAACCAGTGCTATGCCATTAAACCCTTTCACAGGATAAATACTCATGGAGTTGTCATTTCCCTATCAGCTCAGCTTCTTCCCTCCCAGATCAACGCCCTCACAAGTATGCCTGTTTGCTTACTTTATGTACTTCTTACCTGTGTTCTAAAGACAAACCCCTAAAAGCAGGACTTTTCTTCTCACAGTGCTTCTCCAAGTGGGCCACACATGGGCTGTTCTCCAGCTTTGGGCATGGTCTGGCTGCCTGTCACAGACCTGCTCTGTTCAGGGCAATCCCACTCTGGCCAGCAAAGCCTTGGTCTTCCACATGCTCCCCCTATTACATTCTCCTTAACCACAAAATGCTTCTCTTCTCTCTCCTCATTGAGAAGTTCTGTGGGGACCATGGCAAAACCAAATGACCCTCAGAGATTCTGTAGCTTTTTGCTGGGTCAGGAAGCTTGGACTGATGGTCCTGCAGAGGAAGGTGGATGGAAATATGATAGTGCCTGCTGCTCCATCTTTCCCAGTTGATGGCAGGAGCAACCACCTTTGTTTCCTGGTGGCCCAGGTTCCAGCCCTCCTCAGGGGTGTTGTGGAGATCCATGATGTCCAGTGATGTCAGCTGGAGGTTGCTGACACCATTAGCCAAACACATTTCAAGGGATGGTTTAAATAATAGATGAATTATGGGCAAGTTTCTGCTTAGCAAGGATCTTTACACTTGAAATACTTATACTAACCCTGTCTGAAAACAGCGGTGTGGACAGGGAAAAATAAATTACACTGTCAAAAGCCGAGCTGAGTAAATGCTGCGGCGGGGATGTTTCAAGTTCATTAGCTCTTTACAAAGCCATACTTATAGTGATTCATATAAAAAAATATCTCCAGTGAAGGGGTGCAAATCTGCCATCATGGTCCAGGGACTGAAGAGCCTGGTTGTCCCTTGCCATGGCGCAGGTACCTGGGTGCTGAGCTGCACTTTGGAACACGTCTGACTGCACGTCACGGCTCAGGACACTTTATTGCTTTCTGTCAACACCCTAGCACCGAGCTGGGAAGTAATATGTGCTTCTAGTGATGTGATCCCTCAGACAGCATTTTAAATCAAGCTTCTGTCTGTGGGGAGGCATGAAAGATCCCGTGACACCATTTTTATTTCAGGAAGAATAAAGGCATTCATCTCCGCAACATTGGATAGATCCACTGCCTTATCCCAGTAGGGCATCTTCACATAAACAGCTGAATTAAACTACAGTCTGGAATAGCAGTCAGGGGTACGAAACTCAGGCACTAATTTTACTTCTTCACTGAAACTATCTGTGTTTTATCACTCTGAAGGAGAGTAGCCAGCAGTTTGTACTATGGCTTCCAAATAATGATACCATTTCTCCTTGGACTGCAGAGTCATTTTTGTTTAAATGCTGATGGCTGGTATTTAGGTTTTCAAGCCCAGTTGTAGCCAGGAGTGTGAGAAGAAAATCAAAAGCAAGTTCCAACCCCTATTTCCAAGGAATCTGGCTGAGCTGTGGTGGTTGATTTGTAGTTTAAATCTTTAAAATGCAGTTTTAGTTCTAATAGGACAACGATTGCACAGAAACAGTGAAAAGATGAATGTTGATAACAATTTCAATACCAGTGGGGCCAACTGATTTGAATTAAGCATTTACTCTCAAGAGGGAGACAGCAGCCCTTATATAAGGGCTGCAGCTCTGCCATGGTGGAGCTTTTCATGACCACTCATAGTCACAACCTTCCTGAATGCCATGTAAGCTTTGAAAACACTATCCTAGTTTTACAGATGTGGGACTGTGGCCCAAGGCTTGGCCTGGGGCCACCCTCCCTCCCCGAGAGCACTCAGCAATCCTGCAGCTGAGCCAGTACCGTAACTCGTGGGAATCACTCCCATACTGTTCTCATCCTTCTTCCCCTACACGAGCATCCTCCAGGCTAGATCTCACGCCGTGCCCCTTAAGCTGATGAGAGCCCTCAGATGGATGTTCATGCCCTGGTGAACACCAGCCCAGCCTTCTTTGAGTGAGGGCAGAAGAATCAGAAAGCTTCTCTTGTCTTTGGGCTGAGTTCATTCTACAAGCAGCAGAAAATTAGATAAGGAGAAAAAAAATCATTATGAGGGGTAGAAAGAAAAGTCAGTGAAGGGTATAGATATGTATGCTCACCATAGTCTATAGTGTACTTAAATAACATAGCAGGGATTTTAAAAATCCAGTCTTGATCCTTTTATTTTAAAAGTAAACATCACTTTTGATTATAGAGCTGGATGAGTTAATCATTTGGTGTTACTTTTAGCTCTTTTTTGTGCATTTTGAAAGCTACTTCAGCCTCAGTGGGTCTAACAACTCAAGAGGACAGGGAAATTTGAAGCTCCTTGTCCCATTATCTCTCCTTCTTTTAACATTTTGCATTCATCTGACTTTTTTTTCAGGTCAGTGTATTACTGTTGGTTTGGATCTGTGCATGTGTATCACCACATTGTAAAGATGCAAAGCAATTCAAGCAATTCACAGAACTTCCCTGCTTTATAAAGCATACATTTAAGAGCCACTTTGAATTTTTTCATCTCACCTTTTCACAGACTGAACAATTTTCCCTGTTTTTGACAGCAACTGGGGATAAAATTGCTGTGTGAAATGCTTACAAAAGGACCTGCCTGCCCTTTGCAGAGTTTCCAATATGGCATCCATGTCTCTCCTGGCTCCCAGCAGGTCAGACTACCCAGGTAAGAGGAGAGCTCTGCTCCATGCAACCCCTTCTCCCTCCTCCCAGGCAATATTATTGGAGAGGCACAGAAGTTTAGCATCTCCCACCTGGCACCAGGGATATTTATGCAACATGTTTCCTCTCCTTTTGTCCAGAGAGCTGCATTCCTCTCTCCCTGTGACTGGAGTGACTCCTGAGGAGCAGAAATCCAACCCTGGGGCACCCATCCTGCAGGAACTGTACCTTGCCAGAGACAAGGACTGCAGATGGCTGCAGCTGCTCAGGCCAACTGGGACGGCAGCCGCCGGCCCCCACGCACCAGCCCCGCGGCTCAAGTGTCCTCAGGAAGGAGAGAATTAGTGAGGACTTTAAAGCTGGATTAGGCTGCCCCAGGTCTTCTCTTTTTCTCCAACCACCAGCTCAGCCCATGGAAGCAGGCAGTCTCCGGTGTGAGTTACAGCCTGGGACTGCCCTTCGGGGCACGTCCTCTCCCTGACCCACAGGGATGGGAGCTTCTTGGGTCACAACTTACAACCCACCCTGTCCTCTGCTCTGTAAAGCCCGAGGCCCGAATGGAGCATATTTGCAAAGGGCTTCTCTCTGCTCTGTCTTATTCAAAACCCATCCACCAGAACATGGGTAGAGCCCCCCGCACAGACAAAATGTGGTTTTAGGCACTCCCTTTCTCCACAAAACCTTGGGGATATTCCACCAACCTGCAGAGAAATCTGCAGCCATCCCTGCAGACTTTAATGTCCCTTAAGCCCCAGAGGACTGAGCAACCCAATGCTGTGGCCTTGCTCTCAATCACAGAGGGAACACACCATTCCTCCTGTGGTCAGAATTGCAATCATTAATGTAACTGGGAAACTGGAGTTGACAAGACTTGTTGAGTCTAGTTGGTAGGCTTGCTGGCTGGATTTAGGCAGCCAGGCAGACTGCCCTTCCACAGCAGTGATGTGGAAAGCCACGGAGAAGATCAGACTATTGTGATAACATGTTCTTTCTGAAAGGCTAGTTCAGTGGCTGAATAAGCTCATGTGGGTTCAGGAAAAAAATGCAAGAGTTATGTATCACAGAAACAAGAATTAAAAAAAGATCTCATATACGATTTTTCCCTAAGACTTAGAGATTTGCCAAAACCACCGTGTGCTGAAAACCAGGAGGATGTATAAGGAGATCACTTTGTGTTTACCCGGTTTCTCATCTTTTCTTGAACATCTGCTACTTGTTGCTAGAGGGAGGTTTGGGATGAGGAGGCACACCAGATCTGACCCACTGTCATAATTCTTTTACTTTCTGCTCTGCAGTGTTCATTTTCTAACCGCGGTTGTATTTGAACAGCTCAGCAAGGCTCATCTGCCACCTTCCTTGGGAGCTGCTCTTCACCATCTGAGAATGCCCAGCTGAGTTTTATTCCTGATAATTCATCAGTATTTCCCAAGAGGTAATTAAAAGGCTTCTGTTAAAATATGTTAGCTTTGTCTTGCTGGATTGAACACACCTTGGAAAAAATAGCTTGTTTCAAATGTGTAGGTGTCAAAAAGCCAGAGCATGATGACCCTGCTTTGGCTCTCAATTCTAGCAAAGGTGTCAGGTCCTGAGGAACTGTATCTCAAAAGAGCAGGTTCCTCCACTGTCTTTTGATCTCAGGTAACCAGTGCTGTCCTCTCATAGAGGGATGAGCAGCATAATTGACAAGCCAGGAGGAATCCAACCAGCGACTGCTCTTTGCAGACAACTTTGGAACACAAACCTCTGGCCCCAGGGATTTGCTTTTCATTTGCTGCTCTACAAGTGCAAACAGCTCAGTGGGGAAGCTGCACCCAGGCTGATGGCTGCTGACCCTCCTCCTGCTCCATGTGCAAGGCAGCAGGAGCCTGAAAATCATTATTGTAATACATGAAGTAACTGAACTCCATCTGCCAAAGCAAGAGCCGTGCTCTGTGCAGCACCACTGGGCTGCTGGAATATGAAGTTTCTCGACGACAACTGAAGCAAAAGTCACTCTTTGGGAAGCTGGTGAAGCTTAAGGAGTTCATGCAAAAATGCCATGAGGAATCACTGTTTTTCATAAGAAATGTTTTGAAGTAAGCCCTAATCTCCTTTATCCAGTATGATTTATCCCTCAGTATTGTCAGTTGTTTAAACTAGGCTTCTCTGAGAAAGGTTTCATTTCCAGCACACGCTTTTCTTTATAGGATGAGTAAGAGACTTTACATTGGATTGTGCTGTGGGCATGTGCACCAGAACCCAATTCATTGCATGCTCTCCGTGCTCCTGTTCCCCTGCCACGTACACTGCAATGCTGCTGCTGTGGGTAAATGACTAAGGTTAGCCAGTGCTTTGGAAAAAAACCTTGAGAAAAACGCCCAGAAGTCAGCTCACCAGCACAACTCTCATCTGCTTGGAGAGTTCACACTGCACATCACAAGGTTTGGGTCCAGCCTCCTCAGCTCAGCTTGGTGACCCTGCTCAAGCTGCTGAAGATGCTCAGTAGAGATGGATTAGAAGCAAGTTTTCTTTGCACAAGCAAGCCAGAGTGTGGGAAAAGTTTTTATCAACTTTTAAGAGAAGTTGCAATCAGTGCTCATACAAATTTACAGGTTATTTTTGGACTCTACACGAGGTAATCCTGTGACTCCCAGTGCTGACATAGCCCCACACACTTCAACAGTCATGTGGCCAGTAACACAGCTTGGTGGATGACCCTTCCCAACTACGGTGGGAAAAGTGAGCCTGTGACAGCCCCCCAGCTCGGTAAGAGCAAGGTTTTGGTCCCCAAAACAGCATTCCCTGCTCACCAGCAGACGGGCTGCTCTGCCAGGGTGTGGTGAGCCAGCACCAGTTGTCACAGCTTTTGGGGTGCTGTTGTCCCTGGGGGTCCTGGGAGCCTGCAGGGGTCTTGGCTGAAGGTGTCCCCATCAGCTGAGGCATGGTCTGTGTGAGGCCTGTGGGAACAGCACTCCCTGAGCCCCCACATCCTTCCCTGGGGCTGCGTGTGGTCTGGCACTGAGGGCTTTTCCTTTGGATGTCCCAGGGATGGATCTGGGAGAGCAGGGAGGAGGTGCATTGGCATCTGTAGTTCTATCACAGATTGATTAGTATGAATTAAAAAAACACTCAATAGATCCCATTTTACAAAATGCAGGTCAGGATGGTGTGAGTGCATTAAACCTGTGACCTCACAGTATTACCTTACCTTTCCTCCACTGGGTCATGTAAGATGTCTGGGAGATGGTGGCCCACCAACATCCTTTCAGACAGTGAGCAGAAGTACCTGCTACCTGGAGACACGTTACAGGTTTGAAGATACCAATGGCCATGAACTTCCCTGTGCACAACCAGGAGTGCCAAGGGCTCATGGAACACCTGATATCTTCAGGTACCACTTGGCACCACCGGCCAGGCTGAGGCAGTCTCCTAAAAAACTTTTTCATCAGTTTACATTCCTACTGTAAAGTCTTGGGTTTAAGAGTTTGGTTTTTTTTTTGAGCAATTCTTTGATTTATTTGCTGATCTTAAGTTTTTTTAGGATCCTGAGGCAAATCCCACCTTGGATGACAGATTGTGGTATTGCAGACAAAGCAAATAACCAGTAAAATGACATATACCAGGTTTTCCACACATCATTACAGAGGAAGCCACATTTCCAGAATAGATTTACGATATAGAGAAGCAGAAAAATGCAGAAGTAATGAACATTTTAAAGCAGAGAATATGCCTGTTTAATAGATATTTCTTCTGATGTAAAGGAAACTATTCTGAACATACCCTTTCAGAGTGATTTTCTAATATTAACATTATGGATTTTCAAAAATATCTACTATATTGTTGATACATAATATATTTATATTGATCTATTGATCTATTGTATCAGTGTAATAAAAGCATTTAGTTGAAAAGCAAAACAAATCGATCCTGTGCTACTCAGCTATAATTTCAGTTCTAACTTGTCAGCTTCTGTACTGTTCTTAATACTTATTTTCTACTGCCTCTTCTTAGATAATTTTTATGTACTTACTTTTGCGATAAACTTAAGCAGAACTTCCTTCAGCTTTAGCACAATGGCTGGAGAGGATGGGAACAGCTGTGTAGGATGCAAAAGTGGAGCCAAGGTCTTATTGAGGGTGAAAGGGGTTTGTGCAGGGGGCTGAGCCCTGGCACAAGCAAGCGAAAGGGGAAATTTGACAAGACTCCCATGCATCTGTCCAGGATGTCAGCTGATGGCAGGAGAGCTCGTGCAGAGTGTGTGCACAGAGCTACTTGTGGCTCCTGGAAAACACTTATTTTCTCTGTGACTGCCACCACCTCTCTCCGTGACATGCTTATTTTGGACAAGTCTGGGTGGACTGGTATAGAGATGATCGGCTTTGAAATCCTCTGCTGTGCTGTATAAGGAAGGATCCCAGGGAGGCAGGATGCGGGAGGAGGACTGAGGTGCAAGCAAGCTACAGGGAAGCACTGAGAACACGAAGGTAAGAGCTTTACAGGATAAGAGGGAGACAAGGACAAAGCGAGGGGACAGCAAAATGCTAAAGATGGAGTGCTACATTGCTAAGTATTTCAGGCAGTTATAATAACAATTCAGAAGTGACAAGGTTTTATTTAATATGTCATTTTTTTACCCTCTTGCCCCCAGCCCTGAGAGGTGGGAGCAGCTTCAAGGTATCCCCAGAAACCCAGACCCTCCCCTCTCTCCTCTGCAAAAGAAATACACTATTGGAGCTTTCCTTGCAGCATTTGCACTCCACCAGCTCCTGGATCTGCAGGCACCAGCCAGGACATGGTGCAGATTTTGTCTCCCCCTGGGATGCTCTGAGCTGAAAGGGTCCAAGGATTGGTTTTGCTGCACTATCACATTTTCCTGCAGTAAAAAAGAATCTAACCTTTGAGTAAAATGCTCCCAATAGGAAATACAAAAATCTGCAAATGGAAAACACAGGAAAGGCTTTTCTTACAGTGATAGCCCTGTACACGCTGATGAATGATGAAATACAGTGACTTCTGCAACATTCATAAGTGCAGACTGCCAGGGTAGGATGGCAGAGGCAGAGGATGGTCTACGGGGTGCTTTACTTGGACACAGAGGGTGGACCACGCGCTCCTCAGTGCACCAAAAGGAAAGGGGAGGCAAAGCGTGAGTCCTGACTCATACCTGCACAGAGCACATACACACTAAAACATTACCTAAAATTTTCAGATGTTATTTGAGCAGGGGAAAAGCTAAGGAGGAGGGAAGGATTTCTCACCAGTTGGGAAGAATGAGACTGTAATAGCAAAGACATGATATCCTCTGACTGCCCCACTCCAGGCCTTCAATTCCCAGCATAAAATGCTCCGCCTCATTCTATTATGATTTGAACAAAATCAGACGGAGCAACACAACCATGTGGGTCAGCCACAGAACCTCTACACTTGTGGGCTCATAAAAGGAAAACTTTGAGTGCCTCCCTGCACCCACCTGATATGTATAGGGCTCAAGCACCCCAAAATCAGCATGGCTCTGGTGGGAGCCCCAGTGGAGCAGGTTGCCGCCAGGAGGCAACTGCAGCAAGGAAAGAGGGATGGAGCCCTGAGTGCCCACTGGTGCGTTTCCCCAGGCAAGGAAGGAGCCGGTTGCAGGCAGCAGGAGGGTGGATGGGGAGGGATAAAAAGGAAGAACCCCCTGATCAGAGGCCACAGCTGATGGCCATGCCCAGGGCGCGCGCCCCGGCTGCTTCTGCTCCGGAAACACTGTCGGGGGGCCCAGCAAGGGCGAGCTACACGAGGAGAAAAGCAGCCTCAGAGCATGTCTAAGGTCATGACACTTGACCTTTTCATTTCTTTTCCTTTTTGAAACCTGATTACGTCTATTTTTAGGCCCGTGCTTGGGGAAGAAGGGGGGCAGGGGTGGCCTGACCCTGCCCCATGGTGCAGCTCCGTTGTGTTCCCTCCTCTGTGCCTGCCTCTGTTTGCACATTGCAGCAGTGGCCCCATGTGCCCACGCACACTCCGAGTCACTGGGTGGGTTTGGCACCAGGGTGCTTCACCCCAAACCCCCTGCTTCACCCCAAACTCCCTGGTGGAACCGAGTTCCACCCCATCCACATGAGTAGCACGGGCTACAGCTCTTTCAGACAGGGAGTGATGCTTGGCAGTGAGCAGCTTCCAAGGGGATTCGCTCTGGGTGGCGAGGGAGGACAAGGTTTGGTGCAAAGGAATGTGGCTGCTGCAGTTGTGCTTGTTCTGAACTGAGATAACCTTGTGGATGCTGTCTGTGAGTGAGGGGCTGCCGAGAAGGTGCTGGAGTGCAAGAAGGACTTGGGGATGTCAGGGGCAGAACACAGAAATCAGCGATTTTGAGATCGGTTATTGTAAACCAATGTAGGCTCCGGGTTTTTCTATTTAAGACAGGTCAAAATCAGAAGAAACAAGGAAAAGGGAGTGAAATAGGTGGTTATAGCAAAGCTGGCTCCCAAGACAACACTCCCTTCCACCAGGCATAATGTCTATTTTATTTTACCATTTTAGGTTATCTGAGCAATAAGAAAATAACCAAAACCCCTCCATAACGTTCTGACTGCCTGTTTTGCCAGACAGACACTGTTTTTTCTCCCACTCCAGCTACCCACCTTCCAGGAGCGCTAAGGGGAAAAGCTAGGAGCTGAGCAGAACCTGTCAGCACAGGGGGCGCCCCTGGGTGGGACTGGGCTCTCCCTCCCCTCCCTGGGACCTGGTGAGTCGGTGCCTTTCCTGCAGCTCTGGCAAAAGCAAGCTGGGGCCAGCAGTGGTGAGAATGAGGGCTGGAGGGTCTCCAGCACTTTGTTCTATTTTATACATCAGCATTTGGAAAGAAATAGTGCTGAAGGCCACTTTGGTGACAGTGGCTGGGAGAGGAGGACTTGGCTCCCTAGGAATTGCTTCCTGTGACAATCAGCATTCAGTTTTTCAGAAGGATGCAAGATCATGCCCTACAGGGACCCTTCCAAGGGGAAGCACCAAGAAAGTGCAGCTTGGTCTTGCTGATATGGCAGAATCTCTCTCTTTTATTTTAAATCAAGGGTTATCCTGCCCACCCAAGGCCTGACTTCTTTCACATCACCCATGTGGCAGTGTCTCACAAACACATTCAACAAGAAAAAATATTGTTGGTCTGTATGCCAGTATGATGTTTACACATTATTTCATATACCAAACACACACACACACAGAGCTTTCTCCCTTGTGTTTTTTCTTTAAATAGGCCCAGGGTATGGTCAACCAATTCTCTTGGCTGCTTAGCAACAGGCAATTGAGCCTGCCTATCAATTCTCAGTTTATAATAACCTGAGGCAGACCTAGATTTTTGTTTTCCCTTGAGCTTTTGTCTTCCCTTCCCTCTATAATAAATACCAGAAATGTAGGGGCAGCATGTGTCAGAAATCCCCCAGTGGAATATCTTTCATCATGCTGGCAGGGCTGCTTCTCTGGCAGGACAAAGCTCCAGGTCCCACACACCCTACTCTCCTTTGTTAAAATATTTGATAGATTCATTCTGCATTAGACCACACCTTGCAGTCGACTTATCTTATAGATAAGTTAAAAATAGAAATTTTCTATTTTGTGTTAAAAAGAAGACCCAAACTGTTCACCTGAACAGACCGACTGAATGCAACCCTGAAGACAGATACACAATAACCGGGATATCTCTGTCTTTGAATGTGCTATTTAAAAAGATAGAATGTAATTAATTTTACTGGCTAATGGAACCCTAAACAGCATGTCCTGCACTGCAGCTGAAGAGGCTGGAGCTGAGGGGTCTGGCTGTGCTCCTGGGGGGAAATGGCAGTGACAGCGCACGGAGATGTTTGGAGCACAATGCAGCATCTTGTGAGCACCAAGATGCTGCTGCTTCACCCTGGAGAAGGGCAGCACATGGCAACGATGGAGAGGTGGGTATTCAGCCCATCCTGAGAGGTGCCCGATGGGCAGTGGGCAGGGCATGGTGGGGACTCTGCGGCCAACTTTGCTGTAACAGCACACTTCCTCTGAAACACTTCTGCTCTCCTCTGGCAGCACCTTAGGGATGCTGCTTGCCGACTATTACAGCCCTTACTCTGGAAGGAAAAGCAACCTGTAAGGCCTGGAGGTAAGGCAAACCTATGGAGATAAAATATGAGCAAATAGGAGAAGCCTGCTCTCCCACCTCTGCCCCACAAGCAGCCTCATCCATAGAGCTTGGAGCAGCCTCATGTTTGTGTTGATTGTGTGGTCTTTCTAGATGTGACCCCTCCATACCGGGATAACCACAATTCTCATCGTTATCCTGTACCAAACCTAAGCATTTCCATTATAACAGGCACTTCCAGGAGATTGACACATTTTTTACAAGCAGGTGAGCAGAGTAGCCCAGCCACCACATGTCCTGGATCACTCTGGCAAGGGATTGACGCTTGTTTGCTGGTGCTGGTGCACAGCTCCCAGCCTCACCACAGCTCTCCTGCTCACACAGTGTGGTTCAAAGCTGGCAGCTGTGCCGTGCTCCTTGCCTGGTATCCAGGTGGCCTCCAGCAATCCGGTCAGGGCTCCCAGCAGAGGATGAGTGTTTTCCCCTGTGTGGGGAGTCCCGGCTTTGGGTGAGAGCTTTCACACCATCCAGCCCCTCACCTCACCAAGATGTATCTGCTCAGTGCAGGTCCCCATGCTCCCCGGGCACTGCTGGCCTGTGACCCACAGCAGCAGCAGAGGCAACATCAGATGTAGCTTTCTGATGGCAGATGACCAAAGTGATGAGCACACAGCACTGTCCCTCACATCTGGGCTGTCTGAAGAGTACCTGAAAACAAACCACAGCAGGGACGGCTGAAACGCTCTCCTTTCACTCAGGTCTCTGCAAGTCTTGCAGACAGCCAGCTCTGTGCTGGATCTCCACTGTGGGTATGTCACAGGACCAAGAGCTGTTTCTCCCCAGAGCTCATGACATGAAGGATGGCCAGGGACTGTTGGAAATGCTTTCGCTTTTTGATCTTTCTCTGTGGATCAAGAGGTTTTTCAAATGCCAGTTCAGGCTGATTCTGGAGATGGCGCAGATGATGGGGATGGAGAAACCAAATAACATGCATGAATCTCCTCTCACAAGGACCAGACATTGGAACATTTCAGTATGAAGTTTGTGGTACAGTAATCTCTTCAGGACTTTCTTACAGTGGGAGGGAAAAGTCACATGGCGTTTGTTGAAAGTTCAGATATAACTGTGCTGAAGAATGTACCAATCTATCTCCTCCCTACATACCTCCTCTTGTGCTCTGCCCTCCTGTTAGGACTGTAAAATGACAGGACAAAACAAACTCCAGCTTTCAAGAAAAGATGTTAAGGAAAAAAAAATATTTTCCACAAAATGTGTGCATTTGATCTGTTCACAGCAGGAACTAAAAAATCTGCAAAGAAATCCAGGACACTTGGTGATTTGATTTGAACAGTGATTTCTGGATGCAAAGCATCCAACAGGGATTACAGAGATACTGAACTCCATTTCAATCTTTCAGGAAAGGGGTTATATATTAAAACACATCAGCTGTGATGAAAATGAGAAGGAACTTCACTGAAGTTACACAAGGCCTTGTGATCACAAAAGTGACAGCACTGTAAGTGTACATTCAGCTTACAGCAACTCGGGTGCAATTCTTCACTGGAAATTCACTTCTGCAACATTTAATATACTTTAAAAAGTTTACTTATGGCTAAGAGTATATGTCTAAGAAAATAGAACAAACAAAAAGGAAACAAAATACTGGAACAAGTATTCAGACAAAAGGTTACACTATTTTAACACCCTGAATTCAACTCTGGCTCTCAAACTGTTGCCATTTTCCCAGATACACCCTTCCCATGGACCCTTGTACATTTATGCAGCTGTACATCTGGTGCACAAGGTGGAGTGAGGCCCTTTCCCACCGTAAGGATGCAGCACTGCCAGAATTTGAGGACAACAGTTTTGCTTTAACAAAAAAGAATCAGCAAAAACTGCAAAGTCCAAACCAGAATAATACTGAGGATAGAAAAAAAGTAACTGGGAGTGCACACTGCTGAGAAAATGGCTCCAGTGTACAAGACAATTATCCATACTGACACTGTGTGCATTAAACTATTTCTTGTGCTCACACACGGTGATATATTAAAATTCTTGTTGGCAAAATGTCTATTCAAAATTAAATGATGCTTTAGCCTCATCACCGGGATTTTTGTTGTACTAAGTCACATTTGTAATAAACTTTATTAAATGTGATAAAATATTACACAGTTCAAACAGAGAAATCCAATAGGGAAATCATGTCCGTTTTTGTTAAACTAAGTAGCAGAGCTTTGTTGTTGGCATTAGAACAGCCCTGAGCTTCGCTAGAGATGTATTCTAGCAAATCTCCCCATAGTTCTTAATGAATAATTGAAGACAATATATAACTGAGATGCTTGTTTTCTACCTCCAGAGCTAGATCCTAGAGGACCACTAAATTAATTTTTAATAACGTATGCTATGGTTAAAGTTATAGGATACAAAATTTCCTTCTCAGTATGCTCATCATATAAAGAATAATCCCAAGATTACAACCCGGAGAGCAGGAGGTGTACAATGACTAGTAAAGCAGAAAGAAAAACATTAGCAAAGCTTACAGCTACTCCAAGTTATTTTTCAGATACCCTTCTTTTTATGCCTCTTACCTGCATATTCCATGACTTTAACAGTGCACCATGATGACCACACTCAAATTCTCCAGCCCAGTTCTCCTTGTTTTCATGGTCCCCTTTTCCCCTGCAGAGGCCAGGAACTGAGCAGGCCTTGAGTGTGCAGGGTCTGTGCAAGATCCTACCCATTTTAATTATTTATCATACGTGGTCAGTGAGGAGGCAATTTCTGCTAGTGCCTCAGGGTGATGCTGAAAATGCTTCACAAATTTATTATCCAAGAAAAATTCAGTATAATAGGTTGTCTGCAAAATAAATTTGTAGAGCACAAAGTAATCATTAGGAAATTCAGGCCATTTTAAGTAATTGCTAACTGCACCTAGGCTTCCATTAATCACCGCATAATTGTGTTTCACCTAATATTAACTCTGTCCTCAAGAAAGGCTCGTTTATCTTTGGAATAAATTGATATAATAAAAGAAGGGAACAATGAAGGAATGACAAAATCAGCATAAACTTTAAACCAAAAAAGAACAGAGAAGTTACCAAATATCCTGTGCCATGGATGACTCAGTATTTGTATAGAATCTCTATATTCTATCACCGAGATGAGCAGCACGCAAGCATGTGGTGGAGCATGAGGGTTTAAGACACAGTGTGACAGCCTGTACCCAGCAAAGTTTTTATTTTGACAGAACCAGAAAGCAATTTTGGAAACTCTGGTCTGTAATTTCTTGACAAACTCTGTCACCACTGAAGCCAATGGTCCATGCTCACTGATGGAGAAGCTTTTGCATTAGTGCTCAAAATGACAGAGGGGAGGAAGGAGGGAAGACAGATGTACTCAGCAACCAATCCCTTCACACTGTCTTCTTAGCCACTTTCAAACACAGACATTTAGAATAAACCTATCTATGATTTGTACATACCAAGTCTAACCTGTTGAAGGAAAAATGCAGGACACACACATACCTAGCCAGAATAGTCCTCTTCTCTCAAAGAACCTTCTAGTGCCAACAGCATATACAGATGTACTACACTCATTATACAGACTTACACAGCTTTACTTGGGTAAGGGAATATTTTGTCACAAGAGATTTTTCAAATAAAGACGTAATTAAATTTCTCTTCTAAGAATGATCCGTGAGCTGAGAAGGTCTGTTAGGACTTCTTGAAGACATTAGAAGATACCTGCAAATGCAGTAAGGTCTCTGTGGCTTACAAAGGGCTGCCAGCCAGGTAGGGATATACTACTAAATTATAACTAGAAATCTCAGCTGGAACCTGCTCTTTACATCTGCCATTCAGTGCTGGTCATGACAAACTACGTTAGGGAGGAGGTGGACAAAATGCCTAATTGTCAAGTTGGAGCGATCCTAATCTTGGTTGTTCCTTTTCCTCATTTTTAGACCACAGCAGAAATTGTAGATGAAATGTGGCTCTTGCCAGAGGATTACAGTTACGGTTTCTATACCCAGTGAAGTTGGAAAGCATCATACAGTAGCAAGGAAGATAAATATATGTATGTGTTTGTGTGTGTGTGTAATTATTTTTTTTTTAAAGTCCTGACTTTGGCCAGGAGTGGGGTTTAGACCTGCAGGGCCTTTTGTTCCACCCACTTTCCATCATCTCAAAATCAAGATAGAGAATCCTGAGCTCCAGCACAGATTTCTGGCTAAATTCAGAACGCACACACCCCTCAATTTACAGCACAGCTTATTTTCCTTCCAAAGTTGTCATGCCAGGACAAAAATGATCTGAGTAGTGAAAAACCATTTGCAGCCATACAGGCTTTTAAATTCTCATTCAATAATTTGATTTTTAATTTTTTATTTTGTAGTAATAGAGTCCAAGAGATCCAGCTATTCTAGGCACCATACAAATACCGACCAAGACCAGATTTCCTGTTGCTAAAACTTTTGTGAACTGGTTAGTCACATCTAGATTAACACTTTGTGACCTTTGGAGAAAGGTCTTGCGAGCTCAAAGATTAAACAGAGAGGAATGTGCATCTGATCATGCAATACACTAATAGCCCTGTGTTTAAATATCACCTGGCTAGAGGGATTGTCCATTTTGAAGACAGCAGCATCATCCTCCAGGAATCTCATTTGAAGTGTGCAAAACTGCAGCAGAAAACTGGCTCAAAAGACTGTAAGCTGTTAACTCTGTCAGCACTGCTACAAACCCAGGCAGTTTCAGAAAGGCCATTCCTCTCTTTTATTTCTGTGGAGGTGTTCTTGTTTGTGTGTTTTTGTTTTTAAATGAGCTGGGCTCCTCAGGCCACTCCACCAGAGAGGTTGCTGTGATCAGATGTCCTCCCCTGGGGCTGCACAGGCAGTCCTGATGAAGACAACGCTGAGCCACTCTCTGTAGCTCTGCTTCTCTGAGACAGTATCACCTTCACAGATTCCTGCTAGCAGAGTGAGCCCCACATCATACTGTCTCTGTACAATGCCCTAGCTGCCAACTGGTGAGAGGAATCAAATTAAAGTTAGATGTAGTGCTCCTTGTTAAGTACTTTATAGCAATTTTAATCAGCTGTGAAACTGAGGGATCTGAATTTACTCAGTATTTTTTTTTAGCGCTGTGTAGAAGTCACCACTCAGTCTCGATGGACTATATGAAATAAATGCAAGCTGAAAACAGGAGTTACCCATGCCCTTGGACTATAATATATTCAAAAACTCAGTTTACAGCTATGACCCACTGACTCAATGAACTTGAAACATCCCATTAAAGAAAAAACAACTCAGAATGAGTAGTTCCCAGGAGCATGACAAACTGATGGGTAAAATAACGTGTGGGTTGGACAAAGCGCTATCAAGGAAACGCCTTGATCTTGAACTGTAGCTGCCAGATCACAGAGCAGTCTTGAGGGAGGACATCAGGTTCTCATCCGATTGCTGCTTTTAGTAAATGGTCCCAGAATATCCCATTACACAGAGAGGGTGCACACAGCAACAACAGCCATTAGGTGACTGCTCAACTATGTCCCTGCAACACATAAAAATCAAATGACAAAGCAGATGATGAAAGAGAAACAATCAAAAAGAAATTAAAGCTGACTGGTATCTTAAGCTACAGTAAATTGCCTTGTGTTCTCCTGTGCAGCTAGGTAAGGATGTTGGTATTAAAGAAGAAAATTAACCCTGTTCTTTTAATCTAACCTCAGTGTTAAAACACCATTTCATGTTGTCACTGCAGCCGTTATATTTGGCACAAACTTTGGCAGCTCTCACTTTTCCGAAATCTTATTCCCTGTTAAAATCCAAGAGAAGTTTACAAAGAGGTTAAGCAGTTCAATTTCAGGCATGTTGGGGGCGTCTTCAGTTAGCACAGTCCACAGCATAGACAGAGTCAATTTAAACCTTTGCTCTTTTAGTAAACACATTAGGAAAAGCAAAGGGTTAAAAATCATTTAAACTTGCTAAAATGTGGAGCCACACAATAGCCAAAAGCTATGGAAATAGAAGATCACAAAAAAGACACTTTCAGAATATAAAAGCTGTCCAGAAAATATTAAATTTCAGCTCTACTAAATAAAATATCTTCTAAAGGTTTTTTGTTTTAAAGACATTGCTGAGAACATAATCAATCAGTCTGGCTACTTAGACACAGTTCCCCATCGGAGGATTTAGCAAAAATGAAGTACTAAATTATTCAGCATTTAAGCAATCGTGTAAGGAATATGTAATTGAAAAGGACAAACTGCAAAACAAGATTATTTTTCCATTACTTCAGTATATACTATAGTTTTAACTGGGCCTTCCAGAGAGGTATCTAAACATTTTTTCCACACACAGAATCAAGATCCTAGCTTTTACTCTTGTATTTTTAAGTCAAATTAATATTTATATGCAACTGAAAAGGATGACTTCCCTGTCTAACTTTTTAAATTAGTATTTCCACTATAGTTACAGATGTTTTCTTTCTCAGCTAAGCTTTAAAAAAACAAAAAACCCGAAACAAACATCCCCCCTACATAAAACCAACAACAAAACAAAAAATTCAACAAAACCCAAAACCAAATCAAAACAAAAAAAACCCCAAACCCAAGCAACGTTTCCCTTCTCTATTACAATTCTGCATAGTGTTAACTTTATAAATATTATGAAAGTTTCATATTTGTTTACATGTACTACACACAGACAGTACATGCACATGTTCAAGGCGTCACAGAGATAACCCTCTTCAGACAAATGCTATATATTCTCAGAAAGACAACTGGAAGTTTTTAAATTCAAAAATTTCATTTTCCTCAGAAAGATTTTTTTAGCTGTACTGTACACAAACTGAGTGAGATTTACATTCTCCATGGAGTTTTGATGAATTTTGGATATGCTTTGATAAATCAGCTCTAATCTTCTGAAGACCTTCCCTTTTGAAGTCTTCCTTGGGATTTTGAATGTCTTAGAAAACATGTACACAAGCCTATTAGTGCTGGAGACTGATTCACAGCAGTTAATAGCCACAACAACAATGACAAAATGGGCATTATTTCACGCAATTTCATGCAATTTTCATATACAGCTGTTAAAACACTGTCAGGAGCCTGTAACAGTGACATTGCTACAGAACTGATGCTGTAACATGCTATGCCAACACCTGACAAGATGGAAAATGCTGTTTCCCTGTGCCTGCATCTCAAGGTCACAGTATTAAACCGCATCAAAATAACTTCTTAAGGTGATAAATTTTGTCTCAAGCCCCCACCTCTTTTATTCTAGCATTGAATATGGCATTGAGTTTCCTTCTGGCAGCTGCATGAAAACACCACATCACTCTAACAGGCTAAATGACACGATCTGGGCATCGTGGTTTATTGACTCATGACAGATGACAAAACACACTTTTCAAGTCTTTGATCACTGGCATTTCTTACTTATCTTTCAAATCACAGAACCTTCTGAGTTGGAACGGACCCACAAGGATCATCATCAAATCCAACTGACAAGTGAGCTACCCCTATGGGGCTCAAACCCCCAAAACCTTGGCATTATTAGCACTGTGCTCTGACCAACCAAGCTAATCTCAGGGCATGTCCGTTGCAGCTTTCTAAACAGTAGAAAACCTCAAACCTAAGGCAAAGAATAATGATTAAAACAACAAGACATCAACTCTACCCAATTATATTAAGATTTGTTTTTAAAGAGGACACTTTTTGAAACTTAACACCAAGCATGTTTTCAGTTGTTGGTCGCAGAGCAAGCAGCAATGTTGTACTGAATAAAAAACTCCAGTAGATGTTAGTACTCGCCCAAATGTATTTCCGCAGTAAGGGGATAGCAATGTCTGTTCAACAGAATACGAGGTGGTCTGCACTATTTAAAAACACAACAGTTTCAAGTCATCATCTGTTTCAACCCTGCCATTGTGACAAAAGATTTTCAGATTTCTACACCTTTTTTTTTTCCCCAATCATATTAAAATGCCAGAAAGCAAACTGTAACTGAGTGATTTAATCCACATATTTACCTAAATGGATAGTTCTGTTACTTTTGTGACAGTCTTCAAAAAAAGTCAAACATGTCAAAATAAATACCTATTACAAGTGCCTTAAATTTACCCATTTTTCTAAGCATGTTAAAAGGAGAGGCCCACGTTTCTAAAGACAACTTGACCATTCTGAGGCAAAACTGACTTAGAGGAAGTGCGCTATAACACTGTTAAGACTCAGACCTTACACTGATGAATTACTGACCTATACTCAACCTCAATTTTTATATTGCTCAGCTTCTGGACCAGTTTTAGAGATTTTATAATGCATCTCTCTCAGAACTCAGGAAAACAAAACCTAACAGGAGACGGAAGGCTCACCCCCAGAGCACCTGAGCCAACCACCTCCCTGGTAGAAGAGTGGCAAGACTGGAGCTCTTTGGTTTATTGCACAAGACCCAAGACCGCACTCTGGAGGTAACCATCAGGAGAGCAAGCTGCCACACCATCCTTGGAGGGCTGACACATTTTGCTAGATGGATGTGGCTATTTCCCCTAGAAGGAATGGCAAGAATCTGCAGATGTATCCCGGACTAGAAATGTGTAACAGCAACTATTTTCACTGCTTTTACACTTAAGCTCAGTCCCACCCCCCCTTGCCAACCTTGCGTACTCTCACCTGTTCCAGATCAGGGTCTCCATTGTCCCGTTTATTTACTTACGTGAAAACATACCATGCTGTATTTCTTTAAGGCTCTCTACAGCTTATGCCTTCTCCTCCTCCAGCCAGCTCCAGTCACCTTTTCTGCACCACAAAGAGAAGGTGTAGTCACTGCTTTCTGTGACACTGGTGTCAGTCCTCTCAGAATCCCATCAGGCTCTTGGTTGCATCCGTCCACCTTCTCTCAGACTTTTTATCATCTCCTCTACAATCAGACTGGACGGCTGCTTATTGCATCAAGATCTGTAAGGAGTCATTCAACTCAGGCAAGACAAAATCCCACTACTACAGTCACTTTTTATTCCAAATGACATCTTGCTTTCAAAGAGCTGTTAAAGGTAATACTCCTGGGCTATGACTGATGGGACTGGCTCACTTGCTTAGCACAGCTGGGACACAGTACCATCAATGCTAGGTGGAGACAGGGAGGTCATGTGCAACCGAGTTAAATACTTAGAAGAAACTCTCAACTGACCTTCAAAACCTATACAGAAACTGCCAGTATTTTGCCTGAATTAGAGGCCTGGGAAAATCACTGCTTCTGCCTCAATGTTTCAGTGTAAATGTCTCAATGTAAAACAGTCACGTTTGAGATTATGTGAGGGTTTTTGTTTTGACAACATATCAAACAACTTGACACTGAGCCTTTTAACAGGAGAAAGCAGAGAACCACAATTCCCCTGTTCAATACAAATAAAAATACAAGGCAAGTAAGCAAGTAAGGGTTTGAAAATTTGGTTTTTTTTTTTTGTTTTCCTCCCAGTTATGATGAATTCAAGTCCAGAATTGTTAAGCAGTTGGTCTTTCTCAAAAGATATTTTGTGAAGTAGTAATCCAAATACCAAAATGCATCTTGGCATGTATTATAATGGAAAAGTGTTGACATCCATTCACACTTTACTTCACGTTTTTTTCAAGGAATCAAGTACCAGTAAAGACCCATTTGTTGCACTGCAAACTCCTTGTTCTAATAGAAGAGAAATACTTACTCTTGCAGACAATCCCACACAAATCAATGTTTCCTTTCGTTATTTGTCACATTAAACTACTCAGGCTTTAAGTGCTGTGAATGGGATTTGCAATCTGTTATAGTGTAAGTAAAGAGGATTGTCTGTGTTTAGTGGAGAAAATGCTGGAAAACAAAAAGAGAATGACATCTGCTTTCAAGTAACTGCAGACAGTACAACTGGCGTATTTTGGAATTCTAAGGCAACAATGTTGGACCAGCATATGAAAGTCTGCTGCAGAGACCAAGCGAATGTACTGCCTTCTTCTGCAAAGTAGAAACATTCTGTTGTTTTTTCCCTTGGGATTTTTTTGTCCCCTTTTCTAATTCAGTAACAGGCAGCAGTATAAAATGCCAATATTGCCAGCAGGTAAATTATGTACTCACCTTCTGCATTTGATGAATCCCTTAAGGTAACATGTAATGTCTGGTTTGAATAGCACACTCTTTAAGGTGATCTATCTGGCAATATTCATGTCTATTAAAAATACACACGCACATTTTTGCAGACTTACAATTTAATGTATTTTCAGAATTCACTACAAAAATGCAGTTTCACAACTGCTAACATACACTGGGACTTCTACAGTAGTATGGATAATGTACAAATGTCTTTCCCAGAACTACCAATACTGCGCATTGTGCAAATTGTCTAGGACTCCAATCCTTCTTGAGCAGCAGTTGGAAGAAAATTTGTATATTGAATACTGATATCAAAATACAGATTTAAATAATTTACTCTTAAAAACATTCATATTTATAGCCTCTTACAGAAAATAAACAATTCATCTGATTATCAGATATGACCCTCAGTTTTTCCAGTTCCAAGGTATACACAGGTCTCCATCCTGCAGCACAGAGTAGAAGTGTGAAATGCAAAGGTGCATGCCCTGTAGGTACGGCAGGGATTCCTCCAGCAGCCGCTTACAACAATCTATCATCTGTGCACTGGAAACACTTGGCTCCTTATACAGCCGGTCCAAACAGAATTTTTCAGTGGAAGTATTGATTAGCTCTTTTTCTGTAATCATCATCCTAGTAAATGAAGACAACACACAGTGACAAAGTTAGAACTTAGTATCTTAAAAAAAAAAACCCACCAAAAAACTCCCCACCTTGAGATTATATATATATATTGAATATATATTAAAATAAGAAATAATGAAGTAAGTAGGTTATATGCATGTAAACAAAGGTGTCAATTCATGTACAGCTGTAGTACAGCTGAGATTTTTGTACAGGTTGATATCTGTGTCTACTCAGAGATCAGACTGAACGTTCTTCCATGACTATGAGCAAAAGCATGCTCATGAAGTCACATTCAAAAACCTGCACCGTGGTATCTTTTTGCTCACTAAGTAACGGGAAAAATGACAAAATAAAAGTCCTATAAAGCTCCATTTTTAATGTAAGGGATGAAAGCACTTAAGTAATGTTGAAAGTGTAATTTTTAATTATAAAATCACATTCATAATTACTCTGTCCTAATTACAGCAGTAGTCTGCATGTCATCAAAAACAACAGTTGACAGGTACAGTCAATTGATGCATATTAAATGTGTTAGTAACTTCCTAATTGCAGAATTATATGGATCCAGTTGGACCTGATGATCTTAAGGTCTTTCCCAACCTAGACGATTCTAAGAATATAGAATTCACAGCTTGCAGATGACTTTTTTCCTTTCACCCCAGAGAAGACACCACATGGCAAACTCCAACTACTCAGAAATAAAGTTAATGTGTAGAATTAATTAAGTCACTGGAGCTGTGATTGATCAACTAATGCAGACAGCTCAGGTTCAGCAAGCCTCATGAGCTCAGGCACTGTGCCACACTAACACAAGCTGTACTTGCAAGCCAGCCTGGCTACAGAAACAGCACCACTGCTGCCCTTCAACACAGACCCTGTGCTAGACAGGGGACAAGCTGCAAAGCAGCACCGTGTCTGCAGAGCCACTGGGAGGGGAATCAGCCCAAGCTGAGCTCTGACTCACACAAAAACACTAGTGCAGGGCCTCACCACCACTCTTTGCAGAGCTCAGCATGGATCTCTGTGTACTTGCATGGCACTATGCTCTGCTGAGGCACTTGGATGACTGCATAAGGGCCCATTCCACCTCTGGCAGGCAGGGATGAACTGAGATGGTGAGTTAACCTAGAGCAAACCTGTCCTCTTCTCTGGACCATACGGGCACCACCGTCCTGAGCACCTTCCCTAATACCTAGGCACAAGCTTTGTTGTTCTGTGAAACCTCAGGCTCCCTTGAAGAAATTCACGTTAGCTGCACACAGTGAGAATCCCTTGTTAGCTGTTTACGAACCTTTTTCTGAACTAAATGACAAACAACTTGAAATAATGATTCTCTAGTTGGTCTCAGTATTTTCAGTTTAGATTTTACTGCTTTTTGTCACATTGTAATTAACATTAACAGAAGTTGCTGCTTTTCTGATTCAATAAAAAGGTGTCTTCCTTAAGGAAAACTCCATCTCTCCTTTAGAGAAGTAATTGTAAAAAAATTATGCAATTTTGTCTTGTAAGCAAAGATCTTTTATATCTGAATGAAGTACAGCCATTTCTAGAAGGTGAAGGAGGGTATTTTCTAATAACCATTTGCTGTAATTCTTCACTTAGTGAAGCTGATGAGTAAAGTTCTATTTTACAAACAGAAGATTTTTTCCACCAAAAGAGTAGGAAGGCATTCTTCAAAGCTCTCCCCCTGCTCCAAATAAAAAAACGTAACATGCAAAGATTTTAATGAGCTAAATCTACTGAGTCACATGAACACTTACTCCTCCTTTCTTTTCAGATTCTCTCTTGCTTCCTGTGCTTTGGCAAAAATAAACCACTGAAGAGCTGTTGGGTCACAGACCGTTGGGATCATAAAGTGTCCAAATTCATGTAAGCTTGGTGCATATCTGTCACTAATGAAACAAGATGGAAGCAAAGAACAAGGTGTAATTTTTTTATGCAAGTATTTACATTAATTACTTTCAGAACGTATTGTGAAGATAAAAGAATATAAATTAGTCAGTATCAGAATAATTGGCAAAAAATCAAGTTTGATCATGAGACTACAGAAACATAATGCATAATTCTTTATTACAATTACATTTCAAAGTAATCTGATAACAATACTCAAAAAATATAAACACCAGCATGACAGCACAAAACTTTTGATTTAAACCAGCACAATGCTGAAAAATAAAGAGAACTTCAGTCCAACTTGAATGAAATTAAGCAGGATTTTCTTCAGTCTGATTCCTTCTTAACCCGCAAAAAATGCACTTAAAACCCTGAGAAACAAAAAGACTTTGACATAATGAAAATCTGAGATTATATTACTTTTCTTCTTAGTGAGAGCAATAATCAGTGTAACACACACACACAAAAAAAAGAGTAAAAGCTCTGAAAGAAATAAACCTTTCCTGCAAAAACCTACCTTTCCAGAATCATTTTCAAGCCTCGCAGACTGCGAGGATGAAAAGGCAGTCTACTGTCACGTAATTTATTATAGAAAGAGTTCAGAGTCTCGTAGTACTCTTCTAGAGTCAACAAAGGTTGCAGTTCTTCAACATATATTACTTGTATGCCTCCCAGAAGCTGGCTTATCCGATCTTCCAAAGACAGCAGCCTTTTTTGAAGCTTGTAATAATTTGGCAGTCTCTCAAAAATCTGTACACAGACACACAAACATTTCCTATGTTACAGAGCATAAAACTTAATTATAGTAAATTAAAAAATAACAAGAAACTATAAAAGACAGACATAAATATTCAAAGATGGAACCCAAGGGGGAAAAAATAAAATCAATGCAAAAAGTGAGAAATATCAAGTATAAACATTTTTGGGACTGAGAATGCAAGTACTTTTCATATTTATACTATAAAGGCACCAAGAGGCCATAAAAAGATGTACGGGTGTCCTCTATATATACAGGAATTAATAGGGCCAGTAGTAACAAAAAGTAATAGCACTTAGGACTGCTTTCTAAAATGGGGTAAAATCAAAATTATACCATCTAAAAACCAAGTGGTTAATCAGCTTCCTCAGGATTTTCACTGGCTTTTTCTGTGTAACATTTCACATGAACTTCAGTGAATTTTAAAATAAAAAGGCTGATTTCAGGTACAAATATATACCTCTCTTTTGTGCCATCACCACAATTAATTACACACATTGATTGAACCATCTGCATGGCATTTTGTGCAGACACATGACCTCTTCAGAGAAACCCTTGGCAAGGTTAGAAAGACAGAGCATTTCTCTTTTTAAGGAAGACAGTTTATTTTAGTGTTAATCAGAACACTCCTATTCCAATGACTATCAACACTCTCAAATGCCAGAGTAAAAAGTTTTTTATTAAATTCTAGTTTCTCAGTTTAAGTTCGTAGAGAAACATTCACATTAACCAACCAATTTGTTTTCTCCTTCAGTGAAATATATATAGGCAAAAATTCAAACCACCACCAGAGAAAGAAGATTGAGTATTAACTTTTCATATTATTCACTGACTGGACTACAGAAATAGAATATTCTGATATTCTAGCAGGGTGAAATTTCCTACTAAGAAATTCCATCAATTATCTCCTCTACAAAGAAGTATTTTTTGACAGAACTATTAATAATATTTCAGCAACCAAGATTAAAGAAAAATTACTTAAGTAACGTACTGATATCACTATATATTTAATATTTTGTTCTTTGCATATAATACTTTATCACTGAGTATGCAGAAAGCTTATCAACTCTGAACTTTACACAAGCAGCAGCAGAACTGCCATAGTCACTAAAATCAAATTTCTGCAACATCCACATTAGCTGCCTAAAAGAACAAAATGGAGTGACAGGGTTGGTTAGTAGTCATTGACTGAAATCATCAGTTCACAACTCCCTTTAAATCTTCTATTTACAAAGAATCTGAATAAAATTCACTGATTTTTCATAGAAACAAGCTCTTTATGGATCACGAAATACTCTGCCAGTGCTCACTGCACAGCTTGGAACTATGCATAACAAATTAGTTTTCTTTGTATCTAATCAGGAGTAGTACTGACTTGTTAATGAATGCAGCAGTAAAGATCTGACAAAGATTGTTGTTAGTATCAGCATACACAGGATTAAAATTAGAATGCAGTGTACACAGTGATGCTAAACGTAATAGCTAAGTGTTTGCTTTAAATTACTCATCAGCTATCTGCACCTATTAATATTTTTGTTATAGTTTAAATACAGATGCCATAACAGGAGGCGTTATCATTTACTTTGAAATGCTCTTACTTTGGTCCAGTGATGGTGAACATCCATGGTCCCCAGCATTATGTGACCTGCTGCACTCATACCAGAGCGGTCCGTAAATACCACTGTGCGTCCTAGAGATTGAACAAGGCTCTTTACTAATTTGGGTTACTGCAATCACTCCCACAATGTATTTCCACATCAGAAATGCACATGAGTAGGTGCTTTTGTTATTCTCAAAATTTGAAACAGATTCTTGAGAAGTCCACCTTAAAAATTTTTTTCATACAAACCTGACCTAGCATTTGCCTTCTCCCTGTTCGAACTTGGTAGCTTTTTAGCTAGTTGGATTTTTTTCTTATGACTACTTTAAAATAAGAGAAAATCTCAGCATACAGCATATGCAGTGAATCTGTACAAATAATGCACAGAGTAGGAAACACACTATATGCTTAAATACACATAAAAAGGTGAAAGTTGTTCAAAGAACTATTAGCACAGTCATTCAACACTACTTTCACAGAATTCTCTGCAACACGCAAGCTGTAAGAAACACTTTTACTTCAGGTTTTCAACCTTTTTTTAAAGCAAAAAATAGAGACAACATAAAAGGATAATTCTAGGTGTATTTTTAGGGTGGTAAGTCAGCTTTGAGTCTGATTTTTTAAGTGACGGTACAAAGACCTTCAAGAGTTCTTCAGGGTAAAAGCACAGGCAACTATTTGTCAAAATAAGCTTCTACAAAAGTCTTCAGTATGATGTATTAATCTACGAGACAAAGCTTAAATAGAAGCTCCTGCCCTCAGAAATCAGTTTTCCAAAATCCCAAAGAAAGAGCAACACTGACTTTAAGGCATTTAGTCCATCCTTGTACCCTAAGGCAAGATCAACTGTGCCTGTATAATTACTGACAGGTATTTGTCCAGTGTATTATTAAAGATCTTCAAAGACGGAGACTACAATGGGTGCACAAGACAGACTTCTCTTGCACTTTAAATCCTTTAGTATGCTTAGGAAAAGAAACTAATTTGAAACCTGATACAATTTAAAACTACTATTTACTGTCCTCTCCACTCAAGGGATTAGGTGAACCCTCAAATGAAAGCCACTCAAAACTGACTATCTGCAGACAGGCATAAAATGTGGAATTACAATTAGAGGAAACAGCTACTGCCACAGGTCAAACAGCTGTATGAGAAGTACAGTATGTCAAGTTTACAGAATATTGTAGCTTTTCCTGAGAAAATACAGACTTTAATATAGTTATTTTTTTATGGAACACACATGAGAAGAGAAAGCAATACAATTATAAAGGTATTCTAGTTAAGTCCTCCTATACTGACTCTTTGATAGAGAGCTACTCACATTTTTGTCTTGAATCTACCATGAGTAACAGTCTATTGCTACCTCCACCCTTTCAGAGGTTCAGTCCACATTTTTTACTTTTACTGTTAATATCAAGTCTGGTGCCTTCAACTCACTCTGTTTGCCTTTATTAAGAAGTAAATCAGAAGCTGAGTGTAGTGAATACACTATTAGGTAAGTCCACATTAAAAAATACCCAGTAACCTGAAATGTAAGTTCTCACCAGATTTTCAGTAAGCCAGGCAATTCTGTTTTTTGCACTTACCAAAAGCATTTATGAAAAGAACTAGAGCTCCCTTGTCACAGAAGACCCATGCTCATATCTAAATCAATACTATATTAGGATATATGAAACAAGAAACAGAAATACCTTTAGCATTCTTTAATACTTCAGGTCGCTGTTGGACTAAGCGAGCTAGACTGTGTAGTTGGCTACAGCGGTGAGCCATACCCCAGCTTCTCTGCCACCTAAATAAAAACATTGAAAATTGAAAGCATTTAATTCTCAATATTATTAAAAAAAAATAGAAAATCACTGAAGTTGAGATGCAGCTCAAGGCCTTAGAACAGAAAAAAAATAGCATTTCAACATTAATAAAAGCAAATGCTACCGAAAAGCTGTCCATGTTGTATGCTGTTTGAACAGATAAAAAGCCCAAATGAAATTTCACAGTGTTTCTTAAAGCAAGTCCCAAAAAAACAATGAAAACAAACAACAGATATAGGAAAAACAAACATAAAACCTGGCAGAGAACAAAATTTGTAAATCTCTCCCGTGGTCAGAAGGGGCTTAGTAAGAAAATAGCGACAACCCAGTACCGGTTTCAGTCATGGAACATGCTGTTTGTTTGTACACTGTGCAATGTTTGTCCAGAGGAGCAAATACAGTACCTGAGGCCTCTTTTTTTTTTTTTTGAGTTCCTAGACCAAAACACTATGATTCCAGTGATTTACAGTGGAGTACTTTTTGTTAAACCATAGGAGCCAGGTGTTACCTTAATAACTTTAATATACACAGTTTTGACATCTTTTCCATCACAGCCAGATCAGATTTCTAACTAAACTGCAAAAACATTTAAATTGTGAAGCTGTCCCAGTGTAATGAAAAAATACAGTCTTTTACAGAGCTGATATAAAAATGCCTCAAAGTAGGAAATCCCCATTTCCTTGTTGTACTGGGTCTGTCTGGAATCGAGCTCATTTTCTTCATACCACCCATGTTTTGCATTTTTTACTAAAACAGTGATCATAACACATCAATATTTTGGCTATTGTTCAGGTCTTCACTTTTTCTTCTCACTCTGCCCCTCATTATCAGCAAGTAGGCTGGGGTGGGCAAGATGCTGGGAGGAAACACAATCAAATTAGGTGATTCCAGCTAACCAAAGGGATATATTCCAGACCACATGTTGTGTTCAGCAATAAATGTGCATGGAAAGGAGCAGGAAGGGGAATCCCCATGGTTATGGTGATGTCTTCCCATGCAAGCATTGCACATGCTGAGGTCCTGCTTTCCATAAGGGGCTAAACACATGCCTGCCATTGGGGAACAGTTAACTAATTCCTCCTCTTGCTTTGCTTCACCTATTAAAACTTCTGCTTTAATCCACAAACTTTCTTGGTTTTGCTCTTCATATTCTTTTCCTCCCATCCCACTGAGTGTATATGACCCAGTGGCTGTGTGGGGACTTGGCTGCTGGCTGGGGTCAACCCACATCATCTCATTCAGGGAAACTTAAATGGCAAAACCTCTCTTTGGGCTGCAGGAAATGGCACTGTGCACAGTATTTGTGAGGCAATTTAATCTAATACAAGTAATTCAAGTGACTACTTACTGTTACCTAGCAATATCACTTTGCTTTCAGTAGCACCAGACGGGAATGTAAAAAGATGGCATCTCTTCAGCTGTCCTGAACTTAAACATGGGATAGGGTCAATGACCCAGTTATTTTTCAGACCTCTGTGAACACTAGCATTAGGCTGCAGGATCACAAGTAATAGTTTCCTATTAAGATACTGGCGTGTCAGATTTCCAACACTCACATTCTTTTCTGAATTACAACAACATAACTCATGGAAGGTTAATAACTTTTCATGGAAAACAACAGTTTTAGTGAATTTTAAAAGCACAAACTATAAGAAAATTAAATATAAGCCATGAATAAAATCAAACCCACGCGTTTAATACTGAAGACTGTTTCAGAATCTTAAAAACCCTCACCACAGCAGAGTTGTAGAGGATTAGAAATTGTGTTCAAAAAAACTGGCTTCAGCTTAAAGGAAGCCAGGGTCTTTTACAGGGTGAAAGGACAAAAGCATGATTTCAGAAACTCCAACTCTCTCTTTCCTTGTTTAAAAAATAAAACTTAACAAGACTGGCCCATTAAATAATCCCCTGATTTTTCCATTGGTGAATACCTTCACTGCCATCTTCCCACCCTGAATATCTCACTTCAGAACATTCTCACTCAAAGGCACAACATTTAAAAATGGATTGTAAATTGTTTTCTGGAAAATATTCTGAAGAATCAAGGTCTCCAGCTGTACTCAGCCCTTTTCAAGCAAATAAATCTCCTCCTACTCTGGAGAGTGGGAAATTAAACACTCAAAAGAAGAACATTTTTTTAAGCACTCACAGGATGTCAGTACGTACAATGTGCAAAGTTGCATTTCACTGCCAGTCTAGTTACCTTTGTAGATATTAACTCGAATTCAGAAAAAGCAATTTTAACCAGCAAACCACCACCCAAACTAACACAGACACACGGGTTCCATTTCTATTTAAGTGTTTGTCTCAACTGGAGCCTACATTTTTAGGTACAAATACTAGGTTTATTGGACCAGACTGTAACAGGAAACTTTTGTCCCAATAGAATTTTCCTAGAAAAATATTCAGTGCAGTAACATTTTTTTATATATGAAATGTAGCCGTTTTGCTGAAATAAGCCTTTAAAGCTCATGGTGTAGAATTAGACAACACTTCCTTCCTTTGACTGTCTTAATCCAAGTCCAACTGATCTAATTTATTACCTGATATCTGAAAGCTGGAGTTCATGAGAGAGTTCAAATTTTAAACGGTCTAGTTCTTTTCTGAGAGGCAAACTCTTTTTCAGCTTTTTTACTGCACTTGCTTCATTATTATCTAGCCAGGATCTGAAAGAGGAGGAAAAATACTGAACAGTAGAAACATGCTGCTGTATTACCTTTCATGCAAACAGTACAGCTAACTGAATTCTTACTGCTAATATAAACATTTTATTTCAAATTGCCAGGTAAAGGGGTTTTTTAAAAATAGAGGATAGAAACTGAAATTACTGAATTCTCCACCTTAAGCTATCTACAAAGGAAAACCTGGCACTTTAAAGCGGACTAGGGAATAAAACTGAACCACACATCTATCTTAAAAAAAAAAAGCTACAAAAAACCCCAACAAAAAAAACCCCAACCAAAGTGAACACAGTAGACTATCAAATACAGGAGGTGGTACTAAAGGGCTAAGTTAGGTAACTTTTACAGAGCCGACATGAACATAGATTGAACAGGTCAAAGTTTTATAGATTTTTGGCCAATAATCACAACCAGACAAACATGACTCATTGAGTACATCTAAAATTTCAATAAATAGATAATTCTATTTCTAGGGAAAAGTTACTCTTTAAGAGATTTAGCCCTTGTTCATAGCATAAACTTATTTTCATATTCTTATTTTTACAAACAAATACTTCCACTCTCATACTGTATTCTAAGGAAAAAAAATTCAAACTCAAGTAAAAAGATAGGCCCAACGCCAAATAGCTAGGTATTAAAAGGAGACTGTTAATACATAACTGTTCATGGCTTTTCTTGTAAATGTGTAAAAATAAGTGAAAATATTCCCCAGTATGTTAAATCTCAGTTAAGTGTTTCACAATTGCATATATTACAGCACTTTTATTTGGGGGGTGGTACACAGGATGAGGAGTATACTTTGCTCTGAAGATCCTTCCAACACAGTCCTGCATTCATTTCAAATGGCACAGGCTCATTGGTAAGAAAAGTTTTTCAAGGTCACAAAACGTGTTATGTGTCCTAAAATGAGCACACATGGATCTTTTTAAACTACCAACTTCTAATATACAACATGCTACATTTAATGCAAGTTCAGTATTTATAACTGCATTGATTTAAATATTAAGGTTGGCATGCAACAACAAATGAGGAGCACAACACTAAGATATCAGGCAAATTAAAACCTCTTAACCTTAGTTTTCATGTATTATCTCCCACCCCCACCACAATTCAATAATGAAATAGTAACAATAAAGTTGAGAGCCATATAGTTTTGTGTTACAGAAGTACTGTAAAAGGTAAGGAGCTATTTGGAGCAAGGGAAACCTCTGTCTGACTCTGAATTGCCACGAATATTCCACAAATCTAAAAAACCAAATCAACCCAAACTGGATCGATCAAACATGACTGCTGGGCAGAGATACAAGAATGCCTCAGCTTAGCTGGCACTGTACTTATCCCAGGAGTTCATTAAAACTCTCTTTAATTATAAAAAGCATGACAAAATTACATGTTGGATGATTAAGTTTTGTATTGTTCAGAATGCTTACTGGCTGCCTTTAAAGAACATGGCATTAGAATAAGGCCAATTTAGGTTACAAAATTTCCATTCAATGAAAGCATTACATACATTAAAGTTGTTTCCACTCTCTGGGCTTGTTCTAGTTCCTCCTCAGGATCCTTGAATCCAGTAAATGAATAATAAGTCTTATCCCATTTGATAGGTCTGTTCACTGTCCTTTTTGCTTCCTTGTCAGGCTGAGAGTTCACATTTAGACTTTGAATATGCTCTGTAGATAAACTGCAGGAGTTGAGAATATCTAATACTGTGCTCAGGAGATCCCTAGTTCGTAATGTAAAACTGACTGCTCGAAATCCTGTAAAATACAAGTATTATTTGATTAAAATTATTTAAAATGCATTTGCATTTCTCTCCTCTTACAGAAGAGCCTGAACAAGGCACAGACAGCTGGAAATTTTTATGATACCGTAATTTCAATACTCACTGCAGAATTCACATGCAGTTTAACTACGTCCCATCACAGATACTGGGCCAAACTGCCCTGTTAGAAAGCAAGCTTTTGACTCAAGAGCAGAAGACAGCTTCCACTTCAAATGTTCTCTTAAGCAGACTGGACATAACTCTATTATTTTCTTGAAAAACAGTATAATTTTGTTTTCTAGCCCTAGCTTCCCTCAGAGTTTGCTCAAGGGTTTTGACAGTCAGGATACAGAATGTAAAATTCATGTGTTAAGTAAGGCATATTGGTACAAGAGATACAAATATGTAGAATAAAATTAATCAACAGCAATATTCTAAATTTGGCAATATTTTTTGCATACTCAAAAGAGACAATGTGGTAAACTGAAGCTTCAGATATCATACAGCTTCAGCTTACAGAGTAAGCTCCTGCCAATCCTACAAGTACCCTGACACTGTGTACTACACATTAACTGCAATGAGGACAAGGACCCAAATGCTGTTCCAGTTAAACGTGACAATGGCATTAAAAGCAGAAAAATTATCATTTACATCCACCTATGTTTTTCACTTCCTCATACTGTAACTTGACCTCAACCCTGTAATGCCTCATTCTTTCAATGCTTTTTAAAGCTTAAGATGTTTAATTACTTGGGATGGTCCCAGTTGTTTGATCTAATACCTATTTTCATGGTTTGACAGGATTTTATTCAGTTGAGAAGTCTTTGTGACTGCACAAGGCTAAGTAATGGTCTGAAAGAACTGAAACACAGGAAGATACATTCTGCACGATATAAAAGCACCTGAAGCACTGAAGGATTCTTGAACATTAGAAGAGTTTGGTTCTGTTTCTCTTACATAAAAAGTAAGCTGAGTTGGCTTCAAGGAACGAAATCCTGGTTTCTGTAGGTTCTCCAAGTAGCCATTTAACCTCTTCAGAGAGTTTTCATTAACTTCCTAATTAAAAACAAACAAAAAAACCCCATTACAGATTATGAAATTGGTAATTTTTTGTTTAAACCTTTTTAGTCTTACATGCAGAATTAGTTTTTACACAATGCCAGTTGCTCTTAGCAAGTAGTGATACAGTTTATATTCTCACCACTAATAATTATCTTGCATGAATAAATTTGTAGGATGTACATACCTGTACATTCCAAAACCCACTTTTAAGGCTTTCAAGCTTAAAGAAATCCATTGATTCAAATATAATGCACAGCATTTCAAAGTGATAAAATACTGTGTATTATTGGAAGGATTCAGTATTTTATTTACAACAATTAGAAAATATGAGTCACAAATAATGGATCTTTAAGGGCCCTATCCTTGCTAAAAATAAAGGAAGTGCATCTTTTTGTTCTGTGGTAGTAACCATATTAAATCCTAACACTATGTTTGCCTCTCTGACAGCAGAAAAATTAGAAAATTTCCTTCCTTGATATATGAAACATTTATAAAGAAAGCACAGTAAAAGATTTTTACCCTCTCTTTGGGATGCTGGCCAAAGAAATCTGGATGGACAGCAAAATAGAAAGGTCTGAGAGCATTAATTGCATCAGCTCCTGACAAAGTTCTTGACTGAAGAACACATTGTAGCAATATCTTGTCCAAACATAACCTAATAAAGTAATAAAATATTTATGCATGATGCAACCAAGTGACAAACTTATATAAATTACATTAGAATGTATCAGAATTGAGTAAACATTCACAATTGCAAGTATAGTCATTTAAAACTGATATCAGAAGTCTGAGTTGTAGATTTTTCCCCTTGGGATTCACAAAGCTGGACTTTGACAGAGCCAATCCAACAGGTTTAAGAGATGGTGCATGCTAATGGCTGATTAAAGACATGTAAATAAATTCAGTAACTCTTTCCTCTACCTTCTCAAGCCTCAAATAAAATTCCCCAGTCAAGAAGTTCAAATTACAAATATTGGCTTTAGTGGTATTTTCTGTAGCTGTTACTGAAGCTGCTCTTAAAAGCCAGTCCTTAAATATTTTTGAACCTCCAAGTTAAAAAGCCAAGCTCAGTATTTCTCAAGCAATGCCGAAAGAATACTAGATTTTACCCAGGAATAATAATCACAATTCTGTCAAAAAAAAGTTCTACATTAGTTTCTGAGTTTCAGATACTTGTGTCCATTTAAAAAAAAAAAAAAAAGTCTACTGCCTTAAACATACTCTTTTATAGAAAACATCAAGTAAAAAGACAATACTTTTCTGCCCTATCACCTTTACTGAATTAGAAGAAACAAGGACTAAAAGAAATTTCAGTGGCAGGAGATGAAGACTGTTTCACCTAAGATCAGAAAGAAAAGTTAAGTTGAAGAATTCTGTTCAACGAAGCTCAGAAAGTGCAAATGATTAATACCTGCAATTATGCAGAAATTAACATTTCTGTAACAAGAACACTTGTGTAACAGAGGACTGAAGTGGAAAGAAAAACAAGTTCTACATTAAAGACCACCAAAATTTCCTGCTATAGTTCAAAGGTTATATTCAGGTTTAGCAAACTAATTACCAAGAGACAGTACACATAAAGACAACAAGAAAATGTGAATTGGGAAATGTTCCAAAATATGTTTCTTCTTCACTGATTTCACAGGCTAACAAATTCAATGGGCCACTTTCTGTGATTAATGTTCACTTTAGTTTGCAACTCAGAAGGGCAAAGGCTCTGCTCTGTTAAGCAGTACAATGCTGTTTCACTCCTCGCAGTATCATTCAAACTGCAAACTCTAAATATGTTGCAGATGGGAGACAAAGCTGCTTCCAATTCACATAAAACTAACGATTTCATTAATAAATTAGCAGGACTGTTTCACAGAGAGCTATTTGTCCAGCATCCTAGACCAAATAATCATCCTGGACACAGAAACATGTAAGACTTTCCTGATTTCTGTTATTTATTTAAAAAAAAAAAAAATCCTCAAATTTGTGTTCGGACAATAAGCAGAATTTTTCATTTTGGCCAATGGTAAATGACAACAGTTGAGCTGTCAAGTAGATGCAGCGACCCTTACTTTACCTTTCTTCTGTCAATTTCTCCAGCTCTTAAATTAGAAACATAAAAGCAGTTCAGACTAATGTTTTCTGGCTAAGAGTTAGACAAATATTTACTTAGTAGGTCTTAAAAGTCTTGCTGAAAAAAGAAGTTTATGTAGAAAAGTGGGACAGAATACCCCTGATGCAAGAAGACTGATGTTCTTTCAAATCCTTTATGACTAACAACAATTTTCACCTGTGTGAATTAAATGGAAGTTGAAAAAAAAAAGATAAAATGTATTACTGGCAAACACTTCTACTTTTTTGCTGACTATAACTCAGAGGCTGTAAGACTAGTCACCACTATAGTCCATGATCCTACTTAAAAGAGCAGGAGATGGTGAAGTACCACAACAATATCACATTTTTATGAAGAGTGAAAGCTCTCAATGACAATGCCACAGTTGCTCAGTGATCCAGGAAAAACACCTCCAGACCTGGTAAGAAAGAGAGCAAAGCACACTGGATAAAAGTTCACTTGTCCTTTGCCTTACAGTTTTGGGTTTGGAAACACCAAAGTAATTTAACATGTTACCTATCTGATAGCAGTTTTAACTAGCAGCCATGCAAAAAAATCCACATCCTCCTAGATCCAGCTGCTAGGAAAAAGAGGAGCTCAGTTCTCTCTTCACCTTATTTATACACTATTTCCCACATCCACTCTCATTGCATGTTGTTTCCAGCAGTTCAGGAAAAAGTTCCAACATACTGGGAAACTTATTAATCATACTTCCAAATTTATTAACCATATAGTTCCATCTGTTATTCTGAAAGAAAAATGGCCAAGTATGGCTAACTTTAGTTCTCTTGTTTTGTATCTAAACACTGTCATGCTAGTAGGAAGGCTCAGGATTCCAGCCAGAAGTCTATTTTGAACTTGCTTAAAAGAGAAATGCTCGAAGGCCAAAATTAGTCTGTGTGACAGAAGGAAGAATTCATTCACTGAAGGTGAAAGACAGAACTCAGAGGCATCTTTCAACTGAGGTGACAAAACAAGTGAATTAAAATGGATTTAGAGAGAAAAATGCAAGAAATATGTTTATGGCTTCACTCACAAGGAAGCAGGATTGTTCCAAGAGGTTCATTTAGATCTGAAGAGCAGAGAAAGGCTTCGTATTAAAATCAAGGTCATAACCACTTTGAGGCCAGTGCCTCCACTTCATGAAAGATATGAAACACAATCTCTACCACAACACATTATGCAATCATATTCTAGGATTGATTTCATTTATTGATTAAATAATTGCCTCCAGCTTTCTTTTTCTTCACATCTCTCTGAAGTTTAACTTTTTGGCTTATAGCTTTGGCACTGAAAAGCTTGATTAAATTAAGCTCATAGTTATAGACACATTCACACATTTTGACACATTGAGCTCTAATAACTCAACAGTGCAGTAATACAGTGGATGTCATATTCATATTTAGACTACCCCTTCTCATAATTAAGCTGTTTTAAAATCCTTGTTTTGTTGAGAGCCTTTTTAATGTCTCACTTGAGGACAGGCATATGGCTTTTGGGGATTTTCAGCTGTAGATGCTCAGCTGAAAAGCTTTAAGCCATAAAGATGAGAACTTCAAAGAAATGAGCATGAAACAAAAACACCAAACCACTTCCACATAGATGCAAGTCATATACAAAAACATACACACATATACATAAACATATGCTAAAGGTAAATGAGGATAACAACATGGCATACCTTCTCACGGTTCTCAAGCAGCAAAACATTTCAGCAACTCAATGGTCAAGCCAAATTTCAGCCATCCACTAATTTACTTAAAAGAAAGGAAAAAAAATCCCTTTTAGAACAGACATGGGCATTTTCCTGCCAATTCTCAGAGCATTCTACAAATCTTAGGTGATAACTTTTGAAGTCACAATAGTAATATAAAATTGAGCAACCAAACAAAAAATCAAAAACTTTGTGTAATGTTTTCAGTTTTTTCTACTAACAGAAGTCTTGCCAATATTAAGAGTTGTTACCTTATTTTGATTTGAGGATGAATATTTAAAAACATTCCAGTTAGGAAAAAAAATCCAAAAAATTATTTATGGACAGTGTTTCCTGCTCTTCCTGATGTTCAGGTTTTGTTTTGAATAAAAACAAAAAAACAAGAAGCTTTCTTTAAGCACTAACACATACCAACTCATGGAATTCCATCGAAATTTTTACTAAGCCCCAAACTCTCAAACAAATGATAATGCTTAAAAATGTATTTGCTAGCTATTTTATGGGAGCATAATAAAAAAGCAAAGGGAAAGACACTGTCTTACAACAATGCCTGGAGATCTTTTATCAAAAGTTTGCTGACATTCCTAAAAATGAATTAGCAATTTTTAGCAGTACCTTCTGCACTATGCAACAGTAGGTGAGAGTTTTCCAACAAGAGGCAAACCACTTGGCATGTCAGAGTGCAAACATGCATACAATTATTAGGGATTATGAGGGAAGCTCCCTACTGGCAATGTTTTCCTATATGGTTTCATGCACTTTTTTAAAAAAAAACCATACTTTTCTTTGCACTTTCCAAAATAACATACCTGCTAAGTATGCTTGTTGCTTTAAAGCACCCAAGATGAGCAGCTATCAGAGAAACCCCAACCATGTTCCAATACAGTGTGACAACTCCTACGACTACTTTGCAAAACACTTCAAGTTTTAAAACTGCATCTTACTGATAAAAACACACTTAACCAAGAGGTTAGTATAAGTGGTTTACCATACGTTTTACTAGAAACAGATAGTACTGGGAGAAAAAAAACACGCTGAGCTAAAATATCACCAGAATACTCCGTAATTTTTGTTTTCTGATTTTCAGCTAGGTGGGCAAGACAGTAATAATGTCATTTTTAGTGTCCATAACAACAGTCCTAATCACAAACTAAGTTAAATACATTAACAAGCTCTCTGGTACTAAACCACTTTTCTCTCTCTGTAATTTTAGCTTCAGGCATTTGGGCAGAGGACGGAAAAAAACCCAACAATCTCACTTAATCCGCAGTGACGCTTTATATAACCAGACAAAACCATCATTGTTTCTTGGTTTAAATGCTCTATTAACCACTTAGAAATCGGTACACTGCTTAGTTCAAAAACAAAACCTCCTGGTCTTTCGAGTCCCCCTGCACCCTCAGAGGCACAGCCGCTAACGCAGAACCAAATATCAATTTTGTTGCAGCCTCTTGGCAAAAAGCCTTTGGCAACAACACATCGCTGTGGCTGCCCCGGGGCCCGGGGTGTTTCGGCGCTCACCTGCCCGGGGAGCCGCCTGGAAATGAACCAGAAGGCGAGCCAGGCCTGCCCGGGGTGCCGGGGGGAGACAGGGGCAGCCCTGCCCGCTGGGATCAGGGCCCGGAGCTGACATTCCCGACGGAAAGGTCTCCCCGGGAGGGCCGGGCTGGCGGCGAGGCGGCCCGCGGGGCTCCCGCACCCTGCCCGGCCACGGCACCCGGCGTGGGGAGCCCGCACACCGCGGCGGGCCGGGCCGGGCCCGAGATAAACAGAGCCTGAGCAAAGCAGAGCCTGAGCTAAACCGAACCCGAGCAAGGCACGGCCGAACCCGAGCTAACTCGAAGCTGATCCCAGCCGCTCCGGCCCGCGGCCCCGAACCCAAAGCAGAGCACCCCCCCCAGCCCCAACCACGGCCCCCGCCCTCCGGCCGAGCGGCCCCCGACCTGCAGGGCGCGCTGCCTTCGCCCGACACCCCCTGCCCTGCCCTGCCCGGCCCGGCCCGGCCCTCCCAGGCCCGGTCCCGCTTACCCCCACGGCGCCCGCCGGGGCTCGGCCCGCTCAGCCCCATAAGCCCCACCGCCGCCGGCCCGGGCCGTGCCGTGCCGGGCATTCCCGCGGGGGCGGCGCTCCGGGACCGCCCCGGTACCCGCCCCTCTCCGGTACCCGCCCCTCTCCGGGACCGCCCCGGTACCCGCCCCTCTCCGGGACCCGCCCCTCTCCGGGACCGCCCCGGTACCCGCCCCGGCCCCGGCTCCGCCCCGCGCAGGCGCACGGACAGCCCCGGGAAGAGGCACGGCACCGTCCCCATTCCCATCCTCGTCCCCGTTCCCGTTCCCATCCCCGTTCCAATCCCCATTCCCGTCCCCGTTCCCATCCCCGTTCCAATTCCCATTCGCATTCCCGTCCCCATTCCCACTCCCATCCCCGTTCCAATCCCCATTCCCATGCCCATCCCCGTTCCCATCCCCGTCCCCGTTCCCGGCTGCAGCCTCCGGCCGGCCGGGGAGCCGCGGTTTTGCAGAGGGGTGGGTGTACCCGCACGCTGGCGCTGCCTTTGTTCTGCAGAAATAAGGGAGCTCCCTGTCCTGTTAGGCCGGGAAAGACCCCCGAGATGCCGCCTGTGGCCGAACCCCACCGTGTTAACCACTTACACAAAGTGCCGCGGCCAGCCTGTTCTCAAACACCTCCCGGAGTGGTGACTCCACCACCGCCTCCCTGAGCAGCCCGCCTAATCACCCCTTCCAGGACGAAGTTTCTCCTGTGTCCAGCCCAAACCTCCCCTGGTGCAGCAGCTTAAGACTCTGTTATGTCTGTGTTAATAATGCTCCGTGCACACACATTCACACAGCTATCTTCCTTCCAAGGTAGTTGTCAAAATGCAGCTGATACAGGGACGTGGAGCCTCAGAACAAAAATGCCGCTGACAGAGTCCGAGAACAAAGGGATATGAACTGTTAGGGACTGGAGTCATCTGCATGCAATCCGTTGCATTTCCAGGCAGAGAAGGTTAAAAAGAGGACTGACAAGGTTTAGGAACTAACTGTAGTTCAGTGAAGCTTTAAATCAAGTTAACACTCTCGCAGCCCTTGGGGGATTTTCTTAATTTCCATAATGTGCAGCATGTTTTTTGCTTCCCAACAGAAGCCAATCAGTTATGTAAGCAAATTGGTTGCATAATTATGCAGATGAAAAAATAAATTTAAGTGATTCAACAGAAAAACATGCTGTTCATTTCACCTGGGACTTCTCTTAACTCGTTGAGGAATACAATAAATTGGCAGAGGTCACCAGCAAGTGGCACTGCCAGATACCAGCTCCATTGCGTAGGCCTTCCCCTCCCACCCAGGCACAGGAATTAATTCCTGCTCTTTAGCTAGGTCTCAGCACTTATTGTGCTGATGGGAGTAGTACTGTGGCTTTATCTAGTTGTGTTAATCCCCATCAGTACCCAGGACACATCCCACAGGCTCAGCAAGAGCAGCACAGACTTCCAAATTGAAAGTTTGTTTAATACCAGATAAAATTATCATCTGAATAAGTTTGTATTTTGACCACTTGTTCCCTAATGGAAGAATAATTCTAAGCATTCTTATTGCTTAGTTCTAAGTTGACACAAGTGGCAATGGGCCTGTTTCCTCTTTGCTCCTTTGCTTCTGTTTTCGTCGTTGGTCTGCAGGTCAAAAAGTGGCACCAATTTCTTGGAGAAACAGTTCCATGACAGGCAATGGTACAGAACTCTGAGACCAAACATGTCAGTATTAATTTTTGATAATACTCATCATTCTAGCAAAAAGTTATGCAGAAGTTAAGACTGAAAAATGTAGACCTGTGATTTAAAAAAAAAAAAACACAAAAAAAAACCCCAACCCAAACTAAAAAACAAACCTCAACCCACATCAATGCAAGATGCATCTGGAGAAAAGACAAAAAATGTGAACTGATCATTGCTTTCAATGTGGCTGTATTTTACTAAGGTGAGGAGTACGGCATTAAAATTTTAGTCATTAAAGTTCTATACCAGGGACATTTAATTTTACTGTTTTTCCTCAAGTGAAACTCGGTAACATCCACTTGAATTCTTCAGTGAACTGAGCACACAGCTTGTACCCTGGCTGTAGCCTCCTCTCCAGTCTGCAGTTAAAACTGGAAGCTGGCCATCTCCACAACTGGGAGTTTCAGCCCAATTTATTCATGAGCATTTGCTACAGTATGTGCTCTGGTGTGGTGAAAAACTGCATAGTCTGACTGATTTCACACTTTCTTAACCTCCTCATGCAGTGTATCATCCTCTAGATTCTTGTAGTAGCTGCAAGATATTAAACTGTCCGTGTCTACTTTGCTGTTCCATTATTCTCCTGCATACCTAAGAATGTTAATTACAGGGATCTGAATAGAATGAAATAATTTAATGACAATACAGACTCTCAGTTTCAATACTTTTATATAAAGAATAAAAAACATTTATTAACATCTTAACAACTCCTTCAAAGTGACCCCACCAACTGCTCTTTATAAAACACAGTATATCAAGCTATTTCCAGCTTCTCACCTTTGTCCTCCGTGTGGGTTAAGAGACTCTCAAAACTATCAGTGCTTTGAAATAACATTGTAGGAAGTCTTCCAAACCACATTATTCTGTTTTAGTTACAAGACACAGCCCATACCTAACAAAAGTAATCTTTCAAAAAGCATACCATGTGATCAGTGAAAACTGAAAAAGGATTTTCCCAGAGGGAACTCTTCATGCATCTAACAACATTCCAAAGGAGCACAGCATTGTCTGCACCCACCTAACCGACCACAGCACAGCAAAGTTTTGCACATTTTTCTGTCTCTCTCTGAAAACAGGTACACATACGTTTTATTTCCTGTATGAAAAATTGTATCAAATTAGTTACTTAATGACAAACACAGAAGTTCTTTAAGCTTAACTTACACCTGGGAAAAAGCAAAAAATATGGATACTGTCAATACACTGAGTGTCTGGCTCCGCAAAACTGCATTGTCTCTGTTGTACTTAACTTAATTCTTTGGAATATTTTTTCATCTTTCTAAGCTTGTTCCCATTCCACAGTGGAGTTTTCTTTTGTTTGGAACATGGAATTTCTGATACCAAAATACCAAGAATGTTACTCAAGAAACCCTTCTGGACTTTTGATAAACTTCAAAATGACCAGATTTGTACTGTATTTTATGTGGACCCACACAGTACAAAAATGTGAAATATAGGACTTAACAGCAAAGTTGTTTAAACTGCCTACTGGTTTATCATGTATTTTATATATATATAAAAATATATACATATATAGGGAGAAACGCTATACAGACAGGAACACCAAAAGCCCTAGCTGTAGCAAAACTTCTGAGCAATGATGTGGGGAGCTTGCATTGCTCGTGGATATAAAACATGACTGAGATTACATCCTATCAGCTGAAGATGATACTCAGGAGATGGAGCCAAAACATTGCAAAAAATTTACACAGTTCCAAGTTAAGCTTGAAGGTCAATGATTAACCTCTGTCTGAAAAATAAAGCAGCATTTGGATTTTTTTTCTGGGGATGATCTAAGTGAAAATTCAAGGTTGCTTATAGTGGAAAACATTCTGCTGTCTCTAGAACATCCCAAGATTTGAAGGCATACAAAGAGAATTTTGTCCTTCTGCGTCTCTCAAACACAGTATTAGCCACATCTGGTATTGCTTACAGAAATGTGGGATTTAGCTGAGGGTCAGATACCCTCTGTCTAATTCCAAGGGAGATTAAGCTACAAAGCATCTTACAAAAAGTAATTAGCAAATATTACTTAGTTTCTCACTACCAGTTTTAGTTTGTTGAAACCTTCCAAAATTGCTCGTCACTAATGCTGGAGTGGCTGAAAGAACATCAGTTTAGATCCCTCACTGGAAACCTGATCACTTCTTACCCAGTCTTTCAGCTTCTGGGCAGCATATACGATCAGATTTGACCAGGTGGATGGCCTTACAAATGGCAGAGCCATCTCCTGGTGAATACCAAGGGGTGAAACCCAAAGTTCGAACTAGTGCCAACTGTGCTTCAGGAAATTTTGAGGTAAGGGGCTTTTAAAGAAATGCCATCTGATTGTTATTACTGAATCTACCATTTTTTTAGAGGGAAGGCAGATGAGATCCTTACAGAAGAATGATACCCGGTGAAAACACAAGAGCCTCTATCCTTGCATTCTTCTGCACAAGTGGCACAGGAGGAAAGTAGTGATCTCGGTGGTCATCAGATTCAATCCTCTCACTTCCAGTAGCAACTCCCAGACACACTGGATGAGCAGTGGTATTGAAAAAGGTCAGTTCCTGGCCCTGAAAAGGGCTCCGACGATCAGATTCATGACAGCAGATTAATGGCATGAATCTCAAGACTAGAGCCTTGAGTGGCAACCTCCCCCAAAGAGAACCACTGACACCTCTCCAAAACTCTCCACAACCATCCAGGACTAAGATCACAGTCACTTTCATGGCTCAGAGGCACAAAGGACACCTGCAATAATGCTGCTGGAAGAGACTTATCCCGCTCCAAAGGAGGGAAAGCTTTTTCAAAAATTGAGGTCTTAAGCCACCATCTTGATCTCCCTCATGATGGAACAGACTTAAAAACACATGGAGTTCTATACCCAAAAGAGCAGAAGTGTTCAGAACAAGAAGCTTTGAAAGGAACGGAGAGCAGGATCGAAAGACCTGTATTCCTGGTACATTTGTGTTTGTGAAGGTTGATACTGGAGATCTAAACTAACACTTCACAAGTGGGGGGAGCTCAAGGCAAGTATTAACTTTGACAGAGGTCCATTTGACTTGCCACAAATTTTTCTGATATGAAATGTGTGTCTGTTCTTACTCATGCTGCAGATCAGTAAATGAAATATGACTTGAGCAATTCATACTCTGAATCTGATTCAGAATTTGCAGGTCGGAAAAAAGAAGAAATCCTAAAGAACAAGGAATGGTAGAAAAAGCTTGCTTGAAGTCTCCATCTCATTATGCAGTTAGTAGAAACTAAAAAATGGGCAAACACACTTCCCTCTAAGAGCATAACCAAGGGAGAAAGCAAGTTTTCCTTTTCAGTGAAGGTATCCATACATACAAATGTGAAGCCACACACGTGCTATTATCAAGATACAACTAAACCTTTATCTGTGAGCAACATGTGTAGACCCTCTCAGTTCTGTGAAGCAAGGTATCCTAAATTAGGCATATTTCAAGTGATTTTTAAGTTATTTTATTCTCACTGCTTTTTATTGGGCTTTTGGAGTAAGGAAATTAAGATCTAAGGTGCACACAAATGGGACAATATCCTCACAAGTTACTGTGAGGAAGGCAAAAGGAAACGTATTACTTCTACAGACTATGAAGCAATGTGGAAAATATCTCACTCAAGAACAGTAGATACACTCAATCAGTGCACTTACCTATACTTGTATCTACACTTACACTACACTTACACCATCATCTGTGGGGAGAAACAAGTTAGTGCTAGATTCTCTGTAAAAAAAAGGTAGGTTCTGAGGCTGCTGCTTCCTCATTATCTAATGACGCCATTACAAAACATTCACATAAGTCAGTGTGACAATTTATATAGTTAGGGAAAAAATTACTTTCTGTGCTACTTTCTGCATTATCATCAATATAAGTATTTAAAAACACAACTTGAGTTTAAAACCTTGCTGTTAATCAGTAAGGCACAGTCTGAACACAGTGGGAACTGCCTTTATTACTCTGTATCATTTTCAACAATGATTGCTTTAACCATTAAAACCCAAAAGTCTTAACTATTTAATGACTACTGAAACAGCCAGACCTTCTCAGCCCATTTCATGTTCTCCTGAAGCCATTTTAGAGCGAATGAAAGTTCTAGGCTGTAAACTTCTTCCATGTTAACATTCATTGTCATATGCTTAAGAAAAAGCTTTGGATCAGATAAACGAGTCGCTAGGATCAGTCTCTCCACTGCCATTTGATAGGAATTGTTATTCTGAACTGTCTGATCTTCACATCTGTAAGGGAATTTTCACAAATAGAAAATTAGGTACCATACAGGCCCTGTGTTTCTTGCCTGACACTATACTGGCAGAAAGACTACAGAAATATTAAAATAAATCCTTGTATTCACTTCACTAATCATATGTTTATTTCTAGACAGATTTTTGATTATTATTCTGAAGACCTAAAAAGTTAGAAAAAGCATGTATTCAACATATTTTACAGTAATGAAAAGTAATGGGCTTTAATGGCAGTGCAAAGCAGCTCTGCCATAGTCTCAGCACATTTCATGAAAAAATGTCTCTGGGCTGGAAAATTCAGTAAAGGAATGCAAAATATTTAATGAACTGGATATAGCAAGAATTCATGTACATGCTTGAATCCAAAACATTTACTCATTTTTGGCATGTAATCACTTTTGGAACAAGTTTGTGCCTAAGTGATATGGCTATATTTTTTTCCAAGAGCAGAACTTAAGTCTTGAAGAAAACAAGCAGAGGTACTATAGCATGCACATGAAAACAAGAGATAAAAAACTTCTCAGTTATCAAGGGAACAAAATTAAGAGATGTATTTATTCCCTGGGAAGGACAGAGAGGAAGGAAGACAAAGTAATGCAGTTTTGAGATGTTCATGCTGATACCCAACTAATGTAGCTTTTCTACGCAGCTTCACATTTTGATGCTGAGCCAGTTAATCTCAGAAAAGGGGGTCTTGAAAAATAAAATTACAGGTATAATCTAGTGATAATGGTTGGTAGTTTAGGGACAAAAGGAAAAAAGCAACAAAACACATTTTAATTTGAAGGTATTCAAGACTCACAGAAAGTGTGGTGGGAAAAGTCCTAAAAAATTTAATATTGAGACATCCCTCATAAAGAAAATTAAGTAAAATGCTTTATGCACTTTTCAAAAAACAGTCAAGAAATGTTAGAGTTGATTTTTGAAAGAATTAGCATTTTGACTCTGCCCTTCTACTCCACTACTTCACCACAACACAACAATCAATATAGCAAGGTATCAAGTACTCCTGGTTTTGAAATACAGTACATTCTTAGTGTGGTAGACACATTCAGTTCGGGAACACAGGCCAATATCACTCTGGAACAACTGCTTCTCTGTTACACACGTGTAGAAATAATAATGATAAAACCCCCCCTAAGACCTACTGTTCTACAGCCACTTCAGAAACAGGGATTCAAAACAAGTTTAAAACCAAGCATTCTCATTCCCAGACAATGGAAAATAAGATCTCTTGTTAATTACACGATCACATGAACAAACACAAACAAAATGGTACATATCTGACAACAAACCTTTTCAGTATTATTTGAAGAGTCTGACTAGTAGTCATTGGATTTTGAATATCACTGGCATTTGAAACAAGAAATATTTCAATGGCCAACAGCATCTCAACTTCAGACAGGTAAGATGGAATCTTCAGAAGTTTGTGACACAAATTTCCCTTCAGCTGTGGGTAGCAACCCAATGATAAAGCACCTGAGAGTAAATGCAGAAACATGAGGAATTAGGACTACCAATACTGAATATGGATCTATGTTCTTCTGTGTGTCACTAAATGTGGAAAAAACCCAACCCCTAACCCTTAATGGATTTCACTATTTCACCCTGATTTGGGAACACAGGAAACAGTATTCACACATAATATTCACAGTTGTAAAAAGTTATTTTTTTCAATGAGTATTATCAGTTACGATTGAAAAGCTCTGTCAGAAGTCAGGAGACACCAAGTGTGTAATAACACAAGTACAACTTAGGGCAGGTCAGACAGAAGCTTTGTTAACCATGACCAAAGCAAGAGAATATTTGAACAGCATCTCCTGCTTTACTCCCCTAACTTCTGTCAAATGATCTCAGCAACGCAACCTATACAGCATTTCAGAGGGGGGGGGGGGAAGGAAAATAAGAGATGAGGAAAACCAGTCATTTCAATGTTAACAAAGAAAAGTATCCATCCCAAGAGGGATGGACTCAGTAGAATGCTAACCACAACTCTAAGACAGAATCAAACAGTAAATAATGTGGCAATATGGAGAGATGGACTCATGGTGGACCTTAGCAGAGTGGCACAACCAGTACTACCTTAGCTCAGAAACGGGGAGTTGAAAACAATTACTGACTATCAGCTTTCAGTTGAAAGGCATTTTCTTATAGTTAGGATAAACTTCTTAGCCAGACTTCTCAAATCTTAAATATTTTTACCACCACAATTCTAAAGAGATGTATAGGGAAATCTAATTTGCCTAGATGAAAAAGTGAAGGTGATGCAATTTTCAACCATTTCAAGGGTTCACATTTCTGAAATTCTGAAACTGAATGTAAGAAATTAATTTTATCAGAATTACATTTATTTCATGCCAGGTAGTCTGCACAGATTATTATTTTCAACTCACTATTTCCTAATAAACATTTTGGTTACAAATAAATTCCTGGCAGTGACACAGAAAGTACTGGTTTCCTTTTTACCCATTTCTCCCCAACATACTGAGATGTTATGAGCATGTTATCCAAAGACTGTAAGGGGAGGATATTGTTTAAGAAGCAACTTACTTTTGTAATAGGCCCTAGCTTTAGACCACAAAGAACTTCTTCCCAAAGCTGTGATTAATCTTCTAAGTAAAATAAAATCAATAGCAATTTTTTTTGAAAGCATGAAGTCTACTGCAGAAGATGAGACCCCAAGGTTCTTACTCTCAAAAGAGGCATTTATCAGCTTGTTAAAAAGGCAGCTGCACTGAGAGACATGTATAGTATCTGAAATGAAAAGAAGAATATTAGCTCCTGAATTAAGTCAAATGCAAATCTAATTGAAGAATCGCTTCCCAATCAGTATCTAAATGAGGATTCTTGCTTCTATCAGCAAAATGGAACAGGGTTGGGATAACATGAATGCTTTATTCATCAAAAGTCTTTTCATACAGTAGTTCACTCACATTGTGACAGAGAAGTGCTAAGGTTCAAGTAATAATGTGGTGCCAAAACCAACAGGATCAGATAAAAATACATTCACTTGCCCAAGTCTATAAATACAATCTTCACCTGATCTCTCACTCTTAAAATTTACACCAATAAAAATCACCCTGGCCCTTACAGTTCTGCTTTTACCCTTACTCTGAACTGTCCCCTTCTTAGCAGGACTGAGCAGCCTTGTATCCACCTCATGCTTCAAAGAACCAGATCCTTTCAGTATTCTCAGAGTAGATGGTCTTCAATCAAGCCCTGCTAACATTCCTAAAAGCACACACTGGCAACAGACTGAGACCTACACACAAGAATCAGCTGAAGTTTCCCCAGTGGAGCTTAAGTAACTATGCATCTCATTTTGAAGTACATATCCAAAATTTCTAAGATAAATTGAGCCCGCAGGAGCACTCAGTTCTTAGCATGGTATGTAAAAGATGCCTAGGTTAGCTGGCTCAGTTACAGAAAGAAATATCCATGAGACATTAATCTGAAATTAAGATAAAATTAATCGTGCCAGTGGTATCCCTATTTTATTTTGTTGTATAGACTCTGTATGATGCTTAAAAATTTAATTGGTCTTTCCTGTTACCCTGTGTAATTGAGTCAATTGGAAAAACAGGACAGTGTATAAACTGTGTGTACGTGAGAGTGTGTGTGTGCAGCAAGACCTGCAGAGTACAACACATATTTAAACTGGCACAACACTCTTGAAAAAAAACAGGCTTGTCTAAAATGATCTTAATTCTTGAACAAATTGTAGGTGGAAAACAGAAAGAACAGTACAAAACCCCCTGCTTAATTTTTAACTCAGTACCTTTTTCTTTACTTACCAGAAGGTATTTGCAAACCTGGTAAGTTCTGCAGAACTTCAAATGCCTGCCTGTACAAACTCTTACTCAAGTATTTGTGCACTAGCGCACATAACAGATTGTGTCGACTGAGGATGTCCATTTCATCACAAGGCCACAATGGTGCATTTGTGGTCCACTCTGACTCTGTGGCAAACAACAGTGCAGTGTTAGTTCTATGAACTGAAACTGCTGGGTGCTGAGACTTTTGGCCGTTAATAATATACTGTAAACTGCAGTAAAACACAAATTTCAGATCTGCATAGAAAATGCAGTTCTAGTTATTAATATTTCATTCCTTATGACAAATGCTTCTCAGATGGGTTCTCTGAACCTTTATATTGTAAGCAACCCCTTTTGTTAAATATCATGGAAGTAAAATGGTCTTTCAGTGGCATATATAAATACGTATGTATCTATGTACATTATAAAACTGAGCAGCAAATTTTAGATCCTTAGTATTAATTTACAGAACACATTCTATCTATTCTTTACACTTCTGAGTTTCTACTCCTTTCAGCAGATCAGAATTCCAAAAAGCCAGAAATAATGTATTATTTAACTGCAGGAATATGGTACTATTCTAAAGCAATTACACCAAATGGGGATACTGTGAGGCATAAAGAAACACTGCATTGACCCAGGCCTGAAATGTTTTGACACTGAATGTCCCCTGGCTCAAAGAAAATCTACGTGGGGCAGGGACGTTTTCCAAGCTGCACTCCTCCCTCATTACAGCAGACTTTTGAGTAGAATGGTGTTACCACACTACTGTGAAAACAAGAGTAGATATTAGTTACAGTATCTCTTATACATATTAAGAATAATAACCAGTTAGATAGATCACATTTGCCTTTGTTGCCGCAGTATTGACTTTATTTAGTAACACAGACCAGCCTGCATCTTATCTGAAATTTGTCATAGAAGGGAACTGTTCAAGTCAAAAACTTACCTCTCAATACCCTTGTCGCTCCATCTAAACTTCCAGAATTAAGAAAGATTTCTGCAGCTTTATTAACAATCTGACATCTTGATGCTAACCTCCCTGCACCTGTAAGTCCTTTCAAGAGAGTAAAATGTATCTGTAGCTCATGCAGTTTATCCAAAACCTTCCTTCCCTAGTGTAAGAGGGAGAAGGGAAAGGGAAAAGGTCAGAGAAAGCAGTGATAACAGTGAACAAAGAGTGTATTTGCACAAAATACAGTAGATATAATTTAATGATACAGGTTTATAAGCATCAGGTCAGTTATCCCAAGTGAGTTGGGGGGGAAGTATAGCAAAATGAAGGGTTTTTTTTTTTCCTATGTAGGCAAAAAAACTCCACCAACCCATTGTTGAAGAGCTCCCAGAACACTATTCCCCATAACATTATTTCTACTATATCATGTTCCTATGCAGTATTTTTTAATATAATTTGGAATTAATTTGTATTTGCTTACTCTAGTTAGTATTTTTACTTTTGATTCCATTCAGCACTACACAATTTACAAAATTCTAAAGAGATCATACAGAGAGTTTTCTTTTTGCAGTAGCTGTATCATGGTTAAATTGAAATCATTACGCCAGCATAAGCCAAAGAAAACACTGATAGTTTTATGCAGGAGAACAATAAACTGTAAAAAGTTTGGCCTATCTGGCCAACAGTATATCAACCAAAAACTTTATCATCAAGATTCCAGGCTGATATTTAGACTGGTTTCCTACAGAAGCTTCATCTTAACTTTTTGATTGTCCTTTTCAGTCAAAAATGGAAGAAAGGTATCAGTCTTAAAGATAATGAAGATCTGACTGATCTAAAATAGACGAAGATCAAGTCAAGGTGGGATACCAAAATAACGTTCCCAGCAAGGCCAGGCAGAATTCAGTACTTGTCCTGTCCAGCTGCACCTTGCTAGTCAAGCAAAAGAGACCAAGCTCCAAACTAGAAGCATTTTAGCTCTTGCTTAGTGGGCGCATCAATGAGGAAGTGGCTTATTAAAAACTGTGGTTTGTGTGAGCACGCACTGTGGTGACAGAACAAAGGCCATGGAGGTAGAGGGCTTGGGAGAAGAGGGAGGTTGACAGAAAATGAAACTCCCTTACTAAGAAGCTCATGTTTTGAAAATGCTTTATGCAAAGGCACATAGACATTGTGGACTGGCATATGCTCAAAACTGGAGACTTTTGAAGCCCTACAGGTATCTGTAACCATTTATCTCAGCATAAGCTATAAAAAAATACTAACATTATCACTGCAGTTAGGATTCAAGTGTGAAGAACCCATCCAACTGAAGATATATGCAGTTGAAGGGGAAAATTACATACCAGAAAGACTCAGATGAAAGCAAAACAGAAACTTGAAAATCTAAGTGCAAACTAGAGACAAAATATAAAATGTAGGATGAACTGCATCTATTCCACCCTTCTGGTAAAAGGAAGGGACACTAAGAAGTGGGTCTTTGTAGGAAGACAGAGAGCATGCGGCTAATAAGCAAAAAAAAAAAATCTCTAAAGGAAGGGCACTCAAAATCCAGTTGTGGAAGGAGATCCTTAACTGAACTAGAACCTCTGACCAATTCTCTGAAATATTGAAAAGCTGGGTAAAAATAAACCATAGCAAAGTCCTGCAAGATAGGAAATAGTTGAAATAGGAAGTGGATGAAATAACTGCCAAAGGAGCATTAATGTTACAGGATTCTCCACAAGTATATATCCAGAAAGCAGTTGCTTGAAGAGCTGTCCCCATAGAAGAAATACTCATGTTTCAAATCTGCATGTTTTTTCAAATACATCTGTTTTATGAACTTTCCTTACCTCCTACAAAGAATATTCTCTTCAGGACCAAGGACCTTACATATTTCCCCCCAGAGAGCTACCAATCATCAAAGCTATGCAATAAAGGGGTTTGGTGTTCATAAAGGAAAAGTGATCTGAAAAGCACATCTAGAGTTTCAGGCAGTCCGACATATTCATAAAATGGCATCGGGCGTGTCCTAAAGCCAAAATTCATGTAGGCAGAGCAGGAAGAGCAAATCCATTACTATTTTACTTTCTAGATCGCATTTTGGACCAAAAAAAAAAAAAAAAAAGACATTGTATCAAGTAGATACTAGCCCATAACAACAGGATTAGGTATTTATCTGATACATATCATGGAGTGAAACTGGCTGAAGAGAGGTAGGAATGGTAGATCCCTGAAGCAGAGATCAGTTTGGGATCTGCCAGTTACGATAAAAATCATTCAGAGCAGAGCCTCCTTTACACTCCCATACAGTCAGCACAGGTTGTCTACAAGGCTATTTGAGGATCTTGGTCAGCAGACTGTTGAAAAGTGGGTCTGATACCTAACATAACATTCTCAAAGAAACAATGCTCTGTTGCTCTAGACATGAAAGAAATCATAGTATCAAAAGAAGCATGTACTTTTAGTAAATCATGTTTTAGAAGAAAAACACTATACGTGCTTTTGACAATTTGCACCTCTGAAACCGGGATGTGAAAATGAATCTCCTTGGAATATTAGGGGTTATGCAATCCAAGTATCTGGATCTCCCTTAAGATGGATCTGGAAAACAGCTAAAATGTATAAATGCATACAAACACTATATGCTGAAGACGACGGCCAAAACCCAAGGCAAACTAAACTCTGCAACGGGCATGTGAGCATTCCCACTCTTCAATGCCAAAAATTTAGAACATCTCTTCTATGGCTAGGAATATCTTAAATGTCCTAACTGCTAAGTTTTGAGGAACAAAAATGCCTAAAAAGGTTCTAGTGCAGTACTACGTAAGTGCTAATGCAAAGACCTGCTCTTCTTCCCTTCAGTCTTACACAGTACCATGCTGTGCTTGCAGCTTGACAGCAACCTGCTAAAGAGCATTCAACTCAACAAGCCAACACTGCAAAATTAATGATTCATCAGAACAGGTGCACTGCCTCTAAACTAAGCACCTCTATCAAATAACTCCTGGGACTTGGCTTGACCCTTAAAACAGATGGAGCAGTGCACAGGTTTTACATAACAGAATTCCTGAAGGTCATCCCCTAAGGACAATAGTACAAAAGACAACTTAATTCCTTGATGCAAACCGGAAAGTTTTCCTTTATGATAACTCACAAAAAACCCAACCTAAAACTTCAAGAGACAAAAGGAAGGAGACAATGAGTGTTTCACTGGTGGTGTATATTATTTCTTATGCTGTCATTTGTCATGTTGCATTGTATAGGAGATCCAGCTTGGTATACACTGCTTCCTTCCAGGAGGAAAAAGGTGAATTTAACATTGAAGTGGATCTTGCTGTGGTGAAATTATGACCAATACTGCATGAAACCTAAGGAGTCTAAAACATCCGGTCAAAAGTCTAGTCTCTTAGCCCTGGCCCTTTGTGATATTTGACAGCAAAGAAAGGACTGTAAAGGGTATTTCTTTGTGATGTCCGAGTTTTGTAAGATTGACAGAATTTATAAACTTAGATTCTATCAAAGAAAAGCACTTCCAGTGGTGCTCTGAGGAACAAGCAGTTCACTAAGAGCAACAGAAGCCTTGCTATGCTGCTTTTCTGTCTGCCTGGCCTTATCCATTCCATTTGAGGCCAGATACAGAAGCACCAGTGCAGGAAATTGCCTGAACTTCTTTAAGTATCACTTGAGTTGTGAGGTCTCAGAATGCAGCATTATTCCCAGACAGAAGAAAGTGACATTTCTGGCAAACAATCCCATCGGCACCTCCATCCCTGGAACATCAGGAAGACCGGTATCCTAACTCAGATTCAACCTCAGCTCAGCAGAATCACAAGCAGAACCTCAACAATCAAATTTCTAGGTTGCAAGACCAAGTTACGATGAGCTCCACAGAAGCCTACAGCTCAGAAAGGCACAGCAAAATGCTTTGATCCAGCTGAACAATTAGAAGTACTAAGAAGGTGAAGATAGAGAAACAGTTTAACATCTAGAAGAGAAATTACTACTTCTTTTTCTTCAAGTCAGGTTCCAATAGTCAGGTATACCTTTGTCCACTGCAGTACTTTGTGATAAGAATACATTACGCTTATTCCAGTCCTCCCAATGAAAAGTCTATCAGCTTCATTATGTTGTGAATTTCTCATTACTAGAAAGAAAAAGGCATTTTTAAAAGTTTTCCATGTAAATGTGGGTTTTAAAGAAATTAAATGCTTGAAAAACACAGTCATTGTGAAAATATTAAATCTGTTTTCTTAAATATTTGCCATTAGAAGTAGTAACTTCCTAAGTCTTAGCACTGGAAATAGGATAAATAACTATAGTCTATTCAGACAGTATTTCTTAGTAAGCTAAGTCATCTATAAAATGCTTGGACATATAATGACATGATTTAGTAACATTATTATTTGTATAGTAAGCTTTACATTATCTGGCAACATGAAGAAATTTTGGTGATTGCAGAACTCAGTATTTACAAGTTTTTCCAACCATGCTGTACAAACTCTGTGATCTCAAAGTAGGGTTGTGAGCACAACAATCTATTCAGATGTGAGAATATTTTTTGTACCATTAGAAAATAAAAATAAACATTTTAAAATGTAGTGTTTATTTAATACTTATATTTTCAATTCCTATTTTTGTGTATGCTTTCTAATGCATTTAATATATTAAAGCAGTGGCACATGTATATAATTTATAAACAAATAAATGGGGGTGAGTGCTCAAAATTTTTTTACTGATAGAGGTGCCCATCAGTTTGGAGACCACTGCTCTAGAGAAGAGTGACTAAGTTCCAAGCTCTGCCAGAATCTTCTCTCTGTGTCACAACTGGAAGCTGTGATAGCTGTTTAGTAATAGGAAAGTCTGTGGTCAGAAAGGTCATGCCACATATCTGGAATAAGTATTCATCACATTCTAGTAGTTAATACAGGCTGAAAAGTATCTGAACCATTCCTTATAAAATGCTTTAATATCCCACTGACACCTCATTGAGCCTCATTAATCTGGGATACAGATATGCAAATGAAAGGACACAGGGAGGAAAGGAGCAAGAAAAACTGCCAGAACTATTAAAACACTAGAAGGTGTTTTGTGGACCTAGCACTTGGAGAAACTCTTGGTTCTTCAGAGAATAAAATAATTCTAAAAATTCAAATTTACTAAAAAAAAAGGTATAAATTATATACATGATGTAACCCTATTCAATGTGTTTTAAAATACACAACTTATATATATATATTTTGACAGCTCAAAATTTTATGTATGCTATTAATAGTGTGACATTTCACATGACAATACTTAACGTTTCCCTTTGTCCTGAGTATAGGCCATTCTTATTAAAAGATCACAAATGTTGTCTTCTCTTCTTGATTTCACAAAGCTCAACTGTTCCTCCTTCAGAATTTTCTTCTAAGTGTGAGCACTATGGATTTTACTTCTACTAGAAAATAGCTTCTATTGTTTAAAGCTAACTGCATTTGCACTTCAAGAAATTCTGAACACTGTAACATAAAATTAACTAATACTCAGAAAACTATGTGAATTAATATTTTATCTCTTTTAAAACTATACAAAAGCTATACAAAGAATAGGGTTGAACAAAAAGCACTTCTTGTATCTTAATTTTACCTGCATCAGCAAAATCACAAAAAGGAACTCCTGGTCTGTCTGTCTCAGAATCTTTGGTTAGTATTTCAGCAATAGATAAAAGTAATTTCTGAAAATCATCAAAACATTCGCATCCAGTTCTTGCATTAAGATACAAAGCTCCGAGCTTGGCCCAATCCCTTTTTTCCTTGCAATACTAAGAAGAAAGCAAGGGATAAAGATAAGCAAAACTGCTTCCAGAACACTAAACAGAAAACATATAGAATTTTGAGAGATACACCTGGGATAGTCTTAGAGCAGAAGAAAGACGGAGATGAAATGCTACTGCCAAGAACCTTCATGTTCATTTGGCACAGTTACATGTTGCCTAACTTGCATGGACTTCTAATTACTTCTGTCCCTAAAGAAATTAAATTAATTTTTTTATGTCATGACCCCAACTGGGGAAGCTCATAACTTATTTGCCCTATTTAAGAACTGGCATTCATGCAGTATTTATATATATAATTTTTTTCTGACATGATGCACGCTGAATTTATGGTTATTTTCTATATGAATTAAGTAATTTACTTGCCAGATCACTTGAGAACTTTGGTGTTAAAGAAGTAAAAAAAAGGTTCTTCCCATCTTATTTCTGTGTCTGGATCTGAGCAGTCTGTGTGATAATATGTAAACTATAATTGTAATTGTAATTACAATTGTAATTATAATTGTAATAATAATAAGTAATCTGACCTTGAATACGAAACACACGTGTCCAATTGAAGAACATTTTACAATATTTTATTCTTTAAAAATCCTGCTTAGTGTTGTCAATTGCAGCCTTTTAAAACTGTGTGGTTTTATACTACATATGAATTCTATCTGCTATATAATATATTAAATGAATTTTTGGTTAGGAATGATGTACTACCACCAACTACAAGCACAACAAATGTAAGGCATAAGAAATAATTGTTTAGTTACAAAATCTTTGAATTAGATGCAAAACCAAGACAAAAACTACAAGTATGTAAACTAAAATACCGACTTCACAGAAAAGCCAAACACAGTTTTCCCCTGCATGTTAGGCCTTCCCAAACATGGCTTTGCATAAAAGTATTTTATCATAAGCTCAATATACTCAATAATAAAGCCCACTAATTTAGAAGGGTGCAGAAATTGCTATTTCTTGTACATTTAAAAGAAGGCATAGTTCAAGTATTCCAACAGGTTTGAAGAATGCACATACTGTACCTGAATTTCATCCACTGCCAAGTTGAAATCAAAAAGCCAGTTCTTTTCAAAATGTCTTTCCTTAAATCTTCCATATGAAAAAAATATTAGTACTTAATTTTAACACATCCTATTGAATTAAACCATGCACTAGCATAAGATGAACAACAAAATACCATATATGCACAATAAATTGATGTGATTTTTAATTCTATTTACTTCACATTATGCTAGCTGCACACTGAAAACACTCATTTACAATCTTGCCAAGGGAATTCAGTAAAGGTATTAAAAAAATAATTGAGCAGAGCTATTTTCACAGAATATATCCCTTGTCTCAGTTGAAGTGTAACTGCAAAGGCACAAATAAGGTTTGCAATCAACTAAGGAAATGCAGAACTGTATTGTAGGTATTTCTGACATAAAATGACAAATGCTAGTCACCTTCAATGGACACATCTACCCAGCGAGATGCTACCACATGGAGATAGATAACCTACACAGGAATGTGCCAACACCTGCAAGTGAAGCAGCACAGCTGCTCAGTCTTCCCAGATACAGGTCATTTCTCACCTTCAGCTGAACTCACATACGTACTGAGGCAACCTGGAAGAACTCACTACTTTGTGAATCAGATTCCTGATACAAAAAGGGATTAAAATTACCTCCAGCATATGTGGTAAGTTGCATTGGTAAAACACTGACACCCATGGCTGAAAGTGCTCTATGGAAAAAGTATGCAAAAGTAGCATATAATTTCTACAGTGCTTTCAGTTGGAATAGTGATGGCTTGTTTTCAGATGGTAGATGCTGCATATTTGGTTTCCTCTAAGAATCAGAGGTATGTTTATGGATCACAAATTTAGTTTCTCAGCTTGTGTGTGTGTGTATAATACAGAAGATACAAAAAAGAAAAAGGATCACAATTTTGTTCAAGTGATGGGGAGGTATCAACAGTTTGGAACAGATTTGACATTTTGCACAGCATAATCCAGCAGTACTTAAAAACTGACCCTCCTCTCTAGCAGTGTTGGCACAAATGTTTATGTAGTCACACCATAAAGGAAACTAGAGGACTACTTCAGATGTAACTAATGTCTTACTGCCTATAAGGGTTATTTATTGCAGAAGTACTGTTTGCTTATGTGGGCATAAATGCTATATTAAACCATGATGTTTCTAATTTGACTAGTTATATAAACTGGTAGCACAGTGGGGAGCAAATTGTAAAATGGTGGCTGATATGGAAAAAACTAATCGTAACTGTGGTCAGAATCTAAGTTTTGACTTAACAATCCTTGATCTTTGAAGCACAGTAGATTGACAACACTTTAAAATGCAATGAGGCATGGTATGGTATTATTTTCATTCAAAATACCTTTCAAAGATTTTACACAAATTTATAAAAATAGACTCTGAAGAAGAAACTAGGCAGATATAATTAGAAAATAGCTCCTTAAAGACATACCTGGATTTTATGTCCAAAACAATACTTATTTCCCAACTGGAAACTTGCAATTGGTGAAGTAACTTAATAATATAGTCAAAATGGTCTAACTCAAGGAACATACCAACATCAATGAGCTGTAATATCAAAAAAAGCAAAAAAAGTAACCATACAAAAAACTGTGATCACTTTATGCATTTTCAGAGGTAAGTGGCAAACAACATTGGGAAAAACATGTCACACTGAATCTCAGTCAAAAAAGAATGGATAAATAAAAACATATACAAAAATTCAGCTACTCACAATAACACTTTTAATATTATTTCAGTATTATTTTTTTAAGTAATACGTTTGAATTTTAAAAGAGGGAACATACTTCAGAAATTCCAACAAGCAGCAGTAGTACAAACTCTTACCTTAGAAAAGGTACGGATTAATGTAGGCACAGCATCTCTTAAATTCAAAGAAGCCACATGCTCAAAAACTTTCAAAAGAACATCTACAGCTGGCTAATTTAGGGGGGGAAAAAGCAGCACAATCAGTTTTGCAACTCTGTTCAATAAGCTTACAGACTTTGTAATAGGAAGTTTTGAATTGCTCCCCTTGCCCAAGGTTTGAGTAACACAGTAAAACCAAACTTACTACTGCAAATGGTATAGTATTCAAAAGAACTAAGAAACTACGAAACAAAGATTCAGAAAATATTACCAAGTCACCTACCAGTGTTTTCATTTGTACAGTTGCATTCAGTATCTGAAATACTTCCTGCAACAAACAGTTCTTGAGCAGAGAAACAAGAAGATCATTCAGCACTTCAGAAGCAAAATCCACACCAGGAATAACTTCTCTGTAATACTGCACAAATATCTGGACTGAAAAAGCAATTATATTAATTTCACTTCGGGTAACTGATGATAACTATTAAAACAAGTTATTTCCTTACATTTTAAATGCAGTGCAACAACCCTTAATTACCAAGATATTATGGGACAGGGATACGGAGAAAAACATGAGAAAGGATCGAGTTTGAACAGTGTTAACCTTCCAAGAGCCAGACTGACTATTCTGAAATACCTCATGTCATTGAGCTGAATGCCATTAAGCCCCAAAGGCTTCAAGAAAGCTTAGCTGATTTGATGCAGCACAAGAAAAATGCACCGGTCAGATTTAGTGTGAGTGTCAAGGTAGTACGGGTTTCCAGACATGAAGCTCTAGGAAGTGAAATGCAGTGTTATTGGGGGATGGTTTTACAACCTGTTGCAGTGCTAGCCTTCCTTGATAGCCTGCTGGTACACAGGGTTACCCACGTTGAAATACCCAGTATTGTACCAGGGGAACATTACAGCATAAGGTGCAACTGAATCCCTGTACACATTGTGCTACAGTTTGAGAAGCTCTCAAAAACTTAAGACTGCTCAAGACAGGTACAAAAGCAATCACTGTTCAGAGGGGAAAAAAAACAAAGCAAAAGAAAAAAAAAAGACCTTTCTGACTGTCAAAAGCTCAGATGGATCTGAATCAACAGCAGTCCCTAAAATGGGTTAATCGTAATTGCTTTCATATATGGTAATGTCTAAGGACTAAACTAAAGCTGTTTGGGTGCAGTAGCAACTCTTCATTTCAAGAACTTCATTCTAAAGTTTTTGAGTTTGTGATGTTTGTTTGGCCAGGGTGTTCAAAAGCACCTTAACAAAATTTGGGTTCTGTTAAATGTCCCCCTGCCCCAATTACGTATTTCTACACTCAGGTCTAGTTACAGTCAGGCTAAGTAAATTTTCTGTGGAAGCAAGTTTCTAATGACCTCCTGAGACAATTGCATATATAAATATCTAGCCTCACTGGGACACTGAAAGATGAAAACATAGAGATTGAATGTATTCAATTGAAATAAGAACTTCTTATTCAATACTGAAGTGGTAACCATTTGTCCCTCGACAACCTATGTTATTTGCTTTAAATAAGCTAAATATCAAAGATACATCAACAGCTACTACTATACCATACCTGCACGTTTTAGGAGGCCTGATTCTTTGATATTAATGTATGTCCTAAGAATTGCCATGCAAATCTAGGAACAAAAACAAACAAACAAACACAGTGAAATGTTACCTCAGTTTATGCCAAATAAAAGAACTACCCACAAACATGACTTCTATTATGAAACAAGCTTTACATTGAAAATGCAGTTACTTCAGGATTAGTATAAGTGTGGCAGACTGTAAACAAGCAGAGAAGGGGAAGCAAAAATGCGAAAGTGAAACATGGGAAGAAAAATCACATGGAATGGACCAACCAAGAAGTCAAAAAATCATCGAGAAATGAAGATGGCAGCACTGATTGTCACAAAGAATCACTCATAAGGACATAGAACAAAAAAGTCCCTAACTTGATTTAATGAACCATTTCACGCCAGACTTACTTAATTTAAAACAAAAAAGAAGTCCACATGTGTTATTTGGTATTGGAAAATTCTTAACATCTTAATCTGCCATCTTTGTGATACTTACACTTTTTGCTCTATCTCTGCAGAGGAAGAAATAAAGACCACTGTATTTAAATCTTAGAATTCCAAGTTAGGGTAAAAACTCGCCCACCCTTTCAGATATCCTTTGTCACCTCTGGAACATTTAGAGTATTTTTGCACAACAATGTAAATAGGTAATATTTAATATTATTTTGTGAAATAATGAAAAAATCAAGAGACAGAGAATGGCCTAAATTAGTAGTTATATTATTAAACAATTGACTCAGGTTTATTTTTAAATGCAACTTCAAAATTACACTGGATCCACTCATGGAGTTTATTACACAATAAAGCAGAAGATAGTGGCTTGTGGCCAAGACATCTTTTTTTTTTTAAAACCATTAACCTGTTCAGATCAAAAAGCCCAAGAAGACAAAAACTGTAAGTCTAAGTATGTTGAATATAAATATTGTTTTTACGTGAAACAGTATCATGTTGTTGGACTATAGTCCCAGATATACCTTTCAGAAAAATCATGTCAAATTTTTGATCATTTAATATATGTGACCTGTGACTTGACAACGGCTTAACTCATTTAATCCAAATCTATAATCCCAGGTGGCTGAGGGCATTTCCAAAGCAAACTTTCACACATGCTTACAGTATGGAAATTAGTTTGCTTTCTCTTGGAATCTGTTTTTTTTCCTTTTTTGGACTGGCTCCCAAAACAAGCCAAGAATGCATCTGGAGCTCTGACTGTTCCAAGTATTAGTGAAATTGCCTGGAAAACCCACTTGTAGTAGTATTTAATCATGGGACATGTTACGTTACAGTGATAAAAGAAAACTAAATGTGTTATTCCTTTACAGATTCTAGAAGGCATCAGTTGATTTAGTTGTTTCAATTTTACAAGCTGCAACTGCACCTACAGACCATGTGAAAATATGAGAATCTCTAAATTTTGAGTTAACGGTAACAGACTTTGAATGAAGGTCCATGAAAGAGATGATTCCTGTTTTCAAAAGGTGGTATAAATCACACTATTCTGTCATCTATCAGTTGATTCCATGACTCATTTAACATGACAATTTAATAAAAACCATAATAAAGGACTGTATCTTATACAAGCAACCAACTGTCCAGTAAAACAGGGTCCTACCACAGTAACAAAGAGGCGCTTACTCAGAAGAACAAGCACAGGAATTTACGAAATCCTACAGCATCTTCCAGTCAGTGTACACTGTGATGTTTAATAAGAGAGAAAACCCCATACTGCAGCCTTTTGCTTAGTGAGATCAAAACCAGGATCCTTTTTACAGGAGATCCTGTTTATGAAGCCTGTGTACTCTTTAAGATGCACGGTCCCTATTAAATGTGGCTGAAACTGACCAACAGGTTCAAAAGTAATTTAACGGCAGTTAGTAATAAAAGGACAGTGTAAAGTCTCCTTTCTTGAGGAAGCCAGATTTAAAAAACCAAACCAAAAAACCACCACAACAAAAGCATATACCCAAAGCTCTGAAGTCGCAAAACAACACTAACGAAGGTAGAAATCTTGTTATTTTATACTCCGTTTGCTTCCAGTTAGAGGTTCATAGGATCAAAGAAAGTATAAAATCACAAAAAGTAAACATTTCTTTAGTGCATACAAGTCCAAAAAAATGAATGAATAAGGCACACAAAACTAAAATAAAATCAGATAGGGAAATACAGCTTGCATAAAGACATGTTTTCAAACCACTTATTTCACTGTGCAATTGTTCGCTGTGCTACACTCTGAACTGTCATTTGAGCAAAACAATTTACTCTATTATGCCCACTGTCGCTTGCCCTTTCACTGAGCGCCACTGAGAAGAGTCCAACTTCATTTTCTTTAACCCTCTCTCCCTCAGACACTGATATATATATTGTTGAGATCTGCCCCACCTTTAAATACTTTGGGGAGTACTTAAAACACAGTCTTACTAGTTTTGTTTACTTTGCCTAATGCAAAACAGATTTCACTGTTTGAAATTAAGGGCATCTTAAAAACAAAAATAAAACTGGTAACTTGTACAACTTGCTGAGCTCAAGAATATGCTGATTTTCAAAACGTATGATATTTTTATAAATTAAATCACTACTGTGTTGTGTGATGAACCACAACTGTAAAGTGTTAAATACGAGAAGTTTTGCCTTAAAGCATCAATCAGTTACTTAATAAAAAGGAAAGCATATCCATTATGGGGAAAGGTGTTTCTGGTAACAATCACCACTGAAAACACAGCATAAGCATGCCAGCCTGCATAGCAGTTCCTGAAGAGATTTATTTCTGCTGTATATGACTGGATGACTTTGTTGCTTCCTTACCTGTTTTCCATTTATGTACTTTGGTGCCACCATGAGGTGCCTGCCCTATTATAATTTTTAAATGGACAGGTCCAAAAATACAAATAAATACAAAACGAAAAAAACCACAAGGTATACTTTGAGACTACCAAGAAAGTTTGGCTAGATTTGGTGGGCAGAACAGTAAAAATGTGCTGGACTGCTACACCACAAGTAAAATCAAATAGAATGGATTTTTAATAGTTTCAGGCAAATAATTCTTTAACATGCCTGCATATAATGAAGCATTACAAACCACTGTAATTCATACAAACTACCTGAAAATTACTAATATTCACTACAGCCTGCCAAAGATAATTTACAATTGAGGAAAAGGGCAAATGTCCCATGCAAAACTACTCTCAAATTATCTTAGTGTTTTTAAGATGTCATATAAATTTTCAAAGGGGTTACAGAGCACTAGGAAAAAAATAAAGCAGCTTTTTTTTCCAGACATAAAAAAGAATGGAGAAAACATTAAGAAAAATAAAACTGAATTACACTGATGTATTCTAAAAATTCTGATGCAGCATATTTAAGCTATCAAGAAGATGGATAAGTTCCTTTAGATGTTACTTGGTTTTTAGCAATTATGTCTAACAGGTTCACTGCAAGTTATTTTTTACATTTTGATTCTGAAATGTCTTACTTACTGACACTAAGGATAAAATGGCACTCAGACCAATAAGATGATAGATAAAAAATAAATCTTGTAAGACCTGATGAGGACAAGGTTAGGAATTTGTCTTTGTTTATTTGTTTTGACATTTTTGTTTGCTTCCAAGTGACTTACAAAACCACCTGAGTCTTGGTTTCGTGCAGCCAATTCCAAAATCTTATTACGTGACTGCACAATTAGCTTGCCATGCACAGTTCTTTGAACTCTTACAGACTCATAATGTCTCTGTTAAATGGTTTGAAAACAGATCTACTTTGCCCATCACTGGAAAACTACTTCTGCTTGCAAATATTATGAGAATTGCTGCTCCATTTAAGGAGATTACAGCATCCTTAAACAAACATGCCCATATTGCACAAAACATTCAGAAAGTCATATACCATAGATAGCTTTAGACTTTAACAATACATACAAAGTTTTTGTAAAGGTTTGCTGAAAGTCTCTGATGCTCAGGATAGAAATGTCTCAGAATCTGTGCATTCTACTACTCTCTATCCACATAGCCTAATTCTTCCTCTTTTGCTGATGTTTGTTCTCTTAAAAAGTCTGCTAGTTCAAAATTGAACCATGTTTTAGAGAAAGAACTTTGAAAGACCTTGAAAGAATTTCTGAACATTTTTTCATCCACTGATCTCTGAAATTTACTCCCTTTCCATATATAAATAAACAAAGGAGATGATGTTTTGCATTTAAAAAGTGTTCACACTTACAATCTATTCCTTACTTCAATAAATCTTGTTACCTTTTCATCCCCTTGTTCAGGAACATGACAGAACCAGCATTTTGCTCTTACACACCCACGTGAAGTCATGAAATAATATCTGCAGTATTTACGGGGCAAGTGAAGTGCACTGAGGATCTGCTGGACTGAATGAGAAGCCTGAAATAAAATTAAAACAAGCAGAAGACACTAAACAAGTAGTATTTTTTGAGGCAAACATGCTCGGGTTTTTTGAGAATTTCAAAATATCTACAAATTATAAACAAAAGCAAAAAAAAAGTGTCATCTACAATTAAATCTCTGAAACAACTCTCATCTCTATACTGTATTTGCAGCATTTCAAAGTGGACAAAGACCAATCCCTTGTCCTGTCGTTTTAGTGTCTAATACAACAAAAGCCCATCTTGAAGACCACAGACATAGAGAATGCAAGAACTGCTAGATGAGACAGATAATGAGTGGAGAGGAGGAGGAGGAAGAAAGGTGACAAGCTCCTGCATGGCTGTAAGAATTGTGAGGCAACGATTTCCTTTACCCTTTTTCAGTGCCCAGCAAAATGGATAAGGCAGGCTGTCTTAAACATGTGAAACCTTGCCTGCTTTTCCATTCTACAAAAATGATAAAGCAAAAAACATTTTTTAATTTTGCTTAAGCTGAGAGTAAAAAAAAATGTAAAAAAGTGAATAGCAGTCTCCTCATCATTGATTTTGTTCTCAGAAATTGTAGTAGTGACATCTTTAAAGGTGTAGAAAAATAAACATGCATAGATTCATAATTTCTGTCTCAATATATGGAGAACTGTTTGAATATCCGTAAGAAATTTAGTGCCAAAGGATCAGAAACCATCAAAGATCTATTAGCTCACAACTGCATTTTTCTCCATCCTCTGTGGCTCAAAATCTTCACAATTCTTCAATGGCCGTAAAGGACTTTTTTCTGAAGGTCTGTAACCTAAAAATTAGGATGAGGGCAAAATAAATGGATCACATAATAAAAACGAATCATACTAAAACCATTCTAATATATCATATTTTCCTTTATATTTATAGTTCCTCCAAGTCACAGCAATGATTAATGAAAATTTGATTAACACAGTCTAAAGGCAGTAATTTAAGTCACACTTTTCTTAATTATCCTAAAAGTGAGACTTTACACAAACTTCAACAGTAAGCACATTTAATTTAAAAACTTCACTACTTTATCCAAGATTCCCAGTCTCTAACTTACAGAGATAAGAAAAGAAATGGAATAAAAATATCCCGAAGTTTTAATTTCAAAAGGAAAAATAACCCACCCACTTTATCAGCAATCTTTGCATTCCAACATCACTAGCCATAAATTTAAACCATTTTTTTTCAGATTTGAAAGAAAGCCTTTCATATTCTTATGTTTTAAGCAGTGCAGTGGCAAGCTTAAGCCCAATGTAAGTTACTGGTTTCTTAACCATAAAACTTCGTTTTAGAACTTTAATTATTATTGAATAACAGATTTCTTTCTTTGAAAAATGAATAATGTTAATGGAAAAGTTCAAATTTTTAGCTCCATATCTAAAGAGAAATAAGAGCTTTTGAATGCCTTGCTTTCTAGGCTTCCCATTTGGCCCCTTCAAAGAACTGGGTGTTCAAAAGACAGGGTGCCTAGTCCCTTCTGACAAACTCTAGTTACTGAAGAGCATGCAATAATGAATGTTCTACTAGAGACTTGCACGAGGTACGTGGTTCTTATTCTGCATGTCTTTCTAAACAAATAGGGCAATCCCAGGATAGGAAGGAGAAACCTAAGGTAGAACAATTAAATATTTAATGTTACCTACTGTCACAGTTGCAAAACTTTGCGCAGTGATGATGGACAATGTAATAAATTCAGGACTGGATACCTTTAGTGACAAGACTGAGAAAACAGCTGCAATAAAATGCCACTAGGAACTTGATCTCAGAAGTCTTTCCTACAAATTCTTGTCATCCCCAAAGCCTAGTTTCCGACCAGGTCCTTTTCAAGAGTTTGTAACTCTTTCTGCTGACTGTAGGTCAGACTTGTAGGGAAGCAGGCACTAAAGTGAAATAGCAATCCTGCCTGCACAGTTCTCACAATAAATAGTTGTTTTGCCCTGTCCTAGCACCAAAACTCTTGCTTTTGCAACTGTTTCAAATGATTTTAAGAAGGAAGATTTACAAGAACTCTTCCGAAGATGTATACGCTTTTAAGGCCAACGACATGAGCAGTTTCAAACAACTGGAGTCTGAAGACATATTTCACAGTTGCTTTTTATAGCATCTGTTTCTTGCACTTCCTGAAAACATTGTTAAATTACATGATGATAAAATCACTTTACAAGCTCAGACTGGCAGCAGAAGTTGAAACTAAGCGAGAACCTCTGTCACTTAATTCAAGAAATCCACGTTTATAAATATCCATAATAATCAATAATTCTAAAAACATTAACTCCCAAAGCAGCTGTTGCAAAGAAACAGAATACAGTATCTATCCATAAGTAATCAATTCCTCTTTTTCTCTATCTTGTATACTAAATAAACCATGCATTTATGTAAGGCTAAATGTCAGATTTGTTATGTGCAGTGACTACAGTTCCGTTACATTATTATTTCCCTGGTGGCAGAGACACTGAAGAGGTATCTGTCCCAGGCGTGAAATATACTGAACATGAAGTGCTATTTATTAAATCTACATAATTTCCTTGATCCCGTCTAGCAAATGCCTCACGAACATTTGAATTGGCATAAAGAGCAAAGTTCTGACCTTCAGCAAGGTGGGTAAATCACTTTAGCAAGTTTGGTTAACAACGACCAAAAAAAGAAAACCTGCAGTCACGTTCTCTGACCACAAATAGAGAAAAACAAGTTACTTGCTAGTGACACGGTTCAAATGCAATGTGTCAACCTAAGAATGCAGACAATGCTGTATCATTAAAGTATCTGAGAACCATAAATACCAAGACAAAATGATTGCTATTTGACCCTACCAAATAGAATTCTGCTAAAAACCCAACCAAAACCCCTCACTAACCTATCATGTCAGAGCTTGCAGTTTTGCTTTTACATATGCAAACTAAAATTCCAGCCAACACCTTCAGGAAATGAAGATAATCTGAGATTTTATAAGTAAATAAAGCACATGAAAAAGTAAGTTCTGGAGCATTCACCAATACAGCATACAATACCATTTGTCCAGGATTTCATCATTGTAGCTTCACTGAAGGTATTTACTTTTGGGTCATTCACTGGTAATCCTGATAGCAATTCACAGTTCACAAGATCTTTGTATTTACAGTCACTGTTGAGTATTAAAAAAATTTTTTAAAAATTCTTTAAGTAAACAGGTTTACTTGCTGTAAATTTAAATAGCTAGCAATCCTAGCACCTTTACTTTCATTACTCTCATTGCCCGGTCCAATATGATTATCTGAGCTGAGATTATTCAACCATATGAAATTCAATAAATAAGTAGAAAAGACACCTGTGAACCACGTTTGCTTTTTTCCCTCGCTATGCTGACAGGAAAACTAAGATGACTTCTGTCATTTCTGAAGAAGCATCTACTTTACCATAGTCTGTTATGTAATATCTGCCAAAGGAATAAACCACAAAGCTTTTGAAATTATGTTTGAAGAGCCAACTGTTTTCTTTCCCAAAAACTGACTCTACTGGGCAGAAGATTTAAGTGGTTTCAAAGGGAACTCCAATTAAAAGACTGTTCTGCCTTTAATTATTCTCAAAAATATACATTCAAGATAATTAAACTAATAAAATGTAATGTTTTCAAAAATAAGCTTAAAATATTTCTAGTAAAATATCTAGTAATATCTTTTTTATTTGCAAACAGCCACAGGAAAAAAATAATTCCCTTTTATGAGATCTTCACCCTGGCCCTCTTTCAATTAAGAATCCTGGTCCAGTACAAAGGACATTTCAACCTGTTTCCTCCTCTGGAGACAGAAGCAGAGTTGCTATCCCCCTATGAGGGGTACATTCTAGCTATTTAATACTTCTCATAGCAAGGATAATTCAAATTGTTCCTAAACTGCAAGCTGTTTTTAACACAATTTGAAATGAAAACACTGTGGCAGAGAAGAAATTCTAACTAATAAACCCAAATTCTTCCAGATCAATCTTTATTTTTATTCTAGGCAATGCATTGGGTTGGTTTCCAGAAGGAAAAAAAAAAAATCTGCATGTTTTGTTACTCAGAATTTTCAAGTTAACATGTAAATTTTTTTTACACTTCCTTGTGATGCAGCCTCAGATCTGACACAACAGGATTTTCATAGTAGCTCACCTTCAGGATAACAATCTCCAGTCTCTTTTTAATCTAGACATGAAACGACACACAATTTTGCCAGGAACTCTAAATTAGAGTTCTGCAATAGATTTCTTTTTTTAAGAAACAGCATCACTAGAACTGGAGTTTGCTAAATAAGAACAGCAAATATGTATTCTTCTAGATGAAACTTTGCAATGGTAACTTTTTGAGTAAAACTACAGAAAACAGTTTGACTCCAAATGAAGGCCTCTTCTTTAACCACAGAGTACTGCATTTCACCTGAAGTAGTGAAGTAATGCAGAATCATTTCCCCACACACATTTTATCCAGCATAATCTATGTATTCTATAACATAAAGAAGTATTTATGCTACTAAGGTAAATTTAAGTGCTACTTTACCATGAGGAGGAGCTTGAAGCTTTCTAGTGGATTATTGAAAAGATGCAGTATTTTCCATTAACAGACTACTGGCACATCTCACAGCTGTCACAGAAATTTGACTGGTGTTGGAGAAAAAGTAATGCTCTCTTCTATGTCAACTAAGGTTTCTTGATTATTTTGAAAATTACTCTGTGTTCTGGTCCCAGTCAGGACAAGGTTAACTCTTGCAGTAGCCAGGAAGGGGCAAGGCAAGGACAGGGACATTACTCTACACCACTTTTGTTATTACTATGGTTGCTGCTACTGCTAGTTTTATCTCACTGCTGTTTCCAGTAAATTGTTTTTATCTCAACCCATGATCTTTATCGTTTGTCCCTCCAATTCTCCTCTCTGCTGCAGTGGGAGGGGAGGAATGAGTGAGTGGCACGTGGTTTGGAGAGTCCCGGTGGGAGCTATAAACTGGGGAGCACCATTCCTAAACCATGACACTTTGAAATATATTTCTCTTCTAACTACTGAAGTATTGCATCTTTTAGGTATACTTTTTCTACAAAACTAATTCTCCTTCATTTTTGGACTGCTGTGGAATGGAAGTTTCTTAGTCTGACACTAAATCAGGCTAAGAAATAATGTGTACCGTGAACACTGTAAACACAGCTTGAAGCCAGCAGAACAGTAAAGCACATCCTTAAGTCCACAACGTGTTTTTAACACACCTTTTCTACTGCTGTACAAATATTTGTCAGCCTGAATTTGAATGTGATCTTTCCATTCTTTCCTAAATTGAGAAAGTCACAGGAGGCAGAAAACTTAAACTTTCACTGATTTATTATTTTTTGATTTTGTTAAGTTCTGATAAGTGCTGTTGTGGCTAGAAATGTACCTGAAGTTGTACTCACCGTGGGATACAAAGGTGAGACACTGTGATAAAGTGGATATATTTTGTCACCAGTCAGAGGACAAAATAATCTCTATTGTTCTGTCACATTATGACTATATTTGTCCTGCACTTTTACAGAGTGAAATTATATTATTTCAGATACTTATTTGCTTCATCACATAGTAACAATAGCACAGAAAAACTGAATTAAATACTGATGCTGTTTTGGTAAAAACACCACTTTTCATTTGTATAGACTGGTGAACACCACAGGTTACATGAAAGACACAGAATATATACCTTTCGTCAGCCTCACTCTTATTTTCTTGTTTAACATCAGGTACTCCATCTGCAAACTTGAACTGTGAAGATATTTAAAAGTTATTTTCAGGTACAGCCAAGCACTACTAAGCCTGTTATACTTTACTGTACAGACTTAAAACTGTTAGTGATTGTTAAAGTGTGATAATACAGTCTTGACTGTAGAAACTCTAATTTGGATTGTAGGGTTACTCTTACAACATCTTTTTAAGTGAACACATTGCCATTACGCTCTGTGATCTTTAACATAGAGATTGTTAATTGTAAAAAAGGCAATTTGACTGTCTTGACTGCTCTGATCCCATCGATAATCCCAGAAATTTTTAGGCCTACTGCCCAATTTTAGCTGCGCCAGGCAGATGTGTAAAAATCCAGGAAAGACATTCCATCAAGTTTGATGAAATTTAAAGCTGTACTGGGAAGAAATTTAAGGCTTTTGCTCAGCTGTATACCATGATGTATAGTTAAAAAAAACCCCAACGATATGGAGAAAAAAGACAGTGCCAAATATATTTGTGGGTGAGAATCTGGAAGAACTAATACGTAACAAATTCATGGAATCCTGGCTTTGTTTTGTTTATGATTCATGGAAGTAACTGGAACTTCACATTCTATCACAAATTTATGACAGCCAAAGAATGAGACGGATATGTTCTTGCTGGATTTTCAAACTTCATGTTATCAGTTTCCCAAATGCTTTTAGTGTTAGTTTTTGTCCTTCTCACAGGATTATCAATTGGAAAAGTCATCAAAAAAGCAAAACCCAAAAATCACCCCAAATGGTAGAGTACTTGCAACAAGTGTTCTGCCATTGCATTTCCTCCCCAGGTCTGCACAGCTAGTATCCTGTCCACATACAGAACAGGTTTAGGGCTTAGCACGTATTCTGTGGTTTCAGTTTGGCTAAATTTGAGGTTTGGCTGAGATTATTTGTATTCAGTGTTATCCACTACAGCACAGAAAGGTAAACAGTAGGTCAATGATTTTTATGAAGACAACACTGTGAAGAAACCTAACTGGGACTGACCTAGCAATATTGCAACAAGTACTACACCTTCAGCAAACTGTACTATTTGACAGACCTTTTTAGTCTAAGAGGTGAGGAAACAAAGTGGTGCAGTTAACTTTGTGAATCAGATGTTAGCAGCCCCAATTCCGTTTGCTGAAGGAAATGTTTCTATTCTTCTAAATAATGATTTTGAAATGGAGACTGATTCTCTGCTGTTTGATTAACTTCTTAATTACTTACCGATTTTTAACCATGTGGATTTTACAGTTTAATTTATCCAGTTAAAACCACTGGAAAACAGTAAATGCTATCAGCAGCTATGAGTGGCAGAGAGATGTAAATTCCAATCCCTTATTAAAGAAGTAAACAGCGTAAAACTTCAGCAAGTCTTAAAAGATCTAGACTCATTATCTAGAGGAAGGACGACAGAGAGAGTAGAAAGGTCAGATGGAGTCAGTGAGCAGGAAAATGGCTTAGCATTCCCTGTGAACTGCCAGGAAGTCAGTACATTAACGTAATGGCCCTTTTGTCCAAGTAACGAGGCACAGAATGACCCTCCCTGGATGCATGATGGCTGTGCAGCTCCCCAGCTTTCCAACACCACCCCATCCTTCAGACACTCTGTGGTGAAAAACATTTGACAGCAACTTTTAAAACTAGGTGTGTTATGCAAAAATGTCACATATGCACAGTAGTACTTTTAGGTGTTCACTGGAACAGTAATTTTCATACTATTCTGGTACAACATCACTCTAACAACTGATATAACAGTATCTTCTTTCGTTTCAAATGTGAAGATGAATTATTTGTAACAAAAAAAAAAAATCAAGTTCTGTTAGGCAAAAATTACATGGTCAATGGCACAGAAATCTATGAAATGCTAATATTCTTTTTATTACAGGAAATTACAAATTTTGTTGAAAAAACAGCATTAGTAATTAAAATTATGCAATTATGTGGACTATAATTTCTTAAACTATTTAAAGAGAGAAAGCATAATTTCTCAGTACCTTTTGATTCATGTCAAAACTCTTCAAAAGTTCATCTAGTTTGCTTGGTTGACCACCTTTAAGAAAGTCCTCAGTAAAATCTCCCAAAGGACTGTTTCCTCTGGAGGAGTTGTGGGTTATAGTATCTTCAGCTGAAAACATATAAACACATTGCTTTATGTGTTTCCTATGCTAAATATTGCAAAGTTTTAATACTAATGACATTTAAGAACTCCTAGGACTTCCTAAATGTGAAATTTATAAGGAAAAATAATGTTTAAGGCAGGAACCATTTCAAACAAATATGAAGCTGAATCTGCAATTAAAATTCTATCCAGGCTGTATGTACTGTAATGGTCCCTGTAGAACAGTACAACGGATTTATTTACAGAATACAGAATTCAGTATTTTAGAAATAAATTCGGTTAAGCTTTATTATTAAAACCAAGCCAAAGATATGTGTGGCAATTTGTTAAGCAAGAAGACTTAGTGTTTGCTAGAAAAGGGCATAAGTTCATCAGAATGACAAGATGCAACCCTGAACTAAATATAGATAGCTCTGAGAAACTCCAAACTCCTGTAATATAGTAGACTCAGTAAGAATTCAGTGTCAGGGAATTTCAGCACCTTTTGCAGATGCCACAGGAAATGAGTAAGACACCTAACTGCAACTTTCTGAAGTAGCTGTTTATGTACAACAGAAGAGTTCTGCATCGAAAAGAAATTCACTACTGAATCCCATGAATGAATTTCAACTGCACTGTGCTGTCCAGATGCAGGAAGAAAGAAATCAGATTAATATTGGAAAGGCTTTTACCTTATAGTGACTGATCTCTGTATGATCACCAGTACAAGACACCTCTACCTGAAGACAACAAACTAAAGACTTCCACTTGAAAGGTAAAGAGGACTGATGTAATCCAGAATACTTTAACTGTAGTCTTTTTTAAGCTTCTTAGATGGTGAAGCCACTGAGGCAAGCAGCCATGACCTCACCACAGAACACAAGACACCAAAGCAGTAACTTATTTTATTTGCAAAGAAGTGAATTATTTACTAAATAAATTCTAAAACAATACATAAATAATCTGCAGTTAGAAAAATGAGCCACCTTTCTTTTGTTCTGTGCAGCTCTTTTTAAAAAAATCATATATTAAACATAAGCTACCATGTGCACATTCATCTAAGAGTGTAATGCAATCCTAAGTTTCTCAGACCTGAGAAGAAGGACTTACTGAAACCTTTAATTTAAGCACCACAAAAAGAACCACACACTTTAAGCCTCAAACTTCCATGGAACATGAAGTAAAACCACCCAAAAAATGCAGAAGTTACTAAATAGTACAGGACTTGCTCCCAGGTTTGATTTCAATCGCCTCAGTATTGCAGATGCCATGGCACAGTCCTCTCTGGCTCTTTACAGCACCAGAGGCCGAATTGTACACTTCCTCCCTACTACTCAGGAAATTTTTGGCTGTTTCTTCACATCTGAGCTCTTAAAACCTCATTACCTTTTATTCTGCCTTCTAATCCCTGAAGCCTGAAACCTTCACTCCCCCAAGCAGTCACTAGTCACTCCTTTCTCTCCAGGAGGCTACATCTGCCCCAAACACCCTCTCTACAGGAACATGAATCATTAATGTGGAAAACCAGCACAAGAGGTATTGTCACAGACACCTTTCCAGCCTGCAGCAAAATGAACAAATAATGTCAGAATATTAGATTAACAGCAGGCTGACAAACTGATACCAGAAAAGGAAATACCATGAACCTTCAAAATCAGTCTCCACACTCTGCGTGTTCACTGTATCAGTAATGGGCTTCTGTTCTAAGTCAAAATCCTGTTTCTCCAACATATCTAATAGAAACTTCCACAACAAATATACCTTGAAAAGTAGGTCTGGTATGTAAGCTGTAGAAAACAAACCAAATCACATTCATATGCTGCCTAGCTGAACCGTTCTGCTTTAAATAGGAAGAAAAAAACACACTGTCAGAAGTAGCCTCCTCTTACTAAAAAAAAAAAAAAAAGTGTCCTTTAAAATCAAAACAGTGTCTCAGAGGAATGGGCATAACATCCACAAAAAGACAAAAAGGACAACCTGGAGAAAAAATGGCTTACAAAATTCTGTGTGCTGATGAACACAAGCAAACAACCAACTGTAACTGTGAGCCAGACTCCAAAGCAGTATCACAGCACTCAGTGTCCCACTATGACCTCAACACCTCACAGAATTCCTTGCTTAAAGTATCAGAGATGTCAGAAAAACCCACTATCAAACACACAAAAACCCCAAGCCCCAGTACTACCAACAGAAAGTATTACAGAGAAGTAGATCCCCGTATGACTCAGGTTTGTACCATTTCAAAAGATGTATATTTTATACGCATTAGCAAACAAATTGCTGCTATAATAAAAAGATATTCCAGAAACTGACAAGTTCCTCTTTTTAGCAGAAAGCCTAGGTTTTGCCACAAAACAGTTTTGTTGTTACTTTCATGTTTTGATTACATATGAAAAAATTAACAAAGACTCTTACCTTTTAGCACCAAATCACAAGAATTTTCAGTATCATTTGATATTCCAGATTCTTGCATGCATCTGTTTTGAACAAAAAGTGTATTTAAGATTTCCATATTGCACAGAATGAATCTACCAGTTATATGAAATTAAAGTTCTCAGTAATACTTTTAGCTACGGACAGAATCCTTACAAACAACACAAAGACTGTTCTTATCTTTTGGCTTTCTTATGTCCATCCCTACATGTTAAGTAAAATCAAGACATTTCAAATCCCAAAATTTTCAGTAAAAGATCATTATCTCATTTAATCTTTGCATAAAATAGTGAGAAAGGAAAATTTCTCTTTATAGCAAATTATGGAAATGCTGTGCCAATGAACCAATTTGTGAGTTTCTACAAAATGGGATTTATAGTATTTTTATATTCAAGACCAAAGTAAATTTATATGTGAGATCATGTGCATAACAATGAATCTCAAAGAGAGCAAGAAAAACATTTGTTCATAGAAAGATACTTCACCTATCTCAAAGGCAAGTTGGGCAAAAGTAAATATTTCTCCTTAGAAAAGCTCAGAAAGTAAAAATACATATTAAACTATTATACATAGAATACATAAAACATCATCATGATCATAGATTTTGGAAGCTCATACCCGGTGAATGACACCAGGTATAATGACAGCAACCTATGCAGTCAAACGGAACAAAGAAAATTTGCAACAAGCTAGTGGAAAAGGTTCCACAGGACACGTAACTTGGAACTATACAAACATTCAAGCACAGACATCAAGTATATATATATATAACGTTAAGAAGCAGAGTTTAGTAAGCTACAGCAAGTTTGCAGAGATGAGAGGGATTGTTATTATTATTAGAGCCCTTTGTAAGCTTATTTCTTCTCTCTCCCATATTTTATGTGAAATGCAAAGTTTGAGTCATTTTGCCTACAACTACTGGCTCATTTTTGCAGAACTGCAGTGCAGTTGCAGAAAGCTGTCATCTTCACATACATTGCTTAAAACCGAAAATACTTTACAGCATCAAGAGACTGAAATCTTCATGTTCAAGTCAAAGGCCACTTTTCCTAATCTTTACCACATTCTGCTAATTGTGCAGAGTGTGAAATAGTTACGGAGGTACTTTGTAACTTCTTGTAAAGAAGGTGCCTAAAACACACAGAGAAAACTACATTTATTACAGTACTTGGCATTTGCTCAACAGCCTGACAAATCTAGGAGTACTGACAGAGCAAGAAGTCATCAACACATTTTAGAGACGTAGAAAGGGAGACAGACTACATCATATCAGAATGTGGGTGCTTCTGAGTGCTTCTGGTGATTAAACTAATCCCTCTTTACAGCCCAACTTACACAAACCATAGTGTTGCTTGCTATTTTGCGTATGGAAAATGGGTTCAAGTGAAGGTTTTATTCAAAAGGAAACCAGTACAACAACAGTCTCTGAAGAGCAAGAATGGCTGCTGATGCGCTTTCAGGAGCACCCACTGAACATACTAGAGTTCTGTTGGAACAAAGTAATACACAGGATGCATCTTAGGTGCACAGATTCCCTACATGAGAGGAAATAAATACCTCAGATGATTGATTCAAAAGCCTGCACTGTTGGGAGTCACCTAGGGGTAAGCAATAGAAAACAGCAAACAGAAGTATATGTCAAAACTGAGTTTCACTGCCCCATTCAGGCCACAGGCCAGAACGTTTTCCTGAGGACTGGCAACTAATGCCTGGAAGTGACCAGCACTCACTTTTCCCTTTATAAAATGCAAGCACCAGAGGAGTGACAAGTCCTACTTATCCTAAAGGTTAGAGCATTGTAACTGAATCAAATCATTCAGGACATATGCACACATAGCCTTTGGGGAATCTTCCTGAACAAAGAGACAGGACCTGTTTGTTCTACTTCAACCTACTTGTTCAAAGATATCAGTTCTGGGTACATGCACAGGCACAATTACAGTAGTTCAGAAACTTTAAGTCAGAGATGTGTAGCCACACTGAGTTTCCTTGGCCATTGGGTTGACAGTTTCCTTAAAAATGAAACAGAACAAAACCAAAACAAACCAGAATGAGACTTACTTGAATTTTAGATCTCAATCACTGTTGTGACCAGTATGTTCTTTTTCTGAAGGACAAGTGCTCTCATTATTCGAAAGCTAAAAATTATTAACCTTGAATTTTCATAAGTAAAAGTACCCCTCTGGCTTTTAAGGTCACGAAGATGCAAAATGTCATTGGCTAAACATGCCTCGGTGTTAACATTCAAAGCCCAAGTGAAATGGGTCCACACTAGCAGTCACACATCCACAGTGGCTAAGAGCTGCCACTGAACACTTGTCAATTACTGGATCAACCTGGTGCATCCTTCACACAGTTTCAGTGCTTTCATTTCACAACTGACTAAAAAGTATTACCTCATTATAGCAACTGACATTTTGACAAGCTGTTAAATCTCAGATTTTTGTTGTTGGAAGAACACTACAAATTAAGACACCAGTTGTTTCCTTTACGTTTAAATGCTGTTAAAGTCATAACACCAACACATTTTTAAAAAGCTTTTCAACAATCCAGCTATACTTTCAGTGTAAGTTCTTTCAGCAGAAACACCGTTCTTGTTGGTCTGTACTAAAGCCAGACTAAAATATCAGTACATAAGAAGTAATGTACTGAAGTCCATCCCCATGCATACATGCTTTAAAATAGCTTTAGCAAAGATCCAGATTCTTTCTAAGATCATCATCTGCCTGCTCTTATTAATCTGAAGGAAAATTGTAACAAAAGCTATGCACCAATACAACCAAAGAAAATACTCAGCAACAACCGTATTTGCAGCCATTAAGTGCCTGCATTAATCTTGTATCTAAAATCACCTAAATGACATTCATCTGGAAGCTGGCAGCTAACATTAACCAAATGTTAAACAAAACTGGCATATAAACTAGTATTTACACAATTTATACAAGTTAGAGATGATTTACAACAGCAGAGTTTTGGCTTGTTGTTCTACCTGGGACAAACTGGTGTTATAAATACTGCAGCGATGCAAAACTGAGGATACATACAATAAGGCTAACAAGAAAACCTAGACAACAGCCTAGAATATATCTAAAGAAAAAAACATGAACAGAAACAATGTTTTATTTTAAAGTATGTAGTATGATGTCAGCATAATTCTAACAGCATAATCACTTCTTTTGCTTGGCCAAACAACATTGAGGTCCCAGTTGTATCTGGTAAAAGTCACCAAAATAAAAACCCAGTAGGAACTGGCCATGATCTGGTATTATCTGGTGATATCATAAGCTACCTGATAAAACTGTGGTAGTCTATTGCCTTATTTTAATGTTGTCATATTTAGTTCGTTAATATGTTCCAGATTGTTACCAACCACGATTAGTCACCATCTAATGATCACGATCTTTGCATCAAATTATGGAAGATCAAAAGAAAAATAAAACAGTTTTGTCTGTTTCTTTAGCAAATTAAGGGGGAAATTCTACAAAACAGAACCATGCATTTTTATTTTTCTTGGGTAATGGCAAACAAATTCTGCAGATACCAGGAAGAAAGCTGAAATATGACTTCAAACAAGTTCATTTTTCATCTATCTAATGATCTCTAATGTTACTCCCAGTCAATGTAATTACTAATTAGAGGGATTATCTGTCTTCCCCTACAAAGTACTTACAAGATCCAATAAAATTGTTACTTAGTATTTAGATAAATAGCAAACTTTATTGCCATAACCAATACATGCTCAGAAGGGGGCTCAGAAGTTCTGGTCTTCCATTCTGTGCAACTGTCTGAACAGTCAATTGGAACCTCCCTTTGGACAGTCATTATCACCTTGGGTAATAATGGAAATACAGCAAATACTCATTCTGACACACAAAGGTACCATACACACTGTACCCAAAGTGAACACTTGTCCTAATACATTTAGTATGACACAGCCCAGCTGCTTCTCAAGAAGTTGGATATTCCTACTACAGACTTGTCCCAGTCTCCAAAGGCTTGCTTTGGCAGAAACTTTATTCTTTTAACATCTGTAAGTTTTATATTCCCCTGTCCAAAAAACTGTCCACCACCACAAAGAAGATTCCCTTCCTCTTTTGCACATGGGTCTAAGGAAAGGGAAAGGACAAGGAGAGCAGAGTGGTTGGAACAACACTGAAAATAATTAAAACGTTACTTAAAATACAGATAACATGAAGCCACACAGAAAGAGCATACAAAGAAAATTAGAACATCCATCACAATAAGAAAACTAATCTTTAGAGGAAAATCTTGTATTATTTTCTATCTAAACTCTCAATGTTTCATCTTAAAAAGAAAAACATAATCTTAAAATTCTTCCACTGAGCACAAGTGTCAAAGTTAAGAGAGAAAAGAGACTAGAGAGTTGATGAGCTCATCTACTCCTTGAAGAACTACTACCTCGTTTACAAAAGTTTGGTTTTACTTCTCTTCCTCCTTCAGTGACTTTTATCATCTCAAAACCTAGAAAAACATTAATACCTATTTACACCAGGAACTTGTTGAATGAAGATACAGGATCATAAAAATCTGTAACACTTTAACCAAATTATGCATTTGAAAACAACTCGTGTGGGGATAGGAGAAAAACAGGGAAGGAGAATGGCAGAATGAAATGCTACTGTAGAGACAACCATTTACTCTCACAGATCCAGCAAAAGAATAAGCTACCTAGAAAGAACATTTCTAATTATTATACCCCTTTACAAATAGGAAAACTGCCCTCAAAGGGCTATCTGCTATCTCAAATCAGGTCAGATTATTACTTTTAATTATCCTTGTTTATACTTTCATATTTCACTTCACTTGGTCTAAATCATTCCTTTAGGGCTGTTTTCCTTCAATCCAGTTTATGCAAGCCCTTATGAAGAACAAAGTAATTTATCTGAATTCAGAATACTGTCATAGCCTAATCAAATTTTGACACTTAGAATCGACCCAGAAATTACTGATACTCTTTAAGGAAACCTGACCACTACAATCAAAGGACATAGATATGAGAAAAAAGTACTTAGGAGTATTGTAACAAAAAAAGAATTACATGCATACCCAGAACTATTCTCAACCGAGTATCTCTTTTCTGAGGTGACAGGAGACTCAGGCTTAATATCCTCCTTTGTGTCTTTAATGCACATGTTAGTAGAGGACACTCTCACTGGACAATTTTCGTAGCATGCAGGGGCTAGTTCCTCTTCATTACTGGTTCCAAAAAGGTCAGGGTCATCCTGAATCACATCAATGACAAGAACATCTTGTTTGTAAGCTTCAAGGATATCTGGTAAATTTTGACTTTCGTGTTGTGGAATATTCTCTTTTGATTTGCTATCATCATTTATTTGTAATCCAACAAGGTTGACTGAATTCCAAGAATCATCAGGAAAACCAAGTTTCAGCACAGACTCAGTACCACAAAAACCAGATGTCTCTGGTTGTCCATTAAGAGGATGTGGGTATGCAGAAGAACCTTCACGGAGCAGAGACATCTCATTTGAGAGGTTTTCAGAGCCATCATGCTGAAAGTGTTTACTGTCCATCTCATCTGCTTTTTTCCTTAGTGAAACTATAGATGTGGCATCACTCATGAGAGGAAGAGGATGCTGCTCGGAACTTACCAAAACAGTCTCTTCACCTGTCTTCTGTCTCCTTGAAACACTAGTGCTTTCACAAAGCTCTAGCAGACTACAGGTTTTTCTTTCAAATGAATGGACAGATTCTGGTTTCCTGGATTCAGGTTTGTTTCTGCATAAAGGAATTTTGAATTTTGTCAGGTTTTCAGGGTTTAATGCTTTAATTAGCTTTAAATCAGAAAATGTCTGGTCTGCTACTGACACTTTAGAGTTTATTCTATTTGTTTTAAGTCTAGAGGTACCCTTCTGGACTGTCACAGTCAGGTTTCTATTTGTTACATTTTCATCTTTTTGTTTGGTTGTACAATTCAAGGTTGCTTTAACTTCTTGCACATCACCATACTTAAAAGTCATGGCAGTTCTATCTGTATTAGCTGGTGATTCCCCATTTTCATTATTCATTCTTAAAGTCTTGTGAATATTCACAGAAGAGGATTCTGGAGTTTCAAGTAAAGTCTGACATTCAGCATTTGGATCACTTTTTTTATGTGTAGATTCTTTTGTAATTTCTGCTGATGACACATGCAAATCCAATTGTCTCAAACTCCCAGTCACAGCACTACCTCCTACAGCTTTAACACTTTCATCAGAGACAGTTTTTAAAACTCTTTCTCCTTCTGAAAAGGACCCATGATTTTTATAAACCCATCCAGAAGTCCTGGCACAAGATTCAATGGGCCAAACTTTTTTACCAGTGATGGGTACTGTTCTTTGACAGGTAAACTGCTGCAATTCCTTATTAACGTTGTTCAATTTTCCCCCTGCCTTGCTTTTGTAACAATCAGAAATATCATGGACCTGGGCTAGCACTCTTGGGGCACCTGAGGCAGCTGAATGATGTGCCACACTGCTTGAATTTTCTCCTTCTGCTATTACAGAGAGTTCAGATGTCTTCTTAAAGCCATTTTCAAATGCAGGTAATTTGGTACTCTTAGTTCCCCGGGCTGATACATTTTGTGCTTCATGAGTACTTTCTGCTGTATGGAGATTTAAGGCACGATCACATGAAGCTGACAGAGTATGATTTAGTCCTGAAACTGCAAGCGAGCTTGACACTGCAACTGCTGCTTCTGCTTGTAACTCGCACTCACTGCCTTCATTAGCCATGTCTCTGAACGTATTCTGCACTGCTGATTTCTCAGTGACTTTCATCTTTTTTCTAGGCTTTCTACCAGTATTCCACTTTTTCCCCCTTAAACATTTAGTGCTTTCACTCAGACAGCATGAAAAACGGCCTTCTTCTTTTTCATTTTTTTCTTTATTAGACAATAAACCACCTTTTATGGGTGATTTCTCATTTAGCATTCTACTAGTGCTGCATATTGTATCACTCACTTCTACAGTACCATGGGCTACATGGAAGAATCCATTTAATTTATAACTGCTGGTAGTTCCACTAGTTGAAAGTTTCACTAATGTATTGATGTAGCTACAGTCCTCTAATCTTATATATGGATTCTTTTCTGTTGGACAGAACAATCCACTACAACGGTTTAGGGCATTTCTGCAACGTTCAGCATCACATTTTGCAGGTGTGTTCATCACTTTTTCAGCTGCACTCACACTGAAACTTTGCAAGTGCTTGATTTGACTAGTTCTGAGTTTCCTTTCTTTACACTGCACACCAGACTTTTTTGTTACAGCACGGCATAGCAAGTTCTTGCCTTGAGTCCCACCTGAAGTAGCAACCATAGGAGATTTAGAGTAGTGAGGTTCCTTTTCCTTAGAATCTTCTGATTTGTTTTGCTCTGTCTTAACCTTCTTCGCAGCCTGTGAAGTACCAGAGTCCAGCTCAATTGCTTTCAATTGGTCCCCTGCTGATTAAAAAACAAAGAGGTCTCATTAAAGAAAGCACTAAAAGACTACCCTATTGCAATACTTTATAAAGAGACACAACAAAAAAAAAAAAAAACCAACATTCAAGCCTACTAAAGAACATGACACTGTCTGAGGCTAAAATATTTCTGTATTTTTTTTTTTAAATTAACACTATTAGTAGACTTACACTAACAAATAATGTATTATCTTCAGAAACAATCAAAAAGATAAACAAAACCTTAAGCCTTCTTAAGGACATTGGAAGTTGTGTATTTGTTGTACATTCCACATAGGTGGAAACCAAATCACAGCAAGTCTGGCAAGAAAATGCAGATGCTGTTTGCAAACTCAGCCTTAAAATCTTTCAATTACACTGGAGATTCTCTGTAATAGGGAAGCTCATCCCTAAGAATATACTTCAGATAAACAGTTCAACCAAATGCATTAGACTGACCAAGAAGATCCAGGAAAATTGCAGTACTTGCATTTTTATAGACTACTACTTTTTACTTAAAAGCAAATACAGATCATGTAAAAAACTACATCTGAAAATTTAGACCAGGGACTGTACTCAAGACCATGCTAGTAAAATGTTGGGTTTTTTTAGTTCTCAATTTTCAAAGTGAGATACAATTTCAGTTTTTCAGATTATGGGTCTTAGATAAAGTATTTATTAATAATCTACAGTAAATATTTTGCCATTTGCATGTACCCACATTGAAAGTGAAAAGAATGTCTTTTAGACAATCACCATGAAAAAATGAGACTTAAAAATCTCCCTTCAAAATTGATCCAGTTTGATACAAGATTCACTCAAAACATAAAAATACAATCGTTTCTATGTATCCTAGGATTTTGCAGAGAATACCAACTATAAAGCAAAAAGCTCTGGAAACAAAACCCAGCATTCTATAAATGCAGGGAATGAAGCAAGACAACATGATATATATTCAAAAATAAGCAGATCATATAGAGATGAATGAAGAACTGACTCTTAATTTGGCTTTGTTGAAACTACTGCTTCCTTTCCTACTTGTGCCTGACCTCTGCTAAAATGGACAGACTGCTCTGGAGGGAAACAAACCTTTGTGTTAAAGACTGCTTCTCCTCCAAGAAAAGCCTTTCCTCGTTTTAAAAATCTGTTTTCTTCCAAAACTTGTATTCACAGCACTGTAAAGCATACCCTAGCTCTTACCTCTACACTTCTTAAACTAAGTTAGCAGCCAGTTTTTAAAGAAGTCATACCGAGGCACTAGTCCCTTGTCCTGGGAGCCCAAATTCTGCATCTGGACTTCTACAGTGGGGCTCTACAAGTGCTGACAGTGCTTACCATTTTCCCCTGGGCTGTCTGCTCCCTTCTGAGGCCTTGAGCTCTGCTGCTCTTCTTTCGTGCAATGCTTGTATGTCTTTCCTCTGGTTGTTGGTTGTTTTTGTCCATCTACACCCTGTACCTCCTGTGACACCAGTGCATTTCTATCCCTCTTCCTCCTACTCACAGCTCCTTTCCTGGACTCTGGACACTCTGCATGCACTTCCAGCAAGGCAGAACTACCTTTCTTTCTGTGACCACACAGTTTTGGTTTTATCCGTGATATCCCCCCTTTCTTGCTCAAGCGTCTCTTTTCCTTCCCCTGCGTCCCTAGCTGTCTAGATCCAACTAAAGGACAACCATTCAACTTCTCTAGTGTATCAGCCTTTTCCTGAGGTTTTGTTTCAGTCATAGCTTCCTGAGCCTCCATATTCTCCCTAAGATCTGGTATTTGCATATTCTGCATCATTACAGACTTGGTGCATTTCATTTCAGTACTCCATGTGACCTCTCTGGGTTGCAGCCCTTCTGGTTTTGGAAGACTGGAAATGGCATATCTCTCTGTCCTCTCAGTTTCTTCCTCTGAGGATGGGATTTGTAATGTTTTTCCCATACAGGAGTATTTGCCATATTTTTCTGAGTATTTGCCATCTTTTTCTGGGCTCCCTGAACCCTCCTGGAGAACTGAGAGGTTCAGGTCTTCTAAGCAATGTTCTTTCCTTTCAATCCCTGCTGAGAATTCATTCTGCAAAGTAGTTCCTGAGAAAAACAGGTGTTGGCTTCGCCCTGTCCCTCTCCTTACAGTCCCTTCCCAGCTCACTGCTGCAGGCGTGCCTGCTGCCTGGCGACCTTCACACTGAGCTGCGTCTGAAACCGGCGAAGCTACACCGTTCCTGCTTCTGGCAGCCCTCCTGGGCTGTGTCCTCTTGCTCTTTTTACCTGGGGATTTCTGGCCGTTCTCACCGCGCTCCTGCTGCAGGGGCAGGGCGGGCTGCGGGCTGCGGGGTGAGGGCTGCGGGCTGCGGGGTGAGGGCTGCTCAGCCTTTCTCTTCCGCAACAGGCGAGGGCTCGGCGCCGCAGCCGGCGGTGCCTCTGCCCGCAGCGGGGCAGGCGGCGCGGCCCCGGCCGACACCACCCTGCCCGACCTCAGCCGCGGCATGCCGGCACGGCAGCACCACACACAGCCCACACAGCCCGCTCGTAGCCCCAGGGGTCACCCGGGGGCAGCCCTGACCCAAAGAAAGCCCCGTCCGCTCGGGTAAAGCCGCCGACCGCCGGCCCGGAGAGAGCGCCCACGGGGCAGGGCAGGGCAGGGCGGGGAGGCACCGGGCCCGGGCCCGCGCCCCCCCAGCCTCCAGCCGGCCGCTGCCCGCGACACCTCCCGCCTCTACCCTCCTCGTCCTCCTCCTCGTCCTCCGATCCGATCCGTCCCGTCCCTCGACGCCTCGCCCAGGGCCGCCCGCCCGGGCAATGGCGGCGTGAGGGCGTGGAGGCGCGGGCAGGGCCGGGCCGGGTCAGCAGGGCCGCCCACACGGCCCCCTCAGCGGGGCGGGGCTGCCGGGGCGGCTCCGGCGGGCCGGGGTCCCTCGCTCGGGGCCCCTCGGGGGATCTCTGCCCATGGTGCCCGCGCGGGGCCGGCCGGGCCCCCCCGCCCCGTAACGGGGCTCCGTGTGGGGCTGCCGGGCCCGCTCCTGGCCCGCAAACGGGAGCGGGGCTGGAAGGGACCGCCGCCGGTCACCGGGCACAGCCCCGCGGCGGTGCCATCTCCAGGGAGGGAGGCTCCACAGCCTCTCTGGGCAGTCTGCTCCAGTGCAGCCACGCTGTAAAGGTTCCTCATGCTCAGGTGGAGCTTCCTCTGCATCAGTTTCTGCCCATTGCCTCTTGTTGCTTGGCGCCACCAAGAAGAGCCTGGCTCCATCCTCTTGGCACTGCCAAGAAGAGCCCAGCTCCATCCTCTTGGCACCGCCTGGCTCCATTGTCTCAGCGCCACCAAGAAGAGCCTGGCTCCATTGTCTCAGCGCCACCAAGAAGAGCCCGGCTCCATGCTCTCGGCACCACCAAGAAGAGCCTGGCTCCATCCTCTTGATGCCACCAAGAAGAGCCTGGCTCCATCCTCTTGGCACCTCCTCTATAGACTCTTACAGACATTGATAAGGCCCCTCTCAGTTGTCTCTTCTTGAGGCTGGACAGGTCCAGCTCCCTCAGCCTTTTCCCCTAAGAGAGATGCTCCAATTCCTCTGCCTGACCTGCTCCATGTCTCTCTTGTACTGAGGACATCAATTTTCTATTTCAAATAACACAGATTCTCAGGGCTAGTGCTAGGGAAAAATCACTCACACAGATTGTCTAGTCAGAAACCAATCAAAGTTGGTGTTTGGGCTTTGAGTGGGGTGATACAGCACAGGTGGATAACACCAAAGCTTCAGGAATATCCACTGTGTGATGATGTGAATGTGTACAAATTAGCTTACAAAACCAGTGTTGTACAAAGACTCAGTCTAAGAGGCAGGTGCTATGAAAATCACAAAATATTAATAAGGTGATACTCTAATGCCAACAACGCAATTGGCAAAATTTCATGTGGTTGGTAAATCACCATTTCCTACAAGCACTCCCTTTCTATGCACAGGTGTTCTCTGAGGGATAAAGTGCCTTATTCAAATTCATTTCGCTCTGGCTTAGTGCTTTCTGCTGTTCACATTTTGTGCATCCTAGTTTGAGACCCTTGCATGGAAAGAAGGTGCTTTGTGTCACAACTTTCTGTAAGTGCAGTACAGTGGATGTAAAAGAGTAGTTGAAAAGGCATATTTTACTAATTGGCATTGGCTCACTATGTGACTTCAGCCCATGTAACTCACTTTATCTCTGTTTCTCCATCTAGAGGCAGAGATAATACATTTCAGTCCAAATAAAGACAGAGAACACTGCATTTTTGGTAAAAGCTCTCCATAAATGAAGAAAGAACAGGAGGGCTGGGAAACTATTAACTTTGAGTTGCTTACAATCCTCTTAGGTTGCATGTACATGGTTAGATACAACAAAAAAGTCAGCAAGTGGTAAACTAAAGCTAATCCAAGTAGAAAATACAGATTTCTTAGACAGTTTCTCCACTGGCTCTGTATTGTTGTTATAGTTTTAAACCTCAGAATTCCTTCCAACAAGTTTAGAGCCAACGCCTGGGTACAGATAGACAGGTTTGACGAAGGATGCCATGAATATGCATGTTCTGTTGTTAATAGCTGTAAGCAGAGCCTTTGTCCGAATCTCTTTTTGAGCCTAAGGGAAGGGTGAGCTGGGCAGGTCAGGGGGAGGGGGTCTGGGCTTTCTCTGCGCAGGTCAGGAACCTCACTCGCTCGGGACGGAGGAGTGGAGCAGACACACGCACAGCCGGGATCCGACCTCGCC
>JAWWEW010000078.1:41329138-41402763 GCA_035583185.1 Anabacerthia variegaticeps
AGCCAGCGCTTGAGGTGCAACAGCGCCACCTGCTGTCTGCAGATATAATTGCATCTTCCCCCCTTTTGAACACCACCGAAAGGACATTTTAACTGGTTTCTTTTTATTACAATTGTTGTTGTTTGGTTCTTTTTGGATATATATATATATATATATATAGGTATATGTGTATATCTGTGTGTTGTGATTAAGAACCGTTATCCTTTCATATTAATATTTATATTTTTTCCCTAATTAAAGTTTTTTTTGTTCTAAATTTAAGGAGAGGGATTATTTTATTTCTTGGCCAATAAGATATGTTAGTTTTCCCTTCAAACTAAGACAATTGTGCTTATGGTCCTTGGGACACAAAGGACCCAATAAAAGGAAGTTAATGGCATTTATGATTGGCAGGGTTCTGCAAGACTAGTATTACATAAAACATTAATCTCTAGCAAAATCTAACCATTTAACCTCCTCCAGTTCAAATTTAACATTCTCCAATGTGTAACAAAGTCTGTTAAGTTTGATAGCAAGATGAGGAAGAAAAAGATGTGCTGAAAAACAGTAGTAAAGGAAATCTGGAAGAATGACATATAAATTATCTTACTGCTCTCCAGTATAATTTTTAAGATTTTAGTATTTAGGGAGTTGTTTACACTGATGAGAACTCTACTCAAACCAGATTTTTATGAAGTGAATAAAAAATGTACTTGAATACTAATTAAAGACATTCTTCATTAAAATACTTTGAAAAAAGGGCTAGAGCTTCAGAAAGGACATTTTGAAGCAGCTGTGGATTATGTTAAAAAACAGATTGCATTCAGTGTACAATACTGCTAAAAAGAGGTAGTATGAACACTGTCTTGCAAAGTGGATCAATTTAACCATCTTTTAAAAATACTTGAAAAAAGAGAGATTTTTAATATGTAGACATATTTAAAGACATTTTGTGTCAAGTGTTTATTAAAATGAAGGTTATTAAAGTGGAAACAATTTTTAAAAAATCATATAAGCAGCCTAAGGAGGAAAAATGAGTTATTTTCACATTCCAACATTTGAATTAGTAATACTACAAGGAAATGTTTAAACTTTATTTTTAAATTATGCATTGTTTAGAAATAAAGATAAATGCTTCTTTCTCTTGAGTTTCGTAGTCCTCTATATCAATGTTATATCTAAATTTTAAAACTAATTCAACTTTTGCTGATCTATTGCTTTGTTTGACTGGTTTCTTGTTCATCCTAGACACTTAAAAACACTAATAGAAAGATACGGTACTGAGTATCTGAAAGGAAAAAGAGAATCCTGGTGCCTAAAAACCTTTTTTTTTCCCAGAATAACCAGTACATTCAGTGATTCCTGGCAATTTCCCAGCAGGAAAAAGGAACTTGTGTGACCACATTTATATCAAGTCCATAATTTATTTTTTTTTCTCAGAGGACTGTGGGCACTTAACTCCTCAACTAATGTAATTTATATTGCTATGTGGAGAAATTGTGGCTGCAGATGTAATAATGAGACATTTGAGTAATCTTCCAAAAGTTTTCAAAATATTGAAATTTATAAACCTATAATCCAGCTACATAGGTGACCAAATCATATCAATTTTTTATTGGGCTGTATTTTAGACTTTGTTAATATACTCACCTAGCAACAGGAATTAAGTTGTCTTTTTTAGCTAGGGAACTGGAAAGAATTAACTTGAAAACGAACTGGGCTTTTTTTGTGAAGCAATGTGAAAAATGTCCCCCTGGACCACTTATTTTTACACTGCTTGCATCTTCATGCTTGGCTGAGGGATAGATTTGTTATCTCTAGCAGACCTTAGTGAAAAGAGATTGGCTGTGCTGTAATAACAGAGACTGAGCTCTGAAGAATACACCTGATCTGTTACATTCTTAAAACACACCAAATTGAGCCCTTAAGTAATACAACTAAATGGAAAAAGGAAAGAGTTTTAATGCAGTATATCTAAGAAACTCTACTTTTCAAACCCTAAGGATTTCTTTATTAACAGTTCAGAGCTATTGGTTTTGCAAAAATGGAAGCCAAAGATAGTAAACATTGATATGATTTTTAAGTCACTTCCTTATCCCCTGCTTTCCGTTCAAATACACAGGTGTTTTGGAAATAGGTGAGTTGCTAATCTGTTGAAGTAAGAAGTGTGTTTTTTTTTTTCTCAAACCATTCACATATATCATTCTAAAACTGCCTTTGGTTTTCACTCCCAGGACTTAGGGCAGGAGCCACCTTTGACACGGCATCTAATGAGAACTGTGCTAAATGCCCTTGTTGGGCAGCGTTGAGGTGCAACGTATATGCTTGACTCAGTAGGTCACCTGTATAGGTACTGATCCAGTTTATACTGACAGCTGTTTACTTGTCTACCCTGACCCTGAACTCTGCTGGACAAGGGCCAGTACGGTGGTGAGGGCAGAGATACCTTGGGGGAAATACATGATCTGTTTTGTGAAACAGCTGAGTGATTACACTGTGTGACATCATGATGGGAGACTAGGCGAATCCAGTGAGTAGCTGGATATATCAATGTTTGTTTTGGTGTCTGTTTTTATTATAGAGCGGTAGAGGGTAGATTAAAGTAACTTTATTTTCCACCAGTTTAAAATGAGTCAATGTAGAAAAAGGACAGCTGCTATATTTTGTAATGAACCATCTGGCATTTCTTGGTAGATCCTCTGATTCCTAATTTACTACTGAATTGTGACAGCATGAAAATCAAAATTATTGATTGTATGGAATCAATTTCCACTGGCAATTTTTGTGCTCCTTTGGTTTCTGCCTAAGGATAGTCATAGGAGGGATAAGGACCTCTCCCACTGAAGTTTGCAAGGCTTGAAAGTCATCTATACCACTTGCCTTTTCTTTTTGGTAATCATGTTGCTTGGCATTTATTCTGGAAGACTGCCTTTCCAGATGATCACATCTGGTCTAAACCTTGGAGAACATGGCACTAATCAATTCTAAGATTCCACAAGGCAATTGCTGACTAAAGTTTGTATTCTATTTTATTCCTTTTCATTCATGGCTCTTTTTGAAACTTCCACTGCTAGGAGTTTAAGAAATAAACTAACTAGCTAGCTGGAATTAGAGATTCAAAAAAAGTAGATGCAGTAGAGAGAGGCAGTAGATGATTAATTAATCAAAGAGGGGACTACACTTTCAGTCTGAATTTATTTTAAACTTCTCTAAATAAAGCATATCTATGCTTTAACTAGATAATATATAACCATGTACCTACCACTAAATCTGCCCTTAGAATCAACTTCTTTTGGTGGCTGGATGAAAAAGATATTGGACTTAGGAGGAAAGCATTTGCACACCAGCAAGTATGTGACACCTCCATCCTCCTGCCAAAAAAGATTATGAAGTGTGATTTCTAGATGAGAAAGTTAAAAAAGAAAGGGAAAGAGGAAATGAAAGTTGAGTTAATCAGAGTTAGAAAAGTTATAGAGTTAGTAACGGTAGGGATGCAGTAAGGTGTAGATAGAATGCAATAAACCAGTAGATAATTAGTGAAAACAGTGCTAGAAAACAGATTAAAAAAAATGGCAAATTACTTCAGAAAATCACCCTTAAAAAAAGCAAGGAGTGGTGAAGACTAAACACAGTAATAGGAAACTTTTCTGTGATTCAGACTGACTGAAGAAACAGTGGGGGATCATCTTCAGCAGTGCTCCTAGGAAAAGTAAAGAGAGCCTGATCTTTGAATGGTGACAGTGATCAATCGCAAACTGGAACCCAGTTCTGAGTCCTAATTAATCTTGCTGTTGGGCATTGAGCAGTGACTGGCTCCTACGTTCAATTTCTTGGTCTATTGTCATCCATTAAGGCCTTCCATCTCTGTCTGCTTAATAGGGTCAGGATGGCTGACAAGTGTGGAGCCTCGTTGTGTCTTTTCTTCCTTGGGTGATTCATCCATAAGCATCAGATCACTCCACATCCCTTAGTATGTTATATAATTTGTATATATAGTTTTGGACCTGAAGAGTGCATTTATAGTTACTCTATGCTTTTTACAGCTGCAGATCTCTAGGAAATATCTCCTGCTTACCTATTTTGGTTTTGGGACTGTGCTACTCTTTAGTAGTGAAAGTACCTTATACAGTTGATGAAATATAATTGTTTCAGCCATGCTGACTGTATTGTGCAAAGCACTGACTATAAAGCTTCTCCTAAGCAAAGCAACACACAACCCTCTTAAAACGTATGCTGACTTTACCAATGAACATTTTCCCACTAACATATCTAGGATAATCTATGGGAAGGGCTGCATGAAAGCTGATATTATTGATTCACTTGTGCAACATCGTGCTGTGTAGGAAAGAGGAGAGGAGAGCAGAGATTTACTTGCTTTTGCATTCATCTGCTTACTTTTTCATTTGTAATTAATTATGCTTTTTGAAAACACGAGAAAATGATCTTCAGATAAACCAGGCACATACTAGGTGCTTTAGTAAGGATTGGGAGTAAAATTCATTGATGCTAAGTCAAAGCAAGGCACCCATTTTAGCAGGGGTTTGTGTCCACCATAAATTATTTGGTTAATATTGACATCACTTGCATATGTTTATACTTTGATGGGCTGAGTGGCTGGGTCATAACCTCTAAGTGGTATCTCAGCTATTTGCATTCTGTGTATGAGAAGACAGGTTCATTTGAAATCTAAATACTCCCTGTCTGTATGCCCTGCTGCTTAGCCAACATTTGGGAACAGATGATTTCTTTTTCATCTCTTCACCTAGATAAAAATTTTTCTAACCAGCATTAAGATTGTTGATGTGTTTGTGATGGCCCAGGTTCCATACTGTGTTAACTGCAAGTGTCCACTCTTCGGCTTGGCTGTCATTTGGTGGGTCAGTCTGAGCACGTAAGTAATTGTGGAAAGTGTTATTTCTGATATTATTTACCCACAAACAATAGCTCTGTGACTGTGGAGAGCTGATCAGAATGTTTCTGTACCTGTTGGTGTAGACAAATACGTAATTACTGAAAAAATTAGATGTTTCACTGTTAAAGGAAGAATTATTTACTGGACTGCCCTTCAGCCTTGTTACTTTCTAGAGCAATTCCTTTCACACCAGATAGAGAAAACATCCTCTGAAGACAGCTCTGAAACCTCATTATGAGTCATAATTCCACTCTAGGTTTTTTGCATAATATTACTATTATGTTGGCAGAATTCTAAAGTGAGTAGTTATTTCCTGCTCCCTAGGTCAGTCAGCTGATGACAACTGAATGAGCCATCTCAAGTGTTGGTTTCATGAAGACATGAAGACTTTCTGTAATTTCACTTCTTATTTGGCATGTTGTTCCACATGAAAATTGGAGTGCTTTGCACTAATCATATTGTGATGATCAGGTGAGAAGTGAGGTTATGTATTCACACAGCACAGGGTGCAGAAATAAAGAGTAGGCCTTTTCTGATGTTACAGTATTTGCAAAAGTACCTTCCTTGCACCTCAGAAGCTTCTCTTTCAAATTCTTACTCACCTGTAATAGGGCTGGCAGTTAAGTGGTAATTCTCAGTTAATAGCAATGCCACTGTCCCTGCTCAACAGACAGGTCAGAACAGCAAGGCAGCCTATTTCCTTTTTGGCTGCCATGATTGTGTTGCATTCACTTTTTGTGTGCCTGCATATGTATGTCAGTCACTCCTTCCTGGCCTCTGAGTAAGTACTGGGCAGTTTTGTCTAAATTGGACTGTGGTGAGATAGAGACCACAGAGCTGTTAAGTTCCTGCATATTTCATGAATATGGACATCCATATAGATGAGAAATCATACATGGAAAGAAAGACTCACCCTTTATTAAACATGAGAGAATCCACAGAAAAGAGAGATGTCAGATACCAGGTCTCATCCTATGCTTGCAGAGCTCCTGATTATAAGATCTTGAACAGGGTCAAGGCAGGACTGGGTGTCAGGGGACATCTTGTTTATGAGAAGACTTGCTGGAGGGGAGAGAGCTTCCATGGGAGTTACACTTGCTGGCAGAGCTTTATGACCAGAATGGCCTAAATGTTCCTGAGGGTTCCCTGAAGTTGGGGCACACAAACTAGTAGCTATAAAGCAGTATTAATCCCTGTGTGGAATAGTATGTTTTCATATGTGGCACATCTGAATGATTTTTCAGGAGTGTTCCAATAAACGAACCTCTTCCTTGGTCCGTGTGAATTTACAGCAGTATCTTTTATATATGCAGTTTATGTTGTGTAATGAAATTATAAATAAATGTATTCAATATATTTATTTACATTAAAAGTATATAAGTTGCTCCTGTATATATGCAAATAGTTGTCTATCTTTGCAGCTTGTGTTTGAGCGTCCTATTCTGTTTTGAACCCTGGAGAAAGACAGATAATAATTTGTATTCATTTTATATGCTCAACAGTCTGAAGAGACAAGTGAAATTAGTTGCCTTATGTGGGCTAAGAATGATGCCTTTGGGGATTTAGGTCATTGGGGCTAGGCACATACTGAACTGAAACCTCTTCCTGTGCTGCAAGATACACTTGGTACCTTGTCCTTTCTCCACCATAACATTTACACATTTATGTTTGTCACATAAATCTGCATTGTGGTCTTCCTGAGAGCTGTTAGCTTGTTGTTCCTGGCTACTGAGGAAATTAAAAGTTATAACCAAAGACAAATAATTATTTCTAACCAGGAGTCTGTTTGGATATTTTTAACTAACATCTTTCCATTGGTGTAGTTACAGGCTTCTGTGTAAAATGTGTTCCCTTACTCTATAGGCTGCATTTGTTAAAACAGAAAGGTAAATAAACAAATTGCTGCCTCATTTAAAAAGTCAGAAACAGCATTTATTTTTGATGCTGCTTTTTCGGAGACCTGTTTTCCAATACCCTTATCCTCCTCTTCTGTTTCCCTGAATAAATATTTCGTGTGGAGTGGAACTGGAAGGAGGTCACTGTGAACAGTTCAGAGGCTGCACTGAGTCCTTACATTCACTGTGGAATTTGTTGGTGCAGCTGAACTTACCACACTGCCAAGAGGCTACACATGGGGTCACGAAGAGCTCTGCAGTGGGTGTTCTTGGGATAGCTTAACTCCAGAGAATGGAGTGCATAGCAATGAAATGGTCCTGCAGTCAGTGCCTGATGTCTTAGTAAAACGCCCTTGCACCCCAACATGCCCTCTCATCCCCAGCAGTCCTGAGCAGGGAAGGCTAGGCAGAGACTGTCAATTTCACTTGGATTCAGCTGGATATTATTAGCAGGACAAAAACCAACATAAGTCTTGCTAAAATGTAAAAATTATGCAGAACCTTCTGGCGCCTGTGTATGGCAGGCACAGCCCTCCAATATGAGCTTGGGGGTTGCTAGCAAGCTCTGCTCTCACCTCTGTGGAGCACTGGCCTCAGGTTTTGAAGCCTTAGGTGATGCTTTAGCCGACCCTTCATTTTGAATGGGTGATGTAAGGATTTAAAGATTGCCCTGAAAGCTGTTGGAAATCAATGGCCAGCCATACATTTCCCTGACACTTATATCTTTTAAGTGTGAGTAGATGCTAAGGGCATACCCCAATGTGAATGAAAACAGCAAATCTCTTCATGCCAGAACCAGTATGCTTGAACCTTCACCTCAGATTTTGTATCTGTTGTTCTCTTTCAGGATGAGAGCAAGCCTCCCCAGTCAGTGTGTGCTGGCCCCATAAGCTGGAATTTGTGCGCTGCCACCATGGCCAGACTTCACACATGTACAAACCTCTGTGTTTTAAGAGAAGAAAAAGAAACAGAAGAGGCAGGAGACTGTGGAAAGAAAAATCCTGGCATGCTGTGAGGAGACTGCCATTTCTTTTCCCTCCTCTGTTTGCTGCTCTACCATGCATGAAGATTTCAAGCTCTATAATATGAATTAGTACATGGCCTATAAAAAGACTATAGTGTATAGCCTATTTTTGCAATAAAAACCAAACTAAACAAGCACGACTCATTAGTCAAGCAGAGATTGAGAGACAGTGTTCTGAAAAGGAATTATATACACTGCAATAGTATTTACTAGGATGCACAACCTATATATTTTTATTATCCCCTTCCAGGTAACCCCTAATGTCATCCTTTTGGAAAGACTTGCCCTTTAAACTGTAGGCTTTTGAGTCAGGGACTGTTATTTTTGGTGTCTTTGGCTCCCAGAGTGAGACACTAGCTGATGGAGCCTGGAAGTTGCTGTTGTGCCCTGTACACGTGAGATAACAGCAGTAACATTTGCAGGGGCAACTGAACAAAGAATTTTATCATACATGCCCTTTAAATATTGACTAATTGATTTAGCGCTTGAAAAATATTTGGGGCTTGTGGATTTGTCTACTAAAACTGTAAATAGCTGCTGCTAGCAGTCTCCAGCTGGATTCAGAGAACACTGCTGGTCACCGTGACCTTCCCTCCTGTTTATTTTTTCTTGATAAAAGTAGTTGGAAAAAAGAATTAATCAGGACTGTCACTCAGATTATTCAAACTATAGTAATCCCTATATTAAAATGTGAAATGAAACCATTTTTATGAGAAGGAAACTAAACTATGTTGAATTAAAATGCCAGAGGTTGTTACAGTTGGGTATTTATATAGATTTATATGCTCAATTTTTTCTTCCTATTTTATGAAATTCTCATGATAGAAATTGTTTTCCAGAATCATAAAATGTTTTAGGTGAAATATAGGTTGTGGGTATGTGCTGGTTTAAAGGTAAACTGGCAGGACAAATGAACCCAACTCAAAAGAGATTACAAATCAGAGTTACAATTTACTAAAAAGATCATAATAAATACAACGGTACAGAGAAAAATTGGTTTTAACCCACAAAACTCAGATGTATAAGCCAGCACCCTGGGGCACAAACAGAATGGAATTCATCATCCCCTGTGCTGAGCGCCACGTGGTCCCCCGAGTACAAAGCAAAAGGAAAGGTGAAGCCGTTGGTGAGGGTGATGGTCACAGTCTGGTCAAGAGTGGCACTCACAGTCCTGTTGAGGTTCTGGTCCTTCTCTGGATCTACCAAATGGTACCCCAAGTCCCAAAACCCAAAGATTATATATACTTAGGTTCAGGTGGGAATGCACAGTATCTCTCCTGAGGTGAGGAGTTTCACAAGGGGTGATTTACTCTGTGAGTCATAGCATATTTTTGGAATATTTGATGGCCCATTAGCAGACATGACCCTTTAGGCTGGGTGTGAAAGTGCTAGTGCCTCCCCAGACGGGAGTTATCACATCTGAGTCATTGGTGTGAAGACAGGAACACTCCCCTATCTCACAGGCTTCTTTAGCACCCAGTTTGTAGCCTGAGGTGTCAGGGCAGCTGCTGCAAAGGGTCCATTATTCATATTCATGTTCATATTCATGAGAAATGACATAGAGGGGGTAGAATACACGGTTTTGGTTACACCCACACAGTGATAAGCTGGTTCCAGCCACTGTAACTAGGACAGGGTAGTAGATTAGATTTTTCAGGAATGAATGGCTGCCCTGCTTGCAAATTCCATCATGGAACTAATGACACAGCAGCATAGTGAATTTGCAAAGCTGTAGCCGGATAGCGATGAAAACCTAGCAATACTCTGATATATTGATAAACATGAAACATATCTCTGGAAAACATAATTGATGGACCTTTCTTGATTGTTAATCTATGATTATAATCTCAGGGAACAGAAAGTTACTTCTTGCTGAAAGTTTGAACACACAAGTCAACTTGTCTGTGCTAACTCAGTCCATGTGAATTACCAACAGGAGTGGAAGAGTTTCTTTAAGGAACTAGATGAATTGGTTCTCCTAAGGGCATGTGGTCTCTAACTGTGATATATTTTGTCATATTGAATCACTTTACAGAATGTATAACTGATTAGCTGATACCAAATAATGCCTATCACTTCATGGGAATTCCTGGGTGTCTTTGCTGTATCTTTTACTCAATGAAAAGTTTATACCTTAAGATAATATCATTTAGTTCAGTTCAGTGTAAGCTACATCATACTAGGGGATCCTTAGTTTTCAAAGGTTTTGTTTTGCTTTTGAAGAAGATCCAAAAATTAAGGTTTTGCCAAAAATGCCTCGCCCCAAAAGCATGAAACCCTCACTGAAAAGACTATTTCTTTCTGTAAGCAACGAGTTTGGACATTTTTCAGTAATGTCTTTTTGTCCCTGCCTGTGTCACACAATGGGATGGGGTGAGGAGATCCCAAAGAAGGGACAAATTGAGGAATGTCCTGCAGCAGCAGCAGTTTAGTTGTCTCAGTGTGTTGCCTGTCTGCCTAACCAGCCCTTCTGAAATTTCAGAAGTTAGGTGCTTAAGTACCCTTTCAGGGTAGTAGGTTTCTGATTTCCATCAAAGGTTCAGACCCCTCCAATGGATGTTCTTCTGAGCAGAAAAAAAATTCAGAGAGAACAAGAAAAAAAAGCCTCCCAAAATTTTCCAGCTGGCTCTTGCTGTTAATGTGGGGAAGACGCATGGTGTTTTTCATAGCTAATGAAGATGTTGATGTCCTGCTTCATAATGAAGCTTAGTTTTGACTGTGGAAATGTGACTAATTCTTCCACAAATTTAACACTGACAAAATAACACAGCTAGTGCTCTGCTCACTAGCTCAGAGCTCTCACCTAGCAGCACCTTCTGCTGAATTAACCCTAGCCTTTTCTGTCTTACTTTTGGATGTCTGAAACCAGTCTCCTTGGAAGGGCTGAACACCCAAAAACATTGTTCAGTCCAAGGAGCCCTGTCTCAGGTTCTTGGCTTCGTTTTAGCATCACTGACCTGTGCCAGTCTCTTGAAAATGTCAGCCTGTGGGCATTAGAGACCGCTGTATTGAAATGACTTGTTGAATAGTACCTTAAAATGCAGACTTTCTGTGTGCTGTAACGTGCTTTCTGCCAAGTCCTCTGAGCTGCCAGTTGCTCAAGTAACAGTCTGATTAGCTTGTGGTGGTTAATGACTTCGTCTTTGCTGAAAAAAAGGGCATAAAAGCAGACGGCTGGGAATTTTCTGGGTGTCATGTGTTTAGGACAGGTGGTGACAAACGCTGGTGCTGGTAAGATTTGTCCAAAGTGTGTGTGTTCCCAGCAGATGGTGCTGCGCTGGTGGCCGTGAGCGAGGGATGTGTCCAGGACTGACGGCTCCTCCTCTGGGTACCAGCCCTTCCCCAGCACTGCATGAGACGCAACTTGAGATGAAATGTTTATTGAAGGAAGCGGGTCCCGATGACCCTGGAAATTACCATCATGCAATTTGGAAGTGGGCTGTTTACACTTGTGCATAGGTGCTGCACAATCTGAATTTCCCCTTGTGGCGTTTTGTTATATCTGTGTTCATCTTTAGTTCATTTGCACTACTGTCTTTATATTGTATTCCCTCAAGGTCTGCATAATTTGTTTAAATATACAGCGTACTTCTGGGGCTAGAAAGGATTTTGTTAGTCCTGTTAGATGGGCGGGGGTATTGCTCCTCTTTCATTCTTGATTAAAGAATTACAGAGCCTTTTGGTCACGAAAGAAAAAAAATAAAAATCTTTGACTCACTTCATACTCTGCTGGTTTGCAGTGATTTGTAAATGTGAAAAGCACTTAGCAGTTAGGTAAGCAAAACTGCAATTTTCATATTTGTTTTAAAAAAATCACATTTTTGCTACTGTAACCACAAGCACTGCACTCAGAAATCGACACTAAAAAGTGTGAGTGCACTAAGCTTGGGCTTGTGTTTCTCGAACAGGAAGACAGTGGCAACAGTCAGAAATTATTCTGGTGTTGTCCTCCTGCATTATGGCCAATGGCCTGTGACTCATGTAGTGACTAATAGGGGGCCAAGGTTCCTGTGCACTGGGGAAGGGACTGCATAAAGGACCTCAGAGCTGATAAGACCAGCCCAGAAATAGTAACTTTTTAATATTAAATTCTTATCACAGCATTTGTCTAATAGTCTGGGCAGACAAACTTTTTAGGGCAGCCTTCATATCACAGGCATCTTTTGTGCCTCAACTCCATGATCCTTGTGGGTCCCTTCCAACTCAGAATATTCTGTGAAATCTAAACACATTTCATAGTGCATAAGTGCTGTATTGTAACTGTGTGGGAGGAACAAAAAGTTTTTGCAAAATGCTGTGGATTACCCTGTGCTTTGAAATACCACCTGATTTTTAAAGACTGTATTATAAAGGTCATAGTAGCAATATATTAGAACCCCTAATGTTATTTAGTGATAATTTTTTAACCCTGGAGTCAAAAGACCTGATTATCAATGTTAAATATAATCAGGTAGAATGAGCATATAAGAAATCTTCACAAGCAACAAAACAAAGCAGCTCAATGTTGTTTCCTTTGCAAGACCATAGTCTTTTCATCACATTGACTACACAGATATAGCAGGGCTTGCAGTATTTTCTTCCTTGCCTTTGTGATTATCACTAAGCAACTGGCCCCTCACTGTTTCTGTGCTCAGAACTGGTTTAGAGAGATTTGCATCATTTCAAACTTTTTTCTCTTTTAGAAACCGTTTCATGAATTAATGGACTAAAAGCAAAGTGCCTTGGATGAGTGACATTTCTTTGTTGAAGAATTAGAAATCATGTTATCTTCTCTAGCCCTCTGTGGAGAGAACATGAAAAGTGTCTCTGCTGCCCCCACAGCATCCTACTGCTGTTGAAATTTTGCAGGTTTGGAGAAGGTGAATTTTGAGGGTGCCTACAAACCACGTAGCAAATATATGGGCTTGCACCTAAGTGTCCTAGTGCAGCATTTGAGTAAATCATATGTTGTCAATGCAATTCAGATGGTTTGCTACATTGCAGCACAAAATATTTCTATGCAGAGATCCAATTTTTATAACCTGTTTGCCCCTGAAGATGAAATCTACCACACTGCTTCTTGTAGGTTGATTTCCTGGGAGAGTGGAATTCTCTATAATCTCAAAGGTTGAACGGGACTGGAATGTAGAATCATAGAATCTTAGAGTGCTAAGGGGTTGGAATGGACCTTAAAGATCATCTAGTCCCAACCCTTCCTGCTCTGCCACAACCAATAAACCTTTCTGTCCTACTCCAAAATCTGCATTGGAAACAGTGGGACATCACATGTTAGCTATGGGAGAAATAATTTTAGGGGTATATCTTGATTTTCTTTCTAAACACTGAGCATGAAAGTGAGTGCAACAAGAAGTGTGTGCCCTACACTAGCTCTATTCCATGCTCACTGAATCTACTTAAAAAGAGCAGTAGCTTCTTACAGAGATGATAAGCTCTTAAAAACTGCATCATAGACAGTTCAGGATATCATCTGAGTAAAGCCTTTTGTTAACCTCAATTTAGTATCAACAAGGAGAGATAAAAGAAAAGGATGTCCTGAAGATTTTCCTAGTGCACACTTCATCCCTTTTTATACCACCATGAAATAAAGAGACATCCCTGAAGGTACCACACATTTCTGATACAGGAAGCACTGAGATACTTTTTATAAAGCAGCGAGATGCAAAAAATGATGTGCAACCGTGTCATTATGAAATGGCATACATGTCATGTTTATAGAATGGCTGTTCCTGACATGAGTTCCTTGCTTAGTTCCTGGGTGAAGCCGACCACCTTCAGTGTCCAATATCTTTAGGGAATAAAGGAAAATCAAGTGACTCTCTGCTCCTCCTTTTTTTGTGCTTTAATCCATTTCTGAATGTCTTGGAGACATGGGTTGCTGTGTAACAAAAGTCTGTATTTTTAATTCAAGTTTTAATCCCATAAATGATCATGATCTTCAGTTCATCCTTATAGCAGACTTTTGTTAACAAGTAGTAGCAAATTATCTGAGAAACTTTGTTGCTTGATACAGATGATTATGGCAAGCTAATTGCTCGTTCAAAACTCCCCCCCTATGATTAAAGTTTCAGAGAGCCTGATGACACAGTTATGGGACACTGCTTTTCTTTCATTACAGCTTCTGGTATTGGATGTTCCATTTGAAGAAACCTCATTTTTTTGAAGCAGATAAGGGCCATTCTGCTCTCTCTGTTGAGACTGTATGGAAGCAGGACATGCTATCTTGTGAAGATGGTATGAAAAATCCCATTTCTGGACTACAGGCATATTAGGAAATGCCACTCCCACACTCCGCAGAAACAGCAGAGAAAGTGTGCTCCTGACCCAGACAATCAAAACTTTAATTGTAAGGCTAATGCTGACTTATTGCAGACTTCAGTGTGATTATTTTTGCACTGGCATGTACTCAGAATAGCTAGGTCTGTCCCCTTTCCCCTGTGCCATTCCCTGTGCATGGCATACGCCGTGAACTAAGGTAGCTGTGCTCATGCCCGGAGTCTCAAAACTTCCCCTTACAGCAGCGCAGCAAGCTACCATTTATTTTTAATTGCTCCCCACCGTGTAGGCCAATTAAGGATGAAGCCAGCGGGGCAAGGATCACTGGCAAAGCCTTTGAAGGGAGCAGACCCAGCATTTGCTTCGCCAGAAGGCTGCCATTCACACATTTGTGCAAGAATGCAAACAATTGGGCTCACTCAGTGGGATCAAGTGCTATCTAGTTCAGTCTGAACCACTTTCTAGTGCAGATGGCAGTGAGAGTGGCAGCACCACTGAATATTATCCTCGGGGTCAGAAACTTTCCAAATGAGATTTCCATTCGTGACCCTCCCCGTTTCAGTAGGAAACACCTGCTAAAGCAGCTTTAGGAAATGCCTCTCATTAGCAGCTTCTGTTGGAGCTCAGGTTTTCCTACCCATCGGAGTTCAGCACGCTTAAGAACTTGATCTTTTGATAATAGGAAAGAGAAAATATTACAGAGTAAGTGGGTACAGCATCCATGTTTCCTGCTACCTTGATTATTCCTTTAAAATCCTCTTTTGACACATTTATTTTTCCTAGCTTTTGAACCTCCCAGAAGAGAGGGTATCCTAAACAGCTTGGTAATTTCCAGGAAATCCTCAATGGTGGGTTTGCTGGGTAGACTGGGATTAGCAGCCCAGTATTTCAGATAGTTTGGGAAAGAAATGAATCTGCAAATTTGGTCATGAGTGTTGTGAGCAGTTTGTGCTTTCCTGCTTCTGCGGAAGAGACCTAGTATTTATGTCCAGTTTCACACTGGGAAATATCAGCATGCACAAAGCCAAAAAGCACTGAGCAAAGGTAGGAAACTATAATGGAGGAAACAGTTTTATCCTGCGAAATGTTTCCAGGAGGGCTCGCTGTTCCTTGCCATGGGCTTTTACAAGCTGTTGGCTGAGGCTCACACATCCATCAAGGTCGTGTCTGCTGAGTGTGAGGGACTCACAGACACTGGGCTCGGAAGGGGTTTGGTGTCTCTTTGTGTCTGAATATATATCATGCAGGTAAATTTAAGTGAAAAGAAGTCCAAGTTCTGGCTTTGTTCTGTTCATTGCATTACTGTTGTCTCCATGAGCTGGTCCTTTGGGACACCTTGCAATTATCCACTGGCTGGGATGGTTTGAAAGCTCTGGGTGCAGCCAGACTAACAACACTGACCTCCCCTGCTGTTTGTCTGCACATCTCAGGGATGCCAATTTCACAATTCCCAACCTTTAAAAAATATTTAATTTATAAACTCCTCTGGGTTTTGCACTGGAGAGGAAGGCCGTATATGAGAAATCTTAGATTATTAACAAGTAGCCTTTTAAGAATCACTTAAATTTCTGGCCACAGCTCATATATATGCTTACAGGGGTCTTTTCTAGACAAAGATAGCCTTAAAAGTACTCAGTAAACTTCTTACCTGGGCAATTGTTTAGTCATCTGTCTGGGGAAGCCCTGTATGACTAAAAGGGTTGATGTAAGGTTTTAAATGCTACTCTTTATAAAGCAGCAATGGAAAATGATGCAGCTGAATTGACACTGCAATTCCATCACGAGCAGGCGGGTTTCATTTTTCATGTATAGCATGGAGCCTGATTGTGCACATTATAGAAAACAGCCACTCCCTGGCTTGTCTGTAGATTGGATTTCCCCCACAGAAACTCCTGCAAATGTGTGTGAGACAGAAGGCCAGTGAGGCTTGGGTTATTTCCAGGTGCTTCCCACCTCCACGGGTCCCTGCAGCACATCTCCCTGCTCTGCTCCCACTGCCAGTGCAGCCCAGCCAGTGGAAGAGAGGAGAAATTCCCTAACACATGTGGAGCCCCAGAAACATCAGCTCCCTGAGATGCAGGGCTCTCACTGACATGGCTTTGCACATGCTGCAGATGAGAGAGTACTGGCATGCCTCTAGGGCTAAAATAGAAATGGAGCTAGTGGGGTTACTTTTGTCCTGATCCTGGTTTATCTCTCCCTGTGTGACTGCTTTTTAAAATTTCCCTGCATGTAGGCTTCTGGGGACACTGCAGCTTTCTGTGCCACATGAAGCCATTGTGAGGATCAGTTACTGGTGGCTGTTAAAGCCAGCCAGCTATTAACGTTGCTAAGAGTATTTTTGTTGTATTTACAGTACATGTATTTCAGCAGTAATGTAAAACTTAAATTAACTTTCATCTTTCATTATAACAAGAAAAGCACTCTTATTTTATAAATTGTTCACATCTCTGAAAGCTGTAACTTCATCCTAATTTTTAAAAAGCTAATAATTATATACAAAACGTGTATAAAACAAATTGCTGCATTTGTAGTTTTTTTCCCTTTAGATACCTGTAACGTTGCTATATTATAAACATGGAAATTCTGAAACAGTCTTTTCTGGAAAGAAATTCAGCTTCTTAAAACCGTGTAAATAATAACTGAAAGGAGACGTATTTGTGCTTTCCTGATAATGGAGTAATATGGTGCCCGTGTACATTTTAATCTGGCATTCAGTGATTGTACAGCACGGTGATCTAACAGTCTTGATTTCAGAGCCTGGATTCTGCAGTGTATGCAAAATTGTTCTCAAATGGCAGAGACTTGTAGCAAGGAAAGAGACAAAGCTGTTCAGTGTTAGACAAGGGTTTATCATTTTGATTGCCAGTAGTGTATGTTTTGTAAGTTAGGATATGACTGAGTGTCTATTTATATGGCTGTTACAGAAATGTATGTGTGTGTATGTTTGGAATGTGATTTTTCAAAAGCAAGCTGGATGTGCACTCCTGTATGAAGTTAATCATTTTACTATGGTGCTTATATCATGAAAGCTCAACAATTGTGTTGCAAAACCCCCAATATTATGATCGTGTGTCTTGTTTTCCCCGTGACTGATAAGTTCTTGGTTACATCAATACATCAGGACCACATTTGTATAGTAAAAGAGGAGCCTGTCATTTCAGAGGAAAACAAAAACACTAGATAAAAGTAAACTACTAACTTATATTCATGAGCACCTATCAGCATTTAATAAGACGGCATCCAGTTCAGACCAAAAGCCATATCCTGCCTTGTATTGACTATGTTATCTCAGTCTGGGGATTTGACTTGTTATATTTGCTTCCCATATTTTTGTAGTCAGAAATTCTTTGAAAGAAAACTTTTGTTCTGATTTCCTACTGAGATGAGAATCATATTTCAGTCGACAGGGAGTAGCTGGGTCTGCAGTCCCTGCACTAGTTTTGGGTATTTTTTGTGCCTGTGGTCTGGAGAGTGCTCTCTTCCTACTCCAGAGCCTGAATGTGTGTTAAAACAGCTGAAATGAAGAGACAGAGAGTCAGCCTACCATGACTGCCCATGCTGCTAAAATGGCATGTAGGAAATGTAGCAGGTGTTGGAGGCATTAGGTATCGCACCCATAGCGACTGAGTCATCGCTCAGTGGGGAGGGAAGATGGTCACGGGAGTACAGGCAGGGATCTGCAGGGAGAGGGGATGACCAACCCACAGGAAAGCAAGTACACATGGAAAGAACAATCAGATTTGGGAAACAAGTGATGGGAAGAAAAAGAGGCTTTGGCTGAAGTTGTGAGCTGAGACCCCCAGGACCTGGGTTCAGTATTTGCTTTAGCTTGGACTCCCTGTCATAGCAGATAAAACAACAGCAGAGTTTCTGTCTTTCCGTTGTCTATGTGCACCCAAAAAGCAGCAGGGTATCTGCATGCGATACCAAATGAGTGAGAAGTTATGTGTAGCTGCAAATACAAGTTGAGTTGCCCCTCAAGATGATCATAATGTAGAAGGACTTCTGGTCAACAAGCTCCAAACACCTTAACAGAGTTCTTTGTTTAGCGGTACTTCCCTGGGAATTTCCTCGTCAGGGTTCTGGCCAGTTCAAGCCTCTACCACTTTTTCCAGGAACTGACTGTTGTTTTCAAAACAGAGGTTTGTCCTGTCTGGGCACAAATATTTGCCTTTCAGTTTTCTTCTGATTTCAGTGTATGGGCAACACCCACATTCAAGAAATGTTTGTTTTCTGTTGCTAGAGGGGTTACTGCTCTTTTTCCTGATGACATCAACACAGGACCAAACATGTTTCTAAACTCATGCTTCGGTTAGGAAGCTGCAAAACCAGCATTGCAAAGGAACTAGTATCAATCTAAACCTGTGTTGCTCAAAAAAAGAGACAGTCTCCCACCTCTCTTTTACATCCAGAGTCAGGGGAGAGAGCACAAAACTGGAATGACTGCATCTCAGCAAGTATCTGGAAAAGCACAAATGAGGATGTGTGTTTCAGATAGGAGCTGCACATCTAAATCTCCAGTTTGTTTGAGATATATTCATCTTTCATGGTCATACTGAGAAGCAGTCATACAGCAAATGGTCAGTGGTATGCCACAAGAACAGTCCTATAAGACTTTTTTTTTTAATCTGTGTATTTCAAATCTCCAGTTTTATCACATAAGCCCTAAAACTACAAATGTCCTCTCAAAAATCATTATGCCCCAAATGTTAGCAAAAATTACTTTTGCTAACAGTAGTGCATTTTATTCTCCTAGTGCAGCCCAGCGTCTATCTTATTAGCCCAAATTTGCATTTGATGTAACTGCATGCCATGGATTTTGTCACCAAGTATCATTCTTTTCAAGGGAGGATGTTTGTGATTTGGGCTGAAATATGCTAATTACTGAAAACCATCGACACGTGAAGAACTCAGTATTTCAGGGTACTCCCCATTCCAGCAAGAGCAGTGAATGTGAAATATCACCTGTCAGGCACTTGCAGATACTCTGTGCATTCTGCAGTGTCCTGTGGAATAAGAGAGGTATGGGAAATCAAACTGCTGGAGGATGTGATGCTGTTGCTTATCTCTGCAATCTGTACATGGAGCAGCCCGGCAAGGTGGTGTGGCAGGAATTCCTCAGCTGAGTAGGAAAGGCAGCATCACAGCAAGCTGCTGAGCTTGGTGGTGCTTCCCTTCCAAAGGGGAAAAAAGTTTGCAGGGGGATTTTTTTGTTTCTTTAAAAATCCATACTTGCAAACCAGCAACTTACACACAAGAATAACACCAAGGATTATTTCAAAGTGTTTTAAAAAGATTGCAAGAGAGGGGGACTGCTGATTGTTGAGAGCGACACAAAGCTGTTGCTGCCTATTCATTTCATTCATCCTAAATATCCAGTCACAGTTTAATTCCTAGATGTACTGTATGCCCTTTCCTGTATAATCAGCCTAATTTGTCTTCAGCTGCAAGCAAGTGAACCAAGATTCATTTAGTTAAGCAAGCTAAGCAAAAACATTCTTTGCTCACAGATGGGTAAGCCAGCTGATATCTTAGGATAAATAAAGGGAATTTTGTTTTCTTTTCTTAGCTACTGTAAGGACTCCTATGGATGGAAGAATGACAAAACAAATTTTGTCCCTCCGTGTTTTTAATTAGTTAAACAGGGAAAGACTAATAGATCTCATCCTGGAATCTGGAATCCTAATTTGCAATATTGGACGTTGTTTTGACTTCAACTGGCACTTTTAACAAATAGACTTTTCACTGGAGGTTTTCAGAAAGACCGCGTGTAGTATTAGATGAGAGGTACTTAATTAATGTAGGAAAGTGCCAACAAACTATCAGCCAGCACCGACTTGTCTTGGATTTGAAATAAAAGGTATTTGCTCTGTGCTGCCTGCCTAGCAATTACCATTAAATGTGTGTGGATTTAGGCCAATTCTTAATGAAAAAGGGGCCAGCTCACAATAAATGTCACCCATGTTGTCTTGGGTTACGCTGATAGTGTGGTGAATGAATCAAACAAAATGCAAACATTAATCTGGCTGACCCCAGGGCAACCAGTGGGAAGCAGATCTATGACCACCCCTTACCCCGTGCTCTGGCTGAGGGCACAAGCCAGTATCCGAATCTGCCTGTCACACCTCCCTCCCAGAGAGCAAAAAGATTTGCAAAATAACTGCAATAGGACATCACATTGTCAGAAGAGAGTGTGACAGAGGAAAGCGCTGAGAATTGAAACCCATTTAATACCAGTGATCAATTTGAATATTATTAGGACTTGCTTCTAAGAGAACTGTACAACCATTTTTTGGCTATATCCTTCCTCCAGACTGCATGCAGACGAAAGCAGTTAGGGAGAGGAGAAAAGCATACCTTTCTATGCTCTGGCATTTTCTTGGCAGAGGAACAAGTTGGAAGTGTCTCAGTCCTGCGTCTCAGTGTTGCATCCTCACAGGGTCAGAGAATAAGTGAGCATGAACAACTCTTGCTGCTCATTTCTATCTTTCCAGGAAAAAGTCCAGAAAGTGCAGGAACAAGTTCAGGGGAAAGAGGCACAGTTTGCTCTACAACTATGAAGAAGGAGACTTTGCAGTGAAGGGATAAGCTTAGGAAAGAGGAGATTAGATCTCCCCAAGACCCAAATATTGTGAAAACTGAAGGAACCCCGCCAGCTCTTGGTGAAAGGATTTTGTTTGTCACAGGGCAGGGTGATTGCCTTGCAACTGGTAAGAAACTAGGGAGCTGGATCCCTCTTTTTTGTTTTCCACTCTCTATCATCATGAACTGACTCCATGGAGGTCTGCTCCCTGATTTCTCACTTGTGTGCATCCAATGGACAGCAGGAGCAGGCTGGCAGCTCCCATGAGCTTCAACAAAGAGCAGAGGTAAAAAATCTGCTAATTCTCCAGCCTAAAGCCTCACGTCATCATCATGACCTTCCTTTTCTATATGAAGTTTGCAAGTGGTAGCTGAAGGTAAGGATTTTCTCTGCCACTGTCCTACCGTCTTTCCCCTGTCCTCTCCCTGTTCTCACCTGCTCTTGGCCAGTCTCCACAATTGACACCACAAGAGACATTTTTTGCATATGCATATGTATTTTTCTAATGCCAGCACTGTGCAAAATGGATTTCAGCACTGCCTGGGGCCAGATCTCTGCATGTCCTGCTGATGGATAGAACCTCTTCACCATTCCAAGCTCCTTCAGGTCTTTCAGCTCCTCTTGGAGCACCTGAAAGCCAAAGCATGCCCTCTGCATTGCTCCCTCTTGCAAACACCAGCTCATCCTGAAACAGGTCAAGGTAATTACTTGGAAAATAAATTCTGTTTAGAGAATTTGTTACTTCTTTAGGTTAGCCAGGCACAGCAGCCAAATGGGGATTACCCTCGTAATCTTCAGATCAGAAGTGTGGCATATGCTGCAGTTATCTGTGAAGGTATGATTATATTTTGCACTGGCTGCTCATTGGTGTAATCACACCTTTAGTCTCACAGTCTCAGCTTTTCTGTGGCAGTGATGCTCAGATGCACTGAGGGAGCAAACTTTGGTACCTACCTGCAGCCCTGGTTGCCTGCCATTAATCCCTTCTGGCCCCCTGCCATTTGGATGAGCAAACTGCTGTTCTTTCTGTTATTACCTTTTCTTTTTCCCCCCCAAAAAAGCAATCAAACTCATAATAAATTGAATGACTTTTTCGGCTACCAGATTGTTTATGTAATTGAAGGAAGTGGTTAATTTTTGAGCACAGTGGGTTATTCACAGCATTAAAATTAGTTTTGCTTTTGTTAGACCAGAGATCCATTTGCTACTGACACAGTTGAGGCACAAACCAGTATTTAGACGAGAGATAAAAAATGCATTGATTGACCAAAACCTTCTGTGACACTGAACACTGTGCAGTGATCTAACTAGCGGTGAAACAAATAACTTATCACAGCATTGGAATTATGTGCACGTAATGGGAAATTATTTTTTTTTTTTTTGTTCACAAAAGGACTTGATCACATGCCATTATTCAGAGAGTAGCTGAAATCTCTGCAGGCCTTTGCTCTGTAATCTAAAAAGCCCTTTGCTTTTTACTATCGTAGGCTTTGGCAGCTACAAGAAAATGCAAAATGATGGCTGTGCTTGTATCGATTATCATCCTAATTCTGCTCTCAGTGAAGTCCATCACAAACCTGCCACAGCCTCCCGTGGGAGTGAGTGCAGGCTGTATATAATTGCAGTTACTTTAATACAAATTTACTTACTTGACACTTGAAATTCTGCATTCTTGCTGCAGTTATGCTGTGAGCAGTATTAAATTAACTGTCTCCCAGAAACAGGCTGAGACCGCTCATGCTCATCTATTCTCTTGTTTTCTGATGGAGAAGTGACAACCCCTTACCTGGAGCGGGTCCTCTACCAGCTCAGGGCTTTTTTCTGCTTCCCCTGGTCACCTGTGAGATTCCTTCAATGTCTTCGTGATGGATGCACTGCCCACTGGCAATTGCTCATTTTGATGCTCTGCATGATGTCTCTGCATCACATCTGGCTCCTTATCTCCTTATTTATTTTATGACTTCTCTACCCATTCACTCCAAATTCTCTTTGCTGCCTACTTCTGCTTGGTTTGCTCGGTTAGCAGCCCTGCATCTGGTTTTTGGGTCACAGGGAATGAACAGGCTCTGGTTGAATGCCTCCTTCTTCAGGTGAAGTAGAAGGTGACATCTTCAAATCATTTTTAAAGCTGTTCAGTGCCTTTTATCAGTTCTTTGCATTGTCTGAACATAGTATAGCCATTTGGCTTTGCCAATAGGGCACCTTCAGTGATATCTTTAATTCAGTCTGCACAAGAGGGGGTCACAAGGCTGTGGCTTTTTCCAGAGTCTATTTTAGGTTTCTAGGTTGGGCAGAGAAACAGAAATTGAGCAGTTTCTAGTTTATCTTTAAAAAGAATGGTGTAAACCTGCACAGCCTTGATGTTGTGTTGCACTGGGGAAGACTCACCTGCTCCCAGCTGCTCTGTAAGTGTGTGCCTGGAGCAAAGCCTCTTGACAATAACCCTTGAATTACCTGCTTCTGCTGGGAGTCTGGGCAAGTCCAGGACTGTGGTTTAACCTTATATTAGACCCTAGGTGCCCCTATGCACCCACTTTTTGCATACAAGAATCAGCAACCTGTGCAACTTAAACAGTGGCTGTTCCTTCTGCCTGCAGTTCACCAGCTGCCTCTCAGTTCAACATCCAGGTTCTGCAGAGAGCTGCTGAGGAAAGATGCAGAGCAGTGTATCACAGCTGGCTTGGTTTGCCTTTCAGAGAAATCTGTCTGCCCTAAACAGAACTGAAATACTTCAAAGCATCATTTGCAAATGTTAATGTGAAGAATGCTGGGTACCCAGTGGGTACAGGCTCCCAGGTAAGCCCTTAGAAAATGCCTGTCCCAAAAGTAGAGGTTGCAGATTTGTGTTATATTATCAGTCTTCCCTATTCCACTTATGACCTTTGCAAATAAATAAATACCTTAAAGATCTTCAGCTTGTCCTGATTTCAGCAGGGATAGAGTTCATTTTCTTCTTAGTTGTTAGTACAGAGCTGTGTTTTGAATTCAGTATGAGAATAATGTTGATAAAACACTGATGTTTTGGTTGTTGCTGAGTAGTGCTTTTTCTAAGTCAAGGACTTTTCAGTTTCCCATACTCTGCCAGGGAGGACGTGCACGAGAAGCTGTGAGGGAGCACAGCCAGGCCTGAACTGGCCAAAGGGATATTCCATACCATAGAACATCATGTTCAGTATAAAAAGTGGGAGGAGTTGGCCAGAAGGTGCCAATCTGTGCCAATCTGGGAATCAGTCAGTGATTGGCGAGCAATTATAGTGTGCATCACTTGTTTTCCTGGGATTTATTTTCCTTGAGTTTCTTTTTTTTCTCCTTTCATTACAATAATAGCAACAACAACAATAATTATTATATTTTACTATTATTATTGCAGCGTCATACTTCTTATGATAATATTTTACTTTTTTCTATTATTATTAATTATTTCAATTATTTCTATTTCAACCCATGAGTTTTTACTTTTTTCCAATTTACCTCCCCATCCCACTGGGATGGAGAGTGTAACTGAGCAGCTGCATGGTGCTTGGTTGCCCTCTGGGGTTAAACTACACCACCACTAAATATCAGCAAGTTATGCCTACTCCTGCAAAATCTTAGGGCCTTCATGACTGCTTTGGGGAGGACTGTGCAAGCCCAGCTGGTAAGAATGTTCACAATTGTGGTCTTGTGATGGGCCTTTGGCTCCCTGGGTGAAGCCCGTACCCCACAGGCTTGGTAGATGTAACCAAAAATGAGGACAGTTCATATAGCTGATATTTTCATAGCCCACATATGAATGGCCCCTTTCCCATACATCCAGTGTACAGTGGTTCTCTCCAGAGAAATCCTCTGTACTCTCACACCTATGGGATGTGGCTGTATTCTGTATCATATTTTTTATTTTGCTGAAGAAGTGAATTGGAGCCAAGGTGATCACAGTGCCTTCCTGGGTGACTGGAGCAAAGATCAAGGCTTGGGAGGAGTTTAGAAATGATGCTCGCACAGAGACTTTGCTTCTCCACATCTTCTCCAGCTTGGGAGCAAAGATCACTGACTGGTTAGGCTGGAGACAGCTCTGTAGTAGGGGTTGTGATAAAATCCAGTTTAAACAGGAAGAATACACTGCATGAACCATTGCACCAAACCATTTTTCTCTCTCAGTATCACAGAATGGGTAAGGTTGGAAGGGACCACTGCAGGTTATCCAGTCCAATCTCCCTGTTCAAGCATTTCAAGCACATGTCCTACGATCTGTCACAGAATCACAGAATTGTTAGAATTGGAAGGGACCTCTGGAGATCATCTAGTCCAACACCCCTGCCAAGGCAGCGTCACCTAGAGCAAGTTAAAGAAAAAAATCTAGGATCAATTATCTTACAAAAGAGAGCTTCCAACTTTGCAGGTTCAGAGGCAGAGCTCCATGAACAGCTGTTTTGCACCCTGGACTCGTCCTGCCATGGTTATGCCAGCACATACCGATAGGCACTTCATTGTAGTCAATGAAAACTAACCTAGAAGTGCCTTTTTCCTCCCCATCCCCACATTTTCCCCTTCTAGGTGATCAAATACACATATTCATTTGACAAGACACTCCTTAAACCTGACAGGAGAGTTTTAGAGTGGGTACCAGCCTTACTGGGGCAAGTTACAGGCAGCTTCTGGACTGTAGTGGAGCCCTGGAGATGCAGGAAGGTTGATAACATGCTGTAAGGCTCTGTTCCTGCAGACAGCCAGGAAAAGAGGAGGGATGTGCACATGTGTTTATGAAACTTGGTGCCTCCATGATCAGACTTGGGAGATTTTCATGTGTGGCCAAGAAGCTGTACTGAATCCATCCATGCTTATATCTGTTGCAAATGAGGGATTGTATAAAGCCCTTGGTGAAATACAAGCCCTGACATTTTTTCCCCCCACTCATAGAATAAGATTAAGGGAGGAGCAGAAGTCACCAGGTGAAATAATGTGGGAAGGACCTGGCCACTGGCTGCCTGAACTAAGGAATGAGGTGAGGGTCTGGGGCCCCATGGGCTTCTATGAGCCCTGCTCTCTCGTTCCTGTTCAGCTGAGTTGTCTACAAGATCACAGTTGAGCACTGTAAATGCTTCTGTGGTGGCCCAAGAAACAGCATGTCTTATTCCTCTTTTAAAGTGGCCTACAGAACTAATTTTTCCTGACAGTTACACATAAACAAGGAATTTATTTGAGGCAACAAACTCCTGGTTGCGTTTTCCCCCCTCCCAAAGCAGCATTCTTGAGGACCAGTGTCCCAGTCCTCTCTTTCCAAAAGCTCAGGCACCAATTTGCCTGCAGAGGCTGAGGCTGAAGGCACAGCTGATCATCTGCTCAGGATGGATAAACTTTTTCTGGGTGAGACTTTTGGGTTTTGTTCAGCTGACAAACAGGAATTATTGGAAACTCATCTGCATTGCAAGTGTGCATTTAAAATGCATGAGGCATGGAAGGCTGGGGCTGGTGGAAGAAAAATGTGTGCAATTTGTGGAAACTGTGGATTGTTATGACTCCTGAATTGGCATATTTATATGCTTCATTGTTCTTAGATTTGGGATTTTCTGTTTGTCAAATCTAGTGTGTGTGATATACATATCATGACAGACTTTTTGTTGCTTTTCTTTCACAGAAGACCTTTCAGAGAAACCAAGGCGACAGCATAGCCATCACTAGTGGGCAGTGGCTTAGATAACCCAAGAGAGATCCCATCCAGCCTCAATCATTCTTTTCCAGGAATACAGTTGCCAAACTAAGATATTTCCCGGGAATTCATCATACTGCAAATCACAGTTAGGGAATGAATACAAATCCTGTGCAATATCTCCAACTGAGCAGTATTTTTAATCCTCCTTTCTCGGTTGTCTAAAGGCAGTAAAATTGAAGGCAAGATTAAGACCTGTTATACACAGGATCAAAAAGTGTTTTTTGAGGCATAAAAATGAGATTTTTTTGATTTGGGGATCCCAAATGTTCTCCAGCAGAGGTGCTTTGGAAATGTAATATATGCAGACACGTACTATGTAATAGACAAGCTCATTTATCTCAGTACTCTTTTGCAGGACACTTGGAGGAGCTTTATAGATCCTGAAAAAGCCTCAGACCCTTGGAGGTAGAAAAATCATTGATGTTAAGAGAACAGGTTTTAAACTCTTAACCACTTTTTATATGTCACTGTATGGGACCAAGAAACCATAATATGCCATAGCATGTAAAATATTATGTCACCGATTATATAAATTGTATTTCTTCCAGTCTCACAAATATACCAGCAAAAGTTATGAGACTGTATCACAAGTTGGATATTGCCCCATAAACATGATAGATACTGCTTTTCCATTAGATGTATTCCTCTTGGGGTACAGATTTCCTGGATAAGGTGCTTTTCATCCTCAGAATGAGGGCAGCCTCACCATTACCTCCATGGGCTCACCATTGTTCAAATGTACCTGTTGCAAGTCACCTGGGTCACTGTCACAACTCAAACCATGGGGTTGTGAGGTGGGTTACAGTGCACGTCTCTACTGCCTGACAGAGAATGAGCTTATTGGCAGCATGAGCAAAGCATCAGTGGAAAAGAAAATAGAAATTTAATATCTTGTAGTTGTTATCGTACAGGCAGCAGGACAACCTGCCAAAGGAAAGATTGATTGACCACTGCTGGTGCTATCTGATGCTGGCACTGGACTTCAGTAGCCAGGAATATAGCAGGTGTGTGGGAGTTGTTGGTGGATGGGGAAAAGAAGGAGTCAGGGAAGTTCCTTTTGTTCAGAGCTGCTCTGAGTAAGAGGCCATAAAACTGACATCCTCTGGCATGACAGAGATGGTGACAGAAACACCCCAACTCTTGTGAGGGATAATACAAAGGGTAGTTGTACTGCTTCATGCAAGAACAAGCTATCCCTGAAAAACACAGGGAAACATTCAGTGTATTTCTAATGTTTGTGTGGCACTTCTAAGCTGGAAATTGTTATGAGTGCTAAATATTATGTTCCCTAATGTGTAAAACAGTGACTAAAACTATTACATTCTGTCATACAAGAGCCCTAGGGATGAAAATTCAAAGAGACACAATAAATAACCGTAAAAGAAACAAAAAGGGAAAGAAGGAGAACAGAACCCCATTTCCCATTTCAGTGGGAATGTGCTGACTGACAGCAGACTTATGGAGACAATTCTCCTCTCTACTTGGGCTGCAGAGCCCAGACCCCATGCAGGGAGAAGGGTAGCAAGAAAATGGGTCTGGCTGGCTGTTGCCTTGCAGAGCAGTTGTGGACAGGCACTATCTGACAGCAGGTACCCCTGTCTGTGCAGAACCTATGGTTATGGATGCGGCTCTTTCCCCCTCATCTATTTCAAACCAGCAAACATAAGCAGCCCTGAGCCATACACTTCCAAGCTGTTAATGCAAAGCTCTCAGTGGGTTTTTGAGAGCCCATCAGCAGCTTTTCCTGCAATAGCTCTGCTTCAAAACTGCCCGCTGCCACTCACTCTTCTGACTCCTGCCAGACACTGCCAGTGCTCTGCAGTCAGGGACACAGCCTTCCTTCCTCCTATGCTGTGTCTACATTCTTTTTTTTCCCCCTTAGTTTTTGCACTGTTTGTATGTGCTGTTGTCAAATGAAATCACTACAGGCTGGGGGAAGAGTGGCTGGAAAGTAGACCAGGGGTAAAGAACCTGGGCGTGCTGGTCGACAGCCAGCTGAATATGAGCCAGCAGTGTGCCCAGGTGGCCCAGAAGCCCAGTGACATCCTGGCCTGTATCAGCAATAGTGTGGCCAGCAGGGCGAGGGCAGCGATTGTCCCCCTGTCCTCAGCACTGGTGAGGCTGCACCTCTAGTGCTGTGTCCATTTTGGGCCCCTCACTACAAGAAAGACATTGAGGAGCTGGAGCAGGTCCAGGGAAGGGCAATGGAAATGGTGAAGGGTCTGGAGCACAAGTCCTGTGAGGAGTGGCTGAAGGAGATGGGGGTGTTTAGCCTGAAAAAAAGGCAGCTCAGGGAGACCTTACTGCTCTATACAACTACCTGAAAGGAGTTTGTAGAAAGGTGGGGTTGTCAGCCTCTTATTCCCAGGTAACCAGTGACAGGACAAAGAGAAATGGTCTCAAACTGGGCCAGGGGAGATTCAGGTTGGACATCAGTTAAAATTCTTCACTGAAAGAGTGAAGAATTAAGCAATAGAATGGGCTGACCAGGGAAGGGGTGAAGTCACCATTCCCTGGAACTGTTCAAGAAATGGCTGGGTGTGGCACTTGGTGCTATGGTTTGACCAGATTGACATGCTGGTGTTCGGTCCAAATTGGACTTGATCTTGGAGGCCTTTTCCATCATTAATGATTCTATAGATCTATGACTGATTTGTAATCAGTAATGTGGGGAAGCAGGATCATGCCCATCCAGATTGTTTGCTGAGTTGAGATGACCATCTTGGTGGTCAGGGAGGGGGGAGTGGTGGTAGATAGCATTTGTCCTTACTTTAGCATGGGTTTGGCCACAATAACCCACTGTATTGTTGCAGCCAAACTGCTGAGATGTGGTTAAGGGGTCACTTCTGGGACTGGTACAGTTCAATGTTCCTACTGGGTAAGGGGACACCCATGACAAGTTCCTGATGGCACTCTGGCAGGTGTCAATCCTTGCGAGTTCTGCTGCAGGGATGGTCTTGACTCAGACACCTCTACTGCCCCACGCCATTGGTGATGCCTGACCAAAGCCCCAGGCAGGTCCTGCTGGTCGCTGCTGCTGGCTCTGCAGAGGGTGCTGGAAGGCAATGTGCAGTAGGAAAACACAACCCAGAAAGAGAGGAAAAAAGCCATGGGATTCTTTCCCTAAACCCAGATATAATAATTGGAGCTTGATGAAATGTGCTGGGTGAGTGCATTTTGCGTGCGACTGTTTCTCGGGGAGTAATTTTTTTCATTTTGCTTTTAATTAGCCAGGCTTAAATTAGCAGCATCTACTGTTGATATTCCTCCTTGAACATCTAGAACACTTTCAATCAGGAGGCTTATTAATATGCAAAAAAGTCATTTGTTTTGATTTCAGTCTGGAAGGATTTTTCCCCCCACAAGTTTTCATTTCAGTATCTTCTATTCTAAATGCAGGTGAAATTGCTGTGTTGTGGCCATGTAAGAGAGCTTGGGTTATCTGGGGAAAAGGGGAAAGACTTGATGGAGAGTTTCAGAAACTCCCATCTGTATTGGTATTTGTTCTGCTGTGTTTTACTATGCTGAAAAAACACCCTGCCATGGGATAGCAGGAGACTCACCCAGGCTGCTGTGCTCCCTCACAGGGTAATAAAAATGAACACCATATAACTCTTTTTGCTTCCCAAAGGCACTGGGACTCCTCTCAGCTCTCTCCTCCCCTCTCAACCTACAGTTTTGGATGGGAGGAAGGTGCTTTTTTACTCCATAATTCCTGAATCCCTTCACCAGTATGTTTGCAGTACTATTTTCATACTGCAGGTGAGTGATGCTGACCTGTGCAGAGAACGATGACCCCAGCAAACCTCACACATGGTGGAGGGTTTCATTGGCTCTTGCTAAGAATCTCAGTCCAAGGTCCATTTCCTTGCTATAAAGTTTTTGGGCTGATGCGGCAGCAAACTTAATTTGTTTACTCCCCTAATCTGGAAGTCTACGGAGAGGTGCAGGCATCAAGATTGAAACCAGGCCAGAAGGGTGAAGCAGGGGGCTGAGAGGCAGTTTTGGACTGTGACACATCAGAGGTCTCCTCCCCACCTTGCAATGGGGCAGTGGGACTTTGTCAGCCTCTCTGTAGGCGCTGTGCCTGTCTGTAGCACACCATTTAAACATCATGGGGTCTCTAAATCTGTTTCTGTGAGACACCCAGAAAGGGACAGTCAGGGCTTTTTATTATTACTTGTGCAAGTGTTTGTAAAACCCTGCTGTGGGTCATAACCCTGCTGTGTTGTGTCCGATGCATATACAGAGAAAGCTGGCTAAGTTCTGAAAAGAAACCTGAAAGGGGAAAAATTTCTTGGCCTTTTATACCCCCTTGGCATGGCAGGAGTGGTAGGAGGAGAGAGCCATGCCTGCCCACCCAGACCCGGGAAACCCAGATCCTTGCCACTGCACTGCTGGGGAAGGCCAGTGTCAGCAAAAGTTTTGATCTCCTCCACTTAATGCTTATTTTTGTCAGAAAAATGTAATTTAGAAATTGCTTGGATTTTTATATCTGTCTGAGAAAATTCCAAAGTTTGTCACTGTTATTCTGGGCTATATTCAATAACAGTGTCTGACTTTTTCTACTCAACTATTTCCAAATATGGATTATTTCTTCTATGAACATGTGGGGAGAAGTAAATCTTTTTTCTTGACCAAATGTAACTACGAGAGTTGTGGACACCAGTCATGTGCTTAAATTCAAAGAGACTTGATTCTTCAGATGTAGGTTAAACTGATTTGTCTTGGGTTTAAACCAAGCAGATTGTGAAAAGCAGTGATTTACACGGGGCAAATCTAGTCTGGCACTATTTGCGTTAAGCTGGTTTGTAATTACAAGCGTTGAGTAACAAAATGCTACCTGATGTTCATACCACCTCCGTGATACCACCTCCCCTGATGTTCATACCACCAGCTATACTTCCCAGGTGGATATGTGGGGATACAAACTCAAGATGAGAAAAGAGATTACCCTGTAATAGAGTCAGAAGAGGGCCCTAGGGCAGGGTAAAGGCTCTGTGCTTTCCAAGCAGGAGGTAATGCCTTCACCTGGGGACCTGCCTGCGAGGCCATGAGCAAGGCAGAGAAACAGCCACTGAAATGGGGTTTTGAGTAACCTGGAGACAGGACTGATGGGGGAGACTGATGGACTGACAGACAGATGGACAGAGGCTGTGGATCCAGTGAGTAGAAAGCATGCCAGGGTGCTACAGTCCTGGATCCTGTCTGTGCCCAGGGACCACTTAATATTCAAAAAGCCTGTGAAGAAAAGGACTTGGATTTCCCAAATATTGTCTTCAAAAGCAAGAGTCTTGTGATTGAGGGGCATAACAGCAATGCCTCTGAGTGACATTTGCTTTGGTGGGTTGGAAGGACACACTTTTGATGTGTGTTTTCAGTGCGCCTTTCTTCAACTGGAATTCCTCCTGACTCCAGGGAATTGGAGCCCTGTGTGTCTCTGGAAATTAAAACAAAAACTGGCTTCAGTGGTATTTCCTGAAATGCGTTTTCATCTCATTGACTCTGTCCTAACAGCAGCCCCAAAGCATCCAAGATTTCATTTTCATCTAGTAGTGATCAAAAGCAACATCAGCCAGGAATAAATAGACAAAGCCATGCTGCAGGGATATTAATTCACATGACAAGGCAGTGCAGTTTGCTTTATTAAAAAAGAAAACTCATGTGAGGGTTTTCTTGGTCACTGAGTATTTTAGTCACTATAAACATCTGTATTTTGCAGTCTAGTCTTTTTCTGTGTCTTTGAGGGAATAAGTCTTCAGCTCCTGTGAATGAAGCTGCAGCCCTGGTGAAGGTGCCTGAATTTGTGATGTGCCTGGGACAGAGGCAGCCAAGGACAGGGGCTGAGCAGGAAGCTCAGCTGCACCATGATGGAGGCATTGGTGTCAATGGTATTTGGCCTCTGGGAATCTGCTTTCTCATCCTGGCAGGGACAGGGAGACCTTTCTGTGAATGTTTCCCTTTTCCCCAGCACAAATGTAACTCTTCTCTTTATAAAGATAAAAACTCAACACCAAACCAAGTGGGCTGACTTTTACATGGGTTAAAACAAGCCAACTCCACCCAAAGGTGCCCAGGACTCAGCCACCTGTGCAGTCCAAAGTGTGTAACTCTCACTGTGGCTGCCCTGGCCCTGGGGCATGCATGATCTCCCACTGCAGGCAGCTGCCTGCACATTCACCACTGCAGAGGGGGGATGGATTTCTGGGTTACTTTTCCCTGACAGCAAACACTTCTCCCCCATGACAGGATGAGTGATGCTGTTCCCTCTGCATGTGCTGTGGGAGCAGTCACTAGCTCCATTTCCCTTACCTTGTCATTAAGCAGCAAAGACATTGCCATTTTGAACTCCAGGCTTGAAGACAGCATGATTTTAATTCGAGTGATAAAACTAGAAGGGCTTTTACAGCAACCCAGCTGCCAGAATCCAATTCAATACTTTTGGGTTTAAGCTAGGGAAAAGTGGGAAGAGATCAAAAACCATTCCTGGACGAAAAGAGCTGCTGCTTTTCACCAGAGACTTATCACAAGCTGCAGCTGACATGGGAGATGCTGCCATTGTGCGATGGGTCTCTCTGGACATCCCCACAGTTGAACAACAACAGAAGTTTGTTTGGAACAACAAAATAGTGAACTATATGTGTTGTAATCTGGTGAAGGGAGAGGTTATGGAGTGCAGGAGTACTTTCCCTGTGGATGTGCATTCAAGTGTTTTCAAGGGTGTGTGGGGATTTTTATACTCTAAGAGTCTTCTGCAACACATCTTGAGTTGGGGTAAGTGATGGCCCACGTGGCTGTTACTGTGGAAACCATTATTTTAACATACTAAAAAACAGTCATGTAAACCCCCTTAAAGAGGTTAAAGCCTTTTGCCATTTGGCAAGGAATAGGGCTGTAGGGTGTATGGGAAGAGCAGCTTCTTTTCCAGAAGACTGTCCTGCTCTTTGTTAGCTGAGGAAGGTGCCTCCTTCTGTTTCAGCCTTCAGGGAGGCTTTGGGGAGGGGAGCAGTGTGGTGGCTGCTCATGACTACGCCCCTCCTTCAGAAATACCTCAGCAGGGCGAGGTAAAACTAGCACAAAGTACTGTCTCCTCCATGAGATCTGGTGTCTGCAGCAGTGAAATTCAGCCAGAGCTTTGGAAATTCAATGCAATTTGCAGAATTAGAATCCACTTCAGTCTATGGCGGCTATTCACACGGAGAAGCTGCTGGCTCTCCTGGAGAGCCCAGGGACACAGGTGCTACCACAGCTACACATCCCAAAGGGCAAGGACACCAGGGCAGAAAGAGTTCAAGGCATGAGACTCTATCAGTGGGAGGAATTAGGGTTTAGTCATCTTAATAACCACTTTACTAAAGGACAATGTAGTTGGATGTTGAGTTTTTGACATATGCCAGAGTTCTCTAAAACCAGACTTTTCTTCCCCAGCAACCGAAATTTTTAGCTTAATCATGGAGATGCCATGCACTCAAAATATTAATATAGACTCCAGTTCTGCTTTTTTTTTTGTGCTGTCCCTAACTAGGAATGAACCAGCCCATTACAAGCCCTTACCCCAGACTCCACAGACAGAGCATCAGCAGGGACAAGGCTGCAATGACACAGGGGTGGGCACCTGGTCTCAGCCTCCCTCCTGGCACTTAGGTTGTGTCCCCAGGAGCAGAGGAGTTTTCCTGGCATGAAGTGGGTCTCAGAGTGCAGCTGGCTGGATTGCTTTGCACATCTTTTAAAAAATGGTCTCTGTGGCAGCAAGAGCTGTGTGCATTAAGCTTGCATGCGTGGGCGATGCTTTCCTGCTAATGCATGGCTGGAGAACTAGGTCTAATCAAATGCAATGTAAAAACTCATTTATTGGGGCATAGGTAGTTAGTCTTAAAGAAGAGAGGCATCTGTTTATCAAAGAAGCATCCTAATTTTTGCAATTTCTCATATACATGAAGACAAGTAGTATGACACAGCAAAGTCTGTTGCTTTGGCTTTTAAGCAGGGAGAATCTCCCTAGAGGATACATTATAGAACTTCTCTGAGTAGTTTATGTGATCTTCAGAGGCTGCTTGCTCCCTTCTGTTGTTTACATTAACCTTTGAGTGAAAGTTATTTAGCCCTACTTTGTGAGTTTTATGCGCTTTGTGGTGCCACTTCACTGCACAACGGGGATGTTTCAGCCCCTTTTATGTGCACATTTGAGGCCTGACTTTATACTGGGAGGACTCTTGATTTATCTAAAAATACCTATCTAATATATCTAACATACCTATATAACACACCATGTTTAAAATGGTACCTGTGAACAAGCCTCTTCTCTTCCTCCTTCGTGTTACTTCTTGCTCACTGTGTTAAGATGCCTGAACACTGTTTCTTTATTTTCTCCCTCCTGTTGTGAAGCTTTTATAGCATTGAAAAAACCTGAGTCAGCTTTGTGGGTACCAAAATTCAGCCCCACCTACTGTTTGCTTTGCACTGCTGCCTGAAATATCATTTTAATTTCACATTAGTTGTTTGCCAAAGAGAAAGCCCAATTAAGGAGACGAAGAGGAAATCTGCTAATGGCACTTTTTGCGAGGCACACCAGAGTAACAAAGCAGGGTGCATGTGAACACAGAAAGTGAGAGATGCTGAGCCCCACTGTGCCTGTCAGCTTGGCTTTTGCATGCAGGGGAAAAGAGAACAAAATTTACAAGGATGCTACTCTCTGAAGTGGTACATAAGCTGCTGGCGAGCCCAGGAAGGAAACAAAAAACCTATTCAAAACAATTGAAGAACATCGTGGATGCACTGAGAAAATAAACCCATCAGGTTTATATTTTAAAGGGTTCAAGGATGAAATTAAATATTATTTGCTTAAATATAAAACCCATTTTTCAAGTAACAACCCTATAAAAGAAAATCTCACAAGACAGTACAGCCCAGCATTTCAGCTTTGATAGACTTTGTTCTTTTTTTCCCTGATTGCTGAGCACAGTGTTTTATTAAAGTTATAAAAACCCTATCAACAATTCTAATGGGGTATTTTTTCAGGGGTAAACTTCCATTTTTTACAATACTAAGCAAGTAGGAAAAAGGATCTGGAAGGCACCAGAAAATTCTCCAGGTGTACTCACAGACTGCAAGGGCCTCTTGTTTTGGGGGCTGTCCAGAAACCTGGTGAGCACCTATTTTTTTCATCTCAGCAGCCAGAACTAGAGTTGACATGAAGACCAACTGTAGGCACTTATTTAAGAATAACACTCACACAAACTAAAAACCTATATTGAACTATTTATTTTGTGCATTCACTTTTTGCTGCAGCATGTGCCACCTGCTGAAGGGAGCAAACAGAAATCACTTCCATCACTAAAGCTGACAGCCGGCTGTTTAACCTGCAATCCACCTCATAAGATGACATGATCAGGCTTCTTAATGACAAGAAGGAGTGCTTGATTTTCAGTAGCAGTGCTACATTATGGCATGCATTAATTTGCTAGGAAATCACTTTAGAAGAGAATAAAGTGTGATGTATTTAAGTTATAGTACAACAAATGCCCCAAAGATACCTCTGAAATGTGATGTTCCCATGAAATTCTTTAACAAAGGGAGCTGAAAATGGCCTGTCTCCACATATCATACCTGGAGCATTATGGAGATAGTCTATGAGGTCACTTGGCAGCGGATATTAAGCTATTTCAAATGTTACGTGTATTTGCTGACAGAAACTGAATAGGTCAAACAGGTTTCTGGCTCACAATAAAAGATGAAATGGTGTTTAGTCCCAGATATGAATAGCTGCTCATGTGTATCAGTGTGTGTGTGCCTGCAAGGGTTATTGAGGCTATTTCCTTGATGCCTCCTGTTTCTAAAGAATTCTATTAGCCCATGAAACAAATTCTGAAGTTAAAAGTTTCAAGATTTAAAACAAGGTTATAACAATGAGATTACCACACAGACCACACCACTTGCGTTAGCAGAGAACAAGTTTAATAAAACAGACTTCTTGCATGTTGGATTCACAAATTCATACTCCTCCTTGCCACAGGGCCTGAACTAGACACACGGCCTTGCTTTTCCTCTCACCAAAGACACAAAGCCAGTGCTAGCCTGCATCGAGAGGTTGCCCTCCCCTCATGTACAAGTGAGCCTCCCATATGTCTTATGTTGTTCATGGTATTGGGTGCAGACTTTTTGCTATGAGAGGAATTCAGGGTTTCTGTAGGAAAGCACACCTGTACAGAAAAATTAGGATGGGTCCATCCCATGTAACCACCATTGTCTCCTTTCGTTTGCATTTCCAGGCTGTCCCATACTATTTCTGGCCTTGTGCATATCCTGACTCTTGTCTAGCTCCCTGCCAGCAATCATACATCCAGGAGGAGATGTAAATAATTTTTACTGCCATGCTCAATCAGATGAGTTAGGATAACAAAGGAAACTTTCATAAACACCTTAATTGCTTCTATATTACCTGAATCATTTGCTCTCTGCATTTCTCCACTCTCTGCTTTAGATGTACCCAGTGGTTTATATAATACAATAAAACAGCCAGCCATACCTGAGAGCATCTTGAGGGGTGGGAGGAGGGAAAACCCACCAAAGAAAACCCCATTCTGAGTCCAAGAACAGGTGGCTGCTTTCTGAGACCAAAACTGAACAACATTTCAGTTTGACTTAAGGGATTGTATACAGCCATCAGCTTTGTGCCAACCTCCATGTGCATGACCCAGTTTGGGGTGGAAAGCACTACTCTGCAACTCGCTCCCCTCAAACTAACATCACGCTGGTGTTGTGGTACAAAGGAGGAAGCAGAGAAGAGCCTGTATCTCAGATCTGAAACACACAGCACATGTTATAGAGCCACTCAGTTTGAGTGTGCTTCACTGTCCCTCCATACCCAGTAATTTAGGGGGCACTGCTTAAGCAATGTTTTCTGTATTTCAAGGACAGCAGTTGTTGGTACCACTTCTGGATGATCCCACAGTTTATTTTTTCACTCATCACAACACACTTAGGGCTTTTTTCGTATCCATACCAAGGAGACCAACTTCTTTCCTGGTATGTACATCATCCTTTACAGAGAATATGCAATCAGGTGTCGAGAGAGGGAAGGGATCAGAACAAGTCACAGGCATGGACCACAGACGCGACTGTTGGGGAGAACCACACACAGAGCATGCAGAAGCTTTTTTTTTCCTGTTTGTCACAGCTTAGTAGAAGCTACCTACTCCTTCATATTCACATGGCATGTGACCAGGCAGTGACCATGCTGCTGACAGCGCTGCCCTGTGCCTGCTGAAGCACTGCTCTGCACTGCACAGTGAGGCAGGGTCTCGGGGCCAGACCCACAGAGATATTTAGGGGCCTAACTTCTATTTCAGACTTCAGTGGGAGGCCGGTGCCTAAATAGGAGTTGAGCACCTGATTACCTTTGCAGGTCTGGGCTTGGGTGGAGGCAGCCAGGAGGTGCTTCACATCCCCTGCCTGCCCGCAGGAACTGCAGCTCCTCTCCATCGGGCGGTCGAACCGTGGTGTGATGCAACCCTGGTGTTGTGAAGTAGCCGTTCTCTGACTGGTGACGGCCTGATTCACAACACCAGCTGCTGCACAGCACCTGAGGGGGCCCCACGGCCAGGCTTCCCGCTGCTGGGCTCCTCTGCACTCTGTCCTTCTCCTCCATGGTCCATCTCCCACACCACCATGTGCTGGAAAGCAAAGTGACAGGGTTAGGTCCATCAATCCCACAAGTTATATACCCCTGCCTGTTTAAAATACAAACGTGTGAAGGATATATGTCTCCAAGGAAAAAAAGCTGGCAAACTTGCTCAGCACTCAAGATCTAAGGCTTCGCAGAGGTGTCTGCTGCAGCGTGATGCTGGAAATGTGTGCAGCTGCACTGCTGCAACTCATTCCCTGCGCTCATCTCCTGAGGGCTGGAGGCTGGCAGGCAGGGGAAGCAACCTAGAAACTCAGCCAAGCCCTCAGAGACATGGGAGAAACAGACTGCTTTTTCACAGATCCCAGGATGTTGTCAAAAGGAGAGCAGTTCCCAAGGGACTGCCTGACTTCTCGAGTGCACTCTGGCCACAAACCCTCATGCCTGCACTGTGTCCGCTCCTCTGAGGTGGCTGAGACACCAGCACACATGTGGTCCGTCCCCAGAAGCTGCCCAGCATGTTGGCATTTGGGAAGGTGCCCCCACCCCTCAAAGTCCTGCTGCAACCCATGAATGAACGAGTGCCAGCCCTTCATTCCCTTCCAAGGCACCCATCCCTCAGGAGCTCTCAGAACCTGAGGGACACAACCTGCTGATCACCAGGAAAATGGAATTTGTTTTTTTAAATCACAAAGGGAGTAATGGATTCTGGGACTCAAGGGAAAAAGAAATCTGCCCTGCCTGTGCAGGACTGACTGCTGCTCCACAGCCTGCACACAGCCTGTCTCTCAGGCAGCATGAGAGCCCGGGGTTACAATGCTGCAGCACTACAGGAATGGCTTTGGGGAGGGCATGGGTCCAGGTGGTCCTGAAGCTTTTCAAGAAGACAAAAAAGGTGGAAACAGACATGTGCTTCTTCCCAATTCTCTGTAAAATGCTGCACCAGTGGTACAATGACTCGCTTATCATGGTTGGATCATCCTTAAGGGGTTACCAACAACTCCTTGTTGGGCTAATTCATATAGGCACATGTGAAAAATAAGCAAATAATAAACTTGCTCTTGTATATTACCTTCCTCAGCAACCAAAATCCAAAAGAAGGCAGAGTTTCTGTGAATCAGTTCAGGACTATCCCTGGAATGAGGACTCATTGTAGAAGTCCTTAAGCAAATCTGATAGAAAGAAAATGGTATGCAATCTAGCACACCTCGAGGGAGAGAGTGCTGTTTTTCAATAGTTCTTCTGAAATAGGTTGGATTTGGAGGCAACATTTCTAGCCCTGCTGATGAAGGAAGTGTCCCCCCCATTCGTGCCCACTGCCCAATTTAATCCAAGGGAAACTTCATGCCTTGTCTTTGCCCAGAGAAGGGAGACATGGCCATGAATAGTGCCTGGGCAGAAAAGTGAGTAACATATGCACATACGCACTGACAGAAAATATTCCAGGGACAGGTTATGCAATTTAGTTGCTGCAAGAAATGGAATTAGATTTCTTGACACCTGTCCATGTGTGCGTAATGTCTCAGTCATGTTGCCCTAAGAGAGCTTTTATTTAAAGAGCAGTTTCTGGAATTTTAACACGTTGAAGAAAAAGAACCTATATCTATTTTATGTGTAACTATTATTCTGCCTTCAACCCTGAAAGGAAGAACCTGAAGGCTGAACTTGTGTTGTGGCTGGTGCTGATCAATGGTGACACGCTAATGCCGGATGAAGGTGAATTGTCTCCCCTGAGCAGATCTTTCACGGCATGCGGTGGCACTGAGCACACTTGACGAAGCACATTGTGTCACATACAGAGTAATGCCAAATACTTTTTGTACATTCTCTGTTCCCTGGGAACACTAAAGTCTGCCACTAGTACTGTGGGTGGGAAAAGAGAAACAAATGATATGAGCCTTTTCCAAGGTTGTTGAAATCCTTCTGAATACGTTTATGCAATCTGTGCCGAAGTACATCAGACTACTTAAAAAGACCAGGCTACTGTATATGCATTGCTTGTTTCCTGAAGAAGCAAATTTAAAAGTCTTTTCAAGGAAAAAAAAATTATCATACTTTGTACAAGTGAGCCATGAACACTTAATCTACTTTCTCTCCCTTTAATGCACCAGAGATGGAGGCTGGTTTTCTGCCTCTTTACCTGCTCAGTCAAATACTTCAGTGTAGTCTTAGTGTATGTCTGAGCTTTTTAATTTTAATATTCTCCCATTTTCACTTAATATGATTTTATTTGGTCATCTACTGGCAATAGCTTTCATGTTCTTTGACACTACATGGTTTGAAATATTTTTTATGATTTGAGCCAGGTTGCACATAGGTAACTGTAGAATCTCTTAAAGAGCTGAATAACAAGCAGTGAGGGAATGGCATGGTCTAGAAGCCCTGAGGAAAACCACCAAAACAAAATATTTACTTTAGGATAACACTAGTGCATTAGGAAAAGAAAGTCATCTCCTGTAAACAGAAAAATAAACATCTCAGTTTGGGGGGGAAAAATCCACTAACACACACCCAGTAACACAGAAAATCCTGTCTAGGAATTAGCATCTTTGTACATATATATATATATATATATATATATATATATATTTACAAACAGGGAAGAGTAACGAGAAGCCATGCCAACAAGCTGGTTTTTGTATGCTGAGGGCTAGGCAGTGGGCTGGACTCGGGTGTGGGGTCAGCACTAGACCTGGGACATCAACTGCAACCCCACCCCACAAAGTTATTACCGCCCTTAATATCCCATGCAAATAGATTTTCTTGCTTTGGTCACAGCAGTCTATTAATTCAGCCCTCTTGTCTGGTACATCTTTATCCTCTGCAGGTTAATCCTGCCAAATTCCCTTGCTGTAGTACATGTCACACAGCATATAATATCCAACAATGAAATTTTGCTAATCCTGTTTTATCAGCTTTGTTGCCCTGTCTGGTCAATCCAATAGCGAAAAACCGCACATAAGGTTTTTGCCAAGATCTCCCTCTCTTCTGCCCCTCTCCCCCCCACTTTTGTGTGGTTTCAATTAAATAGTTTGAGAGCAGAACATAGCATTTGGATATCCGCCAATGTCCTTCAGAAGCAGAATGTCAAGGCACTTAATTATATAGGTCTCCCAATTCTTTCAGGCGCCCCACCTACCCAGTCAGCTGAATTTACTAAATGCAAGTGTAAAAAATCAGCTCCAATCCCTTTTTAAAACACTCCCCATACATTAAGGACTTGAAGATGGCTGAATAGCGACATATTTATCGCCCATTATCTTACTAAAAGATTAAACAAATGAGTAAAGACTGTCTCATTAACAGTTCTTTGTTGTCTTGTTTACTGTTTAGTGGACTCATTAACATTAATTATTAGAAGAGGAACATCAATTATTGCAATAACCTTTGTGAAGCCAAGCAAACTGACTGCTAAACAGCAAACGAATCCACGTTTACCAGGCAGGATTTGCATGGACGGAAAGAAGAAAAAGAAAAGACCCCTTAAAATCCTCAGCATCACTCTGAAGCACGAGAGATGCACTGTCGCTTGTTAAGTCTGGCATCAGCAGCACGTCCTGCTCAAGATCTCTAGACAGAGAATAAAAGCGTGAGTAAATTCTGAGCTTAACTCCACAAGACTTGCTTACCCAGATGTAAGTGGCGAGATGTGAACAAAGGCATTCCTAGTTCCTCTGGTGCTTGCCAGGCTGTATTTATTACACTAATTATTTTAACCCAGGGAACAGCCCTTTCTCTCCCCCGTCATCAGTGCAGTGCATATGCTTGTATAAATATAACGCAGGCTGCAGCATCGATTCCAGGATTCTCCGTCAACACGCTGCTGGAGCTGACTGCTCTGCTGCCTCAGGTGAAGGGCATTCTTACAATATATTATGGCTCGGGCTTTCCTCTCCTCCTCCTCCCTTTCCCTCTCCCTCCGATTTCTTTTGAGAAAACCAATCCCAGGTGGAGAGCTCCTCTGCCTGAGCAGAGATTCAATGTTGCAGCAGTATTTCAAACACACCATATAATTCAGCAGCTCTGGCAGGAGTTAAATACCAGCAGTAGCACATCCATTATTTAAAATACTGTGAGGAAGAAAGCTGAGTCACTAAGCTGGATCTGTCACCTCTGACACTGTTTCGCAGCCTAAATACAAGTGCTAGTCTGTGCCCAAGAACAAAACGAACCCTTCCAGAAGGACCCTGAGCCAAGTCCAGGGATTGTAAGATTATATTTATATACAAACAGACACAAGGGCAGCTAAGAGCTGCAGTTTTTGCAGATGCTTCTGCAGTCACACGCAGTGAACGAATACACAGATAACTCCTTACACCAGCTAGGGTTTTAAGAACAAACCCTTGGTATTTCTGAATGGCAAGGGCCACCCTGTGCTGAGCATCACTGGGACCCTTCCTCCTCACCCCCTGGCTCCACCAGTGTGGTTCACCAGCACCTTCCCCATGCTGTCATTTCTAGTACTCCCCAGTAATTAAAATGTGAAACAATTAAGCTGCATGTTAAATGAGCGACTCTGGCCCTACAGCCTCTTAGCCAGAGAGAGAGGTCTGCAGGGATGGCATGGCCTGTTACCTCGGCATGAATTTGTGCTGACAGGACAGTCCATCCGTCTTCACATCTTTGGACAGCTGTGCTTACCTAGCAGAATGTAAACATCTCTGAACTTTGCTTACTGGATAAAAGGAAGCATTAGTTTCCTATTGCATTTCCTCCTACAAGATCAATCATACACACAGGCCAGACACAGCATCCCTGTGTTTGTAATTAATCTCGTAAAGGAAGAACATCTCCTCTCAATCGATTGCTATATTTGTATGCAGCCCTCTTGTAAGGGAGGGAGTAGAAGAAAATAAAAGCCGGTAGCAGAATAATAATCAGCTGATTTTTTAATAAATGCTGGTACATGCTATATATGCACAGCAAGATGCTTTTTTAGGTGGGATGATTCTCTGCTGGAAAAATCACCTTGTAATCAATGTTGATCATGAACATTGGGGACTGCAGGATTGTTTTTAGGTGTCCTGATAGCAGGACTGTTTTATGACGACAAAATGATGTTTTCACCAAAGCTATACATATGTACTTCAAAATAATCTTCCAGATGCTTCACTGTCTCTTGCTAAGTGTTACTGATTGCAGACAACCAAACTGAACACCACATGGTTTGTACAGTGCCAGGTTTGCCCACAGGAGGCTCCTTCCCACCAACACATCTGGTCACAAAGGATGTCTCCTTCACGCTTGCCTTACTGTGTATGGGAATGTTGAAAATCCAGACTAAGAAAATATTTATTAAAAAAAACAACAAAACACCCACATCACAACCCACTAGATTCTCTGGTTCATGAAGATTAATTTCTTGTCCTCTCAGATAAAGAAGTGTGTGCAATGTTACCACCCTTCTGAGGCTGACCAAGACTCAAATTAGTGGGCATGGGGAATCAAACACAGAGTGCTTAAAAAAAACAGAAAAGGGAAAGCACGTGCTCCTCAGCAGTTCCAAGGACCCAGACCTGCCTCTCGCTACTGTTTTGGATCTGTCTGTTTCACTGCACAAAGTGCACTGAGCTCACTGACATTTACATTGGGCCAGCATATTCTTTATAATGAGAAAATAGTCTCGGAGACACATTCAGATGAAATGTACACTTCTGATAGGCACCACACTCGTCTAAGGTGTCGCTGCCCATTTTGATTTAAAGGAATATTATGAAGATTTGCTTGCTGAATGCAATATTGAGACAAGTCAGAGCCTTTCCCCCATTAGGAAAAACAGCAGTAGGACAGGGCTGCCACCATTCATGACAGAGCTCATTCCATGGTACTTCACTCAACCTGCTTCACAGGCTTCGAGATTATGGTCTAATGCTTATATAATCAAATATTCAGAAACATTGAACTGTATATGTCTGAGAGGAGAAAAAAAATCCAGATATTTTAGGAAACTGATTTACAACAATAGAGAACAGGGGCAGTATAGCAGTGCTTTAAAACAAAATGCAGGTGTGGTATAGCTATCTGACTGCTAGCACTACAGCCTCATCTGCAGGGCCTGCATAGACCTGGAAACATCCTTCTGCCCACCAGCATCCAGTTGCATCAAATAACAATGTCTTTTTGGTGGTCTTTGCTAAATGTCCTGCTGCAGTACTGCCTTTCTGGGGACAGAGGCCGATCATTCTTATTTTTCACTGCTCCTTTTTAATTTAAACATCTTTTATCTCTAGAAAAATGCAAGTTTTGCCACAAAGGAAAAAGGATCTCAAATATCCACAAAATACTTAACTGTACAATTTTCTTTCAGTGGACTTAACGCAGTCTTCACTTACACACACACACACACACATATATATGGTTTCCATAAAGAATTGGATGCCAACACATCCATTTTAGAAACTCTTTATCAGAAAATACATCTATGTGATAACAAGCTGGCTTTCATCTGGGATATCAATGGCCCATTACCAGATTGCCTGTTCACTGTCTATAGAAGTTACCAGCAAAACCAAATTACCAGCAAAACCAACTTACAAATCGTTGGTTTGACTTCCACCTCTGTTCACCCATTCCCTGCGAGACAGGGGCACAGCCCCTGGACCAGTGGTGTTGGCACCTAACCCAAAATGATGGACTCTTCAGGAAGATGTCTGAGTGACCAGCACCTTGACTCTTCCTGCATGGCTGCAGCAAAGGGCATCTTGCCTCACCACCAGCATGGAGATTTCCAGAGCTGCGAGATGAGCAGAGGCTCAGACACCTGTGTCACTCTTAGGATTCCTCCTCTCTGCCCTTCCTTTATCATGAAAGTCCTGAATGAAAAGGGTAAAGATGCTGTTTGCAAACACTGACCACTGAAATTCAGGCACTGTTCAAACACTTAGTGTTTGATAAGGTGCAAAGAAGATACAGTTTGGACACAACCCACTGGCAATATAAAATACAAACATGGTACATATTTGACTAAAGGACAAATGGTAAGCCCAGGGCTGGGTCCTGAGTGTTAACCTATGTTTTCTCTCTGTGCCTGTTTAACAGGGGACTTCAGACACTTGGCTGACTTGGAAGTTTTGATGCCTTGCCAGTTGCCTTGAGGCCGCAAATCTTAGAAGATGAGATCTTCCTGTGGCATTTGACTTTTCTGCCTGAAGCCTAGAGAGCTCAGGAGCAGACAGAACACAGGTGAAAGTAACCCATTACAAATGATAATTCACTGCAAGTTCTAAGTTAAACTGACATAGAGTGCAAAAGGAAGGGGATTTTCCTATTCCTGTTTCCTCCATATCTGTGTGACCATCACTGTCCTTTGCCCCTATGTGTACTGTTTTCAAGTCTGGAAGACCAGTAAATGCAAACCATTCTTCAGGCTGCAACTACTTTCTCAGTCTTGATGGCTGAGAAGAGGATCCTTCTTCTCATCTCTCTTCCTTACTGAAACTGAAGAGAGCTATTAATGCGAGTTCCTTCCTCCTGCCCTCAGCCAAATGTCACAGGTACCTGCAGCTCTTGTCCACTGTACCTGTGATGGCCAAGTCATAGTGTGGGGATAGGGAGAGCTCCCACAGAATGACAGCCAGGTTAACAGAAAGTCTAATAGAGCTGTTGGAATTTGAGATTTCCATCAGTGTTGTGGCATGGTGCCTCTTCTAAGGGGACACTGCTACAGTCTTCAGTGAAAGGGAAGTATATTCAGCATTTCGAACAGGAACTCAGAGATCAGCAAGGATGTTGTTGGTCAGGGTGGAGATACACCAGCAGAGTTCAGTGGGCAGTGTTTTCACAGTGTAATATTTGTCCAAAATATATGCAACAAAAGACATAAATGAGAAATTCAGGTTAACTTACACAAATATAGTCTTTTTAGCAAAGGGGGTTAGACATGGTTGAGCCTTACATGGATAAAAGCACTGATGTGTGTAAAGGATGTTCTTTTCAATAAATTACATTGAAATCAGAAATATCAGAAAAGTTGACCAGGGACCTGACAGTGCTCCTCCTTAGGAAAGAGACTCCAAACTCCTTCAAATTCTATCCACTTTTTGTTATGCTTCTTTCACCACTAGCTACCCTTCTGTTGCCAGACCTACAGAGGTTAGAGACACACATTTCTCAAAGCCAGCAGGAAAACAATAACAATTAACAGAATTATTCAGTTCTGTTGAAGCCAGATAAAACCCATGATCTGCATAAGAATTCAAAATTATATCCCTAATGAAATGTAGTTTCTGGTCCCAGCTATTTTTTCTTAAAAAAAACCTCAAACCAAACAACCAAACAAAACCAACCAACCCCAACCCACCCCCAACCAAAAAAAAAAACCAAAACAAAAAAACCACAAAAAACCAAACCAAAGCAACTCTTAAGGATAAGTATGCAGGAGCTTCCCTTTCCTTTGCTGAGATCACACTACAACCTATACTAGTGCAAGCCAGCTGCACAAAGCCATCCCCTCTTTTGTTATCAAACCAGTGAAAAAACATGAATCAAAGTGGAAATACTTCAGAGATTTCCTATTAAAGCTGCAAACTTGACAGAGAATCACATATGGTCAGTTGTACCACAAATGCAAAGTCACAGTCCTAAATCCAGCTGGTCTCCTTTATCACAACAGGATGCGTCTGTCTAGCAGTAGTCACTGAAAGAATGAAGCAATCTAGGATCTGGAAGATAACATGTTGGAAGGAGGCACGTTTGAAGATTTCAGCTTTTTCAGGATTTTATTATCCTCTGCCTCCAGTTTTGCTCTTAGTTCTTTTCAGGTTTGCTCTCTATTAATGAACAAAATATAATCAGAAAAACTAAGCATAAGAGAATTTAATTAAGCTTTTTTTGGGGGGAAAAACCCAAACAAATCAAACTAACAAACCCACAACAAAAAAAATAGCAAGAGCACCATGTATTTAGGATTCTTACTATACGATATTCATGTCTCTATGGGGGTGTGTGTTATTATGGCACTAATTTGTTTAACACAAACAAGCATAAGTAGCTGAAGATGAGAACCTGTACCTAAGACATGGCTGACAAAACATACTCACATGTGCAAATAGGATGCTTGGGAATAAAGCTAAGCTCGGGTTATTTGCACAAATAAGGTTTGTTTTTTTTTTCCCTTCCCAGCAGAGCTGACAATAAAAGCACCCCTGTCATCATCACAGCCTCCTGCAATGTTAACATTAAATTTTTCTGTGTGTGCATGTGTGCAGGCAGCTTTTGCTAGCGTTTGTCTACAAAATTATAATAGGTGTCTTTCCTTGTGCACTGGCTTGTGTGATAGCAGTTTAAAAGGCAAAACCAAGCCCTGTCTTTAATATAGTGTTATCAGAGGCATCTCCCTTGGGGAGGTGTTATGGCCATCTAGCAGACACCTAGATAAGATATGTGCTTCTTTGGAGAGATATTGCTACAAAGCATTTGAGAGAAAGAATGGATGCTGTGCTAATATATGTGCATAATTACTAATGTGCGATGCTCCTTAATGGGAGATTTTGACAGGCAGTTTTGAGAGGTATCATAAAGACGTTCAATAGTGCTGCTGAGTTTGTGACTCACAGCCCTGGAATCCTCCAAGCTTAATTTTTACTAGCCATAATTTTTTTTTAGCTTTCCACCTTTAATGAATATTTGGATATCCCAGCCTATCACTGCCCTTCCCTCCTGAAGAAGCATGATAGAACAGAAATGTGCATCCAGATTTCCCTCATCTGCACACTCTGGGCACAAGCACTGCATCACAACTGAGCAGAGATGGGTCTAGTGGAGGGGAGTGCTGTTCTTGTTGTGAGAGAGGTTAATGCAAAGAGGGCACTACAGAAATGAAGGGGACTTTCCTGTGTGGAAAACGCAATTCTACCTAAGGTGGAAAATTTAGGGTGAGATGGGGTGTTCACACAGCAATACAACTTGGGAGACCAATCACCCTAACTCACACTGAAAGTACGGGAGACCATGTTTTGTTCTCAGCATTGGAGATGCAAAACCATACATACCACTTGGGTGTAATGGGAAAGACTTGAAACTCAAGAGGCGACTGCCTGGCTGTATTTCCCTGTGCCTTTCCTCTGCCTCTATGCATGCCAGCACAGCTGAGGGCAAGATTTCTGATTCTTGCTATTCCTGTCCTGGAGAAGCAGGGTGGCCTGATTCAGCGCTCAGCTGGTTTTGCTCCTGTGATTTCAGGGGATGGCCTAGATGTGCTGCAAGGAATTAACCCCTCACCCTCCTTCCCGCACATGCCATTCTGCTGTGAAGTGTAATATCGAAAGAAACCACTACAACAACACGTCTCGCTGTGAGTGAGAATGATCGGCACAATGCACAAAAAGCCCAAGCCCTGCTTGCAGGCTGTTTTGTGCATTTTAAAGCAGCGTGCATTTGGCTTTTGTCCCTGTCCTTCCTTTGAATTTCCATCATACCTGGCCACCCTTGTAGGAGGTGATCATTCTTGCTAAAATCCCTCATTTGCCTCATTGTCCATCCCAACATCAAAGCACACCAATGCTTTGAACAAGCAATCCAGAAGCTCCCATATTAAGAGAGCAAAATGTGACTCTCAAAAAGCTCGTGAGATCATGCGTGTGACAGGCTAATGTGGGCTATTTGTGAAGGTGAAATGGAGGCGTTGGGATCCAAGGGCAGCAAGTGTCATGCTCCCAACTGCAGTTCATGATGAAAAAGGCCACCAAGTGTCTGCGGCATTTCGGAAGCCCTGTCATGCATTGCAAACATATTTTGAAAGGTTTTATACACAAATCCAAAGGAGGTTATTAAATTCATCATTCTGTGTGCAGAAGGCATGAAAAAATTGTTGTGAATCGGGTAAGTAAATAGAAGTCTAACTGCAAATAATAAAACGACATAAATAACACAAGAATGATGACTAGATTGCTGTATTTTGAGTGGATTTGAGGCAGATGTGAAACAGGTGGTAATTATTTGCTACAGAGTAACTGCAATTTACTTGAATTAACTGCATAATACATTTTGGCCAGAAATCCTTCTATGTTTTCAGAACTTCTTTGGGGAAAAAAATTAGTAGCATAGCAAGTTGCATTTCACCGTGGCACTTGTATTTTTTTTTTATCCTCAATAAAATACAAACATTCAAGCAGATCTCTGAGGTCATGCAAGCTGCCAGGGCAGCAAAGACCAGGAGCTCCAGGCAGAAAATGAACACTGGCTCCATGCAAGAGTTCCCGTCCTGCTGATTTCACCCCAAACGCCAACACAGAGGGCCACACCACATCTCCTGCTGCTGTGCTCAGCAATTCCACCCTGGGCAGCTCGGTGGACCATGCGATGGACTTGCAGGGCAGCTCCTGTGGCTCTGTTTCACAGTCACAGCCATACCTACTGCATCTCTCCTGGTTTCAGGCACATAAACTAATTACAGTGATGTTCCAGTGGAAACTTCCTCTTGGATTTGGCATGCTATTCATTCAGCACACAATGATGAAAAATCTTAATTTCCTTCAGATGGTCCTGTCAGCTCTATTAATAAATTAAAAGGCCAAAAATAAGAATAGCAGTGCCTGAAACTCCACCAGCAAGGAAAAAAATGAAAAAAAGAAAAAAAGAAAAAGCATTAAGCAAAAAGTATTAAAACTACCGTGCAAGGCATGTGTTTGCTATATTTAGCTTTTTACCCTACAGGATGATAATCCTACAGTGGAAGGAAAAATGTGCTGAATCACTACGTCTAAAAGAAATGTATTCTTCTTCAAGCAAAATGTACCAGCCAGGTAACACTGAATCTGAGTGCTTTTTGCCCTACATTAAAATACTTACTGAACTGAAAGAGATTAAGGAAAACCTGAGACCTTCCCAAATGCACGCCTTGGAGAAGCAGGGAATTAAATCAGAATTCATGTATGCGGAAGTTGGTATTCAAATTGTTTTGTGAAAGGAGCGTTTTATCTGTTTTGATAGCCCAACGCACCATGACCGCCTCAGAATACAGGCATTGCATGAGCATCAGACCCTGTACCGCCTACCTTATTCAGGAATAAGGGCAAGAGAGACAACTTGGGCGATGCTATTCACACACAATAGGATTTAGTCCTGCAAATCCTCCATCCAGTGGCGATGCTGATAGAATTGTGGGGGAAAAATCCAGATCCTCGCTGTAATTTGCAGAAGTCTGGTGTATGAAACTTGTCAAATGCATGAGCAACATGCATAAATAGAGCGAGCCTCTAAAAATGCAAATGCTACATTTTTGAAGATGTATCTTAAAATAGGGGTCACATTTTGTCAGCTAAATAATAATTTTGCAGAAACCAAACATATCAGGTTCCTACCTTTCTTGAATAAGTGGTGCTGTGGTACCATATGGCAATTTCCACCAATGGTGGCGATAATATCTTTTTATAAAAATATCCTTTTTCCTCTCAACAAACTTTACAGATGAGTATAGAAAAAACCACCACACTTGAATTAAGCAGATGCTTATGACATTCCTCCTGACAATATAATGTGATTTGTTGAGTTATACTGCAGTCTTCAGCTTTTTAACCAGATTAAGGCTGAAAAAGAAGACAGCAACTAAAACATTTTTCCTTTTTTATTTATATTATATTTAGTTATGTTTTTTAGTTAAATAAACTTCTGGAAGAGTACAGAAGCTACAAGACCTAATGGCTTGGATACATAATTAAGCAGATTTGAAAAGCAAGGACCATTTCTCTACATAAAACAAATAGAATGTATTCTATTAAGCTAACCCATTTAAATCACAAACCTGACTGCTGCTAGTGAGAATATTTTGCTTGGCAAAGGTCCTAAAGGTTCTAAAATTATGTATGCTATTTTTATTTCCTCCTTGGATTGGATTAGTTACTAAGCAACTGAAGTGTTCAGTTCTCTTGGTTAACAGACATACTGTATTTCATAAAATTGGTTACTGTATAGGACCGAAGTGCCCATGAAGAAAAGGCAGACTCCTGGTTTTTGGAGGCTATTTGCTTGTGAATGGTTTTGTATGATCAGCTGTCCTAGCTTATGTTTTAAATGCATATAATTACTATCTAGGTTGCAAGTTTTTTCAAAGTTTTATCTCTAGGTCATATTTTTAAGAAGGGAGTAATCTCTAAGTCAGTGTCCTACTTGGCAAGGGAATTTGATCACTTTTCGTTTCCTAAGGATGCCACTAAGGAATTGGAGGTATATCATCACTGTAATGCTTGCTCTTTGGTGCATTAAACAGAAATAGGACAAAGTTTAATAATAATTATTAAAAAAAAAAAAAAGAAAAAGGTAAAAGCGGCAGGGAAGCTAAAGAAGATGCCCTGAAATAGTAAGAATGGGCAAGAATTCTGGCATAAAGGCAGAATACCAGCAGCATCCTTTAAAGCACATCCAAAGGTCCTATCCTCACCTGATTTGTTGCTATGGCTTCTAAATACATATGTTGTTTGTGTGGTCATACTGGGGAGCAAGAGGTATTTCAGGCCGCTCAGGACTGTAAATGTGCTGCTTACTGATGCTGAAGCCCTATAAAAGCTGCACCAAACTGTTCAGTTTCACAAACTATTCACAAAACATCGCTTAGTGTAAAATGTGGAGCTGATGGTGGTTTGATGGCTGATACCTGTGGCTTGGGTGTTTCTTGGTAACTTCAGGCTTTGTTAGCTCATCCTAACCTATTCTTTTTGCAAACTCACTCCTGTTTGATGATGTATTTCAAACACACACACACACACACACACACACTCCATTTGGTTTGTTTTCTGGTTTTAAATTTGTTTGTTTTAACCCTAGATGAAACCTTGAGCATGTAGGAGGAATGAAATATTTGCCTTTACATGAAGTTACTCTAAACCAGTCCTTGGGAGAATGTGTACCACTAGACATACCCTAGCACCTTTACTGAAATAAGGGACTGTGTCTACATGAGTTAGGTTCGTCTCTCTCTGAGCCAGCTGACTGCCGCTTTTCTGCATCTATGGTGTGATGTGGCTGTGGTTTGCAAAGGTGCTCAGACACTCCTCAGATATAGGCAGAGCCCATGGACGCTTCTGCACTGGACATGAAGAGTACACATTCATGTAACCAGCTGCCATGTCAAACACCATCCCTGCTCTTCTGCAGCTATGTCAGGTGAATGGCCTTCCTCTGCAGCCTCCAAGGGAAAAAAACCAACCTGTTAAAGCTGGCAAAACATTTGCTCATGATGCACCAAGTACTTAACTTTGCTTGCTTAGTTGTGGTGCAGTGAGGAAAAGCCAAGCTCATGCAAAGAGGTCGCCAAGCAGGGCTTCTCTTCCCTCTGCTAATCCCTAGGAAATACCCAGTGAGCAGAAGGACAAAGAGAGATGCTGGAGTGTGTATGAGTCCCACAGCTGCCTATGCCATGCGTTTGTTCTGGGCAATGTGTTTAAGCTCATACCCATAAATAGACTCTACTGGATGATGATAGAAGTAATTGGAAATGCTTAAAGCAGCTACTCCATAAATCATTTGCATTCACTGGGTTCCACCTGGGCCCTCACTGTACTCTCTTTCCTCTGCTTGACTTGACAGGCAGAGCACAAAATGGGTCACTTTCTGCTCCCTTGAATATTTTATCACTAAAAAGGGAAAAGCAAAAGGTTGGTGTTCACAGGGATTCCTTGTCCACATCTCTGCAACTTCAGCAATCTGGGTAATCTCAGGACCAGACCTTTTCAAGATGCACACAAGACCTCTGACAAAATCACTGCCCCCACATCACAGTGCTTTCTCCTGTGTGGCTCTTTGCTGCCTCAAGGTTAATATGCACACACACACACAAAATCTACTTGTAGGTACTAAAGCTGACCCACAGCGTGTAGTGCACTATTCTGGAAACTAGTTCAGGCAGTTCAGCACCTTCTTTCAACTACAGTCTATTCTTTAAGCATCACTCTTCTACAAGTTTAAAACAACACTTTTCAAAAGTGGTTTTTAAAAAAGAACCATTAGTGATGCCTATGTAAGTACCAGTGGACTGCAAGACAAAGAATGAATCTACCTTCCTGCAGCACATCTGCACTCAGACTTGCTCGCTTAAAGACCCACAACCTCTGCAGAGACAAAGGTCATTACCTGAAATCTGACAAATGAGCTATTTCAAAATCAAAGGAAAGGGAAAAAAAAATCCGTAGTTGTGGCGCCTCCCATCTCCATTCTCTAGCCAGCTGCAGGGAGAGTGAAATTTTGATCCCTTCTGTGGTCCAGTTTAAGCCCAAAGCAGGCAGGGCTTTACCAGTGAGAGCCAACACTACAAATGCCATCAGAAGCACTGATGCCTTTTTTCAACAAGATACTGCACTGCGAGAAAGGCTGCTGCATGACTCAAAATAAATGCACTTTGTGTACATCTGAGTGCAAAGCACATTTAATTTAAATTCTAGGAACATCTCAGCTTTTCCACCAGGAATTCCTGAGGGATCATCCTGAGTCAGCCATGAGGGGGACAGCAGACACAGAAGAACCTCCAGGGTTGATGCTGGGGAAGACCAGTGTCATCATTTTAAATGGTGTTTAAATACCGATGTTGAATAGTGGCATGAACCAAATGTACTGGAAAACACAAAGCATTTAAAAATCAATGGGGAAAGTATGGGATGCTGATTTGCAGTTCCAGAAAAGGAAAGTCAGCATTGCTAGTAGGCACACTGCATGGTGATACCTCAGAACCACAACAGGACCCTAACACAAAGCAAAGCACAAAGCCAGTCCTTAGCTAGCTCTTTTAGGGTCAGCTTTCTTGCTTCAGCAGTTCCATCCAGAGCTAACAGCTAAGCAAAGTTAACACAGCTTCAGGTATAGGCACTGCTAGACCCAAGAAATAATATCAGAGCCAACGTTTCAACACTGGAATTGCCATTTCACAAACTGTCGTTCCATCTCCTACAAAGCCACAAGCACACTGCAGGAAAAGCCTTCAGGGATCCCTCTTACTGGGATGCAATTCTGCAGAATTTTGGAGCAAAGCTGCTGGGAGGTCTCCATTTTTGGGTGCCCGGTCCTCCTGATTTCGTCAGGGCTGCTCATACACAAGTCTACTTGAGCCACAGCTGAGCTTTTGAAAACTCCTTATTTTGAAGTGAAGAAATAAAGCAAGGAAGTTGAGCCTTATAAGGGAAGGATTTCTAATAGCAACGCCCCACCAAGCATGAACTCTTCTAGACCTTCAATTTATTTTCCAACACCAGCCTATAGTCCTGCAGCCTGCTCCTGTGGTGTGCAATGCATCAGTGACCTCCAGGATTTCCCTGCAGCAGGGTATTATCACCATCTGTTTCCCTGCAGCAGCTTCACCATTGCAGCTTCAGCTCTAACTGCCCACCTGCAGTAATACTCCAACTACACTACACAGGAACTCAAACTGCACCCTTTGCACTTCCCAAACCATAACCATGCAAGCCAGGCAGCTGATTTAAATGGGAATACTTGCAGGTTTGCAAAATCAGGTCACAGGGAGGGGGAAAAAAATAAAATCCTGTTTTGTAATGCCTGAAGAAGGTACGTGTGGGAGAGATGAGGTTTCTTTTCCAGGAAAAGAAAAACACGGGAAAACTCAAGTAAAGGAAAATGAAGCCTTGCTTCTGAATCGAGTCAAATGGCTGTCTTACTGGCACAAGTAAATTAAAGGTGAAAGCTTTGTCAGGAGCTGTGCTCTGTGGAAGACAGCTAGAGAAGAAGAATTTAAGATTTCTGGGACAGGAAGAGTCACAAGAGATGAACATTGTATGATTTAATTATCCAACTGGAGGGATAAATTAAGCTTTTGACTTGGAGCTGCATATAAAGAGAGCAATTAGACTTCTCTTTAAGAAAATTAGCATACGGTTTAAGAAGGAAGTAATAGTTTAAAATGCTAGTATGAAATTACTTATATGCAATGGTAATAGAATTGTATGCTATACATATTGAACTAGATGCTCCATTGTTTTATATCAGTATTTCTTTTCTAAGCTAAGGGACCTGGAGCTGGTTTTCACTGTCAGAAGATCTGCCCCAGTGAGTCCCCTTCAGTGTGGACATAGCCTCCACCTAAACTCACTTCAAGTTTCCTCCATTTCCAAACCCACACTGCTGCCATGGATCTTGGATATGTATTATTCATAGATTATTAATCCCCTTAAAATAGGTCTGTGCTGTGCATCTGCTTTTGAAATGGGCTCTGCATATATGCTTAGCCTGGATTCAAGTTTTTGTGATAGACTTTTGTGTAATAGTAGTCTCTATGACTAAGCCACTCTTCTTCTTATAAGGATGTGTGTGCATGCATGTATCCATATATATGCACCTTTACTCTCCAGGCTCTGCTGGCACCACATTAAACAATTACAATGAGATGAAGTGGTTTAAAAAAAAACCCCAAAATATCTCCATCAAGCTTCAGATTTTCCAAGTGGGTAAACCAATACATCTTTGACAAAAATAAAACCCTGCCACCAACCTATTCTCACTAGGGAGAATTAAATAATTATAAAAATACCTAGTAATATATTTAAGGTTTAAATTATTTTCCACATCAGAGGTATATATGAGCTTATTTTCTACAATGTGGGCCAACTTTCAATAAACGATGCCCTCTGTTTGGAAACCTACCAAAAACTATTGAGGGAGATCTCATCAGTACAAAGACGAGCACTTTTGACCCCATGTAAGATTTTGTTATGGTATCCCTATTTGAACAAGTAACAATTCTGAGGAAGTCAGTGTTTGCTCTGCTATCATATTTCTATCTAGTAGCACTTTCCAGAGCGAAGAAATTGCTCTGTCATGCGTGCAGAAGCACTTGGCTTGCACATAAAAAGTCCCCGGAGGGTTAAAAAAAAAAGCCTCACCATTTTTTTTGAAACCCTATCAACATGCACACAAATTGCACTCCAAAGAACTGGCTAGTATAAATTTGAATGCATTTAATACCCAAGTGAGGAGCAAGGCAGTAACTCTGAAGCAACAATCTCTCCTTTTTATGTAACTCACTGTCCAACAAAATGTTTAAAAGAGGATTAATTTTCCATTTGTGATCTTTTATCATGCACGTTTATGCTCAAATAATTAACTTCCCTAACGGAAAAAAAAGTATCAGTGCAGGTTTTAGTGCATTTAAATAAGCATACATTAGTTTAATTTTTCATGTTTGAAGCCCTAGCATCTCAGTGGTAAAAACCTAACGTGATTTGACCTCTTTCATACAGAAAATAGGTTGGTGAAAAGAAGATACAACTTCTGCAGCTCTACACATTTCTTATATTTACTGAGTTTTTACTATTAATAGTACTGAAGGGGAAAATATCAAGAGTAAACATACACGTGAAAAGTATCACTATGTTAGTCACCAGTTAGGAACTCAATCTTGTACGTGACTTCTCACTATAATACAGCACCAAAAATGACTAGGATGTATTTTTACAGTGAAAAATAGCAGCTCTGCCTTTTATAAATCAGATAGCCTGACTAATATTCTGAGCTGAATTTCATTTATGAGTATTTTTGAAAGTATAACAGCAGTAAGCATTATGATGACTAAGGTTGCTGTGAGAAAGCTTTCCTTGATGGACATCAACTGCTGGGGTGCCAATGGCATCATTTGAGCTGCTGATGTGGTCCTTGTGTGCTCCCCGGGGACTGTCCAGTCAGAAGCAATTGTGTGCTCAGGCTGCAGCTCTCAGCAATACACCCAAAAGCCTTGTTCCAGCAGGAACAGCCCTGTTCACCCACACATTGCACTGCTGCTCCCTGCAGAACAGATCACCCACTAATGGACAGAAGCAGGCCTTTAGGAATAGGAATATTTGCGCTTTTCTGCTTCTAGGACAATTCTTGCTGCTTGGATGTCTTGAATTAAACACTCAGGTGCTTGGGGTTTTTTTCTCTTTACCTGTACAAATCCCTGAAAATGCTGCTTTGTGCCTACTCAGAGCTGCCCTTTGGGAGCAAGTTTCTGTTAACAGCTGCACAAGATGACAGGTGAATATTTATCTCTGTGTGGTTTAGTATGTAACCACCCTTGTCTCCCACCCTGCAGGTCAAGTTCTATGGCCCACGCAGCACTTCTGAGGAAGATATAGGGAAATGCTGTGAGCGGGCTGTGGCTGCCAGATGCTTATGTACGTATGTATGTATGTATGTATGTATGTATGTATGTATCTGTCTGTCCATCCTTCCATCTATCTATCTATCTATCTATCTATCTATCTATCTATCTATCTATGTCTCCCACTCCCTGATGTTATCCCATCACGCAGCATCAGCTGTGAGCTCCAGTGGAAAATTAATTCTCTCCCCTGTTCTTCTCAGGAAAGTTTCCACTCCACATTTTAAGTTTACAGCTGTGCATCACCAAACAAGCCCCAAGCAGGGAGAAGAGAGCCATGCTGATGTTAAATGACTTGCTCACTGTCAAATGGCAGCCAGCAGCAGAACTGGGAGTATAACCCCGGGTCCCACACGGTGCAGACTGCAGCTGCATTTGCTAGTTTAAAGTTTGGCATACACTTCTGAAAGTGAATGCATGGTGAAGAATACACTTGAGTATTCAATGCCTTGTTTTTTTGCCTCCTACTCAGACTTAACTGTTTTGAAAAGGGAAAAGATCATGTCATCAATGGGTGATCAACAAAATTACATCCTCACCCCTTTCTGTGTTCAGGACAATGGACTGAGTGCAAAGTATCATGGATATAATTTAGCAAATACAGGTTGTACATACTTAATGCAATATTTCTACACTATTGTGTAACACTGTGGGATACCAAGGTCTTACAGGAGGATATGTCTCCCTGGCAGTCTTCCACCTTCCTGTACATACTGGTCATAAGGGAGAAACATTGTGCCTGAATCACCACTAGCATGGGAGTGAAATATATTAATGCAGATCTTATAAAGGCTAGTTTTGGATGTTTATAAAAACCTATATATTCTATTGACCAATTGGTTCTGGCAGCAAGTTCTTTAATCCCATAAAACTTCATTATGTCAATAAGAGAACCCACAAAACATGCAAATCATGCAACTCCTGTAAAGCAGCCTGTGTGAGGATGAATTAGCTGTCAAGAATGCAGGTCTGGCCTGAAATTATCCCCAGTGCACAGGCAAGGGATTCACATTGAGTGAGACTCCTCCCTTGCAACATCCATGGGCTTGGAGCTCACTGTAGAAAACAGGACATCACCTACAGACTTCAGCAGACCTTGTGAAAAGCAACTGGGGGTTCTTTCCAGTCTCTGGCCACACAGCCAAGGTACTCCCAGTATCCTATTAATGGGTGGGGAAGACACTCTGCTGTTGCAGTAACAGAAATTACCACATGGTGCAAGAATGATGACCTCAGAACAAGTTTCCAACCAAAAAGTCCTTAGATGAGTAGTCTCTTATGTTACAGGGGCTACATCCAGCAAGTAATGAGACTTGAGTAACTCCAGCTTCTTCATCAGTCCTCCGTCCAGAGGTAAAGAGAAGAATGATGCTATGAGAACATAAAACTTGTGAGCTTCAAAGTCCCCCGTTTCAGAGAGACACGCTATCCATATTAGAAACCGATCCTCGTGTACAGAAATAAACCTAAACCCATGCCCCTGCCACCTCCCAAAACAAATCAATGGCCACAAGCATGCAGAGGAACATTCTACTGATAATTTTTTTAATTTAAAAATAAAAAGCATACTGCTATTGTGCTTTGAAATTTTCTGATATTGGCTTTAGTGTCAGCACCCTGCCTGATCAATGCTAATGAGAAGGGCTGAAGAAGGTCTTTCCAGGGGTTCAGAGACTGCTTTGCTTCAAACGCAATTTCCTTTGCTTTGCATTTTTTGGAAGGAGCCCCTAAAAGCCAAAGGTCCCCATGGCATCCCTAAAGCACATTTGGACCATTTGTGTGTGATGTTTGATCCGAGGAGGTCAAAACCAAGACCAGTGTAGTGGCCACTGCTTCTGGTTGTTCCCTTGATTTCTAACACATCCAAAGCAGGGCAAATTCTGTTCCCTTTTGCTTTCCTGTATGTTCCCTCTCACCCCAGCTCACCAGCCTCTCCCTTCATTGCATCAGATTCAGCCATGCAGAGATAAATACTCTGATTTGCTTTGCAGAAGCTAGGGCAAGGGGGGGGGGGGGGGGGGGGGGGGCCCCGAAAAAAAAAGGCACAAAACCACCAGTTACGGAGGAATTCAGTGTTTTTACCATCTCTCCCTCACCCCCAGCTCCAGGCATCAGCTCCAGTCAATTCCACCCAGACAATAAAGTCATTTATCACTCGAGGACCCGCACAGGTTCAATACCTGATGTAAAGCAGATGATTGCTTCCATTGATTCAGATGAAATATCCAAGCAGAGCCGCAGCCAGCTGTGGCTAGAGCGCATGCACCATTTGTGATGGTTTAATAAATAAACCATTGATTATAAAATGGAGCCTGATAAATCCTGACAGGGCAGATCTGCAGCTGTACCTCTCCTCTGACTCCTATAATTAATGGCTTAGTACTGTGCTACTGTTAAGTGAGGACCAGCTCATCTAAAAGCAATAGCACGTTAGCGACATTTATGCAAATATGTGTAATTACTGCACATGGCATGACTGACAAGGTCACTCCTTGTTTTGGATGAGATTTTCTTGGTGCAGACCATTGGCAATGGCTGGGGATGTCTTGCCACAAAACAGACCGTTTCTCACTTCAGGGCTTCAGCTTCCTGAGAGCATGATACCATGTCAGGGAGACAGGAGATGAATTCCAGAGGAAGGGGGCAAATCAGCCCTCAAATCAAGCAACCATCCGATACTGAATGAGAGATGTGGGAACCGAGTGGGCTTCGGATGGTCTGCGGGCTGGGAAAAGGATCGTCCTATTCCTTATCACAGGTTTTAAAAAAACTGGAGGTAAGATACCCTTTGATGAATGAATGGCACCTCCCAAGCCTGAAAGAGAGATCTGGACAACTACAGCCCCATACAGTGCCTTTCTTCTAAGCAACAAAACTACAGTCTTGTTGTGAATAGTTTTTTAAATTATTTTTTTTTTTCTTGAACAAGTGCTGGATTTAGAAGAACACAACCATTCCATGATATGGAAGAGACTCAATGTGCAAATGCTCTTCCCGTCACTTTGATGCAGAGCCCCAGAGTTCAGCCATGACTCAGAGGTCTTCAGCCACAGCCCTCAGCATTGCCAGCTTTTGCCTCAGTCTGCAGGGATGACATCAGGAGAGAAGGATTATGCCTTTCTGTAACTGATATATATGCTTTTCCAATAATGTATTTTGGTACCAAGCCAAGCTAATACATGTCCAATTAGCAGTGGAATTGCTTTACTATTTGCCAGCCTATTAACTGACCAGTCAAAGGAAGATGCCGAGTATCAGAGAAATGTAATATAATAGCTAACCATTTACATGAGGCTTATTTAATTTCATAGTATTTTTAACAAGGTTGTAGCTTCCTGATGACATTCTTCTACAGTTTCAGGGCAAAACCCCAGATCCTTAAAACATAAATATATTGCAAAGCAGACTGGCAGAGAGAGGCGAGGAAAAAGAAATTTGCCTGAAATTTTTATTTGACTCCTTCCATCCTGACTGGAGACAGAAATAGATACATGGTTTAAAAAAAAGAAAAGAACACCCACTAGATTTTATCATAGTAAATTCTTGTAATGTAAAGAGGAAAAATTTGCCATTTCAATTTAAATGGAAAATGAGCTTTCTTTGCAAACATGCATGTGTAGATCTACAAAATATATTAAATAACATGAGGGTATTACTGAGTAATATTCATTAGAAAGTATTCATTGAGTTAATTCTGTTTCCTAAACAAAATAAAGTGCAAAAATAAATAATAGCTAATGTGTAATTCAATGTAAAGTCAGGACCAATCCTTCCTTTCATTAAACTTGGTACAGTGTATGTTCTAAGCATTTTTAATACCTTTAAATAATTTAGGAGAAATAGTGCAGAATAAGACTGACAGGAAATAGTCTAAGCTCCTAATTTTAGGAAACAGACTATAAATGAAATTTCAGGAGGACATAACTTCTTTATTAAAGGCAAATTTTTGTTGTCACACCCAGAAAAAAAAAAAGAAAAGCATCATTGTATTTTATTACTCTAATACACTTGTAACTGTAATTTAGGAGAGTACCACAAAGCTGTCAACCAAAGAATCACAGCCTGGTACCTCACCGTGACACATTCTGCCCAGCCACTGCAGAATAAACAGCAACAATCTAGAGTTTGAGATATTAAAGCAAAAAATGGCTCCTCTTATAAGCATGCACCAGCTTCTGATTTTTGACAGGCAGCAACAGCAAATGCATTCCTGAGTCTTTCCATTTTCTTGCTGGCTGGTTCTTAAGCGTCTCTCTCCCTCCTCCCCACCTGTCACTCCTGACCCTTATTTCCTGCACGCAGTATTTCTGTCCTTCCCTTGAATCTGATGTGCCTGATAGACGGGGCATGCAGGATGCTGATTAGCGCTGTCTGCTTTAAAGTTTCCCTAACCCATTTCTCAGGCAATCTCATACAAAGGCCTATCTCCAGCCAGCACATGTGGCAAAGATGCAGTAGCTCACCTCTTATTTCAGAAACACCTGCAATAAATCAGAGAAAAGCTCTTAGCCCAGATGCTGAAAGGCAAGGGTGTAACAGCCTGGCTGAAGCTGGAACTTGAACCCAAATCCCACTGTGTGCTTGCAAGCTCATCACAGTGAAGGATGGTAGTGGATCCACGGAGGGAAAATAAAAGGCAAAGCGTAGAACACGAGCTTATTCAGGGAAATAGCAATGCAAACGAATAACGCTACTCACATGAGCAGTCTCCATAAATCCCGAATCATGTTTGTGTTCAAATACTTCCTCCCACGGCTGCAAAACGTGTGAAGAGGCTGAGAAAGAGTCACCCGTAACTACAGGGATTCACACCACTTACAGTCGTCCTTATTAAAAACAAACTGTATTTACCAGAGCAGTACACAAACAACCTCAGATTCTCCCTTCCTTCAGTCAAGGCATGGAAAGCTGAAGCTCCTCCAAGAGCAGACCAAGAAAGAAGTACTTTTTCAGCCAAGGGGGATCAAACAGCTTCCACTTGGGGGATTCACTGCAGAAAATGCCTAGTTTAAATCACATTTTATAGCTTGTGTCATGCAGACTAAATAATTTAATAGCCCCTTCTGGCTTTAATATCTATGAGTTAGGGAAACTTACCTATTCCATCACAGGTGGTAAATCTTTTTACCGAGAGAAGAGTAATCTTGGTCTTGAAAAACAGGGCTTTCTAAAGCAAATCAACCAAAACCCCACATAAGTCAATTGTGTGATATCAGATGAGTTATGGTAAGATCTCAGAGCCAGGAACTTTGGATAAGTTTGTACTAAGCTCTAAAAGACTATGTAAAATAATGTTTCTTGCCATAAAACACACTGGTGTATTTGAAGAGGAAATTGTATATAAAGAGTAACAGAGTATAAACTCACTTAACTCTACTAAAAGCTAAAACTACCTTATCTAGCACAGTATTTCAGAAGGTGAACCCTAAACACAAAAAATCCAGCCATTATGGAGCACCCTGGGCTGCAGAGCCTGTATCAAATTCAGCAGGAAAAAGCAAAGAAAGAAAAAGCTGCAGGCTGTTCCTCTCAGTCCAAAGGGAACTAGAATATTTAAAAAGGCAGAACTGTACTTTAACTCTGCTTAGAAGACTTATACAGAAACTAGTTGTCAATGAAGTCATGGATTTTATGGATTCCAACTCCACAATGTACTTAAGGATGACAACTTGTATGCACAAAGTTAGAATTCTACCTGTACTTCACACGCAAAGCCAATGCTCTATATATTATTCTTCTGCAAACTGGTGTTTGCACATGACACCCCTCCTGCAAAGCAGATGTCTTTGAAGGTGAACTGCTGAGCCACAGCCTCATATTTCACAGACAGAACAGCAGCTCTGAAGCCCCTTAGACTTTTCCCACAAAGACAAGCAGCACCAGGCAGGTTTCCCACACAGAATTGGACACAAGTCTTGGAGATCTCGCTGGGAAAACCACTCTATGATCTCTGTGGAGCTGTGTAAAGTTGGGATGCACAGTGCTTGGCCCTGGGTAGGTCCCAAGTACAGCATTTCCAGTGGTGCACTGGGCAGTTCACCTCGGGGCTCCTTAGGAAGGTGCAGACTTGCTTTTTTTTGAGTGTTAGGTAGCACACTTGACATTCACCATGATTTCATGGATCAATGAATCTGCAAAGTCAGAGGCAGCTTCAGCATGAGCTGGTACCACCGAGCGCACAGGAGGGGTCTGTGGCACTGGGGTGCCAGATGCAACACTGCTGGTTCTTCCACCCTGATGGGCATGTCTTGGTTAGAAGAGTTGGAAGGACAGTGGCTGCTGCCATACCAGTGTACATGGCTCTTCAAAGCATTTGTATCTTGGTAAAGTTTTCTCTGCCTAATTGCTGCTGTGCCTAAAAAGAAAAAAAAAAACACCAAAGACCAGGGGAAATTTCTTCTGTCCTTAGGGGAAGAAGCCACAGTACATCCCTTTAAAAGCAAACTGAGGATGGGAAACTCAGTAAAGCATAAATCAAATTTTCCCCTAAATTTTCAAACGGGGAACACAGTTCTGTTTTTCCTCTACACACGCAACACCTCTCCACCAGCTCTTGATCTAATACTTTGGATTTCTCAGCAGTTTCAAACCTAATTAAAAAAATAAAATTAAAAAAATCTACTTAGCAGAAAGACATTTTCCTCTTTTTTACTGCCAAATCTTTCCGCCCTGTTGCTGGTTCCAGCTGCAAATTGTGCAACACCCAGGGACCCAGTGACAGATTTAAGAGCTAGCCCCTGATGCCTGTGCAGCATTTCAGACTAGCACTTTGGGACCAATGTAACTGACTGGGAGGTTCACAGTTTTCCAAATGAGCGCAGCATAACAGCTTCTCCTTTCTCATCTGGACCCAACAGCAGAAGGCATCCAGCTTCTGGGGAATGGTAATGTAAGTGCTCCCAGTCAGCCACAGCAGAGATTTCTAAACAGCTTCTCTATAAAGTCATACACTGCATAGGGCCAAATAAATCGGGTTTTTGTAGTCCTCACACCAAGTGACCTGTGTGACTTAAAAAGCAGCTGTATTATCTAACAATGCCTTCCCTCACCCTGGCTCGCCCTGTGCACTCACGCACCAGGCAATAAAATGTGTGTGTGAGCACATGGGCGTGTGCACACGCAGCCCCATCACATCCCCTTGTGTCTCGCCATCTGGCATTCTTCTAGGGATTAATACAAACAAAGTTAGCTTTAAAACACCACATATGCACTCAGGGAGCGAGAACTCTCACAGGTTTTAACAACCTACGTGGAGGTGCCATGAGATGAGCAAGGCAAGACATCTAAGGAGCAGAAAACGCACATTTATCAAATCAGCGGGCACAAAAAGTTGCAACTGTATGCGTTTTATGTAGCATAAGTAAGTCACAAAGCAGTACGACTGATTAAAGCTTGTTTGAGTCCAGAGGAATTGAAATATGACAAATGGTAATGTGACAGAGAAATGTCAAAATAGATGAGGAATTACACATGCCAGTGGCTGAACAAAAATTAGCTGAGATTAAGTCAGAGACAAAGATTAAATGCCAGATTGCCTAAAGCTAATTATCTGGACAATTAATGGAATGCCTGCAACTCGTTTTGATTATTAGGAGCACAGTCAGTTGGAGAAAGGACAAAGCTATTTGCAAGAGCCCGCACTGATTTCCTCGGAAGAGGATGCTGTCAGTGAAGTGGAAGAAATTCTTACCCTGGAGATCACTAAGCCAGCTGCTAAACTATGGTACAGCCATGTCACCTGGTACCAAAATGATACCAATCCTTTCCTTGGACTGTCGCTGGTGTCAAAATTTGATTCACATCTCATTTCCAAGCTGATAATTTGACTGCCATACTAGATAAGGCAAAATATTTGTGCGCCTTCAACACTATAAGACACATACGAGTAAGTATTTCTATAGCTTGACCTGCCAGAAATTAAACTGAACTTCCTCCTGTTCTTAATTTTTTCATGCACCAGTTTTCAGAAAATTCCTGCATTCTTCTATATTTATACATCCAAGAGCTAAATGTGGTTCCCAGATAAATTCTTTATGTGATGACACTTAAACTGGCCACAGACCAGCCAGATGCAAATACCTACTCACTCAGCTAATATGAGGGAATATAAAGATGTTTAACAAAAATACTCATTTCCTTTTTTAAAGAAAAAAAGAAGAAAGAAAAGAAGCTAATCCCAAGGACAGAGAGACTCTCTATGGAGAGTTATCTGAGCCTTTTTCTGTTACTGCTACAGGACTACCTTAGTATCTGGAATGAGAAATACCCGGCAGGTTTCCCTTCTAAGCACACATTTGTGTCAGTAAAAAGCACAGGGACTGCTCTCTTTTGAAGACACAGTACTACATTTTAGCTTTTTTCCCCCCTCTAGTGAGGTCCTGGGAAATATGTATGTGTTCACCACTGCCATTAAGCATCACATCTATCAGCTGCAAGCCACTTTACCCTAGACAGCAGAGAGTGGAAATAGAGGTGACCCAACCCTGGTGTTTCTCCAAAGGGTTTCCCCGCAAACAGCCCCTTCAAACAGCAGATATAAATTAGAGCCCCCATCTCGGCTGAGCAAACGCCTAAGTCCAAGCTCTGCCAGACCCATGAGGGTGAGTGGCATGGTCAGATCCAGCTCTGCTCAGCCAGCTCAGACCCGCCAGGAAGACTCCAGGGGCTGGATTTATTCACTTGGGCTCTGGCATTGACTGATGTAGTTATGCTGCTTTCAGCACTTAGCTAATTCTTTTGCGCACACGTATATTCATTTTGGGGGTTTTACATGATTTAACAGCTCGAGATACAGGAATTTCCAGAGTTGCCTTGATCCGTCAGCGCAGGGATCATAAAGCCAAGCTGTTCCTGCTTCGTGTTTAAGTTCAGCGTTGTTGCCTTAAAAAGCGAGTGCGTACAAGACAGCACTTTCTACAGAATGGAACTACAATCTGCTGTGCTTCTTGGGACAAACCCTTCATGAGGTTAACAGCAGTTTAACACCCCATGTGGAGATTAAAACTGGTTTTACAAACACGGTTCCTGAATAGGCATGGCATTTTAGCTGAGGGGAAGGCAGCCAGCTTTGCAGCAGGGAAACCAACTTCAAAAAGGCATACTAGGAGGGAGCCTGTGCCTTCAAACATACTTTATCCATCCCTGGATGACAGAGATAAAACGATGCATTGAGGAACTACACTTCCTATTTTGTTCTCTGCACAAGAAGGGCTGGAAAAGGGACAAACATTTAGGGTTTTAGAGCTTACATAGCACCGCAGCAAAAACCTGCTGGTTGAGCAAACACAGCTCTGCTGACTGGTTGGTGAAATGGCACTGGGCAGCAATCTCAATCCCAGAGCAAAGCGATTTTAGTAAAACCCCAATGAGCTTTACAAACAGGAAGAGCAGGTTGCATGTGAGAGTAACAGCCTTTGCCCCTGCTCCCTGTGAAACGGACTCCCAAACACAGTGCCCATGGCACTTTGGAAGACAGATATCCACCTCCTTGCGCCTCAAACTCTTGCAATGTCTCAGCCCATACTTGATTACCACCTGCAGGGAGCTACAAGCAGAAAATATTAAGGATCCGTGTGCTTAAAAGGTATTTTTTTCCATCAATGGTGAGAAAATATTCTAAAGGCTTTTGGTCATTTGTTAACTATTAGGATGCTTTTCAAACTATTTTATTTTGGTAACAGCTAGGGGTTTTCCAGGCCCTTAGGAAAAAAAATGAAGAAGTAATATTTCATCCTTCAGATAGGCCAAATCTCTTTTTTTTTGCCATTTTAACTGATTTACACCTTCTGAGACAGTGATTAGCATCTTGGTCAGAAACATAAGAATAAACTAAAGCTCTCAGCATATCAGGTCATACCAGTGTTTGAAACAAGTGCCTATACTGTTCTCAGCTTTATTTCGGTTTGCCAATACAAAGAAATCAGCTGTTTCCCAGGGGAAACATGACAGACACACTGATTTTCACAACACAAATATGATGGAGGCTGGTACAAAATCAGACATACACAAGGAATCCACACCACTCTGTCCTGCAGGCTGAAGTCAAGGCAATGAAGTGGGGACCAAAGTGCACTGCAGTGTTTTAAGGGAGAAAATAAAGCCGATACATCTACATCTGCTGCTGGAGTAAATTTTTTCCGATCTTTGCTTACAAAAGATGATTAAAGGATCTGAAAGATTTTTTTTTCTCTCAAAATAGTATGTCAGAATAATACATGCTTCTGCTGGCCCCCATGGGAGACATGGGAATCGTGCCAATCTGTCACAATCTGATACCACAGTCCACCCAGCATCTACCTTGTCTGTGCTTTTAAAAGGTTAAAAAACCCTCTTGGTTTGTGATAGGATATTTTTTCTTTTATCTCAGTCTTAAAAATAGTGGGAAATTTATAGAATCTGTATCCATATTTGGAGGAGCAATGCAGGGGAAGCATCATTGCTGGACTCCACATTTCTTTACAGGTTTGACAAAACCTGAGCTGTTGCGAAAGATGAGTGAGCACGAGCTGAGTGTTGCCCTATGCTTTGATTCACCTTGTACCAAACTGAGCTTCAGAGACTACTGAAAGATATATTGTATGCTCCCATACTACAATACATCCACGTCAAACACAGACGTGAAAGATCTTGCAGGAGTGAGGCTTTGGTAAAGTGACAACTCCTGTATTTAAATGATGATTTGTTTGGACAACGTTTTCAGGAGGAATCCTGCATGGCAGCTGTTCCCAATGAGCTCAGCACGAGTCAGAGTGCTCATTTTATCCTACCTTTTCATTGCCTTAAAAAACATAGTAGCACTTTCTAATTGACTATGCTCTTCCCATCTCAGGGAGAGTTTTTTCCATTACAAAACTTGTACTCTCCTAAAAGTCACAGATCTTAACCAGAGGAACAGACAATACACAAAGGCAGGTTCCTCCTTTTCAAAAAATTCTGCCAGGGTGGACTTTGGAACACATGAACATTTATAGGCATTTTAAATCTCCAAATGAGGGGAAAACAAGAAAGCTTAAAAAAAATATACATGCATGTAAATGATTTAAATGATGAAATTCTACTCATGAAAATTAATATGGTATCTACACAAGAGGTGGCCCAAATGATAGCCCTGTTGTCCCATTAATTGTATTTATTCCAGAAGTCTAATAACGTTATCTTTGGTCCCAGCTTCAGCAGCCTGTAATTTAAAACAAGCACTTTTTTTTTCAGCATTCGAATCAGGTACTAACACGGTCTCTTTCAACCTCTTTTGTGCTTCTAAATTAGAAAACCCAAATGTCATTTTTCTTCAGATATGAAACACAGTCAAGGTCGCTGTAAAATAAAAGAGCAATTAACTTTGCAAGAAAACTGTTGTACAGGAGTGAAATATGGTACTCAAAAAAGTGGCTTAAACCTAAAACTATTCCTACAAATTATATCCCTTATTCAGGCTAAAATGACAGAACACAGCTTCAGATATTCCTGACAAATTCAAACAAAACAAAAGAACTCATGGAAGATACTCCTCCCACCCACTAATTTGTTTGCTGGGCTTTCATTGCTGCAATTGAAGAAGTCTTGCTGTTTTGGTAGCTCTGATACAGGAAAACTGTCTCTGTCTCCCTGCCATCTTCCCCCTCCTCAAATGAGCCCTAGACAACTAATAAACATTAGCACAAAAATTCCCTACCACTCAAATGACAGAAGAAGTTTTTTGAATTATCTGAATAAAATTCAGGCTGGAGCTGGTCAAGCTGAAAAGAGAAAGCTAACATTAAGGGTATGGAGTTGATAAGTATTTTAAAATACAAAATTATCTTGCCTCTGACCCTTCTCTAAAATCAGCCACGATTTTGTAACTTGGTAAAATTAAATGCGTTATTAACAGACAACTGACTGCAACGCAGCAAAGATAAATTATCTCATTAGTGCCATAGAAATCAGATGAGGCATGCATAGTAAGTGACATATTAAATGCAATTATAAAACCCTACTGAAGTGATGTTAGTGACCTGACACATGACAAAAAACCCCAACGAGGCAATGCAGAATCCAGGCTGGAAGATGCGCTGATATTATTTCTATGCAGCATACATCACATACAAAAACACTACTTAGCCATCTGTAAAAATCCCATAATCAAAAGCATTGGAAAAATCTAAGAAATTATTTATATGCAAAGAAGGGAATATCTTCAAGAGGAGCAGAGCTATCCCCTAAAGCAGCAATCTGAAATTGCTATGATAGGATGAACAAGTATCGCCCACATACATCCTCACGTGCACATAGTGCCGACCAGTTGCCAGACACAGGCATGTTCCTACTTTTTACATCTCCAGTGGTAATTTTCCAATATTAACTAGCAGAAAATAAGAATGAGGGAACCACATGGCTCTAAGAGACTGTGGGGAGCTCCCTCCCATCTCATGTCTGCAGTACCAGTGACTTAGACCCCTCCTGACCAGCATTTGTCCAGCTCTCCTCAAACTCCCTGGGTGCTGGAGACTCCAGGACTGCTGCAAGCAGGCTCTCTGGTGCTTTTCTCCCTTCTCTAGTGCAAAGTTTTTTATTAAAATCTGACCTACATTTTCCTTGCTGCAACTTACTGCTTTTTATCTGACTCATGGCAGACAGATCACAGGCTACTCCTTCTCTCCAGCAGGTTTTTACACCTTCCAGGGTCACACAGCCTAGCCAAGAGACCTGGTGACAGCTTCCATTATTTCAGATTGCTGTCCCACATCCTATTTTCTAAATACTTTGCCATTCTTGTTGTTAACCTTTGTCCTTCCTGGTATTTTTCTTGAAGGGTTGTGCCCCAAGCACACAAATGCTCTAGCTGAGTCCTTATCAGGACCAGCTACCTTAAAAGATTAATCCATGTTCCATACATGCAACACTGTTCATATCCAGCAAGTCATCTTCTTGAAAAAGTAAGTCACTGCCGACTTCCATCTAGGTTGTGACACTTTATAACTTTCAGACTACAGATGAGATACCCCTTAGGAGCCATCCCCTGCTTGGACATTGAATTGGGCAGCCTAAACGCCACTCTCTTCACTTGCTCCATCAAACTTCACTCTCCACAACATCATGGTCTGATGGCTGGGAAAGGACTGGTAGGGTCACCTCACCCACAGGGACTGCTCTGAACAAGTGCTTAACCACACCTTTCACCATCAGCCTCCGTGCCGTCCTTGGTGGCCATGGCAAGCACAGCTGGAAGGCAAACCACAACATCTGACCCCAACCACTGACATGAAACAACCCAGCAAACATTCACAACAAAGCAACTGCTTCCCAGCAAGCAGCTCAGCATCTCCCCAGGAGCCAGAATATGAGACCTCTGCATTTTGGTCCCTGCTCGAGGCAGAAGCTCTGCAAAGGCCTTAGAGATGGCTCTTCCCAAAACACAATCCTGATGGATGGAAAGAAGGATTTTTCTTTTTTCTGGGCCGTTGGGATTTCCCCTCTCCCTGCTTCTGACTTGCATCTGACTTTTACAGTGAATTTGAAGTGCAAACTCCCTTTCAGGCCACAGTGCTGAGGAAATCTCTGCTTGGAGCATGCAGCAAAATAGTTCTCTGCTGTATCTCATATCTGAAACAGCATTGCTGAATGGGACTGAAGTAACACGAAATAATAGAAAAAGTCAATCGAAAAGGTCAAAGCAACATATACACCTGTACCTGATACAAACATGCTGTTGTTACACTTTTGGGGGATATTATGGTACTGATAGCCTTCTTTTTTATACGGAAGATGACAAAAGGTTCCCACACCTGCAGCAGGCAGTGGGCTGAATGACAACAGGGCATTGCTACAGAGTTCCCTGCTCCCTTCCTCCACTTGGCAACCCTGTGGCATAAAAGAGGGAAGGAAAGGTTTGGAAAAACCTTGTACTCTTACTCCACATTGCTAGCAAAGGGGAAAAATGAACATGCACTTTTTACGTGCCACTGTCAGATGATCCAGGGATTTTGCTCACTATTGAAATGAGTCAGCTTGAAATGCTTTCCTTAATGTGACTTTTAGCTGACATCAGTGCCCTTGTGAGGGGCACTGGTAGGTGTCAGATGTGGAACAACCATGCCAGAGAGGGAGCAACCATTTTCCAAGCAGGTTTTTCCCTCTGCAATAAAATAAATTACACTGTTCACAGAATTACCCTTTATCCCTCACTTTACTCAGCAAGACAGGCCAATACGATTTCTGTCCTTTTTCTTTCTCTGTACAGTTCATTTTTGTTCCTCCTGGAGGTTATGAAACAAATTGCAAATTGGCTGGTTTGAATCCTCAACACACAAAGGGGTGATATTGTTTAACTGCAGAACTGCAGGTATGTTGCTGGGGTGCAGTTCTCTATTTCAATATGTTAATTTTAACTATAAAATTAATTGCTTGGTGACACTAGTAAACAAAAATAACTAATAGAGATCATTGTATTTTTATTTAAGTGTATGTTAACATGGAAAAATTACATACAACAAAAAGATTTGAGCAAGTTTAGTTCTGTTCATTCGGTTTTTAGGGCAGTGTTCAAATCCTTGGGTTTTAACTTTGAAAGGTTAAAAAGTTTAATTGGATTAATTTGGTGGTCTACTTACATTACCCAGTAGGGATATTTTGAGCCATTATAGAATGTCTCTTGTGTTGCCTGAGATACAAGCCAATGAAATCGAGGTGAGGGTTTGCTATTGGCCAGGACCAATTATTTCTGCTGGGAGAAAAGATCAATTTCTGATAAGAATTAAAATGAAACAACAGGGATACGAATTTGAGAGATCTTGACCTTAGAGGAAGTTAATATTTTTCTTGGAAAAGTTTAAATACAGCCTTTATTTTACACTCTTTTATATGGGAAACTAATAATAATTGTTAAAAAGGCAATTTTCATTGTCTTGCTGAACAGAGAACATTAGTAAATTCATTCTCTCTATTCTGGATGCCACTCATTTAATCTTTCAGGTCTGAATAGAGGCTACCAGAGCTAATATGCACTAGCAAGAATCACTCATCAATGGAAAGGGACAACTGGAACAAAAATGTTAGTAAAGAAGCCTTAAAACACTAGGGATTGAACTCATGTGCCTGTGTGTCCAGAAGAATGCCAAAGAGCCTTTCCTCAGCGTTTACATGGAGTCTGGCATGCCACAGAGCCCACTGGAAGTGAACTCCTGCAGGAGTGCTGGTACTCCTGCCCATCTGCTCCCAGGCTCTCCCCTAACCTTACAGCTACCACCTCTAATTGTCCCAGGGAAGAGATCAGTTAAGGGACTCAAACTCCATCGACTCTTCTAGCCCAAAAAATGTCCTTTACTGGCTTTCTTGTTTTCCCTGCTTTTGTTCCAAATAGCGAGAACATCATCTTTTCTTAAAGAATAGCAACTAGGTGTTGGCTCAGTGACACTTGGAGCTGTTTTTAGCAAAGAGTGCTAACTTCTCAGGTTCACAGCCCTCCTGCACCCTGTGATTCCGGCACACAAAGGCAGCAAACCATGTTCGGATTCACACATAGCTCAGATCCAGCCCACAAAGACAGTTTTGGTTACTTCCTGTGGGATCCCCCCCCCCCCACCGACTCAGCACTAGTAGCATTTCCTCAGCTCAATCACCCACAAGTTTCTCATGAGATTTTAGCTTTTTATTTCCCTTCAGTCTGTGTTAATTTAGTCTGATCTCTCTCACATCGACTTTGCAACGATTCTGCCCTGTTTTCCAGGCTATTGAGCTTCATTCCCTTCTTTGCCTGCTTTCCTCTATCTTCCTTGTTCTCAAGAATGGCTCCACTGCAGAGCTTCCTCCACCAAGGGCTGGGACAAACCTTGCACTGCTAAACTGGGGGACAGATAGCAGAGTTCATGCTATGTCATAGGGTTGAGTCAAGCCCTCGCTGCTGCAACTGTAGAGATTTTAATACTCATACATGCCTTTTGACTGTGTACTAAGATAACAGAAGATGAGAACTGGACACAAAGGGGCCCTTCAGCTCCAGCTGTGTTTCAGGTTTGGAGACTGATGGCAGAGTAGGATACAGTTTGCAATATCCCCAGTGGGTTTTGGATTTAAGATAGTGACTTTATTAGAATTTGAAACATCTTTTAATTAACAAATTCTTTTGTAAGACAGTCAGCAATGGTTTCCATGGTTGCTGCTATCAGATATTGCAGAGCACACAGTGGGGCTGCAGCAGCAGGGGGAGGCCACACACTGTGCCGATGGGGAAAGGGATCACCACTGCCCACTAGGACCCTGGCTGAAGGGGCAGAGTTAAGGCTGGTTTGGTGGCCCTCTCCCCTTGGAAAGGATCACCTTCCAGGAAGGCATCAGAATGGTGCTTCCTCCATCTACCCACTGCTAGTCCCATGGGGTCCTTCTGTAGCCCTGCTGGCAAGAGATCAGGTCTGCACTTCCTGCAGGAGGACAGCCGCGTTCAGTCCTGTTCTACACCCTAGGAATGTCCCCGTAGCTCTCTCAGACCAGAATGGGTATGGGTTTTAATTTGTTCATCTCCAAGTGTCCTAGTTCAGTAGGTGGGACCAGTTATCACTGTGTGGGAGTGATTAAAGCTGTGTATTCTACCCCCATCTA
>JAWWEW010000078.1:41402863-41536189 GCA_035583185.1 Anabacerthia variegaticeps
AAACTGTAATTCTGACTTACAATATCTCTCGTGGTAGGTCCATTTCTCCTGCCAGTTTGCTTTTAAACCAGCACACCAAGGTTCAATCAAACAATCTACAGTAGGTCGACTTTTGGATGGGAACTAAAGGCGATCCTTTAATTAGATTTAAGAACTGCAACACTTGAAGTTAAATCATGCTTAGAAAGATGAAAATTGAAAAATGATAACTAATGGGATTTACAGATGATTTCCTTTAAAAGTAAAAAATTATTATTACACACATGTACCCCAAGGACCTTTCAATGGCTGTTAAAAATATTCCTCTTAATGGCAGACAATGAGAATATATCCACTTATATGGAAAGATGAACAACAAAGCTCCTGCTAAGACATTTTTTAATAAAAGATTCCCAATTATAGACTAGAGCCTGCAGTTCCTTCCACCTCCTCTTCCATTTCAGATTCCGTATTTCTTTAGCAACTGAAAATGATGTCACAGTGGAGTAATATGGGGGCCACACATCTGGATTCTGTCCTAAGTGACATTGATGAAGCCAGTTGTAAAAAGGGACACTGAATCCTAGCTCAGCGGCATGTAAATAAAGTGAAAACATAATTTCAAATATCTGTCCTATTGCATAGTACTATTTCAACCCACATTTAAAACCACCTAAAGAACTTAGGACCTTAACACATCCTACAAAAAAGCCAGGTAGCATTCTTTTTGCTAATCTTCACATTGTTGTAGATTTCTTCAACAATGCCAGTAAGTGACAGAAACTGTTGCTTGTGGTTTAACTGTAGAGGTCAAGGTTTTTCTCCTGTAAACCCAAGCACTCTCTTTCAAATCACATTCATCTCTTCTGACACAGCCCTTAGGCCAACTGAAAAATCCCTGCCAATTTCACCAGGAGTGGATACAGACTTGGAATCAGCTTCATGAGAAAGATCCATCTCCTTAATTAGACATACTTGTAAAGATATTCTAGCTGAAATGCAAACACTGACCAGTGCACAAGGCTTTCTGTGCTTGCATTATCTCTGCTTGCTCAGGTAAGTCAATCATTGGGACATCCCATTCCTGTCCTGCCTGTGGTTTGTGGGAAGTCACTGCCACTGCAAGTGCTGACCAGATGGTCAAACAAAGGTATCGAGTACCAGTGGCAGAACTTGCAAACACACCTACTTGAGTACCATTTGCTTAACTTCAGTTGCTGTCCTTTTGCAGGTGACATATGGAAACTGCAGGGGATGTGATGAAATCAGGTAGGAATCCTTCACTAAACTACTTTGTCATAAGCCAACCATTTGAATAACATCTTTGTACATCTGAACGAATCAGTCTTACAGGGGCCCTACAGGTGTTCTGAAAGTAAGTATTTTAAATTTTCCTTCAAGTGTTCATTGACAACAACATTTACCATGAATTTTGTGGTCTTACTCGCTCACTAAAGGAATTAGCAACAAATCCAAAAAGACACAGAATTCTGTTTTGAATCCATGGACCAAAATGAAAATGAGGAGCATGTTTGATGACATAAATATAGCATGGTATGATATAATAAATATACTGGCACAAGACAGAAGGACAAAAAGCTAACCCTTTTCACACAGATGGTTAAAAATTGACATCCAGAACTGATAAAGAAAAAAACCTATGATGACAACTTAGCATCTTTTACCTAGCAAGGCACAATTCTTGCACTTTGCCAAAACCCAAAAGTCCCTGGTACACGCCAGGTATTTGGTGGCTCATCATATGCAGCAGGATGATTAATGCACTTGCGCTGCCCCTAAAACCACTGGCAACCTTGACAGACAAGAAAAAAACAGTCTGTGTGAAGATGAAATCCTCATCCCTTCAGCCTCTTTAGAGCATGATAAACTAGCAGAAGTTGGCATGGCTTTCCTGTTCCCTCAACAGGGGAAGACACCAAAATCCTGCCACTGCTCTCTGGCAGGCACACCTATTTCCAGCACTACATTTATTGCCAGTGAGAAGCTATAAATTTGACATTGCAGCACCAGAACAAACACAGCCTGGGTTTGCCAGGCAGGAAAGGTTGGTTATTTCAGCAGTTTGATGTTCCTGGGTCAGCTGGTAGAGGCAAAACTGCCTGCTCAGGAGCTGTAAAACCCTGTCACAGGTTTCATTTTACTCATGTGAATGTGCTGAATCATTAAAAAAAGGTCTTGCTTGACTAGGTAAGGTAATATTTGAAGACTCTGGAGAAGAGATTATTTAGAAGTTAGAATACACATAACCATTAGAGGTAGCGTTGTGAAGCACAATGTGATTTACAAACTGATTTCATGCCAGTGCCACTCCAGGCCCAGGAAGAAAGCATTGGTGGCTATGTGGCTATGAGAAAAGCTTATCCATTTACTCTCCTGAAAAACCAGTAATCTGCTGTGTAGCGGGGACTCTCCTGGGGCACATCCTCTTCATTCACACACTCTGATAGGGATGCTCTATCAGTATTTTTAACTTTATCCCAAATTATGAATGTTTTCAAATCTGAAGAGCATTAAGAAGCTTTCTTGCTTTTCCTGGCAGCCTGCAGTGCAAAAGTGTTAACTCAGGAATTTATTCTACAATGGATTATAAATGACATTTAGTGACATGATGGATACATCCTGGCTTTGCAGAATATAGATGATCTCAGAATACAAGCCTTATTCCTTGTTTCACTAATATGCTGCACACAGATCAGTGTTGTCAGCAGTCTGTCTTCAGTATTTTGATTAATAATATTAACGTGATTTTCTAAACTGAGTTATTGTTCCTATTTCTTATCACATTTATGCTAATAGTTTTGGGAGTTTTGTTTGGTTGGGGTTTTTTTGTGTTGTTTTTTTTTTCCCCCCCTAATTTAAACAATTATGAAAGCATTAGCTTGCCACCAGCAGGCTTACATTCACAGGCTATGTTGTTTCAAACTGAAGGCAAGGTTATAGGGATCAAAACTTACTTTCCTTGATTTTTTAACTTAAAAACATCTTTAGAGATTATTTTAAGTCTTATCCTATTCTCCAGTTCATGTCTTAAGTGAGATTTTTCCTAGAACACACAAAGAGGAAGTCATTGAACTCTCCTGCTGACATGAGATCAGAGGATGCATGGATTTCCCAACCAGTATAATTTTGGGTTTTTTTCTCAATACACTTCAAATGAAGCACTTCCAGACTAATGACATCTAATGACAAACTAGCATGCCTTGTAGCTAACATGTTCTCTCTCACTCAGTGCCTAAGATGTGGGATAGGCAGACAGTAACTTTCAGCCTTCATGAACAAACAAGGTTAAAGGCACAAGTCAAGACAGACTTCACAAGAGTTCAACATGGAGACTAAAGTAAGAAAACACTGAAAATGTGTTCGAGATAGGTCTATCTCACATTAACCATCAGAGAAACCCTAACAAGACCATGCTGGTGGTATCCACAGTACCTGTTAACAAAGATCTCATTTCTTTCCTGTCCAAGAACTGACTCATGACATCAGACTGCAGTCTTCATAAGGCCACAGCGAGGGCAATATTACTTTCTGTGCTCAGTAGTTGCAAAAATTTTCTCTCCACCTTTAGGCACCTGAAGGGCATGTTTCACAGTGTCAGCAGGAAATGATGGGGCTGGGCAGCAGGAGGAAAGATGACACAAGGTCTTGAAGTAAGAAGACAGAGGGCCATAGGGATGACTCGACCATGAGGTTCTGGCACATCAAAGACAAGTCATACTTTTATACATACAGACAGGAAAAGGAAGTTCCACCCCTAACCACCCAACACCTAAAATTGTTAAGTATTTTAGTTGCCTCACTGAGCAAGAAAGAGAAAAATGTACTTTGGAGCTGATTTTAATTAATAGTTTTGCAAATCTGTACATTTTTGTTTCTATAGTGCTTAAGAACAGAACTTTTCTGGAGGCTTGCAGACCCAGGATGAACCATGTGTGAAAAACCGGCATTTTTCCTCAAGCACACAAAAAAGAAAGAAGGTAGAAACTATGAAAAACAGCCCCGCTTTCTTCTCCCACCGAGCAGCAACCAACCACTAAAGAAAACAATCTGCAATTTTCCTGCAGATGAAGAGCACAGTGGCTTTTGATACATATGCACCTAACTGTGGCTTTCTGTGAGCACAATTAATATCTCTAATGCGGCTAACAAAAGCAAAGCTTTTTAAAGATACTAAGCTGAAAAAAGCTGAACAAGTGGAGAGAGGAACAAAACGCAAAAGCAGCTCCAACGCTTGAGGCAACCTACACGCACACCATCTATAGATGTGTCTCTCACTAAGAAATGCATTTATATGGATCATTATCTTCACATGATACCTAGGCATTCCAGAAGCATTCAAGTGACCATATTATGCATGGCTCAGCAAACCACTTACATACGCACATGGGTGGCTTTAAAGAATCCTGAAATTATGTCAACAAGATGGGGAAACAGGGGGCTTCCCATCTAGGGAGAGAAAGAATAGCAGAGAGTGCAGGCAGAAGGCTGGGCCTGTCCTATCCATTGTGCTGGACATAAAAAGCAAGAGTTGCGGATGAAGTTAAAAGCATCATTTTAACTCAGTAGAGAACAGAGCTAGAAATTATCAATCCTGCCCACATGCAAAAGACTTCATAACCATCTTTGCTGTGTGGCTCAGTTCCTACAGGCAGAAGATGGGAGAAGGCAGCAAGAAGAAAACAATTTAAGAAACTTCTGCGTAGGTGTGGGAAGGGGAGAGATGGCTGAATGAGCAAATTGCTTTGAACAATCGGCTGGTGATGGGTTAGGGCTGAAACAGAAATTTCTGTGAGTCCTGCAATGCAGCAGAATTTGGGAACTACAGCAGATCCCAAAGAAAAAAAGACAGATGGACTTCACTAGACCTTGCCCTGCTGTGCCTCTGTGCAGCTTCCTGATGGAGCTCCCACCTGGCCCAAGAGCTGCCTGGACCTCTTTGCTGCTGCCAGGCACTGTATCAGGGTCAGACAAGGGGGCATTTTGCTGCTTTAGCAAATTAGGAAATCCTAGAACTAATCTCAAAAAGCACTCCCAACTCCTATGTTACCGACCTCTGCCTCCCCAGTATTTTCAACCTCCGTTTAATGGAAACCCTTTAGACAGGCTCCTCCAGCCCACGCCTGCATGGCACACGTCTGGGGACAGGGACCAGCTCTGTGCTGTCACAGGGAACTGGTTCCTGCTTCCCGCTGATAAGGAAACACACTATACGTTAATCTCCTTTTACAATATAATATAAAACCCTAATTACAACCTCATGCCTCCACAACAAACACATCACACATTTAATTCATGCACAAATGTCAGCCCTCAACATTTTTTTTAATGTGGCTGAGTTTGTAATTAAGGGTTTGCTTTGTTCGGCAAGTGAAGTATTAGGGCATGACCACAGAGCCCAGCTCTGCCACTATTTCCTGCAGGATTTTCTCAGATATAAGCAAAACCAGGACAACTGACCAGATACATTAAGAAGATCATCTGCATAGTCAGAGGTTTAACAGACCTGCAGCTGGAACAGAAAACCCTTTGTGAGCCCCGATCAATGGAAATAACCAGACAAGGACTTCATTTGAACACCTAGCAATGTTCCAGTCCAGGTAACCATGTGCTTCTCTCTCTCTCTCTCTCTCTCTGTGTCATTTCAAAGATGGACAAACCTATCTTTCTTCTTTTTACATGTTTTAAACCCCTCCAAAAAAAACATTTAAGCAGAATCCTTGGTGGTAGTGCTTAAAAGAGAATTTAAACTGGGTAGCAGGGACACAGACTACACCTGTCAGTCACTCAGAGGACAGCAGCCTTTCATTCCTTACACAGACCAGCCCTGAAAACAGGAACTCAAAAACTTATTCAGAATTCACAAGAGCCTTATTCTGGCTCAGTAGTCACTTCTGGGTGCTCTTACCTCTCAGACAATCCCACACATTTACATTAGGTAATGTTGCTGTTACCTAATGATCTTCGCTAGGAACACACATAAGCAGAGCCACGTGCAAAATCCTGTAAGATTTAATCGCAAATGACAAACATACCATGTCTACCTAACAACACACAACTAAACTAAAGGCTCCTGATCCACTGTAGTGTTGAACTATGCAAAAAACTTCCTATTCTTTGTTCTTTTTGCATGAACTACATTCCCCTGACTTCATGATAACAGACAGATTTCCAGGAATTAGCAGGTAACACTTCTTCCACTTGTGATGATGTACCAAGTTTCACATTTCAGTGGTGGAAACTGAAGAGAAGAGTCTTACAGTAGCACATGAAATCACTTCACTGATTAGGCAAGAAAAACATTTAAAATATTACACCAAACAGGTGATTTTTCACCTGTACATAGCCACGGGACAATTTTAAAATTACAGATTTTCCTAGTAAATGGTCCTCTGGAAGATCCCGCAACAAAAATGAACAGACTTCACACTGCATGCACGTGGACTAACCGTGGCTATTACTCTTGGATAATTAGCCTCAGAGCTGTGGCATATGAGATGAATGTAGGTAGTGTCATTGGACAGGCATGCAACAAGACATACTGCCCTTGTTAATCGCATGCGATTTCACCTTGTCATATCCAAAGCATTACACATAAGGAGGCTTTGGAATGTTTATATAGAAAACATTAAGTTATGAATAAAACACTTTGCCATTGGCAATGGCAGTGAAGGAGGCAATGTTCAATGTCAGAATTTAAGACCACAAAAACCATGAAGTGCAAAAAAGCCTCATTTTGAAAACCAAGTAATTGGATTAAACCAAGTACATAGTAAATATATATTTTATATATTTTATCTCATGTGATCACGAGAATGACAGATATTTAGAAGTGACAGAATTATCACAGGCTCCATTTCAGTGAAAATAAATACAACAGGAATTCATAGAAAAATAATCAGTGTGTAAATGTTCTTTGTGTAAAATATACCAAGCAAGAAAATGCATTTAAGATCTGGATATGAAGCTAAGTTATCCCATGTACAGCTGGGTACCCTGGAAGAAGCAGATACGTGCTGTATTGCAGCACAGGTTCTGTACAGGCAGCTGCACTCCTTCAAGTTGGATGGGAGATATTTGATAAAAGTCCAATCAATGACTGAAAGAAGGGAAGCAAAAGGGAAGGACAGCCAAATTTAATTAGGTTCCTACCCAGGCTTACGACATATATTACAGCAGAATTTATTGACCAAGCTGACCAAGGCTCCATTGTCCTGGTGACAGACTGAAAAAGTACAAGCCTGTATCTCAAAGGCCTTCAAAGTTAAGACTTATCAGGTGAAGAGAAGTGAGTAATAAAACAGTGGATGTGGTTATTTCTAGTCAATCAGAAGAAACAGTGACATTTCCTACATGACAAACCAACCAGAAATTCTGCATTGAATCTTTTGGGAAGTGGTCACCAATCATGGCAATCTATCAAGATGAGAAGTTAAACTATCTCTTTCATTATTAGAATTATTCAGTATCTGTCATCTTCTGCATGATTTAAATGTATGTGAAACAATTATTACAAGAAAAGTTTCACCAAAACTATTGGAATTTTTCCTCAATAAAAAGATTGCCTACAGTCACTGGGTCTTGATTAGGGGACACTTTTAGAGATTGCTTTTATAGACTATTGGGACTGAAGCTTGCCAGGACATAAGCTGAAAGAATAGTATTGGCCTATACTACTGAGGTTAACACAACCTTCAAGATCTAAAGCAGGACTTAGCAAATGCTTTCATAGCACTTCGTAGAGAAGGTCATTCTGGGAGCCAGAGCATTACATGGGACCAGGGATATAGACAGAGGCAAGAACTGCCCCTCTCTAGATGCCAAGTACTTGAAATTGTCATCCTTTGAAAGCTACAACAGAATCAACAACACGCAGTCTACTGCCAAGGAGAAAAAAGAAAGGATGCTGCACAGTTGATGTTCTTTCACCATATGCTTGCACTGCTGAAGCCATTGCTTCACAGGATTTGCCATTAACACTGGTGGTCTTTTTCCTCTTCTTTGCCTTGGTAAACATTACTGATAACTAATCAAGAACTGTCTCTCAATAACTCTTTCCATTCTGAATAGGTTAACAGAAATCCACGGTTTTCTGTTGACACAAATGCATATTGTCAGTGCAGGAACCCTACTGAGAAACAGCAAGTCTCACTTTCCACATCCGTGCAACCGGAGAGAAGGGGCATGTCACGCTTGCCAGAAATATGTCGGTCTATGAGCATTATGCCACAGTGACAATTGAAAAATCCATAATCAACATTCTCCCTAAAAATAAGGCAATTCAAAAATGTCACTTCTGTTGTCACAGTTGATGTCACTTAAGTGTCACTTGTAGTTAATATTAGATTAATCAAGCCAATTATAGAGTACTTATAGTATTTAATAGGCTCTTGGATTTGACTTTTGCTACAAAAATCTGCATATTCCTAGATGTTTTATGAATTTAAAACATTTCAAAGTTCAACTCCAACAGGGTGAGCCGCATGAGAAGTGTTGAGAAAAACCCCTCTACTGTTGAAGCAGAAAATGTTGTGTCACATGCCAGCCACAGTGAACTTTCAGCAGTGACTCAACATGAACGCAAGACCTGAGTCCTCTCACCGTTCACTGACCCCTTCCAGCCCCTCCACTGGGGCCACAGTCTCATGAAGGACTGGGCTCTGCTGCTTAATTTCAGAGGAAGCAGAGGGTCATGGACCAAGCAATGCAGATGCCTGGAGATGGCCAGGCCTGGAGACACCGCCTTCACTCAGTAGGTGCCCCAGCTGCTTGTTTGACCACACAACCAGGACCACCTGGTTGCATGCTGCAGTCCCTGTTCTTCTATCCCTGGAGAGGAGGTTTGCCTGAAAACCTGCACGCTGATGCTCCGGAGTCAGAAGAGGCACTTCAACACTCCCACTCATCTGTCGAGGAAGCAAAACTGGGCAGAAATTTTTCTATGACATTTATTTTCTCCTTTCTTTAGTACAAAGGGTAATGAAGAGTTTCATGTACACATAATTGTCATGAACAGCAGTTTAATCTCCCTACACAGTGTTCGTGGTCTAAACACAAAAAGAAGATACATTGATTCTCACAAAAATTAATTGTTGGCGTTATAAAACAAGCAGGAGGGAGGGAGAGCAATGTTATTTCCTCAAGGAAGAAAACCATACCTTTGGGATAACTGGTGCCCTTGGGGAAAGGTCAGCGCAAAAGCAGCTAGTGTCAGGAAAGTGACTTTGCCTTTTAATAAAATGCAATTTAGTAAATGCAGACACGAAAGGCATGTTGGTACAAAGTCACATTTTCTTAACTCCTTCAACTACAAAAGGCAGTGTTCTCCTTCCCATTAGAGCACCAAGAGCAGAGGCTTAAAAGGAGCTGGAGACAAGAGGCTCTACCAAAGCACCACCCCTAGCCCTTTCTCACTCATAGCCCAGTGCTCACCTGTCCTGCAGGCGCAAAGGCTGTGCCATCCTGGGGTCCCTGTCCCCACTCCTGCAGGTCAGGCTGCTTACAACATGTCAGTCACTTTCAAAGTTCTCATGAGAAACAAACAGGGATGAATTCACTATTTCACTGAGGAGAAAGAAAAAACACACTATATTGTCCAGTTTTATTTTAAAAGGGATAGGTGTTTTGAATATTTGTGGCAGTCCTAGGGGAAACAAGTGAAGGGTTGTCCATGGATAATAAAGTGGACAAGGGTGTATCATACAGACATTTATCAAGCCCACATTTATAAGTTATGTGGTTTATAGCATAATTAACCAGTAATTGTCTCCTCTGCTGTATACAAATGCAGCCTCCCATCTTCCCAAGCTCATTTGATAACTAATTTATATCCTTCTGCAATCTAAAAAATCTTATCCCTATGGAAGGTTCTGGGAGAAGTAATTCAAATTTGCACCCATGGAAACTCAAAAACGGCTTTGGAAGCGCTGTCCTTGTGCATCGTTGGTACCTGCATGGTGAACTCATGCAGACTCTGAGGATCGCTCACAGCCACTCTGCCACATGTACAAAGCCACACAGAATTACATGTAAGACTGTGTATATCTGACTTGAACAAAAGAGAAAGATGGGGAAAATTGTATCCTCAGAGAATCATTGCTGCTCTTCAGCTCTTACCACCAATGCTGCCTCTTTCTGTGCCTGGTCCTGACTCTTAGCTGTATGAAGCCAGTCACAATCCAGAGACCAAGCAGCTCTTGTTTTGAGGTCAATTAAAAATGAGGAGACACAAAACATTCATTAGACAATTTTGAGGATTTTCCTCCTGCAAAAAAATCTCACTTGCATCACATACAGAAAAAGGTATTCAGCTCGATGTAGATCCCCTCTTTGTAATTATAACTTGCCACATTTTCATGATTTCTTACTCTGTATTTACTATTCTGTTTTGCTGCTGCACAGAGTTTCCTCTATTGCAATCAGTGTGGGTGTTTGGAGCATGAGCTGTTAGATTTCTGCTCCTCCCCTCACATCAACATGCTGGCAGTTATCATAAGCCTCTACAGTACGGATCCTGGTTAGAGGTTTGCAAGACCTCACACAGAAACATAAGAGTCACTAGAAGGAAGAATTATTTTTCCCCTTAACAGAAATTTCAAGGAACGTGTACATATGATTTAATGGGAATAAATAAATTTTAAAACCGGTGCAAATTATTTGTGGGTTTGTAAGCTTTGTGTGAGCAAGACACAATATAGCGAAGCATCCACTGAAACACCGCTCTCTAAAACTAATTTAGAGGAGAACTCACTGGACTTGGAAAAAGCAAAAACTGTGTCATGCACAAGTGCTACACCTACCTAAAGAAAAGGAAGAAAACACTCCTTCCATTTTGGACATAACCTTTCCCTCAACATGTAGATAAAAAGGAAAACCAAGATTATTTTAAAAGAGTAAGATCTATATATTTATATGTATTTTTATATACCGCTCTATATCAACCCATAATTGGGTACAATGCCTTGTACACAATCACTTAAAAAAGGTTAACTTTTCAAGAAATTAAGAGGGTTCAGACAAAACTACAATGATATATTTTCAGAAGAGGCTAAACCACAGCTCATCATATAAAGCAGCCCCATATTACCTTCTACTTTGTTCCCTTCTCGTGGATGCCTCACAAAACATTTCCATTTTACACAAGGGTGCACCCAAAGTTCAGATAAAGAGGAATCCTGCAATTGTTCTTCTTTATTTAGAAGGCATTAAACACACATCAACATAGAATAAAAAATTCTATGTTCTTTAAGGAGCATTAAAGAGAAGCAATGCCTGCAGCTCATGTATTTTTGTGTGTATTTTAACTGCAAAATACCAGCACACAGGCAGTCCTCAAAGAACCTGTGTGAATTTTATCAGTGGATCATTTCCAATCCCTCCAACATTTCATCTCTGCCTTCAGCAACTAATGAGTTAAAGATGATAAATACCATTAACAAAGGAAAGAGGATCTTTCCTTTGTTTCCCGAAGAATGCGGAAGCCTGAATTCTGGCAATGTGGTTTTGTATTCATCGAAGTTCCCTAAATGGGCAATTTTGCTTCCAGCTTTGTTTATTATTGTACCTTAAAAAAAAAAAAGGTTTTCATTATCCAGACAACAATCATAGTATAAAAGTAACTAAAATTTCTGTTTTCTATTAGTGATTGTATCTCTGTGTGTATTTTCCCCTTGTAGGAAAATAAGGGGTAAACGTAAACAAAATGTACACCAACACCTCAAAATCCATATAGTCTGACTTCATCTCACAGAGAAACTCTTACCAGGGGAAAGGAGAATTATATATAATCTCATTCATAATCAGTCATTAAATATCAAACCACCAAATATGCATCTGAACCACATTTCACATGTAAAATTTGCCACTGACAATCCAAAAGGGGCCCAAATAAGCCACTCATGCCACAAACAAAAAAAAAAGGTTTCATGTTTGTTGGTTCTGTGCAGAAACTACTGCTTGGTCCTACAATCTCTCCTTATACTGGTTAATGTTTAAGTCTTCAATTAATTCTGACGGGATTATTTTACAGAGCCAGGAGAAAATGAATCATTGAGCACTAACAGCAGTCACAGCTCCACATACCAATTTCATAAAAAAGGGCTCAATGATACAAATATTGTACACATCCATAACAGAATTTACTGAAGAGACTGTAAGTTAGCAAAATATCAATAAAAAACATTGACTCAAGTATCTGATTAAAAACACACAGCATTTTATTGTTATTGTTTATTGTTTTGGACCTGTCAGTTACGAGTCTTATTGACCTCTTCTGTAATGAGGGGGCAAATGTTCTGTATTATTCAGCAAACAAAATCACCACAAGTAACAGACAGCAAATTTTCCCAGAAAAAAATGGGTCTGTTTTTAAAAGTTATTTCCAACTGTACTCACATTTTAAAATTACACACCTTTAATTACTTAATTTAGATGTTTTGTAAAATCTGCACTAATACTAATGGGTATTTGCATTACACTGGAATTCTCTCAGAAAGATAAAAGGAACAATCACTAGATTAAAAAAGACAACTACATGCAAGTATAGCCTGGATCTAATAAAAGGGAAAACCAACAAAGTTATATATTAAAGTGTAGTTTGGCTTTTAAGGTTTTTTTTCCTCTTCCAAATTTCACATACATTTTTTAAATGATTTCATTTCAGTCTCTTAGATTTGGACACTATTAGAAAAAGAAAACATTTGAGGAACAAATATTATTAACACGTCCATTCACACTCCAATTTAATAGAGGTCTGGTAGAAACCACGCAGTACCATTTTAAGGGAGGCACCAGGTATGTCAGGGCACATTCACAAGGACAGTGCCTCGGTATATAAAAGGAAGAAAGCAGTACAGCAAGGGGTTTTAAGCATGTGGAAAGTCAAAGGCAAATTGCATTTTAAGTTTTCAGTGAATGTGGGGGATGAGGAAGGTCCATCCACCCCATTCTGATGGCTGCCTGCTGAAATCCCATAAACTGGTTTATGCAGCACTGCCCCCAAAAAACTGCTCACACTTCTGTAGTTTCCTTCTACCTGATGTACCCTTATCTTGTTGGAAAGACATGCAATCTGATTATCAGCTGAGGGTGTTTCTGTATGGTATACAGCAGACATTATGCTTCTCTATATAATACAGTATTCCTCACAGTCAGATACTGTTGGTAATTTACATACATAGTAATGGAAGAAAAAAGAAGGTGGAGAAATAGCTGTTCTGTGTCTTCCTTTCCAAGGAGTTACATTGCCTTTCTGCACGTTTCTGAACTTTTAACTGTAATAATGCAGATGGTGGAAGCAGCTGAAAAGGATCTGGACCCCATACCAGGATTTCCTCCCCTCCTTCAGATCCGTGACAAGATAGCAATAGCACATACCTTTACATTTAAATACAAATAGTGAGGCTATGTTGCAATACAAGTGCACGCAAGGACAGATGTTCACACCTCATACTGGACTGAAGGCAATCCTAAACTTGTATGATATGAATACATCTGACACAGTACCAATTATAAAGACGTTTTGCCATACACTATGACCACTAATATTTCATCACTACTTTTGCGGAGTAATCTGCAATTAAAGCAACAGCATAAAGAATGAGATATTTTAAGTCCTCCTGCTATAACCCACCCTCTGGGTTAAATGCTGACAGCTACAGAAAGAACACGCAGCGCTATCTATTCAGAGGCAGCACCGTGAATACATGCAATTAAAACTGAGAAGCGTAATCTTGAAAAAGGGGATACGGCAACTACATTTCTTACCAAGAGCTGGACCTCACCTCAAGTGATACACTAGATGCTCTTGCAAGGTGAAATATTTCTTCCCTCCCATGACAAAAAAAAAATAAAATCTGCAGAGGAGGAGGAGGAAGCACTTACCTTAATTTCTTTTGCCAAAAAAAAAAAAAGACAGAAAAAAAAAAGAAAAAATTGACAAAAGAGCCCAGCTCCACCACCTTGGACAGAAAAGGCATCTGAGAAGACGGCGGCGAGAGCGAGGGAGCAGCAGGCGGCACCGAGGCAGGGGCGCCTCTGCTCGTGCCCCCCTTTTTCCGGCAGCAGGCATGACAATGCGCGAACACCCCCTCCACATCACAGCAGGCAACTGTAGCCAGGAGACAGAGGTGCTTAAATTAGAAAACCGCTGCCAGAGGAAATAAACGGGAACCACAGCGACCCCCTCGACCCCAGCAGCTATCAAATCCGGGAAGATATAGTGCACATCTGTTTTACGAGGCCCCCAGGGAGCTCCAACTCCAGCTACTTACCCTGTCTGCATTATTAATAGATGTTAATGGCGCCATTATATCGAAAAGAAGCCTCTTCCTCTTTAGAATATGGAAATTCCAAGTTAGATTTGTTTTGTTTTTGTTTTTGTTTTTTTTTTTAAATCAGAAAACCCAAAAACCCCTACACACCATGAGGCAGCAAACAGCTTCTTGGTCCTGCTAACTGCAGAGCTGCACCCCCTTCCTTCACCCTGCCTTCCCCAGTCATCCTCAATATACTGATTTGGTAGACAAAATCGATTCAAGGCAGTAAACAACTGCAATAAAGCAAACAGGCAGACAAAGACTTCCTGCCATAAGGCAACTCCTGAATACACAATTTTCTTTTTAATAAGGTTCTGAAATTTTTCAGCTAGAGCATATACATTTATTCTAATGCAAATATACAGTGTAAAGAACAGCATAAACCCACACTGTTCAGATTTTTCCTGCTTATTTAAATACATAGTTTATTTCTTCAGTAGAAGTTATCTGTCACCTCAAAAAGTATTATTTAGACTGACTCGATGACAAAGAATCCTCTGTCAAACCTTTGATTTAGTTGATGAATAAAGGAATGTGATCCTAAAGTATCCCTAGGCTGTGTTTTTGTTAATGCCTGGATTTCCTCCGGGTCCATTCATCCTCAAGGTAGGTGTACTGCAGTCATGCACCAAAGTGTCAAAAGACCTTTCACAAAAGATATTGACCTATTTTAATCTGATCCATGTATAAATGCAATGGAGCTACCACTGGGAATAAAGTGAACCAAAGATGTATTTTTAACCCTTTTATAGCACTATACACAGGAGGAACAAATTCACATCACTAACAAACACATCCTCAAAGACTGTATGAGAATGCAGTTTGCTTTAACTGGATCTCTGCCACTGATGTTTCAAAAAGCCAAGCACATCTTCTCTGCACTTTAGCATTGCTATTAGAGAATTTTGACCAGCTTTTAAGGAAAAAAATAAAAAAATAATCAAGAAACGCCAAAACTATAGGCTTCACCTAGTCAGCTTTTACTCCGCTATACAAGATACCAATTTTAACTGAAATATAAAAACACCTCAATGCCCCAAACTGCAGAGAGAGGGAAAAAAAAAAAAAAAAAAAGAAGCTATCCTTAAGGATGGAATTATCCCAGCATTAATTGCATGATGAAATATTTGCATATGGGGGGGGGGTGGGCTGGGGAGAGCATACATGTCAAGAATCACCTTCTTGTGCTGCAGATGCATGCTGCAGCTGTTTGCTGGCCTCCCACAAATGAATGAAAAGTGCCGCTAATTCTTCCAAGACAAATGTAACCGATTGGCTTTGTTGCCTGCTTGCCTCTGCGGCTTTTGAGACCACGCAAGTACGCTGCAGACGCGAAATCACAGGGTCTGGCTGTATTAACTGAATTACAGACAGCGCTGATGTGATCATCTTCATCTCTCTCTCGCGCTCTCTAATTATTTATCCAGATCAAGCCTGACTGCTGGAAAATTAGCTCTCTACAGGAGGTAACCGAGCTGAAAGGTTCTTTTTACCAAGAAATGATGGGCTGGCCTCTAGCAGTACATAAGCCAGTGTGCAGTTGCAAGGAAATGTCACAAGATGTAAATCTGCAAGTAGATTTCTCATCCTCCCAGAAAAAGAAACAAGACAATTTTAGAATATATGACTTTATATACATAAACATATATATATATATTTATACAGACACACGAAATAAGTAACCGTCCACATTTCTGACCCTGAACTTAGAAGAATTTATTTAAAATGGAAAGAGAGAAGGTGTATACTGGCCACATTTTTTCGTTGCTTTACACAGTCAGTCCCCCTTGCCTGTCTGTGAACAAGTTCACAGTATTTCACTTGAACAAGGTTTTCACTTCTTGCCAGCAACTGCAATGAGACCAAGTTTTAGTTCCGGTGCTTAGGGGTAGAAAAGACAGCAACATTTTAGTCGCTTAATCACACCAACACAGAGTAGAATGAACAAAGCATAAAAAAGAGGATAATAGGGCTTTTTTTAAGCCCAAGATACTGTTTTAGCCTGTAGCAATATAAAAGGAACTGTGAATGTATTTTTTTTAATTAAATAAATGGAAAATAAAAAGTGTTAAACCTGCGAGACAAACAAGTGTAGTTTAAAAGGAATAGCTTTGAAATTATTTTCCAATTAGCAAGACTGTCATTACAAGTCAATTTGCTGTACTGCATGTGTATATGGATGTACACATTTTTAATACACTTTAATGCACACTTTGGTCCAATTCTAGTCAGATGTAGGCCAGTATAAATTTTAGTGGTAGAGCACTTTAACTTTCCATTTTAAGCATAAAGCACACAAAACACTGATATTAAAACAGTGTGGCTGTATGAAACAAATATCCTGATTTTGATGCTTACAACATTTGGAACTTAATTGTTTAAAAGAAAAAAAAAAAAAGGCAGCAGATTCTAGGCTGAATCTCTCTGCTTGCTGCATTTGCAGCAGTTTCAGCATGTCAAGCCTTCCTCGATTTTTTAATTGCATTCGGTGTTATGCATGCCAGGGATGGGTGAGAATAGTTGTCAACCCACCTGACTGCAGAACAAAGAGCATTTTTTCCTCCAGCATTTGTTACTGATGCTTGAGCCACACCCTGCGTCCTTGCAGAACACGCTCTTTCTCGCATTTTCCTTTTTCCTACTCACACAGAGAGACCATTTCTTCCCAACAATAAAATAATAGCCATTCTCTAGAATTACTACACTGGGTTTCACCTTTTTTTGAATCCCCTGCAGGTTTACTTTTAAGGGAGGGAGGGGGGTTGTGGGTGCTGCTTGCTGCTGCGTTTTCCTCAGTGTGGGGAGTCCCTGAGCTGGGATGCCTCAGCACCCCTGGCTCCCCTTGTCCTGCTTGGGATGCTGCTCACTCAGTCACGGGAGAGGGCAAAGCCTCCAGAGAATCTGAGGGCAGACAAGGGAATAATAAAATAAGACGAAAAAAGCCCCAAACCAAAATAATAATAAAGAAACCCCAACCTAATGCAAAAACATGAAGAGAAACCCCATGTCTGGCTCCTCTTCCCACCAGCTCCAGGCACCTGCCTGTGGGGTCAAAATGCTCTTGGCGGCATTAACCCCTAATAGGTATTTGCCAAACCATGTGCTCCCTATCTCACCCCCTCAAATGCTCCAACGGCTGGGAGTTTGCAAGGTTGAACTCCTCTGGCTCTGGATGAGAGCCATAGAAAGGTTGTTCCTCCACTGCTCTGCACAAAGACCCTTCTGCCTTCCATTTCTCACCTACACTCCCGTCAGCCCTGCAAATCACACACAGTGTCTGGTCTCTCCAGAAACAGATACAAGAACAAAACCCTATGTAGGGGAGCTACACCACACCCAAAAGCCTATCATGCTTTTTAGAGATTGGTATAAATGGGCATACTTCTGACTTGATCTACTTATATAAAATAAGCAAGCGATGTAAAGCGAGATGCAGACAATGCAAGAACAGGTACCCACAAAGCAACTCACACCCCCTTTCCTGCCTACCAGAAAATCTCCTCCATCACTTCAATTTTCTATTCCAAAAAGTCTGGAAGTAATCAAACACTTCAATTCACTACAAACAATCAAATCACTACAGCTTCTAACACTGCCCTTATCACAACCTTCTTATGAGGTGTAGCAACAACCAGGCTGTGTTTTTGGTGGCTCCATACCAGCAAGTAAGCTCTAAGCATCCTTAGCACCAACAAGGCAGCCCTTTGCCTTTCCTGAGACATCAAAGTTACACCTTCCGACCTAAAAGTAGCAGCAATTGTATTTTTTCCCCAAGCTTCAGGACAGGTGGAGTTAAGGAATGGCATGACTTAGCCTGGATTATTTTTGCAAGCAGTTTACTCATTTTTTTCTGTTTCCCTGACAGACCACATGCATCCAATGTGCTTTCCAATCCTTGCCCAACTGGCCAAAATGGTTTAAGAATGAGCAATGCTATGGCCTTTGTGAGGTTTGGTCTAGGACTTCATTGTTTGTTTAAAAAGAGTTTTTGTTCAGCTGTTCCTTGCTATTTGATATGTTATCATTCACTGGCCATGCACCACCAAAGGGAAGCTACAGTGCTCTCGGGCTGTGGCTAGATCCTGCGTCAAACAGAAAACTCTTTGACGCAAAATGAAAGACACGGCTGCCACTTTAACCTTTGAGATGCAGAAAAATAAAACCCTTTTAACTTTTGATCACATGATTCTTGAATAACCAGCAAAGCCAGCTTTAAAAAAAAAAATAAAAAAAAAAATCTGTATATCCCTGGACACATTAGACTGCCAACTGCTGAATGTTCTCGTTACTATTTTGAAATGGGGTGTGGGTGGAAATACCTACCAAAGCTTTCTACTGCTGCTGCCACTGCCATTGCTGCTAATTGGGTAGGTGTTTTCAGAAATTCCTGCTCCTAAGGAGCCTGAACTTCCTTCTGCACCTCTTCTGGGACACACGGAAGACACGACTTTCTCGCACCATCTGTTATTTGCATCACCACTGCATGGGGATGCCAGCTTGTGACAGCACCCAGATCTGCTGTAGGCACAGCAGCAGCCAGGGAAGAACAAGGTAAGCCATGAAGGGAAGTCGAGACTGGGATGGGAACTGAGAAACAAGCGGGCAGCAGATTATGTGACACTGATACAACTGGGCAGGATCTGACAGTCAACATGAAAAACCCCACACTTTCCATGAGACAGCAGATTAGTGGTTTTTAAGGCACCGTGGTGGTGAAGGCATCACAGTATGGGAGGAGGGACTCACACCACAACTTCACAAGCTTGCTCCACTGCAAGCTGCCACATATTTCAGTCGAGCCTCACGAGGATTTAATATGCAATGGACACACATGGCACAAAATCAGTGGCTTCTCTCCCCCAAATGTTGGTAGTGACCAGAGGTGCTGCATGTATCACTGAGGCAGTATAGCCATGGGACAGCAGCAGAACTTTCCTGATGTGCTCCTGCTGCCACACGCTGCACCCTGCTAGATGCCTTTTGGCACTCCAGTGGAATCAATTGCTGAACTTTTGTGGAGCCTCCAACTTGTTTTCCTAAAGCTGTTGGATCATCTTTTAAACTGATCACCCCTGCTCAAGATTCAGGCAAACGGGCTTTACACAGTCATGTTTATGTCGCTGAAGGAAAACCACGAGTTCTCCAGAATACTGACACTGAATGAGCAGATAACAAGCCCCGAAATAAAAAAGCAGTACAGAGCACCAGAGCTCTCAATATAAACAGGTATTGAATACTCAGCACGTTTCCTTAGAAAGAATTAGATGCTAATGTTGAACCTGTGCAGTTTATCCATTGTGAGGTGTCTTTTTCAGCATAGTAGCTGTACCTGCTGAAATCAAAAGAAGAAAACCAGCAGATTTTAACAGGTGTAGAACTGAACTAGCAAGTACCGGGACTTGTCAGTTTTTAGATTACAAATGTGCTGTTAATCCCATTACCATTCAAGCTTTACACCCCTCAAACAGGGTATTTGTTGCCCAGCTGGACACCAGAGTCCTGGCACACAGACAGCAGAAGATGCTCCCAGGTTCCCTGTACCTGGTGCACCCACAAGCCCTGGTGAGTCCCCTGCAGCACCCAGGTGACCAGCCAGTTCCCTTTTCTGACATATGTGGCATTTTCCCTCCCAGAAAACTCTACTCACCTCCCACCGGCTTTCCCTGGAAGCAGTCTTAATCCTGCTGACCTTTCTGAATACAAGTCCTTCTGCTCTTTATTTTCTTAAATAATCCCTAACTCCAGTTGTGCTCAGGCATACTTATTTATATCACTTTTCATTCTTCATGAAAATTTCAACTCCCCATGCAAGTGTAAAGTTGTTGCTGCAGGTCTTTGGGGGTCTTTACCTCCCTCCCAACCTCCTCTTCTTCCTTTGAAATCACTTTCCTACTTAAAAAAGCCTGCAAGCTGTTTCTCAACCATACTCAATCCTCCCGTCACTTTGTCAGGAGCGCTGGACTGTCTTTTACAGTCAGAGACAGTGATGATAAATGACAGTCTCCATAATCCAGCAAGTGATGCTGTCCAGGGGCGAAAGTCACAAGCAGATGTAGAGCCTTCCCAGTGAGCACACTGTGGAGGGAAGAGGGCACATCACTCACAGCAGTAAATTCCATCCATGCTCCAGTTGCTTGGCTCCAAGCAGTGTCAAGCAGTGTAGCCTTTGCAGGCTACAGAGCACACAGTGCTTCCCAGTCTCCTCTTGCCAGCAGACTTTGCTTTCACTTAAAACACAAAACAAAGAAAAAAGCATCTTCCTTTCTCCAAAAAAAAAGGCTGCATGCAGCCCTGTACACTCCCTATTTCAGCAGCTGTGATATTGACAGCCAGCTGGATAATTCATTCCAGCACTCTGGGGATCAAACCCTTTATCCAGGAAAGCTGTCCCTGTTTTCTGAAGAAGCCCCTAGTAAGCAGATTTTGAGGAGTGGAGATCCAAACTATGTTTCCCAACTCACTCCTAACCAAAGGGGATTAGGAAGCAGGGGTGCCAGCCAGAAGCACACTGCACTTCTTCCCAAAGAACACAAACATCTTTGCAAATATTAAACCTCACAGCATGCTTGGAAGAGGTCGATAAACACCATTTCTACCACCTTACCCAATTCTTTGCTGAAAAAGCAATGCTAGAGGGAAGCTTATCTATGTGTCCAAGGTCAGGCTTGGCATCTGTGACAGATTGAGCTGTCTTAAGTCCCTGCACATTCAGCCTTCAATCCTAGAATTAGACGCCAAGCAGTGTCTTTAACTTTTAAAGAAGAAGCATTGAAGGGAAAAAAATTTTTTTTTACATCCTATCTGGAGACCCACTGGAAGATCTGACGAGGTTGTGCTTCTGAAATGAGCTGCAATATCATCCTCCCCTCTGGGAGCAAGATTTGGCCGGCCAGTGCTAGCCCAGAGCTCCTCAGGCTGTGCCCATTCTCAATGGCTCTCAAAACCAGTAACGTACCAGACCTGGGGTGGGGGGAAAGCAGGGTATAACTCACACTAGAAGTGCCTGGCTTTTGTCCAGTTTTCTCTCTGCTCCTTCCTTGGCTTGCTCAGACCAACACATCAGTCAAGGGCAGAGATTTAAAGATACTGCCACCAGCATCTTCAGCAATGCAATACCTACCACAGCATGCCAAAAGCATTTCCACTGGCTTCCAGTAAACCCACAAGTCCTCAGTGGTGACTTGCAAGCAGAACCAGTACCTGCTCTGGAAGAGCAAGGCTGACAGTCACTTCTGAGCAGCTGTGTGACATGTGTGGCATCAGCCACTAATGCTAGCCACAGATTTTTGTTTCTTTAGGCTAGAGTAGAGTAACCGTGTCCTGGTAAGTTATCTACCTCTGAGTTGCAAAGCAGGCAGTAAAAGACTTTCTTATGGTGCCTTTTGCAGACCCTCCTCTCTCAGGAGGACACTGTAAGGGGATGCAAAGCCACTACGTGGGAACGGCTTGCTCCACTGCAGCCAGCACCACCATTCACCCGGCTGCAGGGATGCCTTTTGTCTCTGCCTTGCTAATATTTGTTTTAAGAGGTCTTGATGAGTCAAGCGGCTCATAGCCTGCTGGCAATGTGAGTGAGAACACCGAGCTTGTACTAAAAGAGCTGTTTAAGGACGCCAGGAGTGCAAGGTGCGTCTCAGCCTTGTTAATGGGACCACAAGCCAGCAGCGATGACTTGGGGCAGATCTCAAGGCTGTAAGGACAGCCAAGAAAACCCAAGGCAGCCATTTTCCTGCAACATGGTCCAAAACTGTCTGTGGCACCATTACCTTGACAGTTAACCAAAATCATAATTCCCAACCTTTTTATTTTTTTTTCCCAGTTGTAGTCTAAATGTAGACTAGATCTGTTTTCAGAAGCATTCCAATTTAAGCTCACAGTTCAGTAAATCCTTGAAATTATCTATTTCTTATCTGTCAGTCTCCAAGACAAACACTGGTTTTCAGCAAAACCAAGAGCAGCCAAAAACTCAGCCAGACCTGTCCATCCCCGGGGGGGGGAGTCCTACAGAGGGAAGATTTGACCCACCAGGACGCCAAGGTACTTAGGTCCAGCTTTGCACCTTTGTGCACATTAAGTCTGTATCTTCCTCCAAGACCTTCATGTAAAGAAGATGGAGAAATTAAATCTACTCAGCAGGCAAAGCAGCTTTTCACAAAGAGAAAAACCACATTTTTTTGTTACCTCTACCTTCCTTGTTCATGCTTTTTCCTCTTATGGTTTAAGAAAAATTAAATTTCAAATTCACAAAAATTAACAGCATATTGCTGAATTACAAAGGACCACATTAACTACAGAGGATGGACAGCACGAGTCCATAAGAGCTACTGCTGCCTCTTATCAGCTAAAGGGGTTCCCATTTAATTTTTTTATCTTGAAATTGATAGTTTTGCTCTTTAAGTATAAAAATATTAAAATAAGAGCCTTTCAGTTAAAATAAACCACAAAAACCCAAATCTCTTGGTTTGTTAGAAAGGCCAAATTTCTTCCAAAACACCCCTAATTTTAATTGATTTATATGCAAGACAAACAGCTAAAAAGAACAGACTCACAGCTATTTTTCCACCCAGTAAGACCCTGGGCAAACAAACTCATATTCATTATTTACCTTAGGGCAGGACCCTGACTCCTTAACCATGTTAAGGACCCTATTGTGTTAATCTTTACATTAGTCCAATGTAACATGCCCCGTAATTAAACAAAGTAATGTCAATCCCTCTTTAGTAACGGGGCTGGGACAAGACGACACCAACCCCCTCCTCCCTTCACAGACATTGCAGTATAATCTGCCACCTTCTATAAATGCTGCCATTTGTCTTTTCTTTAGATGCATTGCAGGAGTATTTCCATATAAGCCTTATTATAATAAAAACGACAATGTGACAAACAGCTCTGCAAATAGGTCTGCTGCTCCAACAAGGCACAGACTCAACACACTGATTGGCAGAAATACCCTGTAAAATTCAGAAGTGCTACTAGTTGATTTGAAATCGAGTAAATTTAGGTGGTTATCTTCTTCATCATGATACCTACTTCCTTAGACAAAGCTGGAAAAGGAGAGCATGTGCTCTACTCCTGCAACTGTTCCCCCAATCCCTTCCTTCTCCTCCCCTCCAATTTACATTGATTACAGGTTTCAAAGTCTTAGAGATTCATTTTTATGTTCTATTTAAAATGCTGATTTTTACTTGTTTTCTTTTCATCTAGATCAATACTGCTCAGATGATAAATATGTACCGTTTACCATTTATACTTTTTCATCTTAGCACTGAATATCCTACAGTAGGCTTAAGAAAAATCAGTTCCTGGATAGCACTTTCCCCTCTTTAGCCTATTCCCTACTTTATCTATAACACAATACACAAGCCTGAGTGTGTTCTATTAACACAGACACCCATTATAACATTCAGACATTCATTGCAGCATAAAGGAACTGCATCGCAAAATGTTCACTGCTCATTAAAAAGTTTGTGTAATTTTATGATGACAGTTCAGCGTATACATTATTCTTTGCAAAACAGTGCCCCGGTGTTAAGACAAGACCACATCAGTTTTCTATTCAGTCTTCACCGAGAGATGAGAAGCCACCATTTTCTTTTTGATTCATGCAAATTAAATTGTTTGTCTCTACAGAAAGTGTAAACCACAGAGGATTCTGCATTTCAGTGGCGATACTGTCACCTAGCATTAAAAGCAAGTATTAATTTGTAAGTGAACCTCCTCAATCGTGTTCAAAGGAAGTAATTAAGCATTTAATGTACTAATAAACCAGCACAAATATTAGTTCTGTTTCCAAGGTACCTCACAACCATATAAAACTCCCCTCACACTGATGATCTGCATCAGAAGACACTCTTGTACAACACCATTTTCAACAGATTCAGGCTTACTAGAGTCTTGCACAAGATGTACAATTTATAGTTTCAAATTTAGCAACACATAAATAGCTGCTTACACGTATCTGGGACTATTAGGCTTGATTTTACATTCTAGAGCATTAAAAAATAACTGCATCTTGCCAGTATCCTACTTATGAAATACTACAAATTCTTTAATAATCATGCAGTATATTCAGCATTCAAAAAAAGCTCAAAATCACTTTTGTAGCAAGAGCATTTAGGAATGCCTCACTTCATTATAATAAGGTTTTAAACAATGTCTACATTTAACTTACATAATGCACTGGGTTTTCTGTAATTATCTAGTAATTCCAACTATTCGGTAATACAGGAGACTTAAAGCACAGCTTAGGAACAGCAAGATTTGTATTTTCCAGCAACCCTGTGAAACTCTGGTAAAGTTAATTCATTGCACTGACAAGAAAAGAAACCTTAAAAACAGTCAGGCAAAGTAGTTTAGCAGCTGTATACAGGGCTTTTCTTTCGCTTGAGACCTTAATAATTTCAACAGGCATTATTTCACAAATCATCTTTCAAACTCTGAATAGCCATGCTGCGATAAGAACCAAAGCTGCAAGAGCCGTGGCTCTCCAGTAATGCAAAAAAATCCCGACATACAGGGTGACGACTGAAAGATACATTCATTAACTTTGTTTTCCTGGCTTTAAAAAAAGTCAAGTGAGATGCTGATTGCCAGTCAACCACTTTGTTTCAGACATTTTTTATTAGACAAAAGGCTTACAGTTAGCACTGCATTGTGCCCCACCCAGCTGCTGAGAATTGTCATCTTCTCACTCCATTAGGCTGTAGGGCTGTATTACAATTTCCTAATTGAGCATTCCCTCCGATACATGTGTCTACCTTAAATACACACTGTTCTTTCCCTCCCTCCTAAATAATCTTTTGGCAGGTCAGACACCAGGAGGAAAAACTCCATGAATGAAACAATGAAGAAGAGGATAGTACCGACCTTTTCTTGTAATAACATCTTGCATCTCTCCCTCCCTTGCTGGTTTCTTAAACTAGGAAACCAGTTCTTTGAAAATGAATTTCCAGAAGGAAAAAAACCCAACCCTTCTTGAAAGCACCCACTCCTTCTCAAAAACAGGCAAGCCTATATTGGTCAATTTTTTATTCCAAAAATACTTTGAGAACAAGAATTTTTTCATGCACACATCCTGCATCAACCTCACTCTATCTGCATATGACACATGACATGTAACAGTTAAATAAGATGGAGTAAATAGCAGTGTTTTCTCTCCTTGCACCATGCATATATATTGACGCTATGCAAATGCACAGTATATGAAAACAATGTTAAAAACTTTTTCTAAAAATATATCCTAGTTGTGAGATTTTCAATAAACGCATGAATTTAACCACCTTTGTAAGAATATAAATTACAAGTTTATCATGAATGTCACATTTCCTTAACCCCTATTTACATGATTTGAGGCAGCCATACCTTATCATGAAATACTAAGTACACACTGTGAGAGAATATTGAAGACACTGCTAAAGTACAGAAAATATCCTCTGTTTTCAAAACAATTTTAAGTAAATATAACATTCTCCCAAGTCTCTCTGTGTACTTTTGGTGCAACTAAAACCCTCATATACCTTTTAAAATGCAAGCCCGACTAAGAGTAGCCAATAACAGTATTATGCTGACACAAGTCAAAACGGAGCATCTTTTAGCTTGATGGATTAAAGGGAAAACAATCAGGTAGAACATGGTTTTCACAGGAAGGCCAAATTCCTCCCTCCCCTCTATTTCTAAAACTGATCTTATGAGCATCCCTTATTCCTCCCCTCCACAGCATCTTTTTAAAACCTGTTTTACATCTCCAGACAGCCATCATGTGTAGATGCAGTAGCAAGAGTTTTCAGAAGCGTGGTCTTCTTTTCAAGGTAAAATACAGGCATATTAAGAAGAAACCTTGCTTCTTGCACTAATATTTCCCAGCATGTATTTGACAGAATACTATTAACCCACAATTACTTAACCTGTGATGAAATGTGGTCAACTCTTCCCTTCTGAAGAGGCATTTAATACGTTGATGTTTCAAGCTGGTAAGATAGTTTTTATTCTTATTACATTAAAAACACTATATCCACATCAAATAAGTTGCACTCATTACCATACCTTAGTTTTGCTTTGCGGTTTTCATCTGTTCCTTGTCTGTTGAGTGGTATTAATGGGATCCTGGGGGTACCTACCTTCCAACATTTTAATGGCTCAGGAAAGGCCGTAACATTGTCACCAATTAATTGAAATGTATCTCATTCTTTAACAGGGGAAAGGTGCTGACAATGCAAGCGCTGGAAATACAGCAAATTCTTTTCTAGTTACTATGTTGAGGTTCTTTTGTATGAAAAGCAGAGCCTTTCAGATATTACCCATGATGCCTCCCAACCAAAAACATCTGCAATATGCTACGTTCCCCGTTTGTTTGTCGCAATCAACCCGCCTATTTAAAGCAGGGGGGAAGAAACCCTTAATCTACCCAAATACATACACACAAAAATTCGTAGAAACACCTCTTGTACTTACACATTGCACTGCGTCGCATGCAGGAGGGTAGCTGTTTCAGTGCCAGCCATGTTGAAGACCTGCAAGACCCAGGTATTTGTGAAGATGTTATTTGTTGGTTTTGTGACTTTCAACCATAAAATATCCCCACTTCCCTAGAGTTACCTGCGATTTTGCTAATGATCAAATTTTAAGCGCAGTTAGTGAGAGACAGGGTGAGGAGAAACGTTCTAGGTATTTTAACCTCTTGATGTTACAGCTGTAAGGCAAGAATGTTTAAGAAACACCTGAAATGCACCTTCATGAGTAACTATTTCCTTCCTGCTGAAGCAAAAAGGGGGGAAAAAAAAGAAAAAAAAATCAAGTCTTTGAGCTGTGCAGTTCACACCTTCAGAGGTAACAACCCTGCTTGGTCAGGACAAATGGTAGGACATGCAAGGTGATGTTTGAAATCAAGGTCTCCTCCTCAAACACTCTTTTTTCCTCTTCTCCCTCCAAGTAGGTCAGCCCTCTCAGCTGATTTCGTATAATTGGTCTAGTTTGTGAGAAAGCAAAAAGAAAGCAACTTGCAGCATATGCTAACAGGAGAGCTAGTGCCCTACTGCAGAGGGAGAGGGCTTGCTAAAAGGGAGCATCACCATCTTTTGCTCTTTTAGGCTTCTTTTAGGCTGTAGCAACCCGGATTTCTCAACACCACTTCAGTAGAAGCAGCACAGCGAAGGCATTTCTTGGCGGTTCGCTGTTAATGACTGCACCGAGCTACAGTGTGGCCATCAAACCACGACTGCACGAGGGCAGCCGAGCTCTCCTCACCCCAAACACTCAGTGCTCAACCTTTATCTTGCCATCTCTCCTTCCCGGGTGATACAGCGAAATGTGCCGTGGCGGTGTGGAAGCCTCATTGCTCATTCCCCTCGCGCAGTCCCTAGGAAGAGGTGGCTGCTCTGGGGCGCTCCCTTGCCGTGGGAACAGGCTCCACCGCTGTTCTGGAACCTTCCTGCGCATGCCAACGCAGTGCCTGCATCCCAAAATCTGCCTGGCAAAAGCGTGCTCCCGGAGAGTGGCTGCTCTTCCCAACACACCAGCAATCGGACCAGGGCTTTTTTATATACTGTATTTCCCAACGAAACCTTAGAAGTAATTAATTGTGCTTCTGCTTGCTCCTCCTGGGGTAAATAGTGGCTAGAATATGATGCCCGCATAAGTTTGGAGGGATTGTAACTAAAAAAAAAAAAAACACCCGGCAAAACCCAATCAAAACCAAAACCACGCACCCCCGACAACCGAGGCAGAGCAAGACCCTTCTACCCGCAGCTGCTCTCAGGGATGCGTGTCCTGCCACCCCTCGCCGTACAGCCCCGACCGTGCCGTGCCCGCAGCATTCCCCGCATCGCCCCGCAGCTGGCCGAGGCAGGGCCACACGCCCAGCGGTGCGGGAAGGGCAGGTCGCCAAGGCGAGCCCCGCAACGCGAGCATCCCCATCGGGCGGCGGCGGCGCGGCATCCCGACCCCCCGGAGAGGGGCTTTGTTAACGCCGCTTCCCATTTTAAGGAGTTCTAGAAACTTTTCGGGAAGCGCCCGGGGCGAGCGGGGGGCTGTGCCCGCGGACTGCCGTAGTGCAGGTGCCCGGCCCTGGCCGAGCATCCACCCCGCAGCGGCATCGCGAACGCGGCGCGGGCGGGACGGGGCGCTCCGCTCCGCATCCCGGCCGGCCGGACCCGGCCGGGGCTCTAGGGGCTCTACCCACGGAGCCACCGCCGCCCCACACCGGCCCCCCAAAGCCCGCACCCCCGCCGCCGCCCACGTCCCCAGCCCCCCGAGCCCGCAACAGGTACGAGCCGGGCGAGCCCCCCGCGGCCGCCGCCCCCCCGCCCCCACGGGGAGGGGATGGGATGGGATGGGGTGGGATGGCATGCGGTGGGATGGGATGCGGGGAGGTGGGGGCCGGAGCCCCGCGCCCACCGCCCGCGCACTCACCCCGCAGCAGCCCCGGCTCGGCACGGCACGGCACGGCTCGCCCACCTGCCGGGGCCCGGCGCGGCGGCGGCTCGCAGCCTCCCGTACTGCAGGAGGCAGGCAGGGGCGGGGGCGGCGGGGCCGTATATACCGCGCACCCCCGCCCCCGTTCGCGGGGAGGGGGGGCGGTGCGGTGCGTGCGCGGCGACGGCGACGATCAGGTGACGGGGCAGCCCCCGACACTGCGGAGCCGGGCGGGACCCGCCGGGCGGCGGCCGCGGGGGGCGGGCGTGGGGAGCACCGCGACACGCCGCGAGCGGGACGTGCGGGCATCGGGAATGCCGCAGGAAGGGGGGCGCTGGGATCGGGAGCCACTGTGTCCGGGAGCGCCGGGTCGCTGGTCCTCCCCGTACCCGTCCATCGCCGCCGGAGGGGGGACTCCCTGCAGCATCCGCCGGGCCGCGCCGTCGGGGGTGCCGCTCCCGCGGGGACCCTGCCCTGCCCTGCCCGGCCCTGCCTCCCCCCCCGGGGGTCGGTACCGATCGCTTCATAGCGCCGCCGCAGCGAGATCCTCGGTGGCCGGAGGTACCGCGGCTCGGGTGAACTGGGGGGAATAAAAACCAGCGCGTCCAGCCTGTTCTGAAGTGGGCAGAGAGGTCCTGCGGGTGTGCGGGGGGGCACGGCGGGAGGAGCCGCCTGTGCCCCCGCACCGCGCACTCTCCTGGCCGGGGAACAGTGCCTGCCGTCCACGCCTATGGTGGGATGAGTTTCATTAGGCACGCTGACCCCGGGGTTCTCCCTGTTTAAAAAGCAGCAGCAGAGTGGCTGCACAGCTTCATAGAAGGGGACTGTCAGCCTGCGGTACGGGTGAGCTGACAGCTCGCTTTTGCAGGGTGATGCTGGTGCACCTCCGCTTCTGAAGATCAGTGTTTGGTGCAGCCTCCTGCAGTGGGGACACCTGCCCTGCCAGAGTCCTTGTCTCCTGCCTGCTGCCCATGCAGAGTGCTGGAGAAGCAGCAGTCTTGCCTGACACGTGGCCCCACTGCTCCCCACCCTTGAAATCTGGTACCTGAGAACACTAATTACTAATGAGTAATGAGTTACTTAATTCAGGCTTCTGTACCCTTCTTCCGGGCAATGGGGTTGCTGCTCTTTAATGTAGAATCCCACCACCCCCACCCACATGGAAAATACATCCCTACATTCCACCTTGCTGTGTCTGTGCCTGCAGCAACACCGATCCCCTGATTTTGGTCAAACGAGAGCTGGAATGAACTTCTGGGAGCACCCACCTCTATCAGTGAGGCACTAAAGCACATACCAGGGCTCCGCAAGCAGCTGTGGGCTGAGCAATGCACTCACAACCCTCTGTTCCCAGTGAGAATTTTTGATTTAAAGCAAAACAAGCCCCATGACGCCCAAACTGCACCTTTCCCGTTCCCCCTTGTTCTTCTCCTCCCCAAAGATCCCCAAACGTAAACCCGTCAAAACACTCCATTTGCTCCTGTTTGCTAAATCAGTCAGTAGATGCCCCTATCCTGCTGATGTTTTATCCTAGGGATTTTTGGGTCCACTGATGCCAGTGGGCAGGGGACAGGTGGTGACAGAAGCCCAAGCTCTTCATTTGCCTGTCCCACTCACAGTGTTCTTGACCTCCTGCCCCTGTCCCTCTCCCCTGGTACCTCTTGCCTGTCTGCATGGCACAGCAGGGCTGGTGGGTAGCCCCCCACCCTGAGCAGGCCCACCCCAGCCCCTCTGCTGCCATTTCTGACTCTCTGCAATTACTATGGGCTGTAGAGCTTTACGTGGTCCCCATCTTTGCAGGGTTTGGTTGCCATGTGGTTCCTCCCTGAAAATGGCACATTTTTAGGTAGTTCTTGTGGAGGGAAGCATGCCAGTGCAGAGCTGCCACTCCTGAGTAAGTTTATACCTCTCTTGGGATCAGGGCCCTTTTGGTGGCATAAAATATGTCTAGACAGATGTGTAATCTTCAGACCAAATCCTTAGATCAAAATGTGTTTATTTCCATGGGTGTTTTGAATTTTTGTGGTAATATTTGCTTAATATTTATATTTTATTCTTATTCGTTTACTCATTTGTGTAGTCTCTGACAGAGAGGTACCAGAGACATTTGCTGGGTTGCACCTTTTTTCCTCTCATAGAATAGGTACCCTTCACATTAGTTCATTAGCACCTTTTTCTCCTCAAAAACTCTTAAAGCTTTAACCTTGCAGCTTACTGCCATGTAATCATAAAGCTGTGCTTTTCCTGCTAGAAATTTCTCATAGGAACTTGTCTCCCTGACATGATCCACTTACTGTTTTTCCCTGTCAAGTGCAGGCTTGTTTTTCAATAAAAATAAAAGCAAAGAGCTAATTCTGAAATCCTTAGTCAGACAAACCTTGCACTGAAATCAAGGGGAGTCTTGTCTCAGTGTAAAGATTGCCGGTTGAGGATCAAAATCATTATAATAAAACATTGTCACAGTAGCAACATCTCCCACTTCAAAAATAAACATCTTTGCTCCAGTTAGCTATTTATGTAGCTGCAGGAGACTATTGATTTAGGAAACCTTTCTGGTGCACAGATACTCTAAACCCTTAGCACTACTAAGAAGCAGCAAAGCTCAGGAGGATCAGGTTACAAAAGAAGCATAATGTAAACCTCTGCTCTCCTTTGCTCCTTGGAAGTACACAGGTAAAGCGTATGGCTCACCTTCACCTGAAACACCCATTTTCCAACTCTTCTCCCCATCCCATGGCCAGATGTTCCCAGACAGGCTGTGTGGCCAACAGAATTAAACATTTGCCTGTGGAGGGGACACGGAGGTTCAGAGCCTGGCAAAGCAATGTAAAACAAGGGCTGCATCCCTGCTTGAGTGTGATATACCTGTAGCTTCTCCACCCTTGCCTAAGAGATTCTTACAAGAGAGACTATATAAGTTTTGGTAATTGTTCCAAAATAAGAACTACTAATACAACACCAGCACAGATCAAGGGGCGGGGCAGGCAGAGAGAGAGAGAGAACACGCACAAGCAGCCTGAGTCAAACAGAGGAAAATTTGTCATCATATTTGTATAAATTTCCAGAATTTCTGTAGTGATGTAATCATCCCATTATATTTATGGTAGAAGAATACTTGCAGACTTGTTTTTGAACCAAAGCTGCCAAGTGGTTACATTACATAAAACAGAAAATTGAAAGTCTTTAAACAGTGCTATAAAGTGTTTCTAAAGAGTCGGACTCTAATCAAAACAAATAGCAAAGCTGTAAATAACAGGAGAAGTTGATTACTTTTGAGTCTTGCAACTTACAGCATGTAAAGTTGCTGTTAAGGTACATTTCTAGGATTTAGGCTGGTGACTTCAGTGGGAAAAGAGTTGGGCAGAAAATGTATTAGAATTATGTTTATGGAAGATTATTGTGTCTTTCTCACTGCTTCTGCCATAGAGGTCTCTTTACAAGGTATGTAAAGAATTAAGTGTTTTGGTAAGTAATGGCCACCAGGAACTAGCCTGTTTGGCCCCTCACCAGAAGACACTGCTACTCTAACAAGAAATAGATAAACTTCAGTCCACAGGCAAATTTTTATCTCAAGGGAAGGCGAGTATGGTATTTCCGCACTAATGCAAACAGATGTTAACATAAAAGAAGCTGAAACAATACATCACTCAGAGAAAATCTAAGTTGCTCAGCCTTTAATCTATTTAACATAAATAACTTCCATAACTATGGTGAATAGAGTAGTTGATCAGAAGTCCCAGTATGGAGGCTTGGAAGTCATGGTATGAAATCTATTCATCTTACATCCCACATCCCGAAAAATGGCAATATCCGTGTCTGATGTTCTGAGAAACACCAATAACACATAACTCCATTTAGTGGCCTATTTACACAGAGACTAACTCTCTGCTGAAATGTAAAATACTGCTTTGGCAAGGTTGGAGGATACAAAAGTAAGTTGCATGCACTGGATCTGTGCACCAGCTTTTAACATTCTTTGGGGGCAGGCAGGCAGATGTGGTAGTTTAGCCATCAGGCAACCCTCGCAACGTGTTCAGAGCTGCCTTCTGATTAACCAGACGCTTCAAACTTCAAGCTCCTCTCTAAAAAGCAGCAGGTGGACTCTGATTTTTTTGCTGTACGTGAAAAGAGGAAAAGTGTTGTATTACCCCAGTTAGAAGCTGGTAAACCCCATTTACCCATTATAGTACTGGGGACTCTTGCCTCTGAGCAGCGGAGCTTGACTTGAAAAACCTTACAAAAAGGGAGGGTAATGCTGTGGTTGTGTTGGAGGCAAGACTTTGCAGATTCAATTTTAATTCTTGTCCTGAGCTGTGAGTATCATTGCTTTGCTCTCCTGTCAGCCACCAGCCCTTTCCCCCTGCAACAGAGAGATGATATTGCCTTGGTCTGCCATGTCTGTTTAGGTCCTAGACACTCATGAGCACAAATTAATCAGATGCAAAATGGGGCCCTGAGCTTAGCTGAGAGGTCAAGGTGTAGCACAAATGATTTGCCCATCTAGTAACCACGTGGGACCACACGCTTGGAGTAAGAGCAGTGCTAAAAGCAGCAGACTGCAGCTCAGACCTTCGGAGGCTTGCTAGTTGCCCATGGAGCCTGGGAAGAAGACAGCCCTCTGCTTCCCTCCTTCTACTGCATTAAGGACCTTTTTTGGACCCTCTTGCAGCAGATACAGGTCCAGCAACCCTCTGTGGGGCAGGACCTGGGAAACCATGGGACAGGTTTCCACATATGGCTACACAGTTGCGGGGTGGCCCAGGCGACATCATATCCTTAGCCCTTCATCAGGGAATGACAGGGCTGGGGCCATTACCCATAGCAAAGGGCCTACAAAAAATTAATTTGTTCCTGTAGGGTGTCTGAGATGAATTGGCTGAATCTAAGGAGTTGAAACTCTTCATTTCCAATGGGTCTGCTGGTTCATTTAGCAGTGGAAAGTTACCAGGGAGAGAGCAGGACTCCCACCATCACCTTGTAACCTTTCAATTGTGAAACCTTCGGTTTAAGACATGGACTGCTTCCTGGGCTTTCTCATACTGCTCGGTGTTTGTAAGGAAGAGTTCTTTGCATGCTACCTGTCCTCAGAAATGCAAATGTGTCACTTAAAATGAGAGCAGTGGGCAGCCTGCAGACTACAGGTGACACAAACAGGAGTTCAAGAGCTCATGATACCATAAAATGGAAGACAAGCTGCAATGCTTGCATTTAAATCGAGCTCTCTGAACAAATGTTTTGGAATTGCTCATAAACAAGAGATTCTGGTAAAAATGTGACTAATGCCATTAGTCATCAGAACTGGACCTTCTGCATCGCCATAGACATCAGTGGCAAAGTTCCCATTGCCTTCATCAGGAGCAGGTTATGTTTCTAGTAGATTTACTGCCCTTACCTAACATGTCAAAACTGTCAAGGTCCATCAGAAGACCACAGTATGTGAAATGTTATGCTTAATAGCAGAAGACTATTTTGGAACGCAAGGAAGCTGATGTGAAAGGGGCAATAAAAGAGCGTGTTAAATGATGATGCTTCTATTGAAAAGAAATTCACAGGCATCTGGGGCCATTACCTTTCATATCCCAGCAATCAGGAAATTAACCTTTAACCCTTCTCTGTTGACCTCCTCTCCTTTCTTTTTTTCTGTCATTCATCCTTTTTTCCTAATGACTGGAGAAGATAGATATGGTCTGTGATTTATGCTTCTGAAGGCTACAGTCTGCCTCCTCGCTATACCTTCGCAAGTGCTGCAATGTCTGTGTTCACTCAACTCTAGGAAGAGTCAAAGCTTTACTCAGATTTACTTCCACATCATCCTTACCAACACCTGAATTGTTTATGCTTCATTTATTCCAAATCCCTTGTTATTTAATTACCCCTGACCTAGGTATAAATCTTACTCCCATCTTTGCTGTCACCTAGAAGTAGGCAAAGCACTGGAGTTGTTGGGTGCCCTCTGCTTCAAGGAGAGGTCAGACCCTTTGGACTTGCATAGGGTGATGCTGCACAGGGGGTACATGGAAATACACCACAGCCACATTATGAAATTGAAATCAGGAGTAAGAGTCACCTTTAACATTTGATCCTGAGGGAGAGAAATGCAGGAATGACTATTTCACCTCCTGATCCCAGGGAGATCTGGCAGACACAGCATCAGATCAGTAGGTTTCAGAAAGAGTGTGACGGTATCACTTCTTAGCACAGAAAAAATGTCCATAAAGCCAACAAACAATGGTTACAGCTCCTCAGGACTATGATGACTGCATACAAAATCTCTGAAATACTCTGAGTTAGCAATATTAGCTTTATCAGAAAAAGAACTAGGAGAGCAAGACATGGCCTCTTGTCATAAAAAATGGAAATTCTGCCTGAGTAAGGTCTGAGTAGCCTTTGCCTGCAGAGCAACTGAAACTCCTGAGTCATCACACTGAATTGTAAGCTGCCGGCTGCAAACCCAGACACTGAATTCCCACCTATGTTCACTGCATGTATTGCAAATGCAATTTTGCTGACAGAGCTGTATTTCACCACATGCCAAAATGTGAGTTTCTCCTATGGTTTTCTTTTCCTTGGAGACCTCCTTCCCTGCCTTGGGTCACGCTTGTAATGTGCACCAAGAACTAAGACTGGAATAACTAGTCCTCAGACCATTATGCTCAGAGACATGTGATGACTTGGTTCTTACCTACACACCTGGTTTTTGGGCTTTTTTTCCTATAGAATCCAAAGGTGGATGGGGAAATCTGGTTGAACTCTAGGTCTCGTTCTTTTGTGAGACATAGCTGAGACATGTACCTGGCAGCTAAAAAGCATTGCTAGGTCCTTCCCTTTAAACATTGCTAAAGTCACACTGGTGACATTCAGCATCTCTGGAGTCACTCTGAAGCTGTGTGCTGATTTAACTTTAAGTGATGGCTTTTCCCCCAAAACCATCTAAGTGCTCACCCAGAGAAATGAAGACTGTGTGGGCACTACCTGCAGTTCCTGATGGCTGGTCTGGCTTTGCAGGGAAGATATGCTGGGAAGAGGTGATTTTTTTCCTGATTATTGAACAGGGGTGTGCTCAGTGTAATGGACCATAGGAATCTGCTTCCCCACCAGAGCTGCACCATCACTGCTTGTCCGCTGCTCTTGTGCAGACCCTGCCAGCTCACAGGCACCATTCAATTTATTTCCTCTGGGCTCTGTCATAGGATTTGCTGCTATTTACAGAGAGCTGCTCTGAAGCATTTGGGGAGGTGTAGTTTTACCTGGTGTTTGCCAGACACTCGAGGTGAGTGTTTCCTCCCCTGGCTGGGGCAGCCCCAGCATGCTGGGGATGGTGGGCTTTACTTTTTGATGGGCGCTCGTATCCCACGTGAACTGCAGCAGTGCCACATAGGCGTGGGATGGAAGAGTGCCCTTTGCCTGGCCTCCTGCTCTGTCTGTGACCAGGAGTGCTTGAGGGACGACGTGTCAAGGAACTGGTAATAGAAATAAATTAAGGCAACCCCCCCTCCTATTGTCCACAGAGGCTATTTTTGGTGCAACTATTTTAAGGGTTGTTCTTCTGGCATTCCACATCCTGACATTTCGGCATATTTGCCTCACCTACTGTCTGCTTTACTGGGTTTTCAGCGACAGATCATCCCTATCAAGCCACTGCAGTGATTTTTTATGCCCTATCCGTGTTGCACACACAGTGTCATCAGCACCTTTTATTTATAAAACAATAACTCCAGGAATAAAAGGGTCTTATCCACTCTCCCCCTGCCCCCAGCACTTAAGAGCCTCAGCATCATTTTAATATTCCATGTACGATGCCTTAGTCAAGCAAAACACATTTTGTGCAGAAGCTGTTTAATAAAATAAAAACATGCTCCAAAGTGACCCACATGGCAGGGGTAATTTAGTATGCTGCTCTTCGTGCTTTCTGTCTTACTTCTGCTGTTTACAGATATTTTTTTTCTCATCTGTTTGCACAAGGAATAGATGCTGACATTGTCCTTTTCATGAATAAATCTCTTTTTAGCATGTTGGCCAGCACAATAAAAAAATTATCAAACAAATTAGAGCCTGAACCTGCAACCTTTTATGATGAAATGAAAACCTGTTTGTGGGCCAGCTCCCTGGCTTGCAAGGGACTTTTTCTGTAGGAAGAGCTGCTCATGTGAGTTACATGTGCAAGGCTTCAGAATTTTTGTGCTGCAGAGCTTGACTGTCAGCCAAAGCTGGAGGTGGCTCAGCAAAGGGAATAAAGGTGGTTGTCAGAGACGAGTCTCAGTTTCCTTTTCCTCTACCACCTGGTGCATTGGAAGGGCCAAAGGTTGCTGCAATTTATGCCATGGCTTATGATCTTGGTGGTATGGTTTGCCTCCAAAGCAAAAACTATGTCTATGGTAGCTCTTCCAGCAGAAAAATTAGGACCAGGTGCTTCCGAAAATACATGGATTGCAAAGTAGATTGATGGGAAGAAGTTTTCACAAAGGCTGTTAAATATGAAGGCAGCACCTCAACCTCTGGCACCCTTTGAGCTGTCTGGAGGTTGAGTGTCTAAAGGAGAAGCAGTACCCTACATTGCTCTTCTGCCATTAGCCATGTGGACCTTCTTCTGACATGTTGTGTCTGTCCTCATGTTCAGAGCTCAGCTGGAAGCGGATGCCATGGACACACCAGTTAGCCTGGCTTGGAAATGCTACCCAACTTCAGCCGGGTGATTTTGTGTGTAGATCAGGAGGTTGTGCAGGACAACATCTGAGAGGCAGCAGAGATCTGCAGCTGAGGTGGTGCCCAGCACATGCCCCTTGCCAGGCAGTGCAAGGGTCCCTAGCTGAGCTTGCAGGATGTGCAAAACATCTTTCCCTCTGCAAGAGAGGTGCCTTCTCTGGGGTTCCAGCCCAGAAAGCATCCGTGGGGCATCCGCTGCCTTATGCCCTGCACTCTGGCACACCTTTTGCCAGGTTCCTCCTCAGTATGGTGAGGAACAGCTTTGGCTTTCTCAGCTTTTTTGAAGAGGAAAATCGTTGTCCCCAGAGGCAGTTCCCACTTCACAGAGTTGTGGACACTGACTGCCCAAAGGTGGAAATAACAGGATAGAAAGTGTGTGTGCAAAAAACTGTTTTTGTAAATGGATGAATTGTAGTAGGTGAAATAATAAAAAATTAAAAATTAATATGACTAACCCAGGCTCTCAGCAGCCCTGGCTCCCACTGTGCTGAAAATGGTATCAGCCTAAGTCTTTCATGCACTGAAGCCTACAAGGTAAGCAAAACTCTACTCGGTATCTTTCTTCACTCCAGCAAGAATAGTCAATAAGGCCTTTGTGTTGTGCCTGGCAAGGAAACAACAAAAACAACTGCATCTTCAGCCAAGAAAAGCCTTGCAAGGGTAAAGACGATAGGATTTCAACTGAGCAGCAGAAATGCCCTTTGGTATGAATAACTTTATAGGCTTAGTATGCCAATGGATGCAGCAAACGTGGTGCTGCCAGCTAGTGTTGGTCGAGTGTATCCAACAGCAGCCTGCAGCCTGTGAACACCAGTTTTGACACATGTTGCTGGTTAGAAGACTTCTAAAGGGTAATCAATCAAACACCAGCAAAAGTCCTACAAAATAATGCTAGTTTTACAGAACCAGATATACAAGGTGGATTATTTAATAGAAAAATGGTAAATAAAATCCACAAGGCAATAATTCATGCAGTGGCTGTCTGTATGTATGTATGTCAGAAGGCGAGGCTAGTTGAAGAGACCTTTCTGCAGATACCCAAAATGCAAATAAAAAGATGAGTTTCCTGCCTTCTGTAGTGCTACCAAAGGTCTTCAAGTACAGAAGTTGAGGAGCAGAGTCATCAGGGCTCCCCTGTATAAGATGTAAACAGGCCCCCAGGTCTGACCCGCCATCCAGAAAAATCTGTCTTCCTCCTCTGAGGGGGCAAGCAGAGCCCCTAAGAGCATGAAGGAGGTTAGTCTTGGTGGTTGTGCCCAAGGTCAGAAGGCTACCCTCATTTCTTCTTGCTTCCTCTGGCCCTCAGTGTAACACACTTAATCTCTATGAGGCACTGGATGTTCATGTTTGCCTGAAGCACATATTTCAGAAAGACTTTAATAATTCATTGAAATAATTAAGGGTGAGGAAATCCATAACTTTCTGTGACAGTTTGCTTCCAGTGCCTATCAACCCTAGTGCTAAAAATGTGCTCCATATTTCTGATTAAACAGGTCTGATCTCACCATCCAGTTTTGATACTTGCTGTCCCTTTCCTCCATGAGGTTAAAAGAGTTCTTATATACCCAATATTTTTCCTCCCTTAGAGCACTTTAATGCTGTCTATCAAACCATTCCTCAGTCAGTTTTCTGATGAGCTAAACAGATTGAACTCCCAGCCTTTCACCAGAGAATAGCTCTCTAGTTGTCCAGTTGGTTTGGGGCTCTCTTCTTTCTATGTTTGCTGACTCTTTCTGAATACTTCTGGTCACATGGATGTCAGAAGTACACTCACTATTCCCAGTTTGGTTTCACCACTGCTGCATACAGATGTGCTTAGATACTTTTTTTTTTTTAAATAAAGTAGCCCTTTTGTCCTTGGCCATTGAGGTCCCTGGATGTCTCTGAAAGACCCGTTCTTTGCAGACATCTTTTCCAGAAGCAGCCAACATTTCCTGCTGCTAAATTGTGTTGATGTTACTGAAAAGGACCCTCCAGTACAAGGCATCTGAACTGCCACATGTGTACCCACGTTATTTTTCCCCCCTGACCATTTTAGTGTCATTGGTGAAGCGTGGTTGTACACAAGGGAACATGGCTGGGGTGGTACTCCCAGAGCAGGACTTGGGCAAGGGAGAGCCACAAGGGTTAAGTGTGCTTCTGTGTGATCCCACAATCAAGGAATCCCAAGTACCCCAAGAGGCTTCTGTTCAGTGTAGGAGAGGTCAATGCCTCCACAGCCAAAATCTTTCAAATAGCCAGAGGCATTTTTTAAAGGATATTATTATGTGATTGCAGGTTACTTCTGGCTTGAAAGATTTGAGCTGCCTACCTCAGTATTCTGTCCTGATCAGCTAAGAGGCTGACCCGAATGGTTTTGATAAAAGAGCACGTAATAGGAATAACCCTTCTGCTCAAGTTTTGGCCCTCTGAAACCAGGATATGAGCATGTAAGCCTCAATGAGAGCTTCCACTCAGCTGTCCCATTCTTTCTCAGAAGATGTGTCACCCATCCGATCTCGCTGCACCTCACCTTGCTCTGCTTGTCCCCACAGCCACCACACCTTTTCAGGGTACAGATCCCTCCTCCACCAGTTTTGGAGCTGGCTCACCCAGTCTTTGCTGCAAGGTCTGTTCAGTGAGTTGTCTCCTGGCACTTACTTAATCTTGGTCTTTTCTTTCCTTTTTTCTATCTCTCTCTTTTTGGAAGGATCTTTTTGAACAAAGATGGTTTTCTGGAAATCTAGAGGGATTTTGTGGGACTTGTGAATTCAGAGATGGTTTAGGTGTTTGGATCTCAGGGAAATAATTGGGAGTATGGTTTGGGATCAGAGCTGGGAAGCACAGATCTTTTCAGGAAAATAGGAATATTTTGCCGTGTGGATAGCCACAAGAGACAATGAGGGAATAAGTTTCGGGAATTTTATGCTGAAAATTTACTGAATTCTGGTAATTTACACCAAGACATTTCTTCCACCATCCAGGAGACAATTTGCATGACTATGTTTGTGATTACACAATCAATGAAGGCTGTACATGAAGCAAAATCTTTGCCAGTGTCATTAGGGATAATGGCATTAGGGAGAAATCCCAGGCAGGGCTAATTACTCGGTGTTTAGTGGGTCTGATTATACAAGCTGCCAGAAAAGTAGTGAATATGAATACCTCGAAGGAAGGACTTTTCTTAATGATGATTTTGTTGTTGTATCACCATCATGCATTTGTTGGCTTGCAAAGGAGGTGTGTGTGCTGTTTATTTCCCTCAACTGATGTACAAAAGGAATAAATGAAGATCGGTGAGCTGAAGTGAGGGAAGATGGGCAAGTCAATAAATCACAAAGTCATTAAGAGCAGGGAGCAGATTTTTTATTGCATTGTGAAATGCACAGGAAGCCACTGAACACTCCTGCACGCAGGGATGAGTCTAATCACATGTGTATTAAGAGATGAGACATCGCATTTGGAAGATTAATATTTAGCGAGTGAGCGTCATAAAAGAAGACTTTACAGCAGTCAAAATTAGAGGTGTGAAGGGGTAATTTCTGAGACCACAGACTTCACAATGGGGTAGGTTAGTTTCTGTACTCAGTGCAGTTTGCCATCTCATTCCTTTGTTGGGCTGTGGTGTCGTGAAGCTGTGGAGGAGCAGGACAGTACTCTAGGGCAGCCTTGGTCACTTGACTTGCCTCATCTGAGTGAAATGAGGTAATGGAGAAGAGGCTGAGAGGAGGCTTCATCTCTAACTCCAGAAAAGAGAATCCTTCACTCTCCAATGTCCATACCAGATGGATTAAAGTAGGATAGGTAAACAAGAAACACGGTCTTGTTCCTTCTACCCTAAACCCTTCTCCAAGGACTACAGGTACAGCAGAGTGAGGGAGGGAGGTCAGCATGAAGGTGCTTGTGTCCACCCTCAGACTGCTTAGCAGATAGGTGGATTATAATGTCTGGTGGTGGTGTCCACCATGTGCAGCAACAATACAGCCTGTAGAGCACCTGTGTGCTCGAGAGCAACCATTGTGTGCAGTTCACACAGGAACTGGTGTGATGTGCAGCTTGTTAAAAGGAAATTAGAAGCAACAGCCAAGAGGGTAAAATGCTTGCAGGCAGTGAGAAGGTTATCTCAAAAGGCACCTTACCACCAGGTCACAGTAAAGGTATTTCCAGTTATCAAAAAATGTTTTAAAGAGGAAGTAAAACAGGCAGAAGGCAAGCAGCTGGATAAAGAAGCTTAAGAAGTGTAGGTTGTGTCCAACCCAGGGAATGCAGAAGAGCACAAGCTCTGCAAACAGACGCAAACCTATAGTAAGAGCAGCCAAAATGAATTTTTGTGAAATAATTTACTAAAAGGCATAAAACCCAATAATAAAACAATTTTCAACTACATCAGGCAGAGACCATTTGCCAACAAACACATAGGGCCAAGAGATGACTGTGGAATAATGGGAGCACTTAGAGATGACAGGACTGTAAGAGCAGTGGCAGACAAACCCTCTGTGCTGGTGTTTGCTGGAGAGGAGCCTCAGGAAATCTCCTACGCCAGAGTGTTTTTTTGACAGGGGATGAGCGAGAAACAGCCTCAGACTGAACTGTCAGAAGAGGAGGTTTTAGAGCAAGTTGATGAAACGAAAAGCAACAAATCACCTGGTCCAGCCAGGGTTCAGCCCGGGCTCCTGAGCAGACTCAATTACAAGGCTGCCAGACTACTGACTGTGATGTGTAAGCCCTGCCTTCCATCAGTCATGTGCCAGGAAATGGAGGTGGTAAATAGGATACTCTCTTAAAAATAAAGAGCTTTGGGAAACCACAGTCTTGTCTGCCTGCCTTCCATTCCAAGCAAATTGTCAGGGAGTGTGATGAAAAAAAGACTGGACAGACAGGTTGAATTGATACTGGAGGTCTGTTAGAGTCCTTCAGAAAAGATGGTACATCTGTGGATGAGGATGACCCTTTGGACACTTCCCCAAAAGGTGATGACAGGTGTCTCACTGAAGTGTCTGCATAGTGTTGAGGAAAGCACACGGCTGTGTCTCTGTAGCAGTAGTTTGGATGACATGTGCCAAGTTCTGCTCTCACGCTTGTGTGTGAGCTGGGCCGAGCTCTGCAGGGGCTGGGAAAGAGGAAAGTCACCTGCCCTGTGGCTCCCACATGCTCCACTTGGACAAACCTCACCATCTCCTGTGATTCCTACTGGGGATGTGAAGTCCATAAATATCATCATCATCATCTTCATCACTGACAGAGGGCTCTAGCTTTAACACAAACCCCGTGGTGCTATGTGGTGTACAGAGGAAATAATAAAGAGAAAAGTGAGCTCTTGCCCATAAATGTTGTAGTTTAAGATGACAATCAGTAGTAGCTTAGAAACAGTATCCAAGACTGGATTTGATTCTTCTGTGAGAGGTGGTTTCATAGCTCAGCTGTTCCAGAGCACACCACCAGAGCTAATGTTTGGTTTGAAAAACCCCTTCAAACTCACATCCTTCTCTGCAGCACTGCTGCCTGACCATCCTTTTGCTTGTATAGTGCATTAGTCCTATTTTGTTCTTGTATTTGTTGGATTGTGTCCACTGCTGGTGAAAAGGTCCCAGCTTTACCAAGTTAGTTTTGAACTCTAATCTCAACCTGCTGCCAACTTTTAAACCCATTTAGTTTGGGCTTATCTGCGAGCAAAGTAAATATCTAAGTTATTCATGAAAATATGAGGATTTCCCATTTTTGACCTGACAGCCTGGCTGCTATGCCCTGAATGGGCTGTACTGGCAAGGAAACTTGGAGCAGTTCTTTTTTGGGATTTGTTTGCTCCTGTTTGCTAATTAAAGTGAAAGCCCATTGCTCAAGGTTGTAAAATCAACTGATAACTTGTTTGCAGGGCTTAAGAGATTAAATCAAACAAGGAAGCTGCTGGATGTGCATTTAAAATCAAATTTCTGGTTTTACCTTTGAACAGCAGTGGTATATAATGTGATGATTAAAATGGAGGATGAGAAAATACGTTGCTTTGAAAGATTTAATCAGTAATTTCCATAGGAGCATGTCAGGAAATCAAGGACACTTGATTTCCCTTCATTGTTCAGCATAACTGAATATATTTGGGTCATTATAACTGAATAATCAGAATAACATTCTTAAAAAACAAAAAAAGGAATAGGGATAGCAGTATCCGATTAAGCGTGGCTTGTTTCTAATCTTCTGGAAAATCAGATTTAACAATTTTCAGAGTCCTTTTTTCCTATTGATGAACTGGGGATTTACATGACTAATGTCTATTAACACATGTAAATACCCTTTGCCTCAATGGGAACTGACAATGGGAAAATAAATCCCGCCTGCAGCCCATTCTGTCATATGAATCGAGCCTATGACTGGTACAGTTTCTTGGTGGGCTATCGTCTGGGGTGGAAAACACAGCCAATGTTCATATAATAGGTTTTCATCTCTGAAGGCAAATGTCAACATCAATTTACCTCTGGGATAAGTGAGACCTCCTGAGGGATCTTGGCCCTGTGTGGAGGGGTCACAGCACGAATCCAATGCCCACGTTTTAGCAGATGTGAGATCAGGCTGGCAGCCACACAGGGAACGGCCAAGGAGTGCTGTGGGAGTGGGATATGGTTCAAAACAGGGTATTTTCTGAACGTGGAAGAAAGAGGTTCAGTGACTAGAAATCAAGTTTTCTGGCTTGAGCACCAGGGAATAGTTGTAAATAAGTTTCAGTAACTGTTTTCTCTGTTAATAAAACAGAACATGTAAACACATCCTAGACAGCCATCCATCAGAAAGACATTTTACATCACATATGTTTTATGAATATTAGATAATGGAGGAATGTAACAAATAGCCATTTTTGTCTCTCTCTTGAATACCAAATAACGGTTATTAGTATCTGTCAAATAAATAATGTGAATAATTTAACAAGACATCACTATTGTGCAAGAAATGATATCCCATTCTATTAAGCTTTGGAGTCAGTTATTGTGCAAAGATAATAAATCCATGGAGTAGCTACAGCAATTATGCTCTAGAAATCTACTTCAAGTGTTGCACTGCTTTAAGAAAAGCAAACCATGTGGGCTCTCTGCACACCACGCAAATTGCATGCCAAATCTTCTGCTCATGTCAACTGGCATGGCTCCAGCTGTTCCAGCTGTGCTCTGTATACAGTGCCCTTCCGTACATCATGGTCATATATGCACCCACCTTCCAAGCTCCATCTCCTTAATAAAAGTGTATGTGACCTTGTCATGTCAATTTGCCTTCTCTGCTTAACTTTTGAACCTTTACCAGCAAAGCCTGCCAGAGGTTTTGCAGGTAGGTTCCACAAATCTGCGTGAAAATAGGGGACCAGGAAGGGAAGTCAGACCATGTCAATGAAGCCACTATCTGTCTGTGCTGTCTACAGGAAATCCAACTCAATGTTGTTGGTCAGAGAGCCATGGGCATAAAAAAAGAAGATGAAATATTAGATTAAAAGGATTTCTACGAACACTTGGAGGTGATGCTTCTAGATGGCGTTGACCTCCAGGGCCACACTCACCTGCTTACAGGCTTGGGATTGGATATCAAATAGCTTACAACTAATTCATTGATCTTTCTAGATTTCTGCTTGCTGCTCATTATTTAATCAATCAAAATTACTTGGAAAATATTATTATTTAAAATTGCTATTTGGGACTGTAGAAGTTATTCTAATTACAGAAGGCATTGGACTCATTACCTTTTAGTGAAAAGACCTGGTATGATAGAACATTCCTTTGTGTACACAGAAAAGCTCTAAGTATTTGCATTACAGTTTTCTATGCTGGCTGTTTACTGTTCACTACATTTTCTCTCAGAATGAAGCTGGAGAAAAATATTTATCTCTAAGCTGAAATTTGAAAGCTTCAAGACGAAGACTGACAACTTTTTGTTTGGCCAAGATCTTGTGTCAAGGACATACCTTTTACCATCCCCATGCCAGACTTGTTTAAAGTACAAGAATATGAAAAAAAACCCTCCATTCTGGGTTGCATCTGCTTATTAACGACTTGTCCCACTGAGCAGCTAAAAAATCTCCCCAGGGACCATCTTCACAGATCATGCTGCAATGCCACCTCCCATCTCCTGGACCTTGGTGACTGAGCACCTGAGTGTGTCCAAGCCCAGGGACATTGGTGGTGATGGACTTCATCTGACACTTACCTGGAGTGCCTGTATAAATGGGGCAAAAAGGGGGCAGTGTATTTCTGTGGAGCTCTCAGTAGCTTTGGTCCCGTTGCTGACCCCTAAGGAAGAGAAGGGGGCACTCAGAGCTTGCAGTGGATTCCCAAGGCATGGCTTCTGCAGTTCTCCAGCTGTGTTCACCATCTGTGAACCTCACCTGTCTCTCCTCTTCTACTTTGGGTCCACAAAGTCTTAGCGCTATTATCAGTTACTTGGCTGGTTCCAGTGTTGCAGGGTTAGGTTGTGAATGTAGAAGTTCCCAGCAATGTAAATGGGCCCTATGGATGTTGTCTGATGCTAAATGATGGGATTATTTTTTTAATATCTTTCTTAGAAAAAGAACACAGAAGACTGAGTGGAAAAGCTACTGTCTTAAAGCTAAAAAAGGAAAAGCCTCAAACATGGAAAGCTTCCAGAACTAAGACAGTCCAGACAACTCTTATTTGACTCTGGTACATCTGCAGTATCTTATGGCCACACTGTCTTCTCCAAAGGACAGCTGTGTTGTGGAACGCAATAGATCAGCATTGTGCACACCATGGGTTTGCTTTTGGACTTGATCAGAGCTGTGAAGCAACTTAGCAAGTTTGGCAGTATTTCATTTCTTATGTCAGCTGAACAAGGGTTGCACATGGGGCATGGTGCTGTGGGCAGGGAAAGACCTGTTCCACAGTGCTGCTGAAGCCCCACCCAGGATCCCACCCTAGACTTTCTTCTGCCACAGGATCCCTTTGTGACTGTGGAAAGGCACATGAACCAAGCTTTTCAGAGATGCCAATTTGCATGTTATGGTACCCAGCTTGAAATCTCAGGACTGGGCTTGCAGGAGTACTCGGCATGCACAGTCACATCTGAAATCAATAGAAGCTATTTTCTGAGACTATAAAGTGCTGTAGAAAATATGATGTACTATGAAATTATAAGCCTTAGGCATTTCAAACCTTCCACCCTGACTTAGTGGGTAGTTTGGACCATTTGCTCAGTGTCTTGGTTCTCTATGCATGACCATCTCCACTGATAATTCATCTCACCAGAAGCACTGTGAGAGTCAGTAAATGTTTGTGAGACGCTGATACCACATGCTGCAGCAAAGCCCAGGAAGGCATGAATAATTCTGCTTTCAGAGCAGGGTGTGAACAGTGTGCAATAAGTAAGACAGTCATGCATTGATGATGAGGACAAGCAGGATTTTGAGGAGCAATTAGTGAGGGAGGGGTCAAGTAGAAAAAAACCTCAGTAGAATAGTCAGTTAATTAAAGATGTTTCATAATCCACATGCCCATAGGAAGCGGTAACAATTGCTCAGACAACCATGCAAAATTAAGCACTCATTTAGGAGACCTCATGTAATACCCTTCACCAATTGCTTTGGTGTTTGCAGAAGTGAGGTCTGAGCACATATTCTTGGTCTAAGAAAATATGATTGCATCAATGTTAATATTTCATATCAGATGAAAAACTGACACATGTTTCAAAGAGCATCAAGGCACAAATACCACCTCTGCCAGCCAATGCTAGATGGCCTTCTGAAACTACTCTTTTATACATAGCTTAATGATTTGGAAATGGGGAAAACCCTAAAACACACCTTAAAAAAAAGTCCATGACAAAACTCTGTGGAAAGGTGTTGTTGTACCATATAGATGCTGTTTGCCTACAGATGATTTTAATTCATTGTTCAGCTCCTTTTCTTCTTCTCAAACAACCTGGACTTTCATTAAATGCAGATGAAAAAAAGGAAAAATAATAAAAAGAAAAACTGTATGGATGTCTTTACTGACATACGGTGCAACTGAGAAGCTTTTCATTGCAGCAAGAGTTTGAGGTGGATTTGCCCACTATTTCTAGAACAGGAAAAAATGAGGCACACATAAAAGCCCCATCCAAATTAACATTGTCAGCTCAGTTTTTAGGGGCATAAAGTAGTTGCTGACTGTAGTTCTGTCTCCAGTAAGATATTTATTCCATCTAGTAAAGCAGGATACAAGCCTGGCAAGGCTGATGAGGCTGTTGATTTCCATTCTTGTATCAGCTCTTGCCCCAAGTAGTGGCACGTTGCAAAAATGTTATTTGAGAAAATTACAATAATGTTTTCCGATATCTGCTCCAAATACACAAAATACAAATTGTTTTGAAAGAGATGAATAGTGTGCTGAGAAGCACCATTCAATTAAATAACTGGTTGTAAGCATCTTTTCTTATTAAAATGAAGCAATTGTAAATAACAGAATGATATTTAAATGAAATGGTATGTAAGGGCAGTAAGAAAGATTTGTGAGAAACATTTGTAATTGCATTATCTCTAAGTAGAAAATTCATAAATTATAATGAATTATACAAATGTATCCTGATATAAAAGGGAAATGTTTGATCAAGAGGCTGAATATGTAAGGATTAAGTTCTTTTTATTGAGGAAGCTTCTCCTGCCCGTATGCAGTATTCATAAAATGTGTTACAAGTTTATAAATGGGATAGATATTTGTTAAAATACAAATTTAGTATGAAAGGTATATTTTAAATATTTAATGAAACAATTATGCTGTATTAACACTATGTTCTTTATTTCTCAGATTAAGAATTCACAGGAATTTTTTGTCCCTCGCATCTTTATTTGACATGGCTTTTATTAGAGTTACTCTCTATGCATTTTCTGAATCATTTTCGCACACATTTAGAATACCTGTAGTTTGTACTTCAAAAGTGCTGTATACATATATAGCATTTATTATCCAAATAGTCTTTACTCTTTGTGCCTGCATAACTGGGAATATAACATGCAAACTGGTTGCTGCTTGCATGCTACACAGCCTGGGAGGAGGGTTGGTGGGGGCTGCAGCCATGCGTGGAACAGGGAACACCACGGCTGTGGCAGGGAGCTGGGAACCTCCAGACCCACCAGACAACACAGGGAAGCATCAGAGGGAGTCTGCAGGTGAGAGATAAGGAAGGGCTGTCTGTCCATCCGGGTCACCCGAGTTAGGGCTGCTTTGAGCTCTGGGTTTCAGGGACGTGGATCTACAAAGGCACCTCTGCTGTTCTTTGCAAAAAGACACCATGAACAGTCAAATTACGACTAACAGGAGATGTTGTTTTTCTAAATTTAAGAAAGCAGACTCAAAGCCTGTCTCACTGCAGGTCTCCTGGGTGCATTTGGGGCAGTTAACTGAGCTTTGCTTTCGCACTAGGTGGGTTGGAGACTCAATGCCAAATATCTTCACTGGCTGAACTTTCAGATGTTGCCCAAGATGAATCAGTGCGAAAGAGATTCTGAAGTTAAGTTTCTCACCACAGAAGCCACCCAGAAGCCACCAGGGAGCCAGCACAGCTTTCTGTAGTACAGACACCGCTTGCAGTAAAGGCTGCTACCATCAAGTGCTGCACTATCTTAACCAGCTAACCGGGTTTAAGATGAACCATCAAGTGAAGCACAGCAGCCCATGCACTGGCACAGAGGTACAATCATGGAGCAGAAAAGGAATGGTCACAAACTCTTTACAGCTTGGAAAATGAAAAATTGTCCTGACTGCTAATGGCTTCTGCTCAGGGCTGAAACACATCTCCTATAAAGATGGGCTGGGAGAGTTAGGGTTGTTGAGCCTGGAGAAGAGAAGGCTCCAGAGACACCTTCCAGTACCAAAAGAGGCTTACAAGAGTGCTGGAGAGGGACTTCTTACAAGGGCATGTAGTGACAGGACAAGGGGGAATGGCTTTAGACTGACAGAGGGTAGGTTTAGATTAGATATTAGGAAGAAATTCTTCATTCCAGGGGTGGCAAGACACCACCTAGAAACAGAAACTGTGGGTGCCCCATCCCTGGCAGTGTTCGAGACCAGGTTGGATGGGGCTTTGAGCAATGTGTTCTAGTGGGAGGTGTCCCTGCTCATGGCAGAGGGGCTGGAACTAAATGGTCTTTAAGGTCCTTTCTAACAATTCTATGATTCTGTGATCTCTTTTAAAATTTTGTAAAAGTTAGTTTGCAAACCCAGCAAAGTGCAGGGTTAGATGCCAAGAGGTCTAGTATTTCTGTGACTTTTCCACCAAAGTCTAAGTGATGCCATCAGAGAAGTTAGAAATTCAGAACTACAGTGACATCTTGCAAAAAAAGCTTTTAGAGAAGGATTTAACACAAGATCAGCCAGGAGAAACATTACTGGGGACTTTCATGTAGGACTTACCCAAGGGTGTTGAAAACATCCTGAGAAATGGAGACAGGAACTCAGTGTTCCAAGGTCAAATTTACTGATAACTTCACAAAGATGTTTCTACATTTCGCTTTGCCCAAGATATCACTGTAATACTTGCAAGGAAACTGTTTTGGAAAATGGCTCTCTGGAGCACTGCTATGCTGCTCTGTGCTCTGGAGTGTAACAAAGCAGAACTCACATCTCATTTCAGGCAGTGTTTTTCTCATAAGAGAACTGATCCCAGATTAGCTCTGAAGACAACAAAGTGTTACCTGTAGCCATTTATTATTTTTTGATGCAAAATGAAAAAAAAAGATAAACTCAGTGATTTAATTGGTGCAAGACCCATTGCTCAAGCAGCAAGCTTTATCACACGATAAATTTAAAGACAGAGAAAGAAAATCCTACCAAAGCAGAGCCTATCCTGGGTACTGATAGAGCACTGTCAGCGTTTGCAGTAAAGGACTCAGAGTCCAACAACTGAATTTATTAGAAAAAAGGATCTGGGCTCCGATGGATTCAGTCTTGATGAAAAATTAATGGATTATAAGTCTCCTTTGAGCTTTTTGAAACATTAATACCTATTTTTTTTTGTATTACCTTGATTTTAATGATTATTCTCTTGCATGTGAACTGTACATAAATATTGACCTTGTCAGATGTCTGCCTCCGCCACCAGTGCAAGAGCCCTGGCAACTCCTGCATATTCTGCTAGGCACAGAGAGAGTGTCGAGCTGATGTGGCCGTATTTTTGCTCCATTCATATGATTAGTTTAAGAATATTTTTATGGAATAATTATCTGAATGTAGTGTAACATGATGAAGGAGTGCTTTCTAAAATCAGATGAGTTGAGCACAAAATGTCATTTGTGCTAATCTGTCTGAAACTGGGAAAGTGTGAAATGTGCTGTAGGGAGGAATTATCTCTTCTGCAACTTTATAGGCCAGGAAAAAAAACCAAACCCTGTTTATCACACAAAAAAACCCCGTATTTTTAACAAAATCTTAAGTTATTCTTGCCTGTTTCTGGCTAAGTTAATGTGTTGTTAATTGTCCATTCTTGGATATAGTTTGAGGGAGGGAGGACAAACTATCTCTAGCACTGCAGCCACTTAACTGTAACAATCACATTTTCTTTTTAATGGAGTAAGTTAATTTTTAAAGTGATCTACAGAGGAACAGATGGGGGAACGAATTCTCTGTGGGTATCTCCTGCTACACCAACTCTTGGAGCACAGAGTGGTACCTAATGCCAGGCACATCTACCTTGCAGTTCTTTCCCTTGTTCCTCTGTTATCTTACGTCTGGTGCCCAGAAATGGAAAAGCAGCCTCTGAAGGTAGAAATTCCTCTGGTGCTTGAGCAATCTGCTTCATAAACAAACTCCTAGCTGGGCTGCAGCATCCTGCAGCAGGGTCCTGTCTTAGGGGTCTGTCTGTGTGTCTGTAAGCACGAGAGGCTTCCAGCAGCAAGGGAGGACTGTGGGTGCAAAAGGAAAGGCACACTGATCACAGTGAAAAACACAAGAGTAATTAACTGCTGCCTCATCCTCTATTTTGTTTCCCTGCTGACATGTGGACACCTGCTATGCAGGAAGCAAAAACCCCACTGGCTTCAGTCAAACTGGGATTTCACTCCTCCTCCTATTTTCTCATTAATTATTGCTCCACTAATTTATTTGTAGAAGAAAAGAGCAGCAACGCATCAGCCAGAAAGCAGACTTGAACTGTAGGTTTTCCATGGCCTGTGATTTTGGGATGAGGTCTCAGACAAGGGGGACTTGGAGGCTGGAGACTGCTCTATCAGGCAGTCTGAGTCGTTCCCATGCTCCTGCAGTGTGCCCTCTCCTCTTCTCCTCATGCACACACCCTGTTGGCAGCCAAAGGGCTGAGTAATAACACCAGTGGCAGTAGCACTGCATCTGCCTGAGCTCAGAGAAGGCAAGGGAGTGCTGGGAGCTGGTGGGGAACAGCACACCCAAGAAAGGAGCACCCACTGCCTGGAGAAAAGCCCCCTGTGATACCTGATAATATGTGCACACACGTCATCCCTCTGCTACCAGACAGGGGTTTGCAAGATGTAGATCACAGACGAGAGATGACAGGGTGCTGTGGGGCACCAGTTTCTGGGAAGATATCTCAGGAGACAACTATTAGTGTGACAGCTGCTGATGTGCTCAGCCCCTGCTGCCAGCAATGCCCCAGTAACATGGGTACCATGCAGGGCGCTTCCCAGAGAGGATGCCAGCCACGCTCTTGGCTGCCTGGGCCTTCCACAGGAGCTTTGCCACAAGCAGCAGCATTTCTCCATGTGATCAGGCCCATCACAAGCTGATGAGAGCCACTGCTGATGCTGCACAATGAGGTGTGCAATCTAGTGGGGTTTATTTGCACATCTGTTCCTTTAAGACTGAAAATCAGGGGTCTTGAGTTGAAGCTTCAGCTTTAAATTAGTTTCTCCAAGGCCACCCATCTCTGTAGATGCAGCAGGCTGGATTTGACTGAAATGTGCTTTTTTTCTCCTAATCAGAGAAATTTCATAAGGTCTGTTTTGGCTCTGAAACCACACAGTCTGAGCAAAAATGAAACACCCTCTCTGGAAAATATGCACTTATCTGAGCCTTTTAGAGTTATGCTAAGAATTTTAGACTCATGCTGGGAGTCTGTGTCAAATTCAGTTGAGCCTACCCCCTCCTGACTATCCCCCTCCATCCTCAAAAACCACCTATGCACTCATGCATGCAGGAAGGTGCAGTAGGTGCCTTGGTTTTATTTCATAGAATCATAGAATATGCTGAGTTGGAAGGGACCCACAAGGATCATCTTGCCCAACTCCTGGCCGAAGGGGACAGTCCCAAGAATCACACCATGTGCCTGAATGTTGTTCAAACACTTCTTGAACTCTGTCAGGCTTGTTGCTGTGACCACTTCCCTGGGGAGCCTCTTCCAGCACCCAACCGCTTTCTGAGTGAAGAACATTTTCCTAATATTCAACCAAAAACTCCCCTGACACAACTTCAGGCCATTCCTTCAGGTCATGTCACGTCACTGGTCACCACAGAGAAAAGATCAGTGCCTGCCCCTTCTCTTTCCCTCACAAGAAAGTTGTAACTGCACCGAGGTCTCCCCTCAGCCTCCTCTTCTCCAGGATGAACAGACCAAGTGGCCTCAGCCACTCCTCATATGGCTTTCCCACCTCAGATGTCTCTCATGTGGCTTCCCCAGCATGTTATTTCACAGCATGTTATCTCACAGCATGTTATCTGCCTTGATGCCCCAGAAATGGTTGGGCCAGACTTCCAAGTACTTGAGATGATCTCATCTCAAAAACAGCATTATATTTGAGGAGATGGAGATTTTGAAGCCAAGATTTGCTGCTACCTGTCTCTGTGCTCCCTGGCCCTCCAGCAGAGCTGATTTGCCTTTTTGGATAAGCTGAGGACCACACTTTAAGGTAAACCACACTAAGTGGCCCATGCCTATGTGGATTAGAAATGATTCACTCAGTCAGGAGAGACATCCTTTAAAACAATTGTAAATTGCTTCAGTGAGCATTGCATTAGACTGAGCTTTCTATATGACCAATCAATATGTTTGTATATATAAGTATGTGAAGCTGCATCAGTTCCTAGGAAATGCAATATTCATGGAGGTGTGATGTCATGAGCATCTCTCCCTATTTTGCCATGGCCACAGTAAAATCTGCAGTAAGTGCAGGACAGGTAATCTCATACCTTACACCTTGGCTACTTGGTAGTGAGGATCCAGAAGCAGGAGACCAATACATTAAATTTTTGGGTAGTTTTGCAGGAAAAACAAAAAGTATCTATTCCAATCACAGCAGTGGTCTGACTCTCAAATTAGAGCTTTTTGCCAGTGGTGGCATTTAGCAACAGCAAAAGGAAGCTTCTCAAGGAAGGATTCAGCTCACAGTGTGAGTCTTGGATAACTGTGGACAAAGTGGGGTTAGTCGTTGATTTTATTTCCATGTCCATCCAAATCTATTGTTTCTTCCAGCACGACTTAAGCAATGTCAATTTACACATCCAGACTGATGTGCAAAGGAGTAAATAGGAAGTAATATGCACCTCTCAGGATTTTTCCCCTCTGTAAATTCAATTTCTGATTCTGTTATTTCATGAATCACCACGTGGAAGGTCTATGTTAGTTTTTTTTACCACTTTGCACCACTCCTCCAGTGTATCGCTAAATCATTATTAAAATGCAATTTAATTGGCCTAGTTCCCACAGAAAAAAAATCCTATTTCCAGCCCCTACCAGTTGCATCTCACATATCCTTCAGGAGCCAGCTATGGGGCTTAAAGAGTGAACCCATTTTACAGGTGCCGAGTCTCTTAGTTTATCATTACGCTGATAATACCCTTCAACCTCATTACTATTCTATCATTAGGATCTGAGTGGTTTGAGTGTTTGACTAAGTGGGGTTTTTTTTTCTTCTCAGAGGTGTATGAGATGCTGCCTCTCAGCAAGGTGTCCTGAAAACCTTTTCTTAATGAACAAGTGATTAAAAGGCTTAAGTGCAAGCAAGCATCCAAAACACAAGCTGCATTATCACAGAATGAGCCAGAAATAGGCTAACCCTCAGTGCCTCTGAAAGCACTGAAATCCTTCACTCACATGCTCTCGATACTCTCTTGTTCTGTCTCAGTGGTAGGTTCTGGGCAGGGTCCCATGGGCCAGCCGTGCTGTGGCCCAAGGTCCATCATGGACATCTGGCTTGTCCTCTGCCATAGCCAGCAAAGCCACCACAGGACAGAGATGGCTTTTCCCTTGTTCCCCTACATGTCCCTGTCTCTGGCCTCAGCCAGTTCAGGAGCATGCTGTGAGAGTCCTGTTCCTACCCAGGCTGTGTCTCCTTTGAGTTGGCTGCCAGGACAAACACAGCCAGCAAGTGACAGCAAGACAGAGTCCTTGGTGATTTGTACTTCTCTTCTGTCTGATGTCTGTGCTATTTCATGTGGAGGTACAGTAAGATAACACCTTCAGCATGGAAGGAAATGCAACTTTCCTGGAGTGAAACCCTGGTCCTTCAGAAGTCAGGGGAATTTTAGCCAGCGATTGCAGCAGAGATCAAATGCCATCTTATTTTCCTCACTAGATGGGTGTTGTGCAGGCATACCAAGGGCAAACACACCTCAGTGCTGCTTCTCTGAGGGAAGCCTGGGTGCTGCTGTGGCAGCCTGTGCTCAGTATCTGCTTGTTCCCTGGTTAGGTATGGGATGAAGAAGACAGCTCTGGGGAAGCAATGGTGGGTGTTTAATACAACATGCTGAGACTTCCAGGACCTCAGCATAGCACCAGTGCCAATGCTGTGTATCTGAACAGGGTCGTTCTGGTGGCACATGCTGCTTATTATCTGAATGAGAAAAGGTGGAGAGATAAAAATAAACCCCTCTCCCTGACCTTTGCTAGAAATTTCTCTTCCATTTGTTTCTATTTCTGCCTTCTTCTCATTTGTTCCAGTAACTGAAAGAGCAGCACCAGCTGACACTATCTGTCATTACCCACATCATTTTCAGCGACACTGGTTCAATTAACTGCCCTCATAGCAAATCTTCATGCTCCTGAGAAAAAAAATTTCATTTCCCTGGCTCTGTAGAACCTATCTGTAGGCATGGGGTCAACGTTGCTGCTTTTGATATCTCTCAGAGCTTTCTGGCTGATGTGTGCTGTGGTGGCTTCATCATTTTCTATTTCTTGCTGTCCTCAGAAGTTGTGGGGACCAGGTGCTTGTACCATTCCCTGCATCATGGCCAAGTTTCACCACCACCAAGGAAATTAAACCTCTGATCTGGCCTAACCAGCAGCTGATACCCTTTGGCTGTTTTGCTCCTGTTAAGCATTTGTGATAACCTTGCCTGGAAGTGCCTTCAATGGGGTTGCCCGGACAGGGATCCTCACTGACAGCTGGGTCTGCCCAGGGCAGGCACGGTGGCTGAGACCTGAGGAAGAGCCATTCTCCTCTCTGTACTATGACTGGGAGAAGAGCTGCCCAGCTTGCCTCTGTTTCTCTGTTGAACAGTCCTATTCTGGAGCATCTTGTTTATTAGAATTCTTTTTAGTGACCAGAATATCCTTAGTTTTGATTTAGGTTGTAGTTTCTATATGGGTAGCGTCTAGGCACTTATGACTTGCTTGTAAGTTGTCATTAAGGACTGTGTATTAGTTTCCAGCACTGCTTATTTCCCTCCAAAGGCACTTCTTCTCCTTCCAGTCATTTGAGATACCTGTGGAAAAGGAACATTTTGCATTTGCAGACACTGGGTTATGACCTTGCTTCAGATGAGGAGGAGAGGTTAGTATAATCCAGGTTGTAATAGACTTATCCAGTTCCAGACCTTGGATAACATCTCATTCCTCTTCTCCTGAAGAGCAGAGGCAGTACAAGTGATCTAACATACCTTGCCCAGGGCTGTGAGCAGAGTGCTGATTCACTGGAGAGCAGGAAATCCAGGAGAAATACTTTATTAACTTCTCACCCTGCTGGTAGTCTAGGTGGAGAGGGGGGTGAACTGGAAGCTTAGAATTAAAAGTCTGATAATTTGCCAGGGAGATGATGACAAAAATCAAAAGGGAAAACACATTTTATTTGCAAAGTTCAAGAAGGGTATTACAATCAAGAGGAGGAAAGCAAATTAAAGCATTAAAAATAAAGCACTTGATAGGAGCTCTTTGAATGGGTGGCTAAAAAGTATTTTGCTCAAACTCTCTCATGACACCACCATATTCCCCCCTTCTCTCCATTCTCCCTGTTCCCTCCATTTCCCCCCTTGTCACATCAATTAATCAGGTTACAGTAGTTTGTGATGCCAGCCCAGTTGCAGCCATGGTGTGGCTGTGCACAGGTGGCTTCAGGCTGCCCAGGAGGGAACTGCTCTGGATTACTCTGACCTCTGATCCTCAAAGCCTGCCTCCCAGTCCCTGGCCCCCCTGACAGAGCTGCCTGTCACAGTAAGGTTTATATCACAAGACAGGATGGTCAAGTCACCAGAGAAGGCCCCATTTTAATGCACTTACCTGTCAAGAGTTGAGAACTTTGTCTCCTTCCTTCCCCTCCAGGATGGGCTGACCCAAAACAGCAGTGATGGGCAGGGGGCAGTCAGACCCTCTGCTTAGTCCAGCATGATGGTGGGGAGTTGGCAGAGAAAAACACAACTTTAGTTCAAGCCTGGATTTTGTTCTTCACTTGTGCATGCAGGGAGATCGGGGTTGCTCTGCCAGAGCCTGGGAACAGAGCCACCACCACTGCTGCCACCACTAATGCTCCAATTCTCTTCCTCCCCCTGCCCGGCTCAGGGTCCTCTCTGAAAGCTTTAACTGGTGACACCACAGGTATTCTGGGGTTTCGACTTAAAACCTAAAAACTGTTTTATCAGCTTCAAAGGAATATCCTTTGAGAAAGGTGGGTTTTCTCCACAATGAACACTGTTATAATTACCCACTACCCTTTGAAGAAGACTGTGGTACCATATTTGCATATATATATATATATATATACTTCCAATCCATCAGGCCACTTCTTGGGCACTACTGTCATGTACAGCTGTCATGACAGTACCAATATGTAGCAGAACTAAGCTATCTGGTACAGTTTTACTCAAATAATACTCCAGCCCCACCTGTGATTTAGTTGCTGAGCTGAAAGACCTGAGGACAAGGATGCCAGGCTAAGCCAGCCTCTGTTTAGCTTGGCCCTGGAGCAGAGAACAGGAGAAGTCATAGGGAAGAGCTGGGAGCAGGGTGCACACCTCTGCTGCTCTCCCATGGCCACAAATCCACCTACACATTTTAATATCAAAAACTTTCCAGGGAGATTGCAAACTCTCTGAAACTCACCCTTTCCCATGGCAGGAAGCCAAAGAAGAAGCCAGGACTTTACATACTCAGAATAAACCTCAGCCAGGCCAGTTCTAAATGTAAGGTGCATTTCTTCAAAAGCATGGCATAAATATTTCAGCAATTCTTCTGATATTAGAATTACCCAAATGGGCTGAGACTAAAAACATTAAAAAAAAAACCTCTCAAACAAACAGAATGCATCAAACTGCATTGGATCAAATCACCTCTGTTCGTTGGACACCCACCAGAACTGTGTGGATGGCAGGTTGAATTGCATGGGCAGGTCTTCTGTTATACTAAACATTTCCATGGATTTTTAGGGGCCTATTAATTGTTTTAGTGATGCAAAGAGACCTGTTGACTTAATTTTGACCAGGGCGGGGAATGCGAGGGCTGGGAGCAGGGCAGGCGGAGATAGCACCAGTTGGGGTGGGAAGAGGGGCTCAGGCCAGTGCTTCCTTCCCTTTGGGGTCTTCAGCCTCGTGGGATGGGCAGTCTGAGACATATCTGAAAGGGGTGTCAGGGAAAGGGGGACAACACTTCTCTGACCCTGACACCAGAACAAACACCTAAAAAAAAAAGCATTCCTGAACTTCTCACACAACAGTAGAAAATGGGGAAGGAACGCAGAGGCAAAGCAGACAATTCTGTGCAAGCATGGCACACCATCTGGCTATGGCTAACACGCAGGCTCCTGCACTTGCCACTCTACTTGTACACCACGGCTTTGCTGAAGCAAAAGGTAAATACAAAGCATGGGATTCAAGAGAGACCTGGCACAGGAAACTGATGGCAAAGCAAGGGAAAGGAACTGGTAGAGTGTGAGTTAAAATGAAGAATGGAAGGGCTGAGGGGTGGCAGCAGCCTTATCGTGTTTCTAAGCCTCAATCTAATTAAAAGAGATACATAATTAAAATGAAGCAATTAACCATTTTGTAATTAAATACAAAAATAATTAAGTTGAAATTGAACACGATAACATCCAATTGTCAGGACAGGATTTATTTGTACTTTAATCTGATGAATTATTTTCATTGTTCTACTGATTGCATTCCTGTGGAAAGAAATCAGTCCTTTCTGCAAGAAGGGACACAGGTTGTTATTCCATGTCCTTTGGGCTTATTGTACTATGATACAATGACTATATGAACCATGATTCCACATGTCCACAGAAAGGGCTGCATTTTTGCCAGTGCCCTAAGAATTTCATGTTGTAAGCTATATTTTCCATCATACTTGTTAGCAACAACTTGGTCTGTGTAAAATGTAAAGCACTTGGCTTTAGCACAGGTTTTGTTGCTGCAAAAATGGTGATGCTCTGTATAGAATTTCGGAGCAGAAGAAATAAATACATGGACAAGAAGTCCATCACAGCATAGCAAATTTACAACCACATTTTGACAGGTGGACAGTGAACCGTGAATGTTTATCAACCTGCTTCTGTTTCTCTGTGTTCGTGTGTAAGGTTTTTATGCGCTTTGGTAGGTAAGGGCCTTAAAAAATGAGCTTATGAAGTAAGAATGAGGTTACCAGAGTAAGAGTAGGTCACTTATTCTGATGCCTTTGCAGAGGTTTGATTACATACGTTTAGACTTCCCACCTTGAACAGAGGATCAAAAATGTCTTTTCTTCTTTCTCTGTGCCAACAGTGACAACTCAGTATCGCTCATCTCAGAACAAGGGCATGTCTTGGTGCCTTGCTTGTCTTCAGTGGAGTTGCAGTGATTTATGAAATAACTGAAGTCATCTGGGCAAAACACAACAAAGAACAGTTAGAAATACTGTAAGGATGGAGATCCATCTTTCATTTGGACATTTTCAGCGGACAAATTTCTTGCTGGTGTGGGGATTTAGGACATTGGTAGTGTCCTTCATTGCTCTTTACTTGAAGCATATAGCTATTTGTGTAGCTTTTGGTCTTCTGTACTACAAGTCTTATGCCTGCAACAGTGATGGAGTGAGCCTTGTCCTGTGTAAATATATATTAGAAATTTGGTGGACTCTTCCAGACTAAGCGTCTATTTCAAGCAGTCTGTAACTGAGGGAAATGGTGACCTGTGGACCTTTTTGCAGTCTCAGTTCTTTGCTGGGAAAAAAAATAATAGAAGTGTGGATTTACCTGTGAAAAGAGTCATCTCAGTTAAGATCACAGGAATTGCCACATTTTTCAGCCTCTTTGGGATACTAGGCAAGCCTGGTGTAAGATACCTCAAAGAAAGGTGTCTAACAATCTTCTACTTTGCTCACATAGTTCTTTAATACGCAGACTGGTGTAAGGCACAAAAAACCAGTTTAGTACCTATTCCAGAACCTGTTGCCTAATTTAAGGAGCAAAGTTGTTGTTGTTGAGTAAATAATAGGAAATCTGTACTGCAAAGAGAAACCAGCTGTGATAATGGATATAAAAAGTAGTATGGTACTGGTAAGTTGTATAGCTCAGAAAATACCTATTCTATAGTAAATGTCATCTCTTTGTTCGAGAAAATGATGGTCCTACCCCACAAGGCTGAAAATATGATGCTAAATTCACTTACAGTTGCCTGGAAAGATGCCACAGAGGGAAAAACTCATAAATGAGAAACAGAGAGAAAGTTGAACAAGCTGATTTATGGGAAAAGATTAAAGTAACTAAACACACATCACTCAGATAAATGACATCTTGGAGGAACGTAATTGCTGACTCCAAGGATTGAAGGATTGGGCACCTAGGAATGAGAAGATTCCCCAGGGCCACACAAGGCTGGGAACTATATAATGGGGAGAAATGGGTGAAACTGCACAAATGAAAATTCAGGTGAAGGCATGAGAAATGGTTCCTTATGGAGAGATTTCTTGAACTACGAAATTCTCTCCTAAGGGGACCAGTGAAATCTTAGGTTATTTAGCACTAGGCTAGAAAAGCACTTGAAAATATACTAAAAAACACAAATCTGCATCTACAGTGGGTCCACTGCGTAAGTTATAAGTCTTTTCTACCTCTGTATGTGATGGCTCTTTTTTCTCCTTTTTTTTTTTTATTTTTTATTTTAACAAAGCTGGGCTATTTGTCCCTGTTCTGTTGCATCTGCCTGCAACCCATGCTCTGATACAGCAGATTCTCTGAGCTGAGTCACCCCTTGAACGGAGCCAATGCCACACTGTGACAAGACGACTTCTCTACTTTGTACCCTGCAAGAGGAACTGTCACTTGCTAATTGTACAGCTTCTCTTGTCTTCCACATAGTTCTGCTGGCAGCAGCAGAAGACATAGTGGTCTGTTGGCACACGCTGGTGAGGCCAGCCCTGGGTGACAGCCAGTTACACACATGCAGCAACAGGAACAAAACTCTTGACCTTCACTTCCAAAGACAGGGACCTCTGTGGAAGGACCCTCCCAGTTATCTGGTCCACAGTATTTTGAGGAGTTAATGCATGCCATTTAGTAATGGATAGCAGACTGAATAAATAAGTTTTATTATCACTGATACCAGATTGCAGAGTCATTTTAGGTACATTGTGATACTCAGAACATGAATTGATTCTGGACATAAAGTCTTCCAAGAGGCAATGGATTAAAAATATTTCAAAATAAAAACAGAACAAGGGTATCTGCACTGCCTTTTGCACTGGAGAAAAAAGAGGGGGGTCCAGACTTTGTCCCATTGTTCCTCTGATTTTTTTGATGGCAGCTAAGCAGAGCTCACCTGGTCATCCTTCTCCCCAGCAAGCTGACACCACACAGAGACAGCTTAATGGCTGTTATCTGAGGAGAGCTGGTTCCCAAGCTCACCACACATACCACCAGTTGGGGGATGGTGCTGGGTAAGGGGTTGTTCAGACAAGTTAGACTGTGGCCACACTGAGATCCATCCCAGCTCTCCTGCTGGGGTTGTGCTTTCTGGTATAGGTCAGGCCAGCCTCTACTTTGTGCTGGTGACAAGGACAGGAATGAGATGTGCCATCAGACTGAGGCAGGCAGAGGCTACTCACTGCTCTAATTGTTCTCTGGGTAGAAATTGTTCATTGCCTTAATCTGTGCTGGGTGATGAAGAACAGCCAGACAGAGATTTTTACCTCTTTGCCCTTTCTGTCTGGGTTTTCCTGCTCCTAAATTTTTTACGTGAAACAGAAGAGATGGGGAAGAATGAAAATGATGTCAGCATCAAAAGGATGAGAGTCTCTGCGTGGATGTCTACATTTTTCACTTGTACAGGGTGATGCTTGCCTCAGTCAATGTTTGCAATGCCCAAGAGTGCCTGTTACCAGCAGCCAGGATCCTCTTGAATGGCTGGGAAGAAAGCAGCGGCATAAATGTGTCAATAGAGCACCAGCAATTTGTCAAGCGGTTATAATGCACTAATCAGGGGGGTGGAGGGGAGAAAACCCTGCCAAGACTAAACCAGCTCAAAAGGGAGCCACTGGTAGTGCATAAGGCTGGGGCTCTTTCATCTGTGGGCAGGCCCGATAACTTCTCGGGAGCCGCTCATTAAGGAGGCAGCGCTGGCTGCTCTGGCTTCACTGACTGGCTCATGGCTGCTCAGCTGCCCCCTGCTCTTAAGGGATGCCATGGCTCTCGGGTGTCCCAGCAGCAGGGGATGGTGCCACCGAGCATCGGGACAGCCTTCCAAGCCACCCACAGGGACACTGCCTACAGTTGTGCTCCGCCTGTCTGGGCTCAGCTCAGAGACCCAACACCCTTGCCTTCTAGAAGGTCAAAAGGTTTGGGTCCATTTAAAGGCAGGCTATTTGCCATGGAGTGCCACTTAACATCTGATATACCAAGCTTGCATGACATAAGAAAAAACATTCCAGTCCTTACATTGTCCTCTCCCTGGGTTTTGGTTGTGGTGTTTTGTTTTTTTTTTTTTTTTGTTTTTGTTTTTGTTTTTTTTTTTTGTTTTTTTATTTTTGTTAATGCAGCAGATTTCAATTGAAAAAGGCACTTGAAAAGCACCAGTAGGCACAAATAAAAATATACCCATGCAGACAGGTAGCAAGGGAACGACTGCTGCAGTCATGTGCAAAGTTGGAGGATACTTCTCCAGACCAGCCCCCACAGTCCTTAGAGATGCTCAACCTTCCCCTGGGACTGGCAAAGAAACCTTTGGCAAAAGAGATCTCCTGTATCCAGCACTGTCTACATTCTTCTCCTCTGTGGTCAGAGCAGATAGGCGCAGTATCGATTCATTACTTCAGGATTTTTGGGGGTGGGGAGGAGGCTGTACTGCGTATTCCCCATTCTATCTTATCAGTAATGCATTAAGGAGCTGAACAAGCAATAAGGGCAAATGGACTTCAAAACACAGGGAACTGTCTCCATAAGGCTCAGGCTGATTTATGGCAATTACGTCTTGGCAGCATTGCCAGAGCCCATTAAGTCCCACACCTGGCTGTAACTTGAACATCGCCCAGTTTTGAGGAGGGTCTTGCCATTAGTCACCCCAGCACTGCCATGACCCCTCCTTCTCTGTGATGGGAGGCAAGATGTAAAACAATGTGGGAAAGATTAACAAAAAGTTAATAGGCTGCAGAGCGCAAATTGATCTGAACTTCAGAGTCGGATACTGTTTCAGCTACCAGGATGCTCTGCTGGCCTCCTTCCAAGGTCTGAGGGGAAGGGATTGGAGACGGAGTCTGGAGCCATTGCATTTGACTCAGGTTCTCCTTGTGTCTCTGCTTTCTGTTTCATTACCAGCGGTGGGCTGGCTGCTCAACTATTAATTTTCTTTCACTGTTTTTTGTATTTTTATTGCTTTTTAAAAGGTGTCTCTTTGTGACACCATTTAATTGCGGGGCAGCTGCGTACAAATCACCAAGAGAAAGCGTAGCATTGCTGGAGCTGAGGGGGTGACTTGTGCAAAGCCCACTGAGGGGGAATTCGGCTTGCTCTGAGAGCTGGGGTGTAGGAAAACTAGGTTTGCTGCGTCCCTGCTGTTTGCACCTGGGGGGAAACCACTAGTGGCAAATACCACACCAAAAAACACAAAAAGGGGGTACTTCTGAAACATTACCACACCAAGGATGCCTAAGGAGTCTCATGAGAGATCCAAATGCTGGGACAGATGTTCATGGAGGAAGTTTTGAGGGAAAAGGTAGCGAAATATTTCATTGCAGATACCACCAGCATAAAAGACCTTCTGAGGAGTTAAAATTTACTCAGTGATCCAGAAGTGTTTATTGCCCACATAAAATTTACCAGAAAAATGTCAGATGTCAGCAGATTGTATTAAATGTAAATATTATACAACTCGCAGCCCCTGTTTCTTATTGCAGCCTGGCACATAGCTCTCATGGATCTCCTGTTTGAAGGGGAGTCTCTGGAGGTGCTGCTGCTTGGCGGCAGGTTTGGAAAGGTTTCAGCATGAGCTGTGCAAGCCCACACCTCCCCCTCGTCCCCGTGCCACACTGCCAGACTGACTGACTGACTTACACCTCTTGTGGCTGCAAATGTGCCTGGTTTGTCAGAGAAGCCCACCCTGATGTGTCTGGGACCTCCAAACCAGCTTGTCCTCTAGCAGCACCCCGGCAGAGAGAGGAGAGGGTGGCAGAGGATACTCTGCTGGGTCCCACCATCACTGTTTCTAGCACCAGAGGCTGAGCTGGCTAGCTCTGCCCCATGAGATGGGCTCTGGCACTGGGCAGTGTCTCCTACTGGTGATTCAAGAAGGGAGGAAAGAGCATATATATGGGTATTGCTGCTTGCTTGGAAGACACCCAAGTGCATGGCAACTTTGGGATTGTGCAATCATTAAATGCACTTGCCTTTGATGAAGGGGATGGCACTTTGTGAAACTGTCCTTGAGGCCTGAGCAAATCCCACCAAGGCTGAGCACAGGTAGAAAGCAACTTGCTTCAGCAACTTGTCCCCAACAAGTTGCCTGAGAGACATCTTGCTTGCTTACAGTACTAATCTGTTTTGTTGGATGTTTCACCGATTGAACAAATTACTGCTTCTTCAGCCTGGCCTGTGGAACTCAGATGCTGTGTAGTGGGCAGGATGTGACTAAGAGCTTGGTACATCCTTTCTGTATTAAGGTGCCTTGAGGAGTTGGGATGTTCAGTCACATCAACATGTTTCCACAGCCAGGCAAAGCCGAGGCAAGTGAGGCAGTGCAGGGCATTGCAGCTTGTAGCCACCGATGCTGGGAAAGGATGCCATGCCCTGGAAATGCTGGTTTGTGTTGCCCTGTTGTTCACTGTGCATGTTACTGCCATGGTAGCAGCTCTTATCATAAAAAAAAAACAACCCACAGGAAGATTTTTTATTTCTTGCTTTCTTTTCAGAATGTGTGAAAGAAAAAGCCCACAAATCCAAACACTTCTTGTTACAACTTATATCATTTAAAGCTGCAGTGGATTTCAGTGTACTTTCTCCCTAAAGGATTAGCTTTGATAATATTGTTCCTGAAAATCCCTCTCCTGCAGTCTCTGGGAAGCTCAGTGACACAGCGCGAGTGCATACACACATAAAACACGTGAGCCAAGGCCATTCCCACTGCATCATAATAAAGGAGGTTCAGAGTCACACTTCTACTATGAAAAACATAAATATGACAGCCTTTAGTAGGATCTCACAACAACTTAGAAAATTCTGGGGTCTCTTTTACAGATAGAAAGATTTTTACTCCGTGCTTTTAACAGTGAGCCAACTATTTTTAAGTCAGAAGAATGTACACTGCTATTATCTGGAAATAGCTTCTGGAAAGCAGTTTCAGTTCTTGAAGGCATATAAACAGGGATGATCCCCAAATACAAATTATATCATGTTTTTCTAACACAAGAGCCAAGACCTATTAGCAGTTCATTCATGTGTTTTTCAGGAAGCTGAGGAATCCTGTTGATATTTGGAGGAGGGAGAAATTTCCTGAATGAGTAAAATCCTTCTCTCCAGTCATTACTGCAGAGCCACATTGCAGATTTGGCATTGAGAACAGATGCCTCTTGTGCAGACCAAAGAAACAAACTCACTAAAACCATATAATGAGATAAGCACAAGCAATTCCTGCTGATATTCACAACAAGCCGAGGTGCTGTGTGCTTATTGGAGACACTGGCTTTCATGAGAACAGCAAAATGTTTAGTCATCCCCTCACTGTTAAGCAGCTGAAAGATGCCCCAGCAGCTCACAGCTCCTCCTGGCAGCCTTAGGCTCAAGCACATGCTGCAGTTGTGCATTTTGACTTCCAGAAGTGTATTTGGAAAAAAATTGCAGAAGCTTCCTGCTCAAGAATCCCAACTCTGCCAAAAGTCATTAAAATAATTTGAGGCATTATTCATGTATTTTGACCTGGCTATATGAGAATGTGGCTGCTTTTCCCCTAGTAAAAACATCTGGGCATACACAGGGCAATTTTGTACGGGGCTTAGGGATGTCAGACTTGGAGTATAGGAGAAATATGCTGGGAGCCCCCATGGACACTTCCACATTCCTGACAGAGACAAAGCAGGGTTTTTCCAGCCTTGTTTGACATATGCAATAAGAACACTTTTCTTTCAATCTGTTAAAGCAAGTGATTGCTGTGGTGGTGAGAAGATCTCCTTGGACAGACACAGTTGAAAGGTTAGCAGTGTTTATTGATTTAATAATTCTCATTCTTTCTCAACAGATTATCTTTCCAGAGACATTAGCAGAGATAGAGCCCAGAAGTTCAGGAGAGCATCTCTGATATGTTAGAAAGGAAAAGGACAGGGCGGAAAGGTGATGAATTGCTCCGGTCCTGACCTATTAAGCCCCTGGCACAGGTTGGAAGATAGAATAGGAAATCCATGTACCTATTTTCTAAAAGGATCGTTTATAAGGGTGGTGTTTATGCTGACCTTTCTCATTGAGGTTGTCCACCTCTCCTTGTTACCTACTGGTTAGTTGATCGCTGGTGCAGACAGCAGGGACAGAGAGATCTGGGCTCAGGACCTCCTTCCCATGGGAACTGGTGAGCTCATGGTGGGCAGGAAGAATTCTGAGTCATGGCAAAGTGCTTTCCTAGAGGCAGAGGAGTGGGATTGAAGCCTCAGAGTATGTTGGTCATGAGCAACAGCAACAATCAGATGCTTGCAAGTGCACTGTAGGCTTCCCTAAGCCCAGCCCACTGAAGGAATGAACAGCCCAGTCCTACTACCCTGCTTTCCACTGCTGTCCAATTATAATTTTCAGAGCATCAGATGGAATCAATGACCGCCCTTCATGTTCCTGTTTGGCTCCTTCCAGCACAAAAGGGTTTGTAACATGGGAAGGAAGCACCATGCAGCTGGGAGACGAACAACCTTGCTTGGAGCAGGCTGAGTGCCCACAGAAGTATATCACACCTCCCAGGCAGTGCCTGGGGTCTTGTCCTCTCACCACTGAGATCAGTCCAAACCGATGTGCTGATTTCCATGATCTCACAATTATCAACTAGAAACTCCTGTCCTGAGTACCTCTCACTGCAGGTTTGCAGTCCTGTGGGTCTTCTGCCTGAGTTTCAGAGTCAGAGAGGGCCAGCTCTTGAGTTGTGCTCTGTATCCCCACAGCCCTGCGCATTATGAGACCTTTAATGGATTGCTAATTGCTCTGATTACAACTCAAGACTGAGGAGGAATTGTTGGATGATGAGGTCCCTGGCAGACAACAAGATACCAGTGGAGCATTTTTTGATGAATAATTCAGTAAGGAGGAATGGGAAATGAACAAGTCTTGTGTCTGCTAAAGGGTAGGAAAAGAAAAAAAAAAGAGACCAAAGGAAAAAAGAAGGAAAGACTTCTCCTGTGTGAGTGAGGCAGACCCCTCTGAGCTTGAGCTTCTGCTTGTGAAGGGCAGCACAGCCTGGCTTTGTACAACAGTGGCCAAACCTTTGTATGATTGCACCATGCCCAGTTATGAAATACTTCGCATAGCAGAATCAAACCCACCTCTCTGTAGTGATTGCTGCAACCAAGGGCGAGCTCACAGGCTCAGGTTCTCATGTGGTGTAAATCCCCCAAAGTCTATTCAGCTGAAGGAACATACACTAGTCACAAGTTGGCAAGCCATAGAAGTGAGGATAGAATTTTTACTTTGGGGGAAGGCATAACAGGTTTTTTTGCATGTGTTTTTAGTTTTGTGTTAGTAGAAGTTGGAAGGTCTTAGCACAAATTTATTTTTCCTGTACAGAGAGGAACTTTCTTCAAGTGTAGTTCTTTGTTTCCAGACCAGAGGACGATGTGCACATACAAGCCTTAGCGCAAGACACGAGCATTTGCAGTGAGGTCTGCTTTTATTTCATGCACCTTTTTCAGTGTGACAGTAGTATGTGCCAACAGCAGTGCAAAACCTGCTCCCCATTCGTGATGCCGGAGTTTTGATACCTTTTTTAGTCTTTTTATAGATTCCAATTACTCCTCTCACTTCCATTCTGCAGATACAAACTAACTTAATCTCTTTGCTATCGAAGATCTGCTCTCTTAATCCAATGGTGACAACAGCAGCAAACATTTCAATTAAAACTGCATTCCACAAAATAGATTTATTCATTATATTGTCTCCCTTCCTTTGCAAGAGAGAACTAATTGGACTTGCATCCAGAAGTCTGGAAATAGAAACACACTGGTTACTCTTCCTGTCGGGAGGGGCAACTGCTTGAACTGTCAAAGCAGACAGTCAGAGGGGAAAGCAGCTCAAGGGAAACAAGTGTGCCAGGAGTGAAAGGCTTCAGCCCAGCGTCCTGAACCATCTCTGGGCCCATTCCTGATAAATTCTTCACCCTTCTGGGAGGTTACAGTACTCAGAATGCGGAGGAGATGATTCACTGGATTGCTACGAAGTTGTCCTGGGCAGGTAGATGTGTAAGGACCCTCTTAGACCTTTGCCTTGGCACCTAAACCTCGGGAAACTCCTCACCAGCTGCTGCTGTTAGAAGGTCTCACAAAGTGGGTAAAAGGGAGTAACTTTTGGTTTAAAGCTCCATTTTCTCTACCAGTTCACGTGCACAGCTCAGGCTGTGGTACCTTCTGACGTTCTCTTCCGCCCTTGGAGTCAAATTTGGGTGCGGGTTCTTTTGTACAAAACCAATATGATTTCATTTGAGACTTGAGTTATTAAACCTGGGATATGGGACTTTGCATCCAAGCATCATTTTTTTTCTTGGGAAAAGTAGCTCACATGAGGGGATTATCCTAGACCCAATGCAGTTCTTCTCACAAGCAAGTGCAAAAATAATTCCCCAGCTTCATTTACAGCTGCCTCTAGAGAAGTTAAAAGCCTACCAAGATGAAGACCAGACACCCCTCACCCCAGCAATGAAAGAATTGTTTTATTTGGAAGCCTGCTGAGTCAGTAAATCACACAATGAAATCATTTGTACTGAAAAGCAGCCAAGTTTGCCATGGAGTACTTTCTTAGCAGAAAACAAATGAATGGCTGCAACAAGGTGTGTTGCAGTCATTATTCTTGAGCAGAGTGGGCAGCACAGATCCCTACGCAGACACCTTGCAGCAGTGCAAAGCATGAACACAGGCATAACATGCAACAGGCAACTGTGGGATTTTCTTTCTCTGCTCTCCTTATGCAGCTGCAGATCAGCATCACAAACATCCTGAAAGACTATTTACCATCCTTCCAGTTAGTTTTAAGCAGGCTTTTTCAAGACATTGGTGGATAAGCTGGTATGTATGTGCAGCTCTTGGTAACTACTCATTTCTCACCATGTCTAGTTGGATTGAAAAATAATGAGAGGATTAAAGTCCACATTTTCAGTGTCCACCTGCAGCAAACTCACAGTTTTCGAATGATGCAGGACTCTCACATCGTCTTCTTACCACACTAAACTCTTTCACAATCACTTATTCTTCTTCTTGCGCACTGCTTTCTCTGGTTATTTGTCATTTGAGCTGCTGTGCTGTACTCAGCGGCTCTCCTGCAACCCAGTCCCCACAGCTTGACCCCTGTATACTTACCAACTTGTCCACCATTGAAGAATATGACACTTACAAGGGCAAACTTTGCATCGTGAAGGTCTTTGAATGGACATCCTTGGCCACTCCAGTATTATTCAGGAACCTCATTCTGCTGATTCAGCCCGAGGACAAGGATAGAATGTCCAAAATGTTGCAGTGTGAACTTGAAATCTTCTGTCAGGTGCTTCTTCATGGTTTTTATCTCCACAATGAGATACCATAGATTCCATAACACTTTTCCTTGTGCCAAATCTTATTTCAATATCTTAAACAGAAAATATTGCTGGTTTGTTTTTTGGGGTATTTTTTAATGGAAACAATAGAGACACCCCCCCACCCCCCCCTTCAAATGAGGTGGGACTGAAGCTTCCAACCCTAGTTTTGCTGAAGATATAAGCAAGCTTTGGATAAAAATTCCCTTATGAAATACACCCTGCAAGATATGTCTCTAGGGTTGTAAGTGACAGTCACAGACATTGACTTCAGTCTCTTAAACATACAAGCCTTCTCTGCTGTAGTTGCATCATCTCTCATGAGTTCTGAATTTGATCTGTTTGAAAAGTGTGTTTGTGTGTAAGAGAGCACAAAGATAATTGCAAAGTAACAAAATATTAAGGAGAATGCTTATGTGAAATCTGGGAGATGCCAAAGTATTCATGACATAAATGAGCTTGCAAACACAGCCCATCTGCTCTGCTTCAATACTTTCCTAACAATTTAACTGGTTATTTACTTGGTTAAATCATTTTCTGACCTTCCTCTTGGCCTCCTTTCCCAAGGAAAGACCCTCGACCTTTTTTCTTTGCAGGGAAATCCTTTAGAATGACTTCTAAATGAAAACACATTGGAATAAGAGCAAACACCAAACATGCTATAAATGAAAGCAATTCCATATCAAGAGGTGCCAAAGTCTTACTAAGCATCATAAAGAGCACTTCTGCTCCTGAGAGGAAAGAGAGACTTTGTTCTTTTAGGTGATGCAGAGAGTAGTAGGAAGGATTCAGTAACAGACTGTTCTAGTTTTGGCTGGGATAGAGTTAATTTTCCTCACAGTAGCTACTATGCGGCCCTGTTTTGGATTTGTGCTGAACAGAGTTGATAATTCAGGGATGTTTTTGTTACTGCTGAGAAGTGCTTGCACAGAGTCAAGGCCTCTTTTGCTTCTCACACCAGAGAGTAGGCTGGGGGTGCAGTAGAAGCTGGGGGAGGACACAGCTGGAACAGCTGACTCCCACTGACCAAGGGGATATTTCATGCTGTATGGAGTCATGCTCAGCCTATAAAGTGGGGGGAATAAGAAGGAAGGGAGGGATCTTTGGAGTGATGGCATTTGTCTTCCCAAGTAACTGTTGGATGTGATGAAAACCTGTTTACATGGAGATGGCTGAACACCTGCCTGCCTGTGGGAAGCAGTGGACTAATTCCTTGCTCTGCTTTGCTTGGGTGCTTTGCTTGCATGTGTTGCTTTTGTTTTACCTATTAAACTGTCTTTATCTCAACCCACGAGGTTTACCCTTTCTTTCCAATTCTTTCCCTGATCCCTCTGGTGGGGGAGAGAGCAAACAGCTGTGTGCTGCTTAGCTGCTGGCCAGGGGTAAACTGTGACACAGTGGTAAATAATACATGGTTTCAGATTAATTCCCCCGAATTCCTGATGTGCTAAGTCAATGCAGCCACAGCACTGACACTTTCTGTGTTGCACTAGGTAGCAAGGTATCTCCTGTGTGCCCCGATTTAGGCACATCCCATGCACTCTTCCAGGCACCACCATGGCTGGAAGCACCAAGTATTGCAAGCAGCAAGATGTGCCCATCTGAGCAAGGTAAGGGACAGCCATGGCAATGCTTAGTTGTCACACTGGGGATGAGGGAAGACTTCACCACTCAAGCAGAAACATTTTCAGAATCAAGAGTATAAAAATAAAAGAAAAAAAAAAGCCAAACTTTTAGAAGTCTCACAGCTGCTATTGCCAATTGTGTGTGTGACTCAGAGGGTAGACTGTACACTATAAATGGAAATGGGTTACTTATAATTTGACTGATAATGTCTTAGTTTTTGTAAGAAAAATGTCTTTTGAAGAAATACTATAGTGGGGTGGCAAGCTGTACCATATGTTCTTTGCTGCAGCTGACTTTATAATACATCTCAGCTACACTTTAAACTGTATAGCACTGATTGCATTGTAACTCCTATGTCCTCTGCAGATAAAGTTATGGAAATGTAATGATTGTGCTTCAGATACATGCCAGTGCTGTCTATACTATTTCAAATCATCAGACAAGAGAAGAACACCTGCTTGCCTAGGCTTTCCCTGCTTGTTTACCACCTTCTGTACCACAGTGGGGGAGGCTTGCAGGTCCCCCAGGGAGAGTAAGCACCAAAAATAAAAATTAATGCTTGCTGGAGCTGTACTTTGACTGTGTGCAAAGGATGCATGCCTTCTGCCCTAACACGGGGCAAAACGTGTAGCTACAGCTGCTTACACCTTCAGAGAGCTATCTGGGGAGGGGACAGCCAGGAGAAAATCTGGAGGATGCCCTCCTTATCCCTGAAAGAAAATAGGTCTGGAAAGGATGGTCACTGCATTCCAAAGTCATCTCAAAATGACTCACCTGTTGGGAAATTCCTTGGACCATCTTCTGCTGTACCTCTGGGAAATGCTGACACTATTTACAAGAGCTGTAGTCTGGCCAGCATCCCTGTGATTATTGCCCTGTTAAGTTTTGATATTGCAAGAAGCTTGAAGCCATCCGAGATGCTGTGGTGTGGCCTCCTGGTGGTGCCTTGCTGGGTCAGAGCTAGCAGAGTGTTGCCTCCCTCTGTCTCTGGATAGCAGTGGCAAGATGTCTGTCTTCACTTGAAGCCTGGCTGTGTGTGGACATTTGCAGGGAAAACAATTTGTCACTGTAAAATGTCTGTATGAGTGGAGCTGCAAAAAGCTGTTGAAAAGTAACTATCTCCCTGAAAATTTTGATACAGTGTCTTTGGTTATGATTTTACCAGCAGGCCACCTTCACCACTGCTTTACACATAATGTTTTACTATGGGACTGGACCGAAAGTCTGTCTGCACCACACAATTGGTCTCAGTCCTTGGCTGTTCAGTTGCTTCAAGTTGCTTTACCATGCTTTATGGCAGGGAAATGAGACAAAAATCATTGGAGAGTAGCAGGCACCACAATATAGGGAGTCCCTAAGTCCCTGTGCCCTACCCTTTCATGTGCTACGGCCCCCACTGATACTTCTCTATCACCTTTTGCAATAGGGCTCTAGTGGTCCTGCCCATTGAGCCAGATCTTGGCAGCCCTTTCCCTGGCTGCTTCCACCCCATTTCCCTGCCTTCCTGCAGTACTTTATTTTTTCTTGACACTGCATTTTGAGGATGGTGCTAACCTACACCAGCCAGGACTGGCCAAAGTCTCAGGCAAGGCAAGTGCTCTGGCTATGTTTTTCCACTGGTGACAAAGGCAGGTTTTCCTAATTCCCCATGTGCCTCGAGCAGTACTATGGCACTGTCCTCTGCACAGCTGGATGTAGTGGCATTAGGCAGATATTACCTCAGGAATTCAGAAAGGCAGAGAGCTGGACCTTTCTGCGTCCTTCTCTGCAAGGTTGCCTGGAAAGCTTGTCATTTAACCCACATGCTGATTGCAAATCATTTTATATAAGGCTGATGGTGAACAAGCAAGAAAAAACGTAGTGAGAGATGGTAAGATGTGACAGTTTATGCGATGCAACATCGTACCCCTCCTTCATATACATATATATATATATCAGCTGGAATGCACTGTATCTACTGAATGCCTTATGGGATGAGGAATGCACAGGCCAAAGGTTGAAAAGAAAATTTAATATCAGATTTAAACGGTGACTCAGTGACTTGTAGAGAAAATTCCCAGGATGCTGGATTGGTCAGCACTGGAATGGGAGTGAGTGGGACTCAGAGGCATGGGGAAGGGTGGTGTGGGACAGGGAAGGGGTCAAGGCTGGAAGAGGGAGGCTGTGAGGGCAGCAGGGTGGGAGGAGCAAGCACTTGGAAAGCTATGTGGGCTGGAAGGATACTGTGGGAAGGAGCTGAGGGGTAGGTGAGTGCCAGCAGCCGTGGCAGTGGGTGATGAGCAGATACTTCCTGTCTTCAGTTGGTAGAAGCTCTTATGAGCTCCTAAAATTCAGGGGAATTACTTTAGGAGCAAGGCAAAAATGAAGTGTGTGTAGGAGGAGTGATGGCCTGAGGAAGGAGACTCAGAAAAAAAAAAATTCTGCAACAAAAAGCATTGTAGGGTGGTTGCACCAAAATAATGTATTGGTGGAAGTGTCACATGGTGGGAGAACCAGAACAGGAATACGGGCACCAGAGCCATGCCATGCCCCTGGTCTCACAGTGTGCCATCCCTTGACCAGTGGGATGGGATCACTGCTGCTTGTTGCCTTGCTGGGATTTTGCCGTGTCTGTGATTTGGGGAGGGGAAGGTGATGCTCTTCCAAGGTCAGACCTCTGTGAACCACACGGTCCAAGGCATAATCTGGATTCTGTCATGGTAAGACAGGAACAAAAAGGAAGGCAGAAGAGAGTCCAAACCTTGAAATGCATTTACCCCCATGAGGTCAGTGCCTGAGCTTGAAACAAGAGTGTCCATAAAGTCGACTTGAAGATGGGAGTCTTTCAGCAGGCCAGATATGAGAAGTTGATTGATCCCAAAAAATTGGTAAAGATAATACCTTATCCAGCTCAACTGCTGAAGGTTTCCCCAAGGGGGCAGCTGAGACACAGCCAGGAGGTGACTCACACAGTGACCAGCCCCAGTGGATATCTTCTGATGAAAGAAAGCACCCTTATGGAAGAGAAAGGGTCTGGAAGGAAACCGGGCACACATCTCTCTAATGCTCACATGGTCCTTCCACAGCATGGAAAGGAGTGAGCAGGTGGAAGTGATGTTGAGGAAGAGCTTGCTGCTGCCGGCAGCATGGGAAACAGCTTGTCTGAGTGATGAGAGGAGCCCAACAACCCAGCAGTGTCCAGGAGTGAGCAGTGAGGCTGCTCTTTAGGACAATCTTCAGTGTATAATGTAAATTGGTGAGTATCTGAGGAAACGAGTGCCTGTTGGCTGCTGAAGGGAATACAAGTCAGGGATCTGTTTACTTGAAGGTGTCAGGTTTTTCTGTCTCCTGTGAGGTTATTAGCTCTGATCCACTCCTGATGCACAGTAGATGAAATTTTACTGCAATTTGTGAGTAATTAATGCCCATTGCTCACTGTTTTATGCAATTAGGTGAACACATTTGTTTTAATAAATCTTAGATGAAATACGGTAGGGGAGAGTAGTCCTTACGTCAGTATTCACCAAATTTCATCATCATACCTTCACTCCTATCCTAATTTCTTTGACAGGTACAGAGGAAACACAGGATTTGTCTAGGCTGAGAAAGGAAATCCCACAATACTATTAGGCCAGAAACCAATGCTTTTCCAGACAACCATATATTATTACTCAAAGAAGATTTTTCTCCATCAGCATTGCTGTTGATGGGCAGCTTATGGAAAGGACTGGTTCAGGTAAGCAGAGAGGTCTTGCAAACATGCAGGCAAAGGTGTTTTTCCTCCTTAGGCACAAAACCACAGCTGAGTCTGTAATTGACTCTCTTTGGTTAAAGTATCATCTTGTAGCTCCTCAGGAAACTTGGGAAGAAAGCAGCCCCCCATTGTTACCCTGGCCTGTGAGCTGATCCCTTACAAATCCTGCTGTCCTGCTCCATCAAACCAACAGGCAGAGGCATGTTTGTTCCCTGCTTTCCCATCATTGAGATATCATTTACTATTAAGACACAGAGGACCAGAGACCTCAAAGGCGGGAAAGGAAGATTTACAGCAGAGTGGCTGTCAGTTGCTTTGGTCTAATTAAATGGCTCCTGCCTCCTTGACTCGGTTCCAGCACAGTGGAGCTTGACTTGTTAAGCATTAGGGAAGTGTCCTGGCTGCTCACTGTTACTAATGCCTGAGCTCCAAAGTGTGACTGTTTGGCAGAAATAAGCTGTAGAAACCTGTCGCTGCCTTCCCATCCCTCTTTGCGAGCAGCTGGACACCTCTCCTGGTGGGTGTCTGCACCTGGGACAGCAGCAACAGAGTGCGTGGTTAAGGGGCAGCACATGTGGGCAGCTGGGTGAAGGACTAGATGCTTCTCTCATGGAACCACTGCCACCCTTGAACCTCTTTGGACATGTAGGCATTTCTCCTCGCTGCCTGCTTTTCGCAGCGGGCAGTGGGAATCTGGCAGTAGAAGAACACTGTGGAGGTGAGGACCAGCCTCAGTATGGTCCCATGAGGTCCTCTACATGTGACCCCATGCCTCTCAGGCAGGGGCTCCTCCCCTTTTTGCCCAGAGCCACCCTGCCTCTCCTGTGGCACTTCCCAGCCTGCCCTGCCACTCTCCAAATTTCTGGATACAGAACCGACGGAGTTGTTCACAAGTAACTCACCCAATACCTTCAGCCCATTTTTTTTATGTCAGTGAAGTAAGAAACAGGTCACGGTTTGAGTGAATGTGCCTATTAGCCTCAGTCACGCAAATTATTTTTGATTATGGATTGTTATTTGTGTCTCATTAACCAACTGGCTGATGTTAGCTGTCAGAGCACATGCCATCCAATTGGCCATTCACATCATATGTTATTCCCTCCTTTCTCTGATTGGGTGAATTAAATTTTATTAAACAGCAGCCTTCTTTGTCCCCTTGTTTGCAGATGATGCATGAACATTTGCAGCTACTTGGCAATTCTGTTGTGAGACAATAAAAGAGCTTTTCAAAATGCCAGGAGAGGAAATACAGTGTGAATACTCTTGCAAATATTTACTTGTGCTCTTATTTGCAATATTTTATTGTGTAATGGATTTAATGATGCTATTTATCAAATAATTATGATTGCTGTCTTTAATGAATTCAAATTTAACTAAGCGATTTCCAGAAATATCTGACAAAATTAAGAGAAAATTTCAGTGCACTAAATGCACAAGATAGGGGAAACCATTATAAATAATTACAGCTATATGGTGCTTAGATATTTCACAAGTGTGTGTTTCACAACGACCTGAGAGGAAAAACAAGCAGAGAGTTAGCTCAGATACAATGACAAATTAGTAAATGCTAAATCTCCACCTCCTCAATTTGGCAACACCCAGTTAGGACACAGTGGACGGGCCTTTTCACTGCAAGCAGGGATGAGCAAAGACAACCACATCCAAAGGTCTGTTGCTTCAAGACTGAGCAGTGATAAAAGCTGTGTATGAGAAGCCTGGGATATTTTCAGGCTCTGGGAACGGTTTCACAAGCAGAGCTACCCCATCCCTGCAGCTTTCCAGCTCTGCCCTGCAGCCCTGGCCCCGATGCTGTCCCTTTCTGCTTCATGGGAAAAGAGGAAAGGAGATCCAGCAGTAATGGGGATGTCTAGGAGTCCCTCAGACTCAGGGCACTGGCCAGACAGCTCTGGTCATGGAGCTGTGGCTGATGTTTATTCACTACAGACCAAGGAATTGGATGTGGAGATACTATCCTTCCCTACTTCTTGTCTGCTGTGCATTGTACATCTGAAGCTTCCAGCATCCACACTGGTAATTTTTTGCCATCTGATATATCTTTGTTGGAAAACAAGAACTACAAAAATCATTGAATTTCAGAGGTATTACAGAAAACACAGAATAATTCAGTGGCACCTTCCTGAGATGGGCAGCAGCTGTGCTTTTCATGCTTTTCTTTGAAGGATCTTCAAGGATGTGTTCCTGACATACTGAAGACAAGGTCAGTCTCCAAGTCCAGTCCCTTCCCCTGGAGGCTGAGGGCTAGACATCTTCCTGTGGCAATGACTTGAAAGGCTCTATCCATACATCTATGAAGACACTAAGCTGAAAGTGGTAGGCTGCAAAAGTCCCTCAAAACCTATGGGATCTAGGCTAGGACTGTGGGAAAGAAGCAATGAGGACACGTTCTTAGCTTAGTCTGAAGGAATGCCTAGTGAACATCAGCGAATGGAACCGTCTCCGAAACACCCAAGTTTCACTGAAATCAAACACGCTCTTTTCTCATGATTAAAATGGAGGCACTGCCTTTTTTCACACTGCTATTTTGACTTCTTTGGACATGCAACACCAGCCTCTATTTCCAGGAAATGTAGTAAATGTGGATTCTTGGAGAGCCAAGATCCTCTTTACTAGTTCTGAAGCACCCAAATCTTCAAGGCGAGAAATATTTCCTCCAGCTGTCCATGCATGAAGTTGATTTATGACTAGTTTTCGGTTCAAACCACTGTAATTTTGTGAAATGATAGCAGTATTGATTCCAGCAAGAGTTTCACTTTGCTGAAACTACCAGGCCAGAGGGACTAAATGGAGCCTTGGAGTGAATAATATAGCTTTCCACTTTATCAATTTCATCTGTTTTGCTCTCCACCTTCACTTAACAACATACATCTCTTCTTTGCTTCCTTCTTTTTCCTTTAAGGCACTGGTCTTTTGCTGTGGTTCACAGCTATAAATGATCGAGTGTATTTTCTTACCTGGAAACTCTGAGCAGCATCAAAATACAATCTGAACAATGAATAGACTGCTTGACATCTCCAAGTGGTTCATGTTGCTGTGTGGGAAGCTGAATTCTGGCTCAGAAATACACTGAATTATGGAGGTGAAAAAAGAAATTTTTTTCCATGGAAGAAAACATTTCTAGTTTAGTTTTTATTAAAATAAAACCCAATCATAAATATTTGCTTACAACAAATAGGAAGTTCCTCAGTCTGGGCTAGATTCTACTCTCAGTTACATTGATGTGAATGAAGATAAACTTTACTGATGACAACAAAAATATTTTGGCTTAAAACTGGTTTGAAGAGCAGTTCCACAGACAGGCAAATCCTTACCTACATAGAGAGAAACAACAGGGAGTTGGATGACATTTCTGGACCTGCAACCTCAACAATGATCTAATTTAGAGAATAAATAAGAATTGCAGATGAATTCTATATACATTCCATCCACACTCCCTGTGTGCAGGTGTGGCTATGCTTCCATTTCTAATGTCAGAGTGAAAAAACCCAGAAAATACAAATGCTTCAGTGGCACTATTAATTCAGCCATAGGCACAGCGTACATGTCAGCATAAATCTTCAGTAGCCTCGCCAGCTACTGAAACTGCTGCTTCTGCATTTGCTTTCTCTCTACTTACTTACTTAGGGAAATCTCAGAAAACCGGGAGGCTAAAAAAGGTGTTAGGAACACATGCCACTCAGAAAAATTAAGAAAAAGATAAATATTCTATTTTTCTTGGCATAAATGCAACATAGATTTATTTTTGAAAATGGACCATCCAAGGCTCTGTAAGTACATCAGATGTTTGGCAATTTTGAGGCAGGCATTCAGGAAAAAAACACCCTGCAAATAATGCAAACAGATTTTAGCATGATCAAATAGTAGGTTGGATTCTATCACAGGAAACACGGTTTCAAGCAAAGTGAGACTTGCTTTATTTCCCCCAAACACTGCACGTAGCAGTGTGGCTCCAGCATGGGGATGTCACCAGTCAGCAGGCAGGGTCAGGTTTGAAGGTGGAGATGGGTTCCTGCGTCTATGCTAGTGCTAAACAGTCCTATGGTGGCCAAAAAAACCTTCTGCCTGCAGCCCATCCCCTCGGCCCCAGGGAGAGAAAAAGGCAGGAAATGGCTCTGCAGCTCCTGATGCAGAGAAAAAAGCGTTCATCGTGATGCAAGAGGGAGAATGCTCCTGCTTGAGAACCAAGCCAAGCATGAAATTAGTATTTCCTTTACAGTCAAAAAAGAAAAAAAAAAAAGGCAGGCCTGTAACATGGGAATAAATGTAAACTTGAAAGCCTGTGAATGGGCTTTGAATCTCCTTGTGAGAGGGGGAAGACTTTAACTGGTTCAATTCTCTCCTGGTTAACCAACACAGCGCTGAAGAGGTCTAGGATGTGCCACACAGTTAGACTGTGGCACCCAACCTGCTGCCTGGGTGAAATCCCTGTAGGCCTTGTATTCTCAGCCCCCTTGGGAAAAATCTCACCCATGAGGTGTGGGTAGCGCCTGTGTAAGTCTTGAAACCCTCAGAGATGGATTAGGAATGGACCTTTGCTGGGCAACTAGCTGCCAAAAACCACTGCAAAAAGCTGTTGGGGCTTCAGAAGGGCTTTCCTGTGGACAAAAGGGAAAGTGGTGCTGTGCAGGGTTGTGCACTGATGGACATTTTTGCTTCCATGGTTGGGTTTCATGCAATCCTTTGTGTTTCTTCACCCCTCCACTGCCTTTAAGGAACTGCTCCAAAAGGTCTGGTGTTTGGGACCACCATCACTGCGACTGACCAAAACTGGTGTGTGAAACTAAAGCCTGGACAACCCAAGAGGTATGGAATTTAATCCAAACTGCGTCTTAATTTTCCCAGAAGAAAGTTGCTTGGGGAGTTTTTATTTTATTTGTGGTTTTCCTCTCCCCCCCCCCCCTCTTTTTTTTTTTTTGACAACCACATGTCAGCACTGCCCTACCCTTCCTTCCTGTCATTGGTTTCCTGGCGAGGAATTTTCATCCCCTGAGCCCAGCACAGAATGGTACATTTCTCCTGGCTGGCTCAGTGCAGGACCCCACAGCATCACTGCAGGACCCCACAGCATCACTGCTGCTCCCCAGGGGAGGCAAACTCTCAGTTCTGCTGCCACCACCAATAGCTGAAGCAAAGCACATGAGCACTGGGGACTGGCAAACACCCTGGGTGGCAACCAGAAACACGGCCTCCCCCAGCAGGGAAGAGCCACATCCACCTGAAATGGGCACATTTTGGAGGGTGCTGGGGTGGGTGGCAGGCACATAAATACTGAATATGTCGTGCACTTGCAGCCTTTTGCCCTGGAAGGTGTGAAATGAAGGAGGAGAGATGGCCATTACGCACAGAAAACAAATGACCCAGCCTACCCCATTTTGGGAAGAACACACAACTGCCCAAAAGGAGGTTGTAGTGAGGTGGGGGTCGATCTCTTCTCCCAGGTAACCAGCAATAGGACAAGAGGAAATGGCTTCAAGTTGCACTGGGGGAGGCTTAGATTAGATATGAGGAAAAACTTCTTCACCAACAGGGCTGTCAAGTGTTGGAACAGGCTGTCCAGGGAAGGGGCTGAGTCACCTCCCTGGAGGTGTTTAAAAGACATTTAGATGTGGCACTTAGGAACATGGTTTAGTGACGGACTTGGCAACCTCAGGTTAACAGTTGGACTCAGTGGTCTTAAAGATCTCTTCCAACCTAAACAATTCTATGTAAAAGAGCAAAATTATAGAAAACTTAGCACACTTTTTAGCACAAGGTAAAAAGGTAAATACATTCCTGTGGGGGGTTTTTGGTTTTGAAAAGCTTGTCTTTGGGAAATCTTGAAAGTAGAGCTCACCTTCTCAGTTCTCCTGTTTCTGCTGGGTTGAGCTATTGCTGGTTCGTTCAGTGCACTCCCATTCATTTTCCTACCATCTCGCCAATATTTTTTGTCACCTGAGCATACCAAAGCACAGTTCTGCTCTGAAAAGCCACAATGTCCCCCTATGTCATCAAGCTGCTGTTCCTCTTCTTAGCTAGAAACCCAACATGCCTGTTTAAAAAGGCAAAATAATTTCCTTTTTCCCCTGCAACTGCTGTTTCAAAGACAGCCCGGCCAGTGCAGTAGGAGATGGACTCTGGACACTCTGCAGTATACACTCTTCCCACAAAATGCCCTTCTGGAAGGGGTCTGACAGCTGGAAGAAGAGCCATTTGGCATGCCTGGGACCCCACCACACTTTGGTCCCTTTCTCTGGCAGGCTGCCACCCTCCTCCTGCCCTTGGTGCACCCACAGGCCTTTAAATTCCACGAAAGCTCTTCAGTTTTGGAGAAAATAATAATTAGAAAGAAAAAAAAAAAAGAAAAAGCTGAGGAAAATTCCTCCTTGATTGCTGAGGCGCTGATGGCAGGACTCCTCCTTCCCTGCTGAAGCACTTAATCAGGCCGGCCCCCAGGCAGCAGCAGGTGCTCACCGAGGCGACCTCCTGAAATCTCCTCATCACCAGCAAATGGCCCTGATGATGGCACAGCAGGCGCCAGGCGATGCCAGCTCTTAGCGAGCGCAGAGGAGCTTCACCCGCTGGAGCTTCCCATCCCTCATCACTGCCGGCAGGGGCAGGATGCTCCACCACTGCCCCAGGCACCTCCTTGGGGCTCTGGCACTGGCGGGATGCTCAGCCCCGAGTCCTGGTGCTGGCAGTGATGCACAGCTCAGTGCTCTCGGTTTTAAGAGGGAGGACTCGTAGCTCCTTGGACAGTTGGGGGAAAAATGGGATTTCTGAGGAAAGGAGCCATCAAGAGGCCACCTGGGACACAAATTGATTTGACTGACTATTTCCATGGCATTGCACCTCCTTTTTGCTACAACCACGTGGCTGTAAGACACACAGGGACTTGCTGCTCATCCTCTGGGAAGTTGTGCTTTCACATATGGTACCCATTCAGTGCCTTATTCCAAATCTGATCCAATGTTTTGGGGTTATGGAAGAAAGCACAGTGTTGGCATAACTCTAGTGCTTTCTCCTTGTCTTCCAGAGCATGAATACTGATGCCATCCCCTAACCCACAGCTCTCTGCCCTGGGCATTAGCAGTGGCTGCCTTACCAACTTTACTCGAGGTGACGTGATTACAGCCCCTGTCTCCTCTGGATAAATGTCTTCAGTTGCTCAGCAACCTCCACACCAGGATTAAATTAACTTTGATTACAATTACAGACAGCAGGAATCAGCCTGCACCATCAGAAGAAAGCAGAGCATAGGCTGTTTTTAATTGGAGGATTTTCTTCCCAAAATGCTACTGTTGAGGGGTGGGGGAGCAGAATCACATTTCCCCTCTTTCCTCTCCTTGCGTTGTGCTGAGCACAGATGCATCCCAACCCCAATGCTTTAAATGCACGGTGACACTGAACACAAAAGAATTCATTTACGTGCCTGAAAATATTTCCCGGCATGGGGAAGGAAAGCAGAGAGGAGGTGCAAGTGCTGAAAGCAGCTTTGCTGTTATGCCAAGGTCCTAAAACTTTCTTTGGTGAAACTGATAGGCTTAAGTACAGCTACTCATCGCCCCCAATAAGGCATTTGCTGTCACCTCCTCCGGGTGCTCAAATTAATAATAGGAATGTGCAGTTATTATATATGACTTTATGGCTCCCTGGAACAGACTTCCTGGCTAGGAGGAGCAGCCCCAAGAACTGCCTGGGCAGTGAGAATTGCAGGGGACCATCCCCGAAGGGATCAGATTTATGGGAGACAAAGCAGCAGAATTAATCACCTCCAGAGCTGCTTCTCATGATCTTCTGTGTCCGCACCTGGAGCAGACCTGCCAGGCTGGCAGGATGGTTTCACGGTGCCCAGCATCTCACTCTGTGGGGTGCAGTGGGTGTACCCCGACTGTCAGGAAAGCTTTTGCCTGGGATCTAGAAGACTGAGGGTTGCCTGAAGCACTGTCCATTTACTCTTGGCCTTGGAGAGGTCAGGCTGCTCTGTTCTCTACTCTAGCACCTCTTTGTTTCACCACCTCCTCTTAGCCAAGCCGGAGCTTCTCTTTCCCTAGTTTCCCCACTTCCCCGGCTGGTGGCTCAGGAGAGCTGAGTTCTGCTGGCCAACACCAGCCTGCAGGAGAGCTGCTGTCATCGCCCTGGAGGAACTACTGAATGGTGTTTTTTCAGGTAAGAGCCTCCCTTAGGTTGGTGGAGAGGAAAACAGTGTAGAGTGGTGAATCAGTGTGGGAACCAGGACTGGCAGCACTGGTGAGAGGCACATACAGCCTGGGTGCAAATAAAAATTAGGTTTGCTTTTTAGTGGCCTTAGTAGAGAGGCAGTGTTTATTTTCTCTCTGGGCAAAGAGGAAGAGGAGAAGGAGAAGGCAGGGCAGAGCAGCAGCTTTTGCTCCTCTCTGTGGTTCCCTGACCAGGAGATTTCTGCCAATGCGGTAGGAAAGGGCATCGTCTGCTGCAGGAATTGGCCAGCAGCAAATGACTGTTCCCAAGTGGGAGTGGGGAAGGAAGTGTGGAGGCTCATTACATTTAATGTAATTACTCTGGACTTAGAGCAGGGTATGCGACAAAGGAATTTGGCCTTCTCTTTTTTCCTCTCTCCCTGCCTTAATATTCAACAATATAAGGGTTTAGTCATGTCAGCCTGGGATCCAAAGAGGCTCTTTGCAGTTCTCTTTAAACAGGGACACCCCTAGTCTTGAACAGGCAGAATAATTTACAAATAGGCCTAGAATCTGGCCAAGGCTGCTGCTGTGCAGAGGTCTGATGCAGGTGTCCTGCCCTGGCATCCTCCACCAGGCAGGTACCTGTGCTGCTGGAGCTGCCGCCCTCCCAGCTCTGCCAGGGAGCAGTTGGAGCTGCTCCTTGACCTTCTGCCCTCTTCCAGCACAGAAAACGCAGCCATGGAGGCCAACAGAGTGTTCCCTTTGCTGGAACCCACTGATGCATCTGCACAACCTGCAAAACAGCTGGAGAAACATTTGCCAGGATGTCTTAGAAGTGAGTGGGATATGGGACTTTGATTCACCCAGTCCACCCTCCACAGCTCTCATTTTTGTCTTCCTTGTTCACTACTGGGGGAGAGGGAGATGGTCCAAAAGCTGTGGCAGTGCTGTCCTGCTCCCTCAGGAATGCACCTCTCCTCAGCACCCTGTGCACTGGGATTGCATCCCTGTCCTGGCATGGACCCCCTGGGTGCCACATACTGACCTTCACCCTGGGGCTCCCAAGGTTACCCACGCAAACCAGGCTGGGTCCACCTGCTGCTGGATGCCTTCCTGGGTTATGCAGGCAGGTCCCCAGCCTGTGGCGGTGGGCGGATACCCGCACCCTGGGAAAGTGCCTGGTCATGGTCTGTCACCACTCACAGCTGTCTTTCAGCGTCTGCTTTGTCTCTCTCATGAGTGTTGTGATGTTTCCTGACACTTTCACCTTTCTCTTCCTTGTGTGCACCCAGGGGAAAGTGTCTTTGACTCACATTCCCGTTTCACTGTGACGCATTTGAGCCCTGCTGCAGCCTGCTCTGGGTGCTAGCCTGAGCACAGCACCAGACATTTGCCAGGATTTGTCTTTCCTAACTGCATTTCTCATGAGGAGCCTTTGCACAGTCCGCCTTTTGCGGACTCAGTCAAAGAGATCACTCTGATCTTGAAATCATCTAGAAGTTGGAGGTCCGTGATCACCTTTTCATAGTCAGGCTGGACTTTCAAACAACATAAATTTGGCCTTCTTCTGACCCTTGCTGCAGGAAAAAAGTTTGAACTATTCTTGCAAAGTATTTTCATCTCAAGGGCTCTTGTGATACCCTTGAGTCATGGTTATAGCAGTGGTGATGGAGGCATACAAAACTAGACGCCCAGGTGTTTTCACTACCCCTCCTGCTCATCTGAACAGCTGTAGAAACAGAGTTCCTGGCCATGGAACCCACATATGTGAACTTACAGCTTCCAGCAGAGTGTTGTCTGTCCTCCATTTCTCTTTCAGGAACAAGGGTCCACAGCATCCATTTCTCCCATGAAGATAAACCCAACTTTCAGAATATGAAGGACTTTAGGTCCATTTAAATAGTTATTTGCTAACACAAAAGCAAGTACACCTGTGATTTAATATTCTTCTGGAAGTAATTGGATAGAAGTCCTTTGTTTCTTTTCCTCCTGTCAGCTTGCATTTGTTTAATTTGACTGTCGTGACATGAAATGACAGATCCCATGCTCCATTTTTACAGATAGCAAAACTCTGGGATTCTTCTCTCTGCATTGTTAGAAATTTATGCATTCTCCCCACTCACTCATACATCACTATTGTGTCAGATTACTGACCCCCTTAAGGATAAATGCATTTTAATACAGCTGACCCGGAAACCTCCCAGAGGGGAGATAAAGTGTAGCTCCGAGAACCAGCTGAATTTGCTGTAGCTTAGAGAGGAATCAGAGAAGGGTCCAAAGTGGGCAATGGCTCCATGCCATGGTTATTTTCCATTAACATGTCTGCATTTCCTGCCGATCGCAGCATTCTGATCCCAGGGTTGCCTCTGCTCCTTTGGCTGGGAAGGAGCTGCTCGCACAGAGTTTTCAGCAATGCTTTTTTCGAGACAGGGATTCAAGAGAAGGCAACAGGGCTGTCCCAGGGACTGGGAATCCTGAAGTCAGGCACAAGCGGAATGCCTGCAAGGGTGAGAAGGCAGGGGACACAGGGGCTGGGGAGGTGCATTGCAAGTAACACTTCCTACTACATTTGCCTGGCTGGCAATATCCCTGGCACTTCTCTTTAAAGAATATTTCTCATAAGAAAGGAGAAACAGCAGGAAATTGCAGATTCACACTTGTATGTAAATGGGAAGCTGCCAGAGTGCAGGGGGAAAAAAATGTCATCTTTCTGTTTCTGGAAGTTTGTAGACATTTTTCACAAATTTCATGCAGTGAATCTTGCTCCCTGTCCATTTTAGCAAGTTGTTTTAGAATGATTTCTGTAAAATGCATTCAAAGCCTAAGGGATGTGCTCAGTTCTGAAGACCACAGGCGAGTAGCACTTCCACTTCTTTTGCTTTGAGGTTTCTGAGTCGAGTGTTTGGGTCCCTGTGGGGTCTCCAGTTCAAAGGAAATGTCTTCAGATTATAGCCGTGGCAAATTGGGGGAGCATTTGTGTCACCTTGGATGACTTCAGTTACCCATCATGTTATTCTAACACCTTCCCCAAGCACCACAGGCCTTAGGTGTTTAATCTCTGTGCTGTAGTGCCAGTGACCAAATAAAGACCTTTCAGGCACAACTTCTTTTAAGTTATAAATTGCATGTTGAATGTTACCCTCAAGCATTTTATAATGGCCATGCTGTTATTAGCCCCCAGAGTCCAATTCTGCAGTGGCCCTGGGAAGGACCTTCTCCTGTGGGCACTGCAAATGCAGGTGGATGTTGCCACTCAGGAGCCTGCCCATGCATTTGGTTTGCCACCACATCCAGTGGGGTTGTGTGGAGCCTGGAACCTACTGCTTCTGAGCTTCCCACCCAGCACTGCTGAGGCCACCGGGAAGGTACTTCAACCCAGCAATATGTTATGCACACACCCTCTGCGGGAACAAACCCTCCATAGTGCTTTCCCCATTTCCCACACACAAGGAACGCTCGTTTAACCTATTAACACAGCAACGCAGCAAGGAATGAGCCTTTACACTGTTTTGTTACTGATGATCAGGGGTGTAGGGATGAATCAGAAAGTGGCTAAGTTCATTTTCTTAATCTTCCAGGGTAGTAAAGGCTGGGCAGGCTCTTCTAATCTGTATTTCTCGTCCCTGAGGGGGGTATGAAAGCCAAGAGGAGAAAATAGCTGAGGTTTCAGATCTCAGGCTGATTTTGCAGCATGGCCAAAAAAAGAAAGCAAGCTACTTCTCTTGTTTGGAGCTGATGAACATTTGCTCTGGAAGCCCTTGAAAGAAAATAAACACGGCGCAATATGGTGTTGTTTGGACAATTGGTTTTCTGTGAAAAACTTCACTTTAAATAGTTATGAAGATCTGGATAGTTGTGATCACATACGTGAATTTAAGGACTATGCAGTAGCCAGGATAATATTTATACAAATGCCTAATTAGAGAATAAAGCTGGTTACACAGAAAGGTGCATTTCTGAGGGTTGCTCCCCTTCTCTCTGTTACAAACAGATTTGTACATATGCACATGTATACATATACATACATGCACACACTACAGGTTATTTAGATCTAAGGCCCATTTAACAATCTGTCTTAAGACTCATGATGAGATTAATCGGGCATGGTAATTGTATGTGCTTGAAAATTACTTAGCAATTATACTTGAAGTTACCAAGGCTTTCCATGATGAATTACCTTAGGATTTTAATTCTGAGATAGGTAAGGACAAGGTTAACAGAGGTCTAGTTTGAAGAGAGTTGAGCACTAGAGAAGTATCCTGCACTGCTGTATATTTACTGCAAGTACTGCTGCCATGAATCTTCAGACTTGTTGCAACATGATTATTTCTGTTTTCCATAATATGAAATTAATTTCTCATCATGGCTTAGGATTCCCTGCTCAAATCCATGGATATTTTTATCTGTGGTCCAGAGAAGGGACCTGGCTGTCTCTAAGGTCACTGCAGGTGACTTATTGTACTCTTCTTTCCATACGCATCAAGACATGGATTGATGTTCCAAATATCAGGTACCTGTTTTGGAAATTTTAATGGAAAAGGATTTGAAAGATCTGTTTTCAGAAAGCAAAGCATTTCAACTCTTAAAAAATGTAGTGTAAGTTGCTGTTGCTTTCCTGTGTCAGACGAACTAATGGGAAGATGGAGGACTGGCACACAGAAGCACACTTTTGTTCATCTACAAACACGTACTCTGTGCATTAAAAGCAAAGAAGCCGTACATTTCTCTTGTTGTTCTCAGCCTCACCCAGGGTGTACAAGGCTGTGGTTCTGGCAGGAGCTGGACAGAGCAGACGTCTCAGCCCTACAGGGGACCAGGGGATGGTTTCGGCAGCCAGGCTTGGCATGCTGGGTCGTCAGTGTCTGGGTGGGGGTCCTCAGGTGCAGTGCCAGTCTCCCAGTGTGTGCAGGCAGGACTGGTACCCTCCTCACAGCAAAGGACAGGCAGAGCCCATCTTGTCCTCAGCAGCATTACTGCATATTCAATGGAGTTGCACAAGCAAGGGGTTTCATCGCCAGTGCCCAGGCAGCATGAGAGGGGGAGAGGTGGGGTTGAATGAAATCTCCGCAGCACTTAAATTCCCAAGTAAATATCTAATTAGAGAAATGTTTGACTTCAATAATAAATGAGCGGAATATCAGGAGACATGAGTACTGGCAAAGTACATCTACAGCAAAGTCTTTACAATGGGGGCATTTTTTGGCCTGCCCTCCTAGGGTCCTCATGTGTGCAGCTGCTAAGGGTAGGGCATGACTTTCCTCTCTCTTGCTCAAACAATTTGGAGACACCCATCGGCAAACCCACCCTCATCAATTCTGCATCTTCCTGAAAATGTACTTTTAAGCACCTTAATTGCATTTCAGAGATAACCCTGCAGGCAAAGTGACAGGAAGAGAAACCATATGGAGCAGTTTGGCGGTCAGGCTCTTTGTTTTAAATCAATCAAACATCTGCGGCTAATGTAGCTTTGGGCTGCTCCTCAGGAAACATTAGCCCTATTAGTCTGGGCTGGCAGGAACACAAAATAATATATTTATGGACAAGCACATGTGCATTACTGTTGGAGAGCAAGCAGAGGAGGAGAAGGAGGAGGAAGAGAAGATCTGTGGTCAGCACTTTGCCTTCTTAGGAGGTCAGCTCCAAGAAGCAAAAAGCAGGAATGTGGGGTCCTGTCTCATTCCCTCTGCCCCACACTACCCACCTCTCTTCCTGGGAGCATCTTCAAGACCTGCTGCCCCAAGCCCAGAGGGGAAAGACCACCAAAAAGAAGCTGCATGGCTTAGAGGAAATGAGGTGGGACAGTGCAGCAGGATGTGTTGCAGTCTGCAGGGGCAGAGATGGGAGAAAAGCACCGAGTGGTGGGGCTGACCATGGGGCTACGCCTGGCTCCCCACAACGCCGCATCCCTGTAGAGCTCATGGCCCACAGAAGGCACAGTGTGGAGTCAGAGACCTTGCACATGAGGGGACTGCGTGTTACCAGGCTGAAACTACCATTTCACACCAGGGACTACCTAAGCCAGACATGGGCTGGTTCCCTGTGTAGTGTTCCCTTTTAAATCTAGACGGCCAGTTCATACCATTTTCCTCTCATATGGTGTTTTTATGTGTGCTTAGGTGACAGCAGCAGGGCCAAGGAGGAGGTGGGAGATGGAAGGGGTAACAAGGCTTTTTCATTTGCAATGTCATACAGACAAATACAGATGCTTTTGCAGGTGCATGAATAAAGGAGAGGACTGAAGACATAAGTCCACCTGACAGCACTTCTCTAGTCTGTCCACCCATACCCCAGTTTCCTGGGAAATGAAGAACCATGACTGAGAGCCTGAAGAGCAAGAGTTTTGGGGCTGCTTCTCAGCCAGCCACTGCCCCTGTGCAGGACAGAATTTGCACTAGAGAAACTTTAGAAGATATGAAAATACTTACATACTTTTAATTAATTCCCCAACCTTGCTTTTTAGACTCCTGTGTTTTCATTCCCTTGCAGGAGGAAACTGAAAACCCTATGACATTAGAGGGGTTAAGGTAGACCAGCCATATTTTCCAAGGAAAAGTATGTCAATAAACATTTTGATTCTGCCAAAACAAATGTTGGGAATCCTGAAAACACAAACAATTGCTGAATTTAAGGAAAAAAGTCATACTTATTCAGAATAAGGAGTTGTATATTAGGAAGTCTGAGACAAACCTTAATGACTGAGACCTGTCCCTTACTGTCACTGTGAAATAATCACACAGCTATGACATTTTAACTAAATTTTCATTCCAGCATTAGATGAACCTGTCTTCCAAAATATACTCTAATTAATCGATTTCCTAACAACACTGGGCAGAGTCAGGGATTTGGGGATGTCTTAAATGCAACTTTCTAACTTTTAATGTTTTACTTCATCTTTGCACCTCTACAGACTATAATGGCAGGGATTGGAGAGAGGAGGGTGGCAGAATGTGCAATTTGGGTATTATTTTTTAATCATGCATCCATGGATGCATTTAGTATTAGTGTGTATGTAACTGTTTGAGAAGTTTTCCCTTTTGCCCAGGTTGAAAATATCAGACTGGTACAGTGACTGTGAAAGGCAAAGAGAACACTTTTACATAAAGCAAGCATAATGACTTAAATCTGGAGAGTACCAGCTCTATTTCCATTTCTGTTTTTTCATGCACATGCTCACTTGTAAGCTCTGGCTTTCCTGCAGGGATGCAGGGATGCAGAGAAGTTAAGCTGGTTTTGTGAAGCAGAGATGCTGAAGCAGATAACTCTGTGCGTCCCACAGTCCTCCCTGCTCCCTCTGCCACTCGCCCCTCACATGCCCCTCATCGTCCTTCTGCCCACATCTTCTCCCCATACCTTACAGCCATTGTGCTTTTCCAAAATATGTGTCAGGTCCCAATGTTTTTAGTTGCTAAAGACCATTTCTGCCCCAGGAAATATTCCTATTTCTGAGCAGATGTACTTCCACCTTCCTTTTCTCTAAAGGGATGGATGAACTCTGCCAACTCATAACCCCCATTCTTCCAGGAGGGAGCTCCATCCCCTGTGAAATGGGGCAGTCTTTGGGACAGTTATTATTTCCTTTTTCAGAGGGTGGCAATGCTTCAGTACTCAAGAGAAGGGCTCTCCTTACGTTCCTCTGAGACCCCATGAATGCAGCCTGTGTGAAACACTTTATCCCTAAGGGAAGGCTGGAGAAACATCTACACTACACACTTCCTCTGGTGCATTCATGAGAAGGCACAAGTCTGAAGACTGCTGCTAAATTTGTCAAAGGATGTATTTTCCAAAGTACTTGTAACTCAGGCAAATTATCCAATTTATTTGTAAAATTATTTGAAAATCCATCCTTTATTCAAAAATGTAAGTGCTGTAATTTGCCAGAGACATGCTGCATCCACATCAGTTGCTCACCACCTTCCCTAGATCATGTACCATGATGGGGGCAGTACATGAGAGAGCTGAGGTCTTGCAGCAGGATTCTTCTGAGCACTGGCTGCCCCATGGTCCCCTTGGTGGCTCAGCAGAGCAGAGACCTGTGTTTTGTGGGTCACAGAGTGGGACACGGTCTCAGACAGCATGGGGTTCAGCACACTGAACTTTCACAGAGGATAGTACAACTGGGAGTCATGTTCAAAGGCAATTGTTGTACGCAATATATTTGCAATCATCAGCTACAACTAGAGGAAAGTTTTTCTTTCTTGACCCATACTTTGTGTTAACACTTTTTCCAAGGAAAGGGTGTGAGATCTTCTCATAGAAATTATAGGAAGTCAAACCAAGGGCAATGACAGTCCTTCCCTGTGCAACTGAAGGTCTCTTGTGACCCCAGATAGGTGATACTGGAAAAAAGGATTCACAGAAGAGTCAGCGTAATTCCAAGTTTAGTGTCTGCTGTCACCAGCTGCTTGAAAGTCTTCAGTGCTGGATCAAAGTTGTAAGTGAAGGACATGTAAAGATAACGATGCAAGAAGAAATGAAGTTCTTTGTTATGAATGTCTGTTACTGTGGGGAGAGGGAGGCTGTGCCCACTCTTGTGAGGAGTAAAATCAAGAGAGGTGAGAAACAATGTGGTGACCACATGTGGATTTGAAGATGGTCTGATTCATGTTCAGGAACAGATACAGGCAAGAGATGTGACCTCAGGGCAGTTGTCTCACTGCCTTCACACTCCTTTGGATGAGAATCCATGGTATCTTCACTCCCAAGGGAAAAGAATGGGCGGGGCTGGTATCAAATCATAGGAATCATAGAATGCTTTAGGTTGGAAGGGACCTTTAGAGATCATCTAGCCCAAGGCCCCTGCAATAGGCAGGGACATCTTTGACTAGATCGGGTTGCTCAGAGACCTGTTCAGCCTGACTTTCAATCTTTCCGGGGATGGGGCATCCACAACTTCTCTGGGCAACCTGTTGCAGCATTTTACTACCCTCATTGTAAAAAACCAACTTTCTTATATCCTACGTAAACCAACCGTCTTTTAGTTTAAAGCCATTCCCCCTTGTCCTATCACTACATGCTTTTGTAAACAGGCAGTGAGGAGCCTTGCCCAGTCTGTGTGGGGGGTTCTCAGATAAGGTGGGCTGATAATGGCTCTTTCCATCTTCACCCTGACCAGCACCACCTCTGTGACCTTTGCAAGACCCATTGTGTGGGAACATAAAGAACGCCTCTAACCTTCCCCCTAGGTACCAAATTAAACAATGTTTGTTTTCTTTTGCTTTCAGCAGGTTCTCTAATTATTAACTTTGCAGAAGACTCAGGGTTTACTGCATGGGTTACTTCCTTTTGCTGGGGGAGGGTGCTCTGTGCAAGCCGGGGGCTTGTTTGCTCCTCGGTGCTCCTGAAAGATAAGAAAGACATTGAACAATGGGAACCCAATCATCTTCCTTTTTTCCCCCTTGACCATTAGTTTGATTCATGGTACTTTTTGTTTGTCACTGATGAGTAATGAGCTATTTCATCTTCACTACAGATCTATGCAGAAATGATAGGTACACATCATGCAATGTAAAAGATGTAGAGATTTAACCCCTTGGCCCAACAACGCACTGCTAATAACATGTGCCTTAGAAATACTGCTGGTGTAGCAGAAGGGAGAAGTATTTTTTTTTTAAAATCTACCTTTGATAAGGGACATACATTTTTGGAGTGACAACCTGCCAGAAATACAGTGTTACACAAGCTCTCATCATCTGAACCAGCATCCTGGAGTTGCTCATTTCTCTCTCTCAAGGTCGTATTGTTATTATGCAATTGCACAAGCAAGGCAGGGATTAAAGGTGTAAAAAGACAAGGGAGGTTTTGATGCACTCCAGGAGCACAGGGCCTTTAGGACTGTTCATTTGGGTGCATATGTTTGAAGTATTTCCCATGTTTTCTCTCAGTTTGACCCTTTTTCGGTGCAGTCCCTGGGTCCAGAAGTGCCACCCGGCCGTGTATACCAGGTGCCTCAGGGTCCCATTCTCCCTATGTCAGGCTGGAACTGTGCAAGGAGGGTCCTGTGCCAATATCCCAACCACTTCCCTACCCATCTGTACCACAAGGCATATGCTTCAGCCCCGCCCTGAGCACCTATGGGCAGAAACCCCTGTGCCAGGTCAGCCTGGTGGTCCCTCTAGACCAGTCCCTTCTTCTAGCAATGCCCGGGACAGGAGAGGCTCAGTGCCTTTGGGATGAGCATAGGTTAGAGGCAGTGGCACCTCAGCTGGCAGGCAGCCCTCACTCATGCCCCGCTGCCTCACCCCAAGTGATGTCAGGAGAATATTATGTGTAGGTTAATAGAAGTGCTGAAACGGTAATGGTTTCCCAGAGTCCGCCAGGACTGACTCACAGAACAGCTCTTTGCCAGAGATGACAGGGGGATAGAAATCAGGGCCCTGAGCAGCTTCTCCCTCAATTAGTTATTTATTTTGTGCACCGTGTTCTCCTTCTGCCTGTTGGCAAGGAGGGGAATTCATAAATGATGGTAATAAATGCGGAATGACAGCTAATCTTAATTGACCAAAGCTTCCCTCAAAAGCCTGGATTGTGTTGGATTTAAAATGCTCCAAATGTAAAAATATAAGTTAGGAAATTACACTGGTGATTTCACATGCCTTTAATCTGCTGGGTTTTATGCTGCCAAGCAACAAAATCAGGGTGGGATCCATCTGTGAGGGGGAAATTTTTCCCCCATAAGACAAAATCTGCAGTTCAGTGGCCTTGCATTACTGCTCCGTTCTGCTGCCTTTGCTTCCTAAACATGCAAATTTGGGCTTCAAAGTGGCACCAGTTTGTAGGGTTTTATTTTCTGCCTAATCTAACTTCATCTTTCTGGGCATCTGCCACATGCTCGGTGCAGCCACCGTGCGGAGACACTGCTGAGATGTGCCCAAGGGGACCCCTGTGTTTTGCCAATGACATTTTACCTTGGGGGGTTACTTATTTTCTCTCCAACTATAATGCACCATGGACTGTTTTTTTTTTCAAGGAAACATTTTTCCTCACAGGAAATGGGTGCTGGTAGCAAGATGTCCCCTTATGTTCCATCAACTCCAGCACATTTCTCTCTGGAACCTGGTGCAGGATGCCTGTGGGCTCTTTAGGCTGCGGGGAAAGAGGAGGAGGAGGCCAGGCACAGCCCCAGCTATTCCCTTCAGTGTGGGGAGGCAGTGCTTGGTGCACCCCTGGCAGACCTCTCCTCCCATCAGAGGGTATCCAATATTTTCCAGTGGTCCAGGGAGCCAGGGCTGTGGTGACTGCTCCTGCTCCTGCCTTGGGCTTGCAGCACCATGTCACTCCTGGGATTTCTTGTCTGTGTGGAGGTATCTAGAATGCTGGGGCTGGGACACGTGAAGGGCCAAGGAGAGAGGAAGGTGAGGAAGGAAACCTGAAGACAACAGCAGTTTTGCAGTCCTGACAGGATGCTTCTGCTTGGGGTTTCTTTATTCCCTTTCCATCTTGGGTAGGTCCCCTCCCTGCCTGTCATGCCAGCTCAGCTGGGCTTGTACTGCGGCACTTTCCTGAGAACATCCCAGAGACTTCAAAACCTCCTCCTCGTCCTGGCAGAATGACTTGCAGCTTTTCCGAAAACTGGCAGGCAGCCTGGGTGCTTTACCATGGGAAGAAGGTTAACTCCTTCCCTCCTTTTCTCCTTCCCTCCCCTTCCCCCTAGCCCAGTGCATCCTCCTGCTGGTTTGTCCGGGAACTGGCTGTCAGGAAAGATGGACGAGGAAATAGTTTATTTTTAAGAGTGTTTAACCCTCTCAGCTCCTTGGCTCGGGGTGTCACGGACCCAGCCTTGCACCCACAGCCAGAGGTTTCTTCCGTCTCAGGCAATGAGATAAAGTCATTTGCACACGGTTTTTGAAAGGGGCAATTGGGGAGGATTTGGGGGTCGGTGGTTTGCAGGGTGTGGAGCATTTACTAGTGGGGACAAAAGATTTATCCTTCAGGCACTGCAGGCAGGAGCTGGCAGCGGCTCAAAGGGCACCCAGCTCCGAAGGAATATTTTAAAGTTTTCCTATTTGTAGCTCTGCATAAGAGCAACCTGCAGCAATCACGCAGCAGGACTCCAGCCTCCTCTTTCTAGCTTTGCCTTGGGCTTGCAGCGTCATCTTCTTCAAGAATACTCATTCTTTTGGTTAATTTTAAAAAATATTACTTCCCTTCCCCTCCCACAGGAAGCTCTGCAGGTAAAAAACAAAACCTCGGGGTTCAATGCGCTGCAGCTGCCAACCTGGCTCCCTGGTTAAGGTGTGATCCTGTGGGGTTGCCTCCATTCCCCTCTGTCCCTGGGTTCCTCTGCACCCCCCTCCTCCCTGGGGACACCCCAGTCCTGGTCAAAGCTCAGGTGTGAATAAGCTGACAGAGGCTGGCCAGAGTGGTCACGGTACATGTAGTGGGAGAGGTGAGGGATGAGGAGGAAGAAGGCTAAGAGGCTGCCACAGCAAAGGGGTCCAGTCCAGGAAGCCAGAGTTTAAACTTTTCCCTTTTTCTTTTTCAGACATGATTGTCACTCCTGCGATGTCAGGATTTCAGATTATTGGGAGATAAATTCAGAATAGATCAGAAAAGTAATTTAGAGACCTAAAAATAGCCTGCGAGCCTGTCTATCCAGTGACTGTAAAACCAGAAGGGAGGAGGAAGAGAAAAAATGACTGGGGGAGTGGGCTGAAATAGGAATAAACAATTATGAGAGCAAGCAGCCATGAGAGAGAGATCTCTTGCGCATGTGTGCCTGATCGCTGGGATCTGGAGCTGGACAGGAAGCTTCCTTAACATGTCCCTGCATGCGTTGAGAAAGCATGGCCAGCTGTTTTGATATTAAAATTGAGAGAAGCCATTTCATGTTGCAGTAGGTAGCCCTCTGTGACTGCTCTCTGCTTCACCCTCTGCGTGCTCTTCCATCTGGGGCATCACTATCTGCAGCCCAGCGGGATGGGATCCCCCATCTTCTTTCTTTCACTGAAAAAGTGGTGGGAAAAACAATTTGCCCTGTATGCTGAACCAGATGCAGAGTTGGTGGGAATCAAATAGCAAAGGGGAATTTTCTTGAGGAGCTTTGGGAAACAGTAAACACAACTTGGCCAGTGGTGGTGATTTGCTGTAGCAGGGTTGGACCTGGTGACAATTGGCAGTTCCTGGCACAGTGAGCCAAGTCCAGGAAAATCCAGGAGCCACTAGGAAATCCAGCCAGCAGCAAAAGGAGATGGAGATGAAGACAAATGACAAAGTATGAGCAAGATATCTGTGCCAAGGAGAAGCCACCCACAAACATGGGGCCACAGTCCCTGCTAAAGGAAGGACCAGAGGCCAGCAGTGTAATGCAGGCAGGACTGGGTGCCCCAGCCAGAGCTGAAACACCTTTCCTGGTCCCCCATGAAAAACAACCCAGTGGGACCAAGGTACTCAGCCACCATCACAGCACCAGAGCCCCAAGGGGGAGTGTGGCAGCCCCAGAGGGGCATGAGAAAGGGACAGCAAGGGCTGCAGATATTTCCTGCTTGCTGAACATGAGTTACAGAGAGGATATAAATGTTGATGCCGTGAGCTAAGCCTTGCCTCATATCATGCCTTGCTTTTATAACCTCTTCTTTTTAATATCCTGTTGAGACAAACAGCCTGTGCATGTGTGCTGGGGGAACCTGCCAAGCAGCTGAGCGTCTTACAGCATCTCAGCCCGAAAGATGCTGTAAGAAATTCAGTATTGCAGCAAGTTCTGGAATACCAAATTGCTCATGCCCCAACCTTGACTCCCTCAGGAGCAACAGAGAGATGTGACATGGCCACAGGTCTGGGTCCGGCACATTGGTTTGATGATGACAGTCCATGGAGGGCAGGAATTGAAGCAGGACAAGGAGACGATGTTACAGGTGCTGAGATGGTCAGTGCAAGAACTGATAGGATGCCACAGACATCTCCCAGACAATCTTCTCAGATGTCACTGGGATGCTATACTGCTTTTGTGTAGCTGGAGCTGGCACGGATGGTGACGAATATAGGCATTGGTAGATGAAACGTGGCTTCACATATGGTGACACTGCTGGCCATTGTAAGTCTGTGCCATAAATGCACTCCTGGCTGCAGCAATGTAACCTCTCCTTCTGTATCTCCCATCAAAAGAGGTCATGTAGCTGCAGGTATTTCTCCTTCCCCCATCGACACAAATCCCTGCTTCCAGAGTCTTGTTAGATATCCAGAAGCACATGTGAGTGAGGCACATAGAGAGCAAGAGCCTCTCCTTTACTGACACCTTGTCCCCTGATGATTGACGCCCAGTACACAGTTTTCCCCTTGAAATTCCCCATGTGAATCATGCCCTGTTTCTCTAATAGGTGCTTTTGAGGCAGAGACATCATCCCTCGTGTGGTCTGCCAGCACATTCCCACCTCCAATCAGAAAGAGGGATGCAGGCAAGGGGAATTGCATGGGTCAAGGTGTCACCTCTTCTTGCACCATCATCACACAGACTGGGAAGGAGGGTCCCCAGAGCCACATCCAGCAGCATAATGCCCATGTGAGCTTTGTCATGGCTGTAATGTGGGGTGAAGTTTCAGCCTCACAGGCTTGCCCTTGCACCCTTTGGCATCCCGGCCAGCCCACAGTGGGGCCAAATCCAGCTGTCACCATCCTGAGAAGAAGAGCTGAGGTGATGGAAGCAGTCTCACCTCATCCCAGCTCCCATGGTCACCAGCTCCACCAGTAAGGTCTGGTGAACCATCCCGTCCCCTCAGCAGCAGCTGGTGCAGCCCAGTGAGAAACTGGACTGAGTGGGAATGTCCAGGGAGGCACATCCTATTCTCCTGTCCCCAGTTATTCACACCAGGTGCTATTTGGTATTCCTCAGAAAAAAAAACCCACCCTTTCAATCAAACATATATCTCAGATTACTCATAACCTAATTTTGCAGGGTACACCAAGCCTTTCAACTGGTTTCCCCCTGGGGTAATAGGCCTTGGGTGCTGGGTTCCTGCAGTCCATCTCCACAGGGTGGTCCTCCTGGGAGACAGTGGGGTCTGTCCCCACCAGAGCTGCAGAGCCCTCAGCCTGGGTCGCTCTGTCCTAACAGTGACATGCAGTGGCGGCAGGCTGCAATGGAGGCTGGAGGTACCCTTGTGCTGGTGCCACTTACGGCACCTAACAGGCTTCTGTAGCTGTGTCTATATTGTTTTTTACCAAAGGGTCAATATTACCTTGATAGTGAATTCTGTCCTTGTTTCCTACAGCACTGCTTCCTTCTAGCTCCGTTCTGTTTCCCCTGTGAGTGCACACATACAGGCCTACTACAGCATTTTCTGCAGAGACCTGGCTAAGCAGCAGCAAAGCTGCCACCACATTCCCTAGGGCATGGCCAACCATGTGCTAATGCATCTTCCAGTGAGAGGTGAGGCTGGCACAGGCTGGGGAATCCTTGTGGGATATACACCCACTCCCCATGTCCCACTCAGCCCATCTCTGAGCTGTCTCCCCATCTCTGCGGGTCTCGACACCTACCAGTGATGGAATCACTGGAAGGAAGGGAGCTTTTCCCATTGTCCCCTGTCCCTCTCAGCAGACTGGCAGGGTGCAGCACCCACTCAGCCCTGCAGAACGTGCCCACGGCTGTGTCCCAGCACATACTTCTACACTGCTTACCTGCTGCTGCCTGCAGATCAAGTAGCTAATGTCTAAGCAGTCCCATTTAAACCCACAATCAAATTACAGGAACAAAATTAGAAGCCAGACTGGAGCCACTTTAAAAGTTGCCCCTTATTTAATAATTCTGTTGCAGTTATTTTTTCCTCTTATCACCATTTATTCTCATTCTGGGGTTGGTCTGTAATAATAGAGAAGGATTATTTGCACTCCCCCTCCTCTTTCCAATGTCTAGTCTTTCTGCATGGATTTCATTTCTGCCTTGTGAAGAGACAATAGGATAAATAAAACAATGATGCAGTACTACAGAGGTCTACATTAATGGGACCACATCACGCTCACCTCTTCCACAGCCTGCCCTTTCCCGTATGAAAGGGGTGAATCAAATGGATGACATATCTATTTCATCCCTGCCCCATACCTATAGGTATCAATCTATCAGGTGTGGAAGAGGAAATTGCAGGGCAGCTCTTTCCTTAAAAGCAGCGCTGTGCAGAAACAGGAGCCTGCAGAAAGTGCTGGGGTGGTTTGGGAGCGCCATCTCCCCTCTAGTGGGGTCTGTGCAGAACTGATGGAGGAAAGGAGGCAAGAGCCTCAGCTTCCCAACTGATGGAGGAAAGGAGGGGAGCCTCCTCTTCCCTCCCTGCTCCTGCCATCCCTGCTCCGTGCAGCAGACAGTGCAGGCATGGAGATATGGGGGTGGCAGGGACGTGCAGGCATGGAGATATGGGGGTGGCAGGGATGTGCAGCCCCAGCTGGGAGCTGGCTTGTGCTGAAGGAGCCAGGGGAAATACTGTTGTAATAATTTGCCTATTAATTAAAGATGCAACTTGATGAGAGGTTGGATTCATTCACCTGGCTGGATTTTCATCTGTTTCCGGATATTGCTGAGATAAAAGTAAATGCATTCTCTCACTAACCCTTCAGCACTTTGGCAAAAACTATTTTTAGAACCCTCATAAAACAAATCTATAGCCATTCTACAACAGGCAAACACTACTCTGTGGTTAATAGTTGTTGTCTCCCAAACTGCTGCTGAAACCTGCCAGTATTCAAAAAAAAAAAAAAAAATAGTTATGCAACATTTTGGTGACAACTGCCACTGTGACACACCTGAATTTTTGTTTTCTGTGAAGAAGGCATGACCCCAACTCACGGTAGGTACCAACTCAGACCTTGCTGGCAGCCACCATGGCAGGCATCACACAGGCTGAAAGCTCCTTCAGAGTGATGCACAATGTCCCAGCATTGCCTGATCCTGCTTGTGCAGAACAGCAACCCACCGGAACACGGGCTGAAGTATGGGAGATCTCCATGAAGGTGAGCTGGGTCGGATAGGGCTTTGAGGGTTGAAAACAGATGATCTTAGAGGTTTCTTACAACCCAACCCATTCTGCGATTCCATTATTTTAAAATTTATGGCCAGGAAGAGGTGTTCCCAACTGGGAGACTTCCTGCATGGCCAGCCCTCTTGCAGGGCCTGGAGAGGGGCTGAAAGCTAGGAAGGACTCAGTGCCAGGGGATGAGCTGCCTGGCAGGCAGATTAGCTCCTTGCTTTTCTCTGTGCCTTACCTGCACCATTAACCTGTAAATTTCCTTTGTGGAAACAGCCACATATTCATAAAGGCTTCAGCTGCAAGCAGACTAACTGCTGGCGGAATGCTTGGGCAGACATGTTTAAGATGCTCAAGAAGCTCAAAGGTTTCATCCTGCAGCTCAGGCAGCTGGATGCAGGGAATTAAATTGTGAGTTGGGGGCGTGCAGCAAGCAGAACTGAGAGCAGCACAGTGCTCAGGCCCTGCAAGCCTGGAAACAAACCAGGGCATCCCACCACTCTCAGGAATCCTCATGGTGCTGGTTCTTCTTCCCCCATGCATGACCCCACTACCAGAGTCTTCCTTCCACTGTGTTTGCAGAATGGGTATTTTCCTTAAGCCTGTATTTATCAAAGCATCTACCGGGGGTACTCATGAGGCAAACTGGTCACCAGTGCATGGTCGAACACGGGCTCAGTGTCCAGCAGGACAAGCTGAGGGAGATGGCAGGCACTGAGGAGAATGTGAATGCTGGGGAGATGTGAGTGATAATCCCCTTTTCAGAGGGGTTCTCTAGCTGGGGGATTTGCATCCACTGAGCTGTTTAGCCTCCATTTTAGGTTTGAGCTCTGAGTGAATGCAAGTATCTTTAAATAAAGTCAAAGCAGAAAGGCAGCTGAATGTCAGGCAAGCATTTAAATATTCTGATGCTACAAAGGAAGTGATAGCCGTACCTTGTTCCATGCACAGCTCCAGTCATTTACACATCAAGTAGGTGAATGCAGGGGTGCAGAAATAGACCTGTAAATATATGGAGACTCTGCTTTTGCAGTAGTTCATTTTCAAAGCACATCTACTTAGCATATATTTTGGGTCACACTTCACTTCACAGCCCTTGCCTCGCTTTCCAAAACTGTTTCAGCTTGCTAGCTTTCCTCTACAAGTGAAGCATAAAATGCAAGTAAACACCTACCTTTGTAGTGTTGTCACCCCTTTCATCTTGCTGCTAATTACGAATGCAAATTATGTATGCATCTAAAAATGTCTTAAGTTCAGTGCAGTACATTCCTGCTACTTATGTTTCTTATTTTTAAAATGTATATATTTCCAGATTTTATATTTTCACATTCTACTGACCATGTCCACATCTTGAGGTAGGATACCCCTGTGATCAAAAGGCAACGAGGCAAACGGGGACAGAGCCAAGGCCCTCCACTCTTCTTGTAAAAGATGAATTTATGATCTTTAGTGACAAGCCTTGTTGTACACCGTGATTTTTCACCTTACCTCAGGCAGTCCAGTGACACCCTACCTCATGTTTCACCATCAGCTCATTTTTGATTCGTGACAATACAGTTTCTCATAATTTCTTGAGCGCTGCAGGAAACAGCCATTCTTTAAACATTTCCCATCCGAGTAGCAGTCTGAGGTAAGTGTCCAGATCAGCCAAAGAAGGCATACCAAAACCTTACAGTGTTTCATACAGAACAGATCCAAGCCCTCTAGCCAGACTTTGCTCTAGCTGGTGCTTCAAGGTATCATTCTTACCTTAGTAAGCTGTGCTACTGTGCACCCCAAACCTTCCCCTCACCATTTCCCTTATTCTCATCCAGAGCTGAACAGGCTTTTGAATGTTCCCAGCCTCTGGCTCTTCAGCTGAATTTTGCTGTTTTCAGCTGCCTTGCTCCTTTCTAGCTCATACTGTTCCTTGTGGTGTATACTGTCATTCCCATTATGTGCCTCTGCTGTACGCACTGGTCTGTCCATCATCACCTGCCTGAAAAACTGAAGGCTCCCCCAGTTTTCATCTCCTGCCTCTACCAGCAGAAAGCAGTTGCTGCACACACCTGTGTCCTGTTCTGACCTTACCAGTCCCAATAAAACCTGTCTCTCTCCAGTTACCTTCAGTGCCTCACCCTTTCAAAAGTTTCACTTGTGTTTCCTACAAAACAAAAATCCCCAGACAAAGGCTTCTGGCAACACGAATGCACTGCCATGCTTAAATAGTGCAGGACAGGTTGATGGTGAACTGGCCAATGTAAAAGAACCCAACAAAATGAAAGATTAAGAAATCACCAATTTAAACAGCAGCTCACTGTTAGCCTTAGGCTTCTGGAGACTCACATTTGAATGAATGCAAGCAAAGCAGGCGTTCCTGAATATGTCTGCCCATACATTAATTCCAGATGTTTTTATTGTATTTAATCTTGTTTTAATCCCAGTGAAACAGCTGCATAACTGTGATCTGGAAGGGCTGGGAATTTGAGGAACCACCATGTGGACCACAGAAAGCATTTCAGACAGAGACTGGCACATCAGTTCAGCACAAACAGTTGTAGCAACCTTCACAGAACCACAGAATATTCTGAGTAGGAGGGGACCCACACAGATCATCAGCTCCAACTCACAAGTCAATGGTCCCCATGGGGATCAAGCCCACAACCTTGGCATTATCAGTGCTGTGCTCTAACCTTAAAAAGATAACTATTATAAAGAAATGCCAGCATTGATTTGATCTGAGTGAAAACAGATGACATTTCTCTTGTTTGGACCCATTTTTCCAAGCTCAACACATATGGATTCCCATTCAGCATTTCCATTTCACAATCAGATACAAACAGGGACTTCCTTGTGATGGCTGTGAACGTTTTATTACAGAATCTTATCAATAAGTTCTCTAAAAATCAGTTTTCAGAACTAAAATCTAATCTGGCAGGGTTCAATAAGTAACAAGATGAACTCAGCCATGCAAACATAATATTACTAAGTTACTTTAAATAAATTTTATCACAACAAACTCAGGAAGAAGAGAGTGTCCTGGAGACTTCGGCTGTTAATCTTGGATTTTTATTAATATTTTGTATTCTTTTTGTTATGCTCTAGCCTCTGGTACACAGTTGTCTTCATTTTCATGCTAGAACAGGATAGATCCTCGTGTGCCTTAATGCTTGTAATTCTTATGTTATCCTATAGTGCTGTAATAAAAAATAGCACCATTGGTGTTGAGTGCTCACCACAGCACACTGAAGCAACTGGTCATTGCACTGAAGCAGAACTTGTAGGGAAACAGATTATTCCTAGACAGTAACTGCTCACAAGAGGTGTAGCTCCCAAGTCACTTCAGTATGTGCCGTTCATTTTCTGTTCAGCACCTCCTGTGACACTTATTCAGGTAATTCTAGCAGGTTATGTTACACACGACTGGATATTCAGAATTCCACCCTGACCTTCACAGCAGCAACTAACACTGCCTGGAAGAGAACCAAGAACCATTATCCTTGTACACACAAACAGCATTCTCAGCTTGCAGCTACTTGTTGACAAGAACTCACCAGTTTCAGTTAAATACAAGGAAACCTAAGAACAATGAGACATTTGAAAATATGCATTACTGTATTTTTAATGCATTTGGATGGTTTAGCTCAACTTATTCATAACTTTTGATTTCCAGGACTTAATTGCACATAATTTTTACAAGAGCAATATCATGTCTTAACATTAATCAAATATAACATTTAAGAATTTCTTTATTGTGCAAAACATAAGCAATAAATCTTATTAGTACAATAAGCTGAAAAAGCAAGGGATATTTAAAACAATATTCACATTCAGTGTGCGATTTTATCCCTACTTCCAACTTTTGATGTGGAATCTAGAATTCCCATCAGTAAGTGCTATCTGGAAATACCAAGTTTGTTTCACCTTTTATTATTTGGAAGAGACTCAAAATTTATTTTTGCACTAGGTTTTTACACACAACTAAAACAGCTGTTTAAGTTGATAAATATAAAATAAGACACAGAAAAGGGTGGAAAAAACCAACATGCTGAAGGCATCCACCTAAATGGTGGCATGACTGATAATTTATAGCTTATATTAAAAAATGGAATTGATAATTTGGATTTTCCATTTTCAACTCGAGATTTTAGCAAATAACCCAAAATTTCATTTTACAATTCTGGTATCCGCTAATTGAAAATGTAATTTTATTAAATACTTCATTTTAATTAAAATCTTTAGCTTGCTAGCTATTAAATGCTACCAGTCAAGGCAGTCACAAAAACTGTTTGATGTTTACATAGCACCAATACAGATAAATATCTCCTTCAGAAAGAGAGATTATGTTTGGCTAGGAACATAATCAGAGTATTTCCTAAATATTTTAGGTATCTTTGCCTTCCACATCATAAATATGTGCAACAATTCCTTAATTTGAGAAAAAAAGCACAGAATTCAATTCAAGCTTTAAGACGGTGCTATCATTAATTCAAATTCTCTCTCTATAAAAGTATCAAGAATTCTTCAGTAGTCAATTTAATATTCAAAAACAGATCAATAGTTTTATGTAAACTTGTTAAAAAACAAACCACCACATAATTTGGCTTTAAAGTGACAAAGTATTTTCCTTAATATAATTTACTAGGCATGTGAAGAACTAACATCACACTGTAATTCAGAAAGATGCAGAGACTGGACTATCTCTGATATTGAAATACTCAATTAAAATACATAAAGACTCTTCAAAACACGTATTTAGAATTCATTACAGTGGTATTGTTCATTCCAGTAACAATGCTTCCTACAGGGAGGCTGCATTTTAAATAAAATACACTAACCTGTTCTAGTTCCCAATCAGAGAACATCAATTCTCCCTCTGCCTCTCCTTCAGCCTGAATTTATTAAAAAGTGGACTAGGTTTTCTACCAAAGGGAATGGGAAATATGTTCACTATCCAGGTGGCCATTTCCTAGCCCTAATAAAAATCTTATCTGCTTATCTACAATTGTTAGGTTTAGACTAGTAACAAATCCTGCAGTAAGGTGTTAAAAACAGACAGGAGTAACTATCAAGCTATCTTCTGTATTTTAAATCACAGAAATCTACACATCAAAATATGTATGGAAGCATGAGTGCTGGTGACATCATTGACTCTTACAAACTGAGCCTTCTGTAAAAGTTGCACGGATGGAAAAGGATATCTTGAGATAAATGGAAAAAAAATCCAACAGAAGACACATTTCCTAATATTGAGCCTCAATTCGTTATGAACTAACAAACACTACAGTGACAAACACTGCTCAGTATTTTGGCCCCGTCCCTCTCACAAAATCAGCTTCATAAGCTGTTATCAGTCCAATTGAAAACAAAACCCAACCCTCTTAAAATATTGAATACGGAATTCTGGATTCCAAAAAATAAAACATATAGGCATTTTCATATGCTTGCTATGAAACATCAACTAAAAAATATGAACGTTTATAGAGAAACCAAATTGCATTTTGTACATTGTATCTGTATTGATACAGTTCTCTCGGTTGGAAAATTCGGCGTTTTTAGAGAGTTCAACATGCGCAAAGTCCAAATAAATTTTGAAGAAAATTCCAGTTTCAAAAGTTACATGTAATTTTGTATCTGACAGGTCAATAATCTCAAGAAAAGCTGTACAAAGCTAGCTTCAAACCTCTTCACCCCTCCCAAAAATAGGCACTCAGTGGTTTAAGTGTGCAAATGGCTTCTTAGAAGAAACAGTGTGCAAATAGAGCCTGTCCCATTAGCTCTGCATTCTTTCCTGATTTCCTAAAGTATTGCCATTAAATGCTATCTACGGTATGACTTTCTAAAGAACAGCAGACAACTCAGTCCACAGAATCACAGATATTTTTCACTTTCTGATTGAAGTCTTCAGGTTGGTCAGCATACACATAATGACCTGCACCAAGGATAGCCTAGAGGACAAAGGTGAAGAAACAGGTCAAAATCACAAAAATGTAATAAACAAAGAAATAAATACTGGGATAAGGTGAAGAACCTGGCTTTTACGCATGAGCTGGCATCATACAGCCTAAAAAAACCCTCTAAACATAAGGAAGACCAAAATCTTCTTTCCCCTGTGAAGGAACTTTGCTGCACAGGTAAAGAGGGTAAAATTACTGCTTATTCAACTGCACACCTTGTTGAAAAAAACCCATCATTCAAGTGGGCACAAGTCACTGCAAAGCAAACTTAGAAGAATGTGCTTTGCATATCAAACTTCTAATGCACCTTCATTCCCTTCATTCTCCACTCAAACAGTTCTGCCAGGTTGCTCACTAATCCTGCAAGTGTTTGCATTACAGAGAGCATCAAATCATTTGGATTTTCTTATTACAAAAGTGATATGGAAGAGACTGAAGAAGGTACTAGGATAAATGATTAAGAATTCAGAAGCTTAAATTGCTGGGGATTTTCTAGACTTGTGGAAGCAGATTTCAACCCTCCAAATTAATGACTATGCTAAGCAGAGACAAGTAAAATCCAAATGATGCAATATTTGGGGGGAACCGCCCATATTTGTGACTTAGATGATTTAAGTAACCATTATTTCTTTATTTTTTTATTCTCTGTACAACTGCTACAAAGCCATCACCATAGTGTACAGCACAGATACCTGACCTATTTTCTTTCCATTTTAGAATCAGTCAAAGATTAACATGTATTCAAGTCTATTTTTCTCTTCCCTCTTTAAAACACTCTCACTTATGTCTCTAACTGAATCCCATAAAAGTATTGCTATGTTACTGTGTTAAAAACCCCCAGAAACTCAAAGTAAAAATTAATTAGAAATAAACACACATAACAAAACCTCAGAACCTCTGTGCATTTTACCAAACATGGTACTGCCAGTTCATGTGTTGGTCTCATTAGAGCCCTTTCCCTCCTAAGGTTTTTTTCAGTGTCCCTGCAATTTTTACCACTCCAATTTACCTTTTAGAATCTGTATTTGTCTTGACAAAATTTTAACCTGGAATACAATAAAATTTTCCACAGTCCCTTCTAAAAGCCATTGACTAGAATGGCAAAAATCTGTCTGAATGGTACATGCTTATCCTAGCAATGTATTGTACACTTTTTAACAGGGACTCTGTTTCAACTCCCTCTCTGGTTAAGCACTTAAGTGACACTTTCAATCTGCATGTCAGCATTTAGAAAACTTGTTTGTGCTCTTTTAACACACCTAAACAGTTCAATAACAAGGTCTTTTCTCAGTTCCAGCTCTGATGTCAACTGTATCAAGTTATAAAATTTTATTTGAATGATTTGTTGTAGTATACTATCAACATTACATATTTACACTTCTGTCCAGATAATTCTAGACATCAGTAAGATGACAGCTGGTGTGTTCAAACATTTTATCACCTCACAGCATTGTAACATATATGCATATTCAATTATCACAGCTGACTGATGTGAAAATGTGTGACGAATACTTTTAAATTAGATTGTTTTTATAGAAGTAAACAAAAAAATGGCATGCACATTCGCATCAAGTTGCAAGTACACACCTTTTAATTTTTTTCTAAATAAAAATGTATTAGCTAGGAAGAAAACACTAAGTATTTTTTTTAAGACTTAGAGAAAGATGCTTACAAGAACCTAAGCACCAGGTGCAAACCACTGTCTTACTAAAGAAACAAAAGCATTATATAGACACATGAAAAGAGTTTATGAGAGCCTCCCTACTCGGTTTTATATATATATATATATATGCAGATATTATGACTGCTGTGGTTTAAAACACAGACAAAACCTATGACCACAAAACCTCCTTGTCTTAGCACACTGTAGAACAAAACAAAAAATGACCTTGCTCCAAGATCTAGTCTGGCTTCTAGTGCTACAATACCTTTTCTTCTTACTCTGGGAACACAACACTTTTGTCTAGGTTTTCTCTGATCTAATATTTGTTTTCTCTCTCCCTGTTACAGAAAACAGGGAAATCAAAGGGACAGCATTTCCACAGCTGATAAAACCCCCACAGAATCATAGAATGGTTTGTGTAGGAAGGGACTTTAAAGATTATCTTGTTCCAACCCCCCTACCAGTGGGACACTTCCCACTAAAACAGGTTGCCCAGGGCCCCCTCCAACCTGGCCATATAGATATGACTTAAGCAAGTCCACACAATAAACAAACAACTGCTTCAAGTCAACTTACTATTGTCTTCACATATGAATTTGGTCTCAGAGACTGGATGGTACTGCCAGAATTGCCATCTATACAGGAACGTGCTCCATAGACCACAGTGATAGGAATGTCTTGGTCCATTTGTGAAATGCGTTGCAGCATCGGCCTTTTCGCCCATCCGTAAGGAATAGTCATGTTCTTGAAAGCTGTTTCACCGCTTCAAGCCATCCAAAAGGGTAAAAACAATTCAATTTCCATTGGATTATCTGCTTTTAATCTAAATTGGGGTATCTGTGCCTTTTGGCAGCACAGACTACACAAGGCTGGGATTTTTTGCAATTAAGAAAAATAAATTTTCATTCAAGGTTTACATGCAATTTTCAACAGAAAGAGCCCATGTTTTTACATGGTAAATACTGAGTGGTAATACTTAAAATAACTAAATATCTTATTTTTAAAGAAATTCTTTACACATTAAACTACTGCAACAATTTTTAAATTAAATTTAGTGGCCAAACTCTCACAGAATTAACACAAGTTAAGAAGAAACAGAGATAAGATAGTTTTTACATTTATCAGTTTCTGGAATTCAGAAAAAGCACAATGCTATCTTTTCATTCAATATAATAAATGCTACAATTAAAGTTAAAATAGCATGCACACTGCTGCCATGGCCATTGGAGGGAGTAGCAGGCACTCAGTAAATGAATGACAGACTTCAGAACACACACTGGGAAACTCACTCTCACCTGGGTGACTGTACATTGCAGTGATAGATATATTCAGCCACAGTGTTGTCATCAAACATCGATGAATATTTCCGCTTGAAATCTGGTCTTAAACGCTGGAGAAGGCTTAATCCTGTTAAAACAGAAAACACTATTAGAGGAGGAATAAGTACAGGTGACTTTATCAGACTGCCTAATGCTTTTCATTACAACCCTCAAAACATGTCCCCTTGAAACTCGTGGCTAAGCTTGATGACTTCTAAACCAGTAGTTCACTTTACCACTTGCGTGTCTTAGGAAAACACAATGGCATTACACCAAACAGGAAGGAAATGTAAATACTCTTAAAGATTTTATGCTGCACCCCCTGCTGAATACATATGGGGAGTGTTTGAGAAGGGTCATCACAGCAATAGAAGAAACCTACAAAGGGGTATTGCTGAAAATTAGCTCTTAAAAGAAATGTCTGAGACTCAATTTGTGAGTTTTAGAAGCCAAAATGGGCCAAATCCATCACCCCTTTCAGAACCAGAAGGCACTGTTGTAAAAGCTGGGCTGTTCCGCTTTCTTAAGTCTGTCTTCTCTTTTACAGAACAATTGCTTCTGACTCAACTACTGTTTAGTTGAAAAGATAGAAGTCTATGATGAAAAACAGGTGCGGAAATCTTGACATAAGGCACAAGTACTGGTATAAATGAAAAGATTTTATGTTGAAAACTATTGTCCTTGTGCTGTCTTAAAAGCCAAAGTAGAGAAGTGGGTCCTTTCAGGGACCAGTTCAGGTCTTCTAAACTTAAGCTTCTTTTCTGAAACCCTTCTTAAAGGAAGAAGCCTCTTCTAGTTGACCAGATGGATCTTTGGGATGAGAGCCTCACCACAAGGCTAATTTAGTCTAAGCATATTATTCATCCCTAAAATCTGATCTAAACCTACCTCTTTCTGTTTTAAGCTGTTACCCCTTGTCCTATCACCAAATGCTCTTGGCAAGTCCCTCTCCAGCTCTCCTGTAGGCTCCCTTTAGGTACTGGAATGTTCCTAGAAGGTCTCTCCAAAGCCTTCTGTTCTCCAGGCCGAACAACCCCAGCTCTCTCAGCCTGTCATAATACGAGAGGTGCTCCAGCCCTCTAATCATCTTCATGTCCCTCCTCCAGATTTGTGGTCCGTGTCCTTCTTATGCTGAGGGCCCCAGAGCTGGCTGCAGTACTCCAGGTGGGGTCTCACAAGAGCGGAGCAGAGTGGGAGAATCACCTTTCTTGACCCACTGGCCATGCTGCTTTTGATGCAGTCCATGATGTGTTTGGCTTTCTGGGCTATGAACACACATTACTGGGCCATTTTGAGCTTCTCATCAACTAACACACCTCAGGGTGTCCCTCCTCAGAGCCGCTCTCAATCTGTTCTCTGTCCAGCCTGTACTGGTACTTGAGATTGCCACAACCCAGGTGCAGGACCTTGTGCCTGGCCTTGCTCATCTTCATGAGGTTGGCACAGGCCCACCCCTCCAGCCTGTCCAGGTCCCTCTGGATGGCATCCCTTCCCTACAGCACGTCAACTGCACTGTACAGCTTGGTGTCATTGGCAAACTTGCAAGGGTGCACTCAATCCCACTGTCTATGTTGCTGACAAAGACTCTAAACAGTGCTAATCCCTGAGGAACACCACTCATCACTGGTCTCCACCTGGACACTGAGCTATTGTCCACAACAATATGTGACCATTCATGACCATGTTTTCCTTTTCCAGATGGCAGGAACTTCATACTGTTGTTATTCTGTGCAATTACAATGATGCCACTTCTTCCCACCCACTCCTGGACAAAGGCCTGGGACTATTTATTTAGACCTTGTCACAGTGATCTGTGCTTTTGTAATCTTAAGATTAGACTATGGCAACATGCCTTTATGCATGCTTTAAACTGATTTTGAAAACTAATACAGTGCAAGAGAAAATAATTCCCTTATGAAACATTGATTTAACTCCTGAAACAATGAAGATTTTGTAAAAGTCCTGCAGTTCTCTCTGCTCTATTTTCCCTGCAGAGAGTTTGATTGCTGGACTTCTTTTTCTGTGTGTTTGGGTTTTCTGAACACAAATGATACAGCTGGTTTGGAATAAGAGTACCTGGAAAAAGGAGTCTAATTCTGTGTCTTCCCAGGCTCTCAGCATAGAGGCAATGGCATGAAGTGTTACCAAATATTAGAATTCACCTTCTATTTTGATAAGAAGTGCTTTGTCAGTGGGTCCAGTTGCAAAACAGTTCCTCTCTGGGAATTTACAGGGGAGAATGAAACAAGGATTCAAAGCACCTTGGAACAAACTTTGGAATCGAATCACACTGGTTCATGCTTGCAATGTTTATTAAAGACACTCTGAATTGTCTGGCCGATTTTCCACAGTGTCTATGAAAGTGCTACAAGAAATACTAACATGGAAAACACCAAGTTCCACAAAAAGGATGTGGTCACAGTGATGTTTCTGATGTCCTGAGGAATTTTTATGTGTCCAGCCCTAGGAATGGAATTCACCAATCCAACCTAAGCACCAAGCCCCCTATACTGTGAGCCTCCTGTTAAGTGAAGGAAAAAATGCAAATCAACTACCTGGAAACCACTCAAATTATAAAATATCTCTGGATTCTGTCTCTCACAGTTTTAAGTATTTGCCTGCGGGTCTGTTGGCCCATGTGATACCACTATGACATGCCAATGAACTTGGCTCACATTTAAGTGCTTAACTCATACCTTTGAACAGGAACAACTGGCTTTATAGTGAGATTCAAACAACTATGCTTGCCCAGCAGCTCAAGCACATTTGCATGTAGGAGGAAGCCTGGGTTTGGTTCAGTACCTTCACAAGGTTGGGTCTGATGCCTACCTCACAGCACAGTATTTAAACTTACCCTTCTCTAAGAACTACACTTCACCTGTCGAAACTGTACATTAAGGTGATGACAGAAAACTTTTTTAACACGTGCAGTGAGAAATAGATGAAAAATTTTTAAAAAAACCACCCTTCACAGCAACCCATGAGCAAGCCTGGGTTTGGGGACACCTTGCCAGGACAGGGTCTGTTTCTGCAGCATCGTTTTGAGCGCACTTATTGCTAAGGGAGACAATTTCAGCTCTGAACTCTTCTACAAGCACTTGCTATTGGATAGAAGGCATTAAATCAGTGCTTATCACTCAATATGCATCAGGTTGCTTTGTTAACCAAATTAGCATTTTACTTTAAAAAAAAAAATCTGTTTGTACAAAACATGTTGCTTTTCTGAAAAGCTAATTTTGTCACACTCCTGAAAAGAAACAAACAGATCAGCACATTAAAATATATATTCTAAAGAAACAGATTTACAAAACAGATGTGGCTTAGATGTAAACAAAGACTAGAAATCTCACTAGTTTATCTTCAGACTGAATACTAAAAACCATGAAGAGGTGAGTTAAATTATAACTTGTGAGTGGCCTGAAGGATATCTTTTTCCAAGCCTCTCCAGCAGATGCTTCTGTAGTACGGAGAGTAACAGATAAACTCTTTCTCCTCTGGAAGGAATACATATGATGACTTTAAGACTTTATTATGCCCTTTTTCCCACTCCTCAGATGAATTAATATCATAGTATTTTCAGTCATTCCTACCTAGTCCTAATATTAGCCTATACAGAGTTTATCTAACATCTCATCAGTGCTGTTGAAGAAAAAGAAATATGAAGGATAGATTGCCACTGTAATGCAGGACACCAATGAGACCCACGTGATTTGCTAGAGTAATAAAACAATGACTAATAAGAAGAACTCAGTTTCAATTTAACTTCTCTAAACTCAGGACAAAGACAAATCAGTTTATGAGAGACTGTCTTCTAACGTTAACAGAATTTAGAAATCCTGTTTGCCCATCAAATTGCAGAGAGAAGGGAAACTAAACAGACTGTGACCAGAGGCAACCAGAAAAAAGACTTTTCACATTCGTGCCTCTCTGTCAGGGTTCCCCAAGAGATGTCACATAATCTGGTTCACTGTAACTGTAGCCTACAATCATATACCATATTTTGCTGTACACTACTGTACTAGTATCTCTAATAGCAGGAGCTTGCCCTCTTGTCCTTAAGAGTTTAACCTTTCCTCAGCCACTCCCATCTTTCTCCTCCAACTCTTTCCTCTGTGGGTGAGGAAAGAAAGGCTTATCATAATGTGCTATCTGCCCCATGTTTATGTTTAACCAAAATAGAAATGGTATTTAAGAGTATCAAAACTCACCAAAGGGTCCTGCTATTCTTAGCCCAGCTAATGGATTAAATGGACTCAATATAGCTCCCAGTGCTTTGATCCAGATTGGAATTGGTCTTTCGTGTTCAGCATTGTCAGGCCTCTCTGGAAAACCCCATGGCTCCACTAAGATAAGATGCTTGACCCTGTTGGCAAAAAAGGTTCACAGGTTTAGAGTACAGTAGCTTTTCTTCAACTGAGTGCAATGAAAACATGCCATCTGTTTTACAGATGCATACATACAACCTGCTTAAGTCACTTCTATCACAGTGGCTTATTACCCAGTTTCTGATTCATTAATGGCTTTGTCTTCAATTACTAATTAGAGAGAGTGTGAATTGCACCTAATGATATGTACGAACACCAGAAACCTGGAAGCACGCGTCACAAAGACAAATTCAGTATTCAGTAGATACTCACTGTCACACACAGTTAAGGAAAAGGATAGTCTTGTTTCTCTTTTTAAAAATAGCCTAATCTACTCACTCAGTCTATATTATTAGCAGGAGCGGTTTAATTTGAGAGAAAAGAGGATAGTTGCATCTGTTTCGTTTAAGTGAAATTGCTAGAAGTCTAAGATCTCTTCTCTAAGAAGAGACAGAATTTAACTGAAAAATCATCTTACCAAAGTAAAATCTGAACTGATACAGGCAGGGCAAAACTAGCAGATGTTTTCTAAATTTATTGGGTTTACGTTATGAAAGAAATGTCAGAGAGACAATTTGTAAAATTATTACTCAAAAGAATATCAATACAGAGAGCACAGCAGGAGTTTCCAGCACATGCAACTATTGGTCACTTCACACTGTGGGGCCCCCTCAAGCAAAAATTCTATTTCAGCTTGGTAGATTAGAATAATCCATTTCTTTTTAATCCTGTAACACTTACTCTAACTGTCCTAGATACTGACAATTTCTGAAAAAAAAAAAAAAAAATAAAAATTCTGAAAAACTCTAGTTTTGCACATGTACAGTGGTTTTCCATGGAAGCTTCATCATTATTGCTCTCTACAACTACCTGTCAGGAGATTGTAGCAAGGTGAGGGTTGGTCTCTTGTCCCAAGTAGCAAGCACCAGGACATGAGGGAATGGTCTCAGGTTGTGTCAGGGGAAGTTTAGATTGCATATCAGGAAAAACGTCTTCGCTGAAAGGGCTGCCAAATATTGGAACAGGCTGCCTTGCTCAACCTCATCTAGTGGGAGGTGTCCCCATGGTAAGGGGCTTGGAAATAGATGATGAAGTCCCTTTCAACCCAAATCATTCTATGATATTATTCCCAAGGAAGTGGTTGAGTCCTCATCTCTGGAGGTATTTAAAAAAGATGTGTGGATGTGGTGCTTAGGGACACAGTTTAGTGGTGGACTTGGCAGTGCTGGGTGAACTGTGTGAGCAGATGATCTTAAAGGTCTTTTCTATGGTTCTACAAATGCTACTTTCTTCTTCATACCTTCCTTCTCTTTCAAAGCCAGGAGATTAGATATTAACACGGAAAAGTTCTTATTGCCTAAAACAATGTCAAAAGTGATTCCAAAGGCTATTTCTGGACTATAATCAGTTGGGAAACCAGAAACCTGTGCTTGGAATGAAGGGTTGGAAAGGATTAACCTCATAAAGATGCTTCTTGGCTGTTGGCTCAGCTATGAGTGTATTTGCCCCCTGCAGCAAACAACAGCAGTAAGAGAGGAGAGGGTACAAACCAAGCAGGAAAGATTAGAGGCAAAGGAGCGCAAACAGTGAGGAGCCATTCTGGATAGCCACGCATTCTGTGCACAAACAATTGCATTAAATATAGCACAGCAAACACATGAATACAAAGAGATTCAGCTTTTTTCAAGTTTCCTTTCTTAATAATTTCCTTCCAATATGGCATTTCTCCTTTTGGTAATCAAGCCTAAAACACAACCCAGGATAATGGGAAGTTGACCATGAGAATGTCTCTAAAAGTAACAGTCCAGAAGTTGCAGTATTTGAAAATCATGGCTCACCTCCACTTGGGAATATCCTAAATGGGACTTTTTGGATTAATAACCTCAGATTTTCCATGAACAACTCTGGTACAGTGTAGCAAATTAATGCATCATCTATGCTTGGAGAAACAGATCTACTTTCCTAACAATATGTATCCAGAATCCCTTAAGCCTCTAATTCATTGTTAGATAACCTGGCAGGAAGCTGTGCTATATTTATCACTTGATTCAATGCTGACTTAAGATCCTACCAGTCAATTTGCCAATTTGATTATGTTAGTTTACTTCAGAGAAACATTGGTAATGTGAGAGCACAAACTGAAACACACCCAAATAATTAACCCCAACTTAAGCACAGTGAGACATGAAAACAAAGCATTTCAATGTAAGTCAGCAGAGGGCAGAAACAATATTCCATCCCACAGAGACAAGACAGTGTCACTTACAGATTCTTTGAAAAAAAGGGTAAGGAACTTGTAAGTGATCCCTATGAAAAACTAACTACAGGTCGCTAAAAGTTGTTTTATGCCTCAAAGGATAGCATAGGTTTACATCCCTAAAGAAGAAGACTGCATTTCTTCATTGCAATTCTGGATTTAGACACCTATTTCACACATCATTTGCAGTCACCTGTGTTAACCATTGTCCACTTAGAAAGACAAAGTGTTTTAGGAAAAAAATGATGCACGAAACTATATCAAAAATATCCAAAAGAGGAACAAAGAAATTATAAATCTTGGCATGAATATAAAATTCGTTTTGTATAACATAGAATCTGCCATATGATATGTGGAAAGCTAAGCTTAAATGCACGGTTTTTCATAGGAGTCCACTATATGCATCCCAACAAAAGCATTGTCCTTTCTTAATACAGAATTACCTCAGTTGGTGGGATCCTAGCTCACCAGGGGACATATAACCAGACTAGATAAAAGAGACAAATTACTACTTTGAGGGGGAAAAAAATGTATTAACTGTTGGCCATGACGTGGTGCAGAAAATGCTGATGAAATACAATTACAGAACTGCTGCAGCTGGGTTGTCTTGCAAAGAAGAAATATGAAGTGGCATACAGACAATTTAAATCAAACAGTCACTAAAATAATTTTTATCATCATGCTGGCACCAGGCTGACTGCTAGCATATAGGCATAAATTACCTAGGGGAATTACATTTAGAAGTTCCAATGTTATCCATAACAGCGGGAAACTTGGCAGAAATAGGCCTATTTTCCCTTCACAAAATAATGTTTAATCAGAGATGTCACAAAACATTCACCCATAAATATATTCATTGCCATTTCACCTTCTAACATGGCAAGGGAGTACTGAACAAAAGCAAAAAGGTACAGCCAAATACACAGAAAATCGTATTTCCCAGATCTACCTATTTCTATTCACCTGGAAACAAACCATACAATATTTTTTGGATTTTTTTAATACTTAGAATTCTGTATCAAGTTTCTTTAAATCAACACACTCGTTTACATAATCTATAAATAGCCTGAAAAAGTCAAATCTGTGTTAAAATCACTAGCCAAATACAGAAAAGGAATTCCTTTGTTCCTTTATTTTCACATACCTTGATGGGTATTTTAATGAGTAAGCAGCAGCCAGGAACCCACCTAGGTTGTGTCCAAGTAAAATCATTTTTTCTAACCCCACCTCCTTTCTCCATTCTTCTATAGATTCCACAAACTGATTTTCTGCTTCCCGAGCATCAGTGTCAAAGTGTGGTCTACTGCTACGTCCAAATCCCAGGAGGTCGAAAGCATGAACGGTCCTGTTCTCACAAAGATCTTCAAAGTTGAGAGCCCACAGTCCAACACCTCCTCCAAACCCATGCAGGAGAACAAGTGGAGTTTTATTTGAAACGTCTGGAGAGAATGTCAGTGTCCATATTTTATTTCCATTTGATATATACACGTATCGTTTATTGTATATGCTTGCAATACCTGTAGAAAAAGTGGGAAAAAATGATGTTGCTAGACATGCCTGATAAAATATGATGTGCACTCTAGGGAAACCACTGTTTTCAACAGGAGCTCCCTTTCAAAGGAGAGAGCTTCTAATCAAATATCTTCATAAGGGAACAATGAAAATCTAATTTTAAACCTGCTTATTTCATCACAGTGTAAAAGCCATACTGAAAAACTTCTTTGATTTTATGTACATTTATAGAAAATCTAGTTCCATCTATGAAACCTATTAAAAACCACAGACTTACATTTTAGCATTTTGTCCTCAGCTTCTTTAAGGTGCAGCAGTGATGTAGGACACCAGGCAGGAAGCCAGCTGAATAACCATCCTAACCTACAATAGCAATACAAAATAAAAAAGTCTTGAGCAACATGGTAATTTTTGGCACCAGTTGATGCTTTGAAGACATTTCTTTTGCTGCTCTTCATAAGAGAACCCATGTAAACCACATGCTATGAAGAACCAGAGTGTGCAGTGGGAAGGGAATTCACTTTCTCCGGACTTTCATAAAGTGGCATCACAATCAGAGGCGTTCTCCAGTGTGCAGTTTTTCCACTGGGTGCTCTTATCAGAGCATATGGATCTGGAGACATCAGCCCTCATGCCAACCTGAAGAGCTTGGCAGGATGCATAACATAATCACCAGAGTTTCCAGCCTCCTCTTAAGTTTCTTTGGAACTTTGCCTGCACATACATTACCTTGCATGAACCTATTACTTCCAAAAAAGCAATAAACTGTGCACTCGCCAGCCTAACGTGAACTGATTAATATACTAAATTTAAAAAGTGAAAAATAAACAGGTTTATCCTAGCAAAGCACAAACCTAGGACCTTAATTACAAACTTAGAAACAAAGTCCCAGAGGAAAACAAACCTGCAATTCCCCCAACAGAAGCTGCTTTTCCAGCTGCCAGTTACTATCTTGGTAGTGCTAGCTTGACCATGAGAGCAGAGGGAATGACTCAGCTAGCAGCACTGCCTCACTGACAGTGCTGCAAAGGACACAGCAATTTGGTACAGCTTTTCCTGGGTGCTAATTTATCCCTTGTTTTCATGATGGAATATTCTTTTTCCATCTCACATCTGGTTTTGAAGTGGCTCACACTATCAGTGCAAAGGCTGCTACTGCAGGACCCCAGACCATTCCTCATGGCAAAGATCATAAGCCACCAAATTCACAATCAGCTTTCTCTAGCACTCTTTTCCCACACTGAACTGCTTTCCAGTCAGTTACAGAATTTTCAGGACTGAACACTGTGAATACTAGTTATACAACTAATGTTAAAAGACTATTAGGTTACTAATGTCCAGTTTTTCAGAGTGTGCACAACACTTTGATAATAAAGATCTGTCCCCCCTTAGTTCTTTATCCAAATGATGTTTTCCCCACATTTTAAGGGGCTGACCTACCCTAGCTGAATAGCTACTCAAGTTTATGATACCACACAGAAGGTTTTCTGGGGTGCAGAATGCAACTGCAAGCAGCACTGTTCAGATTCATAGAAACGTATTAGGGGACATCAAGGGAAACAACCCCAAACCATACCTGACCAAAAAGGATGAATCAACCAATCACCTATGCCCACTGCTATTCAGTATTATTTACTCCTCTGCTCTAATGACTGGCTGTCCTGTAAATAACCTTCCTGAGCCACCAGACCATGGGAATTCTTACTATAATTGAGGGACTGGGAAGGGATGATTTCATGTCCTTCCGTGCCATGTCCTCATGCAATCTAAGAAATTAAGGAACTTAGCACCTTACAGGAATGAACAACCAAGTGTTTTGCTTCCACAATAAACTAAACACTTATTTAAAAGTATGATTTTTAAGAGGTTAAAGTTGGGACAAGTCAAAAGTCATTTCACCTGCAAGTAACCATGAAATCTGAGTTTAACAATAACACTACTTGTGTCCAATGCTATGAATTACTCTGGTAAATTATTAAACAACAGCTAGATCACCACTTTTCTGAGTGAAATTTTCTGTTAGTTATGTGCTCCACTACATGTGTTCATTCTTAACTCCTAGGTCTGAAGCAAAAAACCCAGTCACTATTTCCCCCAAGCCAAAACTATCTAAACTGCTTCCTCTCGGCAACACCACTGATCCAGTGATGAAAATACTTTAAAGATTGTATTTGTATATATACAGAAATGTAATGCTGCAACATGTCAACATGAAAATAGTGCAGAGAAGCGTCCACAAAGAAATATAAATGGCATGTACATTTCACAGTCCCAGAATCGTATTTCTCAGTCTTAGGGGGACATCTGGATACTCAGGAAAATTATTTAGAAAACTGTATCAGAGTGGGAAAATTGTAACACAGATGCCTACCCTTTCTTCTGTTAGTTAGAAGTACTGTTTACAAATACTAATATTTTAATTCAGAAGAGACACTGAATATATATATAGTTTCACAGACAGCAAGGTGAAATATTTAAAATTAAAAGTATTCTGCAATTCTGTAATTTTGTACCTGTTGAACTAAAAAAAACACAAGTGATGAAGGCTTTCTTGAAAAAAAAAAAGCAAGCACTTTCTAAAAACATTATTTTAGAAAGAAAATATTTAGTCACCTGTCTTCAAGATTTAATCCTTTGTTTTCCTCCTTCCAAAAATGATTTACCGCATTGCTAGATGTTTTCCACACATGGAGAAAAAGCAACTACATAATCTATTTAAATAATTCTTCTGATAGCTTTGGAAGACTATAGCATCATTGCTTTTGTACATCTGTGCTAAATGTGTCTTCTAAATGCACATAAGAACATCAATTGCTTACATGGTCTATCACATTTATTTCTGTTATATAAAGCTATAAGTGCTATATAATGTTAAAAAAGAAGCAATGACCTTTCAAGGCTGTGTGCTCACCAGAAATGGAGACGAGTTATGAAAAAAACCTAAAGATTGCAGCAGCAGTTCCACATTGTAAGTGAGCTACCCACTGCCAGAAGAGACAGACCCCACTCTGCTCTCATCACCCACCACTTCCCTGACACTCTGTTCCCATCTGTCTTTCCACAAAAAGCAAAGTCAACAGCACAATCTTCTACTGGGCTTAGCTGCTTGCTATATCAAAAAGTGTGAAATAAATCTGGCAACTGACAGCCCAAATTCTTATCATTTTTATACCAATTGTACTTATGTGTGTTACACAACAAATTAGCAAGGTACATAGCTAGTGGAATTTAACCTGTATATTTGTGGCCATGTACTAACATAAACCAGCATGCATATCCACATTAAAATAAGCAACAGCCAGTAGGACAAAGCACTGCATAGGATGCTTCCTCCGTCCTCTATTTGGGGCTCAGTTACACTTTTCACAGCCACCTGAAAAAGCCTGGAGTACCAGAGGCTGGAAGAATCCAAGGCTGGCAGGTGGGGGGCTGCTGGCCTGCCAGGCATTCAAAGAAGTCGCTCTCTTAGCCAACAGAGCTCCACAGTCCTTATAACACACCTTGGGAAGGAGACCAGAAGGTAAGGGAAAGCCCCAGAGACACCCACTGAATGATCTTAGATACAGAGAAAGTCAAGGTGATTAATGCAAGACTAGAAGATTACTGCAGAGCATCAGTAGCCCATGCTGATGTCCAAATACTGTAATAAATAATGCAAACAAAAAGGGACACAGGCACAGACATCAGACAATGTGGAGCTGTAACCACTGTGTGGAGGGGCCAAACCACCAGGCACGACCTAACACATAGGCTGGCTGGACCCAGTGATCTGTAACATTCACTGCAAGTATAAAAAAGGATAAAAATGAATAATAATTTTTTAAAAAAAATTTTTACTATATTCCGATGTCTAATGAGTAAAGAATAATTCAATATTGTGTTAAATGTAGCTAAGGATAATGCTGCATTTCCTTAGCTGCTTGAATGTTAATTTGTTAATTTGAATCAAGAACTCCCTGTCACAGCACAGCTTGACTTGCCCGAGGGTAACTTTCAAAAGAACTGAGAATCAAGTAGAGGCAGAGGCATAGTGAACCTGACCCACCCATCCACCTCCACTAATTAGGTCAACCACCATGAAGAATGTGGAAAATAGGTAACTGGGGTACTACCATTCTCTCAGCTGCATTAACCCTATTCAGCTTGATGAGAACTGAGCACATGCAAGACAACTGATGGACCTGTAGCCAGGTACAAATTTGACATACTCCACAAAAAGCTCTCGAAAGCTTAGATAATGTTGAAGAACTGAAAACATCTATTTCAACACTGAGGTATGTACTCAAACAGCTGAGCAGTCTATCTGATTTCTGGCTTGTAATGTGAATTTAAAAAATGGAAGCTCTACCATATCAAGATGTTCATCAGAATTTGCTTATAGCTCTACATAGGAGATATAAACGTACAGAAATGAAGCTCATTCTCTCACTTTTCAAACTTACAATTTACTTATGTTAGAGTTATATATGAATACACGGCTTACAAGATGTATAGCTTGAAACCATTTGACGGAGGCACCTTCCCACATACACTACTGTTGCAGAGATAGCTGTCATAATCTGTGGAAAGCCTGTGTGGCAAAACAGCAAACCAAAAAACCTGCGTTTTGCAAACAGGTTGCAAAAAAGCAATAGAACTCCACTAAATCAGAGTAAATGAAAGCAATACCATTTGCTACACCATGATTTGTCAAAAATCACTGACCCACCGAGACAGGACACGCAGAGACCCTTCTACAGTGCTGAGTCTAAAATCAGCTTTTAACTAAGAATTTTGAAGTTAGTATGATAATCAGAATGCCCAGTATAGACCAAAACCATGCACCAGAGTGATAGAAGTATGGAGAAAGATTTTCCTATCATGAAGAATTATTTGGACTTAAAAATTTCATGAGTAGGGATGCCAGAGCTCAGGGTGTACAACAGTCGCACAGTAACTCACTGAATTCATAAGCAACAGAGCTGTGTATCTGTTTCTGTCTTGCTCTCAGAAAATGAGTGTATTTAATAATTTGATTTGAACTTTTACAGCCAATATTGCAAACTACCAAGACTTTATCTAGGGAACAAGCTCAAAAACTTAAAAAGCTTAAACACTGAGTGAACTCACTGGTAAACCACTTCAAGTTTTAACCTTTACCCTTAAATCTTATTAGAAACAGTTGATCTCTCAAAAATCCTAACCCTCTCCTCTCCTGACTCAGAATTAAATTCAGCTATTTATAAATAAGGAAAGAAAACCAAATTAATTTGCCACTGTTTCTGCCCAGAACCAAGAGGAATATGGCATTGGGATTTTCAGGGTCATCCAGCTGGCAAGGCAGCTGTAAGCACCCATCAATTTGAGCTAGCTCTGAATGAAGCACTGTTACACTGTAACAGAAAGACCAAGGGTTAGATAATGAAAAGACAGCTCAGATTCTCCCCTCTTGTTTCTGCACAAAGTATTTTTGAAGTACTTGCTAGCAAAGGAATTAAAAATTGCCAACATATTGAAATCTAAATATAAGCAACATAAGGTGCTCTCTTCTCAGGTCTCACATAAACCTCACCAGAAAAACACTTAACCATGTTACTTTGTGACTCACTCAGCCCTCTCAATTGTTATAGAAATATTAAGAATGGGCAAAAAAAAAAAGGAGGCATGAAAAGGAGCATCAGGTATTCATAACCAAATAAGAGGTTAACATATCAAATTTATGACAAAGTGCCAATTGTAAAAATAAAACTTTTACTATAATGCTCCAGGAACATTCCACAGTCAACACAGGATGGGTGCTTAAGTGAACTAGAGATACCCTTTTACTCTTCCCATTATCTTCTTTTTTTTTTTTTTTCTTTCGCTGTGTTTTTTTTTAAAGAGGAACAGTAGAAATAAGTCTGTCTACTGAATGCTGTCTGCATTTTCCTCAGCAGAAGCCTACACAAAGCTTAAGAGGTAAAGTAAGATGAGGTTTCTTCCACCATCAAAACCACCAAGTTTTCCAAGCAAATTCTGTATTTGGTAATAACCTAAAACAACACAAACCAAAAGAAACAGTCAAGGATGACACAAACAAACAGGACTTCCTATGTCAAAATGTCAGGTTTACATCTGGCTCATTTCTATCCAAGATAAAGTTACAATAAACTTTTTCTTTCCCATCTCACTAATGGCCTGCAGCACCAGAATACTGCATACTGTTTACATGACTGATTACGGCAGGAATTAATGCTTTTTTGCTAACAGTTACCAGCAACACTACTATGGCAAAAAAGAAACAAACAAAAAAACCACTAATACGTCAGTAAAGATAAATATTTTTCTTTCCAGTAATCACTACATCCAAGTTCCATCTTGTTCTCTATTTATTCCCATGGGAGTAAAATTTCTCTTGACTATAAGTTGTTTAGCAAATCACTGGTAAAAAAAATAGCTTGGAGAAAAATGCAGTAAGTCTATTTCAAACTAGTGAGTGAAAAACCAAGAAAACACATTTCTATAGCTCCAGTAAATTGAACTTGAGGAGATAAAGAAGCAGCAAGTATCTCAAGAAAGTTTTAAAATTATTATATATTGGAACTGCATATCTCTGAATCAAATTTGATAACATTTTTCTGTTAGCTAAAACTAATAGTGATAAGAAATTTAAAACACATAAGGTAGTACCACTAAAAATGGGATGTTACTTAATCACTATGGATTAAACTTTATAAATATGTTCAGGGTCTCCAATACGGTTTTGGACAAGCCAGCAGTCTCTTCAGCATTTCAACAGCTGTAATTGTGTAAAATCCATGAGAATTACACATACAAGCTTGGTGTCCATTTAAAGCAGAAATCTTGCTACAAGAGTACAGAATGTTTTAATGCAAAGAAGTAAATATAAAAAAGTAAATAAACCACAGTCTTAATGACTAAGATAAATGCACCTTCTGTTCAAGGGATATGTAACAATGTAACAGAGATTTTATTAATTATAGAAGGAAGGAAAAACTATAAGGCAAAACACATTTAATTGAAAATGACAAAAAGAAGACTCAAATTTCCTAACCAAATTTGGGAAGTTTAGAAAATTAGAAGAACGTATTTATCATGTGAAAGCAGCATGCTCTGTGTGAAACTGAAAGCAAGATGCAGCAAATAAAAATATATTACAATTAAACCTTTGACAGAAGTAGTTGACTGGCATTAATATTCAGTATTGGTTTGGTAATTCAAGGAAAGCTAATTTTTAGAAAGAGAAAGATAAAACACACAGAGAAGTCCATTTTTTAGTTCACTTCTGAGAAACCATCCTCACTACCAGATCCTATTACATACAACACTATTCCCTCTGTTTTGCCAGTTCAACTGTTTGGTGGATGCTCTCTCTGTCGGATTTGTGATATGATTCAGATTTAAAAGACACTATATTTTAAGACAGATAATTATGGAGACCCAGCTACAGAGAAGCCACAAAGTTAACCAGCAGACCTATGAGCTAACAAGGTAGTAGAAAGTACTAGTGACTCAAGGTGGAGGATGGCTTTCAAATCAGAGCTGCCACTGACAGACAGCAACATATAATCATGACATCAAGCCTGCATTTAACCAGGCAGGGATGTTTCTACAACCAGGCTCAGGATACGGTTTCCTGAGAACCTTAAGAGCATAACCAATTTTAGGAGCCCTGGTAGTGCTTAACTGCTGTCCCTAAAGTGCAGCATGTTCTTTAATGCTTCTGAGAACAGTGAATATAGTCAGAATCACTCTGGCATACAGAGCCCATGTACAGTAACTGTTGTTGTGAAAGCTCTATATCCAGGGACAAAGCTTCTGATATACAAACCAGGTATAGCAACCATAACAACTTGAATGAGATGCTCCTAAGACAAAATGCTCTGGTAGTTGCAGACGGACACCAGGAGAAGAAAAATACTCTGTGTTTCACTTTCATTGCATGAACAGACTAAAAATGTTGCAATCCCCAGGGAAAGACCTTGAGGAGCATATTAAACAGGCAAGACCCAGAAGCAAGTATTAGGAATATGGTGTGGAAACAAAAAAACTCAATGCTTTAACAAATGCCTGCTTACCATTTTCATGAGACAAAAAAAAACAAAACCCAGGTGCAATCATTGTGAAGAGGTTAAAAAGGACAGCAACTTTTTTTTTCCCCTGATGACATTATAACCCTGCCCATAAAGTTCTGTTTAGACGAGTTTCGAGCCAAGATGTTCCATGCAATTACATGTTGTGAAACTCTTGGAATACTTCAGTAGCATTAAACCAGAATGTTTTGAAAACCTCTGCATAATATTTCTAGGAAGTGTAACATATATCAGCCCCATTCCAACAGAAAACCCATGATGAATTATTGCAGAACATTGCTCTACATTAGGGCAGAGGTGAGAGCAATGCATTCCTCATGTACTTACTGAATCTTGAACTCTGTATTCAGAACATTCAACATCAGAATTAATGTAAAAATTCAGAAGCAAATTTCCTTACAGTCTCTACACAGGACTATCACTTACCAAAATTAACCTGACAACGTACCTAATGAATATTAATCTATAACCAATGAGCATTTTCCAGCTATTTTAGAGATATTAAAGGTTACTGTGTCTATTTAAAATCATTTGAGCTTTCAGCAAGTGGAGAGGACCTGCAATTTTGCTCTTTCCCATGCTGAACCTCAGACACAGGTACACATTGCTGTATACCTTGAATAATTGCAGCCCCCTCCACATTTTTTCCTCTGTCTCCCAGCACTGCCTTTCTTTCCTTTTTTTTTTTTGTTTTAACCATACATAGCCTTTTTTATACATGTTTATAATTTCTTCCACCTTCTTTCTTTCAGGGCAAGTGCCTATTCAGTATGTCCCACAGGAATGAAGTTTATCTGTAGACTGTCACACCTGTGGTAGCACCCAGTACAAGAAACCATTCAGCATGAATGACAAAGAAACAATGTGTGTGGTCACACAGATATTCCTTACTCCTGTTACTGTTCACTGCTATGCAGGTTCCAAAGCTACAAACAAGGGCAGCATCCTCCAAAACATCACAAAGTCTTCTCCATAGTCAGGTTAAAGTCAGGCCACAATCACACCACAGAGTAGAGAATTAATTAGTTCTAACAAGCTTTTGTTCCTCCCTAACTTGCAACACACTGCTTAACAGACACACATTTCCCCACGAAAAATTTAAGGTCCACTAACAGCTAATAGTAACCAGTGAAGTAAGTCCTCCATTATTTCCTGCCATCTGTTCTGAGGACTCATTTATTTTCGTATAAAAGAAAAGCTTTTTATATTTTTATTTAAAAGCTGGTGCCTAAATTCCTGCAAAAGACTTTAAAGCATCATTAGTGGAGATAGATAAAGTACCTTTATTTGGAAGCACAATCCAGAGAAAAAAACACATTAGCAACTACATACCAAGTATGGAAGAACACATAATACAGAGATAAAGATGCAGGTGCAGAGGAGGAGAAAGACCCTCTAAAACTACTCAATCTTGTGACAGAGATCACGTGTGTAACACATGGGTTTGGTACCACAGAGAATGTACATCCCTCTGCCTCCTCCACAGTAAAATCCCATCTGATAGAACTTGGCATTGCCACAGCTTTTAAGAGCTTTTACAAACAACACACTGCACATTGCAGCAAGACCTTGTGAAGAAAAGCTTAAATAAAATTGAGGAAATGAAAATTTACTGGTTTCCCTTCAGATGTTACTTAACTTTCTACTGCTTTCATTTTATTCATACACCAACTGCTGTACTCCTGCTGCCCTTCAGATATTGCATGACCTCAATAAGGGTAATGCTTAAACCCTGTCAGCCTTCTCGTAGCTACCATGCCAGTGGCCTGCATTTCAGAATGTCCAGAATTCCATCAAACTGGACAAGAGCAAAGAACACATGTAACAGGCACCTCTCACCAAGCTGCACCACTGCCCACCCACACTCTACCCTGCTTAACTTTTGTTTATATTCTGTAGTATATCGTGCACAACTTACATCACAACTTAAATAGGAAGCATGTATTTTTCTTTTTCCAAAGGAGTCATGTGAGAACACAGATAAAAGACTGTCTAAGGCCCATGATAATTTCTCTTAGCTCCAAATATGCTGTACATAAACTCCACTTGTATCTGAGTATGAATACACACTGAAGACAGGTTGTTTCACTACAGACATTAGAGCAGCTTCTACATTGTATTCCTTTATGAGACTCACTAAGGTGACAAACAGTTACCTCTGTCAAAATTCAAGAGCTGGTATTCAACATTTTGGTCTACCTAGGCTCACTTTCACTTCTTGGAAAACCTGTGAAATGCACAACCCTTCTGACAACAGACTCTTTCCTGTACATGCTTACACCACAAATGCTTTAGATGTCAAGGAATTTCAAGTAGTAAAAATAGTTAAGAAGCTAAATTGGTCTATAAAGTCATTGCATCAAAAGTCTTCTTGCAGAAAGGCAGACATATAATTAATAAACCTTTAGGGTGAGTATGACACTTACTAAGTGCAATCAAGAAAAGAAATTCTGTAATAGTCTGCTAGAGCACTAACCCACCCCAAATCTTTATTTTCCTTATCGCCATATCCTCCTCTTCCCTCACTTCAACATATGAGAGGCCTTTCTTGGTGGCAGTAGGTGCTCTTGCATATTTTTTTATAGAATGCGTTTTTATGCCTGTCTTCCCCTTCTTTCTGTAGTCTCCTATTATCCTGAGCTTTCAATTACAACACACTCAGAGCACCTTCCTTCTCTGCCATTCCTCACCGTGTTTTCTTACTGTCACTTAAAATCCTCCTTTTACCCTCTTAACCTTATTCCAGACTGACCTCATTTGCTTACACAGCTTTACTGACTCACAAATCTCTCTTCTCCACTGACCTCTCTCCTGCTGCTCAGCCTCTCATCTGGATCTTTCAGAGCCAATGCAAATGCAGACGCTCACCTTTCCTCCCATGCCCTCTCCTCTCTGGCTGTCAATGCAAATCATGTCCAAAAAACTATCCCAAAAGAATGTCAGCATTGCAAGTAAATACTCAAAAGTTATGAAACACAAAAATCAAAATTTCCTCAGCAAGCAATTAATAAAGCCCTATATAAGAGAAAAGACATTTTAATAATTTATCAGTCGGGCCAGTTGTGCAGATTCTCCCATAGAAGTTCAGAATTGTCAGAAAACGTCCCAGCACAGATGGGAAGTAGGGTCATAAGCACCTTTCTTCTGCCACTGGAATGAGAAGATACAAGTGCAGGATACCATTAGAAACAATTCTATAAATGCCTGAAACCCTGCTCATACAAATACTTCCAGATGAGCTCACGGCTGTAACACAAAAGGCATTAAACACTGAAGCTATGACTGACACAACCCTTCCAGCAAAAATGTCAAAATCAGAAAAGAGGAAGGAAATGCCTTTTAACCTTTTCCTACATGGGCTTACCACACTGCACTTGACCTGCTGTTGGTAGCCTGCACTACAGGAGAGGCCCTTAGTCTTTCACAAAGAAAAGTAAGCAGGACCCTGCTTTCAGCAGCCTACCCCACTCAGTTTACTTTAGAACCTAGATGATGTAACCAGCAAAAAAAAATCAAGCAAAACTTCTGAGTTGAGAGTGTCCCTTTATGCTGCAATATCATGCTTTAACACACCACTGTGACATCCTCATGAACTATCATATTAAGGAGCAGACATAGGCCTATTAAAAACCTAGCAAACTATCCCTCTTTTATTAATCAAAACAGCTCACTTCAAAATTGTAGAAAGAGTTCTGTAATACAAGCAAGCTTGAGGGATAATACAAAAATTATCGTGAACACTGGTGTTGCAGTGTACAGTTTTACCTATTACTCCAAGGCATTATTTTGTGAGACTGCAGGCCACTTAGAAGCAATTTGCTTGTAAGTGCAGATCTCTTAAAATTTTTGTTTCAAAGAAAGCTATTCACTTAACTCAGAGATGGAAAAAAACCCAGCATTGTGGTTTGGGGATTTTTTCTGTAGATACATACACACACTTGGTAGCTGCTATTCCTAGTTCTATTACAAGCCATAAGCAGTCCAGCTTCATCTGGAGTGAGCGTAAGTGGATTCAACACTGGCAAAAGGCTTTCTCCAGGCTGTTTGGCTCTCTGGCGTAAGTCAGCATCTAAAACTTAGATAGAGAAGGTCCGAGGCTGCAAACAGATTTGGAAATCACTAGCAGGTGACACGCTGACAAAGCAATCACTGTCACTATGAATATTAGAACACTTGTTTAGTTAATCTTCTTATTCAAAGTTAGGACAGGGTCATGAATATTTTTCAGCTGAGATCTTCCAGAAAGTAATTGAGCCACTGTTATTCTGTTTTCACCATGTTTTTACAGAGTTACCACATTGCAACAAAGCGAGTGCGTTGCATAACAAGTTGAGTCATGCTATTGTTTTCAAAGCAGATAAACTCCATATTTATTCTTTGTATACACCTGTCACTAATGATTTAATAATAGGGGGTTGATGGTACATTGTAGTTCTTCCTCTCACTGCCACAGCATTCTAAACCAAAATATATTTAACATATTTCTCTTGTTTATCAATTTCCTTTGCTCAACTTCAAAAGATGAAGAAATGCTAATTTTGATTATTGTTAGAAACAGACGAATAAAAGCACTAACATCTCAAAGCTAATGCTCCTTCTGAATTCAAGGAAAAAGACAAGATTTTGTTCTTGGAAGTCCTCAGTGAATTGGGGGGCTTACTCTGAAAGATTTCACATCAAATGGCCTCATTGTTCAGAAGTTCCAAACACCCTTTAAAAGCTGTCCAGCCATATAAACCACAACAAGAAACTTGCAATAATCCTCTTGAAAATTCAGCCCACTATTCCTAACCCTATATCCAGATCAACTAGTGCTATGATCCTGCAACCCTGACAGGCAACTCGAGCTGAGGGTGCTTGGCACCATCTCAGCAGCACTCAGCACTCTGTGTGATCAAACCAGACAGCTAATACAGTTCACGCTAATGCGCTGACTGAACACACAAACAAAACAGGTTGAGGCAGGGCTATTTTCAGGCTCTTACTTAGAAAACCCGTCAACCAGCAACAAGCTTTACAAATTACTTGTATTTTATGGATGTGGACAGGTCAGGAAGAACACAGAACCAAGAAGGGGACTCTAATTTCAAATGGGTAATGTTGCAGAAGGTGGGGGCCGGGGGAGGGAAGATTATTTTGAAGACCTATTTTAAGTTTGAGGAAAGAAAGAGAGAGCAGAGTTACAGAGCAGACAAAACTGCAGAGTGCTTTGAAAGGGAAGCCTTTGGAGTTTGTACTTGAAAAGAGAAGGATATGTATATATGGCAATAAAGGCATAACAGGGAGTTCGAAAAAGTTGGATAGTCCAGTTCCGGTCAGATTGAGCTGGCAGAGCAGGAAAAAACATAAGATGAAATATCAAAGGCTCAAGTTAGAAAAAGGACTAAAAAGAGAACAAGACTGAGAATGCAGGTAGTTTTGAAAGATAGCAGAACAGACACATAACATGACAATGTGCAAACAGTAACATCCTTAATTACAAAGTCATGAATGCATAGCATGATTTTCATGCAAGTAGTTAAAGAATTTTAAGTCGAATTTCTCAAAATAGCACAAGCTTTCTTATGCAAGAAGGGAAATGGAGAAGGCAAGAAATGAGTTTTTGAGGGCCAGGCAATCAGAAATGAGATACATCATCATGTAAAGCACAGAGAAATAGGAAAACTCATGTAAACAATACATACAAAGTCTATTTACACATATGACAGAGGCAATAAAGCACAGATATGACTAAAGCACGGCTAGGTATCTTCTGACAGAGCAATGTTTGGACTAGACTCCCAAAACATGGTGGAACAAACTGGGAGATCAGTGAGCAGCAGACATATTAATTATGCTTAGTGAACAGTCTCAGAGGAAGGATGACTATTATTCAGCAGTGGGATAAAGGAGGGCAAACGCTATATTTGGGGACAATGGAAGGGTATAAGAATGGGTTTACAATGGAAGCTAAAGTGAAATAGAGCATACACTGAAGGACCAGGTATGAAAAAGCATACATGAGCACAGAATATGAGAACTGAAGAACAGACCATTGATTAATAACTTGTATGGAACGATTTGAATGCACGCAGGCAAAAGATATAGTGAAGAACTATGTAATTTCAGGCAGAAGAATGATTAATAGCTATAATGAAGTCATATATTGAGGGTGTGAGTAGGTTGTTCCAAACAAGCATTAGAGATATATGTTAGGAACAGGGGCAAGATAACTTATGCCACAGGAATTATTTTGGTAGATGTGAAAGCATTGGGATAGTGAAAGGAAAGAGAAAGTTCATGGGGATAGCTGGAGATGAGGTAAGCATACAGTGCCAGAAAAGCGAGAAGCTATAAAACAGCTTATGTTTGTAATTTATAGCTGTGCTCTCATGTCCTACTTGTATCAAGTACAGAATGATGACACAGAGAGGCTGACAAGCTTACTGTCTGCTCAGCATTGAAGTGAACATACAGAAGGGACGGAACGAGCAGATGGAGTATCTGTGTGCTCGAATAAAGCTCCAAAGGCACACAGGCCAGCAGTGCAGACAGATGTGCGGCCTCTGCGGCACAGAGGGGAGGGTGGGTGACTGTGTGTGCATAGGCCAAAGCAAAGGCGGCAGAGAGCTGCGTGGGCACACACCTGCGGGCAGGTGTACAGTGACAGCAGCCCGACGGTGCCCAGGGGGGCACAGCTGGCCGGGGCACACCTGGGGGCCGGGGTACAGCTGGGGGCCGGGGCACAGCTGGCCGGGAACGGGGACTGCAGCGGGGCAGGGAAACGGGGCAGGCGGGCTGGCAGGGGAGAGGGAAGGCAGGGGAGAGGGAAGGCAGGGGAGAGGGAAGGCAGGGGAGAGGGACAGGCAGGGGAGAGGGACAGGCAGGGGAGAGGGACAGGCAGGGGAGAGGGACAGGCAGGGAAACACGGCAGGGGAGCGAGGCCCGCAGCGTGCCCGCCCTCCGTGCTGGAGCCCCCCGGGCAGGCGGGACCCCCGGCCCAGCCGGGCCCCGCAGCTTCGCAGCGCCGCGGCCGCAGGGCCGAGCGAGGGGCCCGGCACGGCCCGGCCCGGCCAAGGCGCCCTGGCAGGACTCCCTCCCCGGGCAGGGCTCCCTCCCCGGCAGGGCTCCCTCCCGGCCGCAGGGCCCCGGTGCGCTCACCCTTCGCTGGAGCTGTCCTCCTCGGCCATGGCGGCGGCGCGGCCCGCGGCGGACGGAGGAGCGGCGGCGGCCGGGAAAGCAGCGAGGGACAGCGCGACGGCAGCCGCTCCGGCCATCGCGGGCTCCTCCCTCGGCCCCTTCTGCCCTCCCTCTGCCCGCCCGCCGCCCGCGTCATCCCCACCGGCCTCCCCCTCGGGCGGCACGGCGGGGAGCGGGGCCGGGAGCGCGGCCCCGGGGCTGGGAGCGGGGGATCGGGGCCGGGAGCGCGGCCCCGGGGCTGGGAGCGGGGGATCGGGGCCGGGAGCGCGGCCCCGGGGCTGGGAGCGGGGGATCGGGGCTGGGAGCGCGGCCCCGGGGCTGGGAGCGGCCCCGGAGGGATCGGGGTCCCAGCGGGCAGGGAGCGGCCCCGGGCGCGTCCCACCCACCCGCGGCCTGGCGAGGCGCGGGGCTGCCCGTGGGAAGGGCTTATGTGTCACAGTTTGTAAATATGTGTACACACTGTATATACTGCGGTGTATGTGTCACTGTACATATGTGTACGCACTGTATACACTGTGTATGTGTCACAGTTTGTACATATGTGTACACGCTGTATACACTATGTGTCACAGTTTGTACATATGTGTACATGCTGTATACACTATGTATCACAGTTTGTATATATGTGTACACACTGTATGTACTGTATATATGTCACTGTACATATGTGTACACACTGTATGCACTGTGTGTCACAATTTGTACATACGTGTACACGCTGTATACACTATGTATGTGTCACAGTTTGTACATATGTGTACACGCTATATACTGTGTATGTGTCAGTTTGTACATATGTGTACACGCTGTATATACTG
>JAWWEW010000078.1:41536289-41549662 GCA_035583185.1 Anabacerthia variegaticeps
CACGCTGTATATACTGTGTGTGTGTCACAGTTTGTACATATGTGTAGACACTGCATATACTGTGTATGTGTCACAGTTTGTACATATGTGTACACACTATGTACTGTGCATGTGTCACAGTATGTACATATGTGTACATGCTGCACTGTGTACACACTATACATACTGCATATGTATCACAATATATACATATGTGTACATACTGTACTGTTTACACACTGTACATACTGTGTACCTATCACAGTATGTACATAGGTGTACACACTACTGTGTACACACTATACTGTGTATGTGTCACAGTTTGCACATGTCTGTACACACTGTACATTCTGTGTACATGTCGCAGTTTGTGCATATGTGTACACACTACTGTGTAAGCACTATATACTGCATATGTATCAGTTTGCACATATTTGTACACACTGCATTCTGTGTACATATCACAGCTTGCACATTTGTACACATTGTACACTGTACACAATACACATACTGTGTACATATCACTGTATGTATGTGTGCACACTGTACTGTGTACACACTGCACACGGTATACACAACATACTGTGTAGGTATCACAGTATGTACATGTGTACATCCTGTACTGTGTTACACACTGTACACTGTACATAGATACTGTGTACATGCATGTACACACTGCACCTACTGTGTACATATTTACCAAGTGAGAGTGTTCCCCACTGCCTCCCCACTGAGTAATGTACAGGTGGGACACAACACGTGGCAATCGCATCGGAGAGGTGGCAAAGCCTCTGTGCCAGGTCACAAGCTAAGGACAAGGAAAGCAGGAGAGGTAAAACCCGAGTAAAACTCTCAGCCCCTCCACAGAGAGAGATCTTTGGCCATCTTGCTTAGCAAGGCCTGCAGAGAGGGCAGCAGGGGTAGCCAGCACAAGGTTTTTGGGTTTGTAATGTTTGTTTTTACATGTAAGAAGCAAATCAGGACTTGTGGATGCACCTTAAACACTATCTGTCCCTAAAATGATTCCAAGTAGAATAACTATTGCAATTGTCATTTTCAAGTGTTTTGAAAGACTTAAGTGAAAGCCCTGCCTACGGAGAGGAGAATGCTGGGATATGCTTGTTGTTCAGCTGCTTAAGAGCAGCATTCATATGGAACAATCAACAAACCTTGGTTGAAATAGACCAGCAAGGTGCAGCGAGTGGAAGGAGTGGCAACAAGGTTCTAAGTCCTGCATTTCTTCTGCATTTTGTCACTGAGCTCTGAAGAACTTTAGAAAAACAGATGGAAGGATGATTACTGTTTCTTTTGGTTTCTGAAATCCCTTGATAAAAGGCATAATGTTAATTTGGTAATAGCTGAAATAATTCTATCTAAAACCATTCTGCAATTTAAACAACAGTGATTATTGAGATTACACAATCTCAGCTCAAGTTTGTTTGGCTGTGTCACAATGGTTTGGCAAGCTGATATTTTTCTCAGGAGATTATATTTATTTTTATTATTGCTCTGAAATATTTTATTTACCAAAAATGTGACTATCATGATCACTGGCAAACGTTTGCAATGATGCTCTCTAGAATTTGCAAACAGCCTGAAACAATAGCTCTGAATGCTATGATTTTATTTCTTCTTAATTTCAATGGAATAGTAAGCTTAAAACCTCATAAGTGAGTTTTACACCCTACTCATGGAACATGCAAGTGTTCAAACACAGTTATCTCTGCAATCTTAATTCAGCAGTGCTCACACAAACACTAATTGGTTACACTTGTTTAAGTATTAAACACTTAGCAGTCCTTCTTTCTCTTACTAGGGAATGACAATTTCTTTAGAGCTGATTTGATTATGTGGATAAATCAGCTGTATTTCTGTGCTTGAAGAAATGACTGTGATAATGCTGATAGAAGAAGGGGTTGTGCATCAGTTGGCTAATGTTGCCGTGTAAATGAATGAAGGACAGCTGTGTCATAATGAGTAGTTCAGATGAGTTTTGTTCCTTTTTGTATTTCTGAGAAACTTCTGGACACTGAAAATATCTCTGACTGTTAAGGAAATGGTTCCTGCTACTGTTTAATCCTACTTCTCTATGTTGATTTTTAGTGGGACTTGTAGCTGGCCCTCTTTATTGAATTAGTTTAATATCATTCTCTTCAGTAAGTGGTATGTTACCCAAAGTTGCTGTTAGAAGCCAGAATTTGATTTTCAGATCCAGTTGTCTAATACAGATAAGATTAAAATAGAAAGACTTTCCTCTCTCACAGTGAAAAAATAAAATTTAAAAAAACTCAAAACTACAGATGTCTGCTTCCTTTCTTGCTACCCTTACAGCTTTCATTGTTACACTCCTTTTTCAGGGCAAGCATATTTTCCTGCTAGCATCAGAAGAAAAAGCAAGTTCTTTTTACTGGCAGAAGAAAAGCAGTTCAGCTGACCTTACAGATCCTCCTTGTCCTGGACTAAGATTAAAAAAAAAAAAAAGATTCTCCATACTAGAGAAAAATTTCAGATGACATTATAGAAGTCTGAGTGTCAAAGCCATCTTGCTTACTCTGGATTTCATGTAATACCTTTGAGACTATCTGTGTTAGAGGCCAGTTCACAGTAACTTCACTGTACTTAGCCGTTTAACATTTGGGGTTGTACTATTGTCTTTGTCAATATTCTTCAAATACACAGAATTTATGTATTATATGTGCTATGCTTGTGATCCTACTTTTGATCTAGCAGAAGTACCTGCTTGTCAGCTGGAGCCTGTGACTTAATAAAGCACAAAAATAGAGCAATAGTGTTTATCACCCACATTTTTTTAATGACCCACTTAGTAAGTTACTTCTCCAAACTGCATCACAAATAACTTGCTAAAATCATTCTGAGCAACCAGCCACAGAGAGGGTTGACCTAGACAAGTATTTACAGACTGAGGTTGTTCATGCTTATTGTTTATATCAAAGTATAAGCAATGACAGCTTGATGAAAGTAATGTCATATGTTATGCCTGATCTGATTCTGTAGCAACAACTAAAGTGGCACCTCAGCTTACGAGCAAAGGGGGAGTTCCATCCTGGTGGTGTTTTGGCGAGCATGTAGCTGACTACCAGGCCTTGTGTTTCTTCCTCTCACAGATCCTCTTCCTCTAAGTGTCTACTGTGTATGTTCTCCATCTTTTAGTGCAGACATAACTTCCAGCAGAAAATTTGAACCGTTGCATCCCAGGTAGCCCAGACTGAGAAGGGGAGACACCTTATTTTGATGTTTTGTGGGGACTCAGGATAGCAAGGAGAAAGCAAAATGAAACTGATTGGTTTCTGCCAATGAATCTGTTCTTGATGGCAACAGGACATTGAAACCAATGTAGAACATCCCTGGGAGCTCTCGTCCATGCTTTGCTGTCCTTGGAGGGTTTACTTTCTTTGCGGTGCTTCTTCAAGGGAGATGTCTGCTTGTCAGCTGCCTCAGGGACTGGAGGTGCAGGTGTTGGAACTAGCTGTGGCAAAGCCTGAGAGAAAGCCCAAAGAGGGCTGGAAGACTGAACATTTATGCAACTCTCAGGATGTGTAAATGAAGAACTCAGCCCAGAGTGCTGTTGTCTGTGTTTCTCTGAGAAGAGCTCTTGGTGTTGCTGAGGTGGAGTCTGGAGATTCATATTACTGGGCCCTCTTAGACCCCAGTGGTCTACAGGGGCACTGAAGCACCCTGGGAAGCTTGTTCAACTTCTGATTCTGTCTTACTGCTTTGTGGGCTCTGTCACAGTGCTCCCCTGCACACTGGAATGGCAGTTTGAGACCAGTGGCAGCATGTTCCTAGTGTGACTGCTTCATGTTAGCATGTTTCCTATTCTGGGTGTAGGAATAGAGTTTAAAATAAGTATAGCTTGACCAGAAAGTGTTCAACTATGTGGAGGTCCTCCTTCACATTCATTTTGCCAGCATCTTCCAACCAACATATCTCTGCCTCTGGTGAGCATTAGGAGGCTATTTCTACAGATACCCAAACTCTTGGAAGCTCTGAGGGATGTTGTTGGCATGGGGGATCCCTCTCTGAGGCAAGGCTAGTGTTTTGCCATGGTCCTTTTACCCTTGTACCCAGACCTGCCCTGCACAGGAAAATACTCTGTCTCAGCCTGTTGTCCTTTCAAGTCCTTGTTGTGCAGGAGGGCAAGCTTTCCTGTGCCCTTTGCAAGACTCATGTCTGATCCTGCTCTGGGAGCAGGCTGTCTGTAAACTGGGATATCAATAGCATGGTGGACATGACTGTAAGGGGACAGTCCTGGAGTGAATGCCTGGGGCAAACCAGAGGCTTTGGTGAATCTGGCACTTGAATGAAATAGTGTAGTTGAGGAGAGTTGCAAGAAAAGTTTTGCTGGTTACTTCACCAGGGTCACGTGATGGGAGCAAAGAACATACCAGTCCTGACTGAGATGCTGTTCACACCACCTCAGAGCGCGTTTGTATTCAGAGCATCTATCTGCCATATAGGCACCGTTTTGAAATCGTGCCCACAGCAGTTGTGGTAAAAGTTGAGTAACTGTGTCAGCTGAGTCAGCTACGAGGAGGCCAGGAGAAGTTTATGTGCTCCAGGAGAAGTTTCAGGAGCAAAGAGAGGTGCCTACATACATATTTTTTAATATATCAGTATCATCAACAGCTGAGGCTGTGACAGGGTGTGTTGCTAGGCAGAATTTCCATTTTGTCATTCTTGGCTATTCCAGAGTATGTGACTCACGTGTGATTAACCTAAAATTCCCTCGTAGACACAGGAGCGTCTGGGGAGAGACAAGGTCTCATATTATCAGGTGGGTGGAAGGGTGCTTCCATCAAGGGTGCTGTGACTGTGTCTGCCTGGGTCATATGTGCTCACTGTGAGAACCCATCTGATGAGACATGCAGCTGCACAAGACAGGGGGTGTAATTTGAGCAGTGTCCCTGTGCCACAACCTTCTGTTTCCTCTCCCTCACCCGTGAAAGTCAATACCTTCATGAACACACAGGCTGGAGACAGACGAGCCTTCCAGGCTTTCTAGAGAACTCCACACAGAGCAATAAGACTATTGTAGTTCTGATTGCAACTAGCTGAAAAGGGCAGGGTAAGCATTGGCTGAGAGTGTCCATGACATAGCAGAGTCAGTTAGTGATATGCAGGACCAGGACAAGGAGTATAATGAACATGAATCCCATGAAAGTCAGAAAGGCAGCCTTCAATGAACTTGGAGAAGAGGAAGGCAGGGGTCACCTGGGAGGCTTGTAGAACAGGGATATAAAAAAGAAAGTGAATTCACAGGAGTTGCTAGTATTAAGAGCACAAATACAGGTTTTCACTGTGAAGTGAAATCAGCAACTGTATTTAAGAAACCAGGTTGGCTAAATCACTCAAATTGAAGAAACAGACCTATAGGAAAGGAGAAAGTAAGCAAGCTTTTAGGTTAGTTGTTATGGCTGAGAATAAAAGTGTAGCAGAATCACACAGGAACAAAACCAGAAAGGCACAAGCATGAAATGAAATGCAACTAGTGAGCAAAATAAAAAATCCCATCACTCCAGAAGCCCACTAATTGTGCAAGGTAGAAATATTTCTGTAACTTCCAAGTGAGAAAATTGAGAGGTGTCAGGAAGGCAGTACCTTCTAGATTTCACTATCCAAGATCAGTAAAATAAGGAAACTAATGCACTATCCAGGGTGCATTTTCAGTAAGAAAAGGGCAGAGTATTTAAGCCAGGTATTTTCAAATTCACTTCAAGTCTCTCTTTAACTTGGTCTTAGTGTATTTAAAGCTCTTGCTAACAGAATGCCAGTGTCAGTAATCAATGTATTTGAGAAGTTACAGGAGTTTGATAGGATAGAGGGAGGACGTAAGGTGACAAGCACGGTGGAGGAGAGGGAAGAACAAAAAGAGAAGATATCACATTATTAAGCAAATTAATTTTAGTTTTTGGAAAAATACATTTGTACATCCCTGAAAAATATCATAGGGATGAGTAACGGGCAACAAGAAATCACGAAAAAATCTCAAAAATCTGATTGTCTTTACAACAGCATGACATACCTTATGGATAGAGAAGAGCTGTATATTCAATATGTCTTGATTGTCAGGGAACTTTTCATGTGATTTTCATAAGCAAATTAAGAGAGTGTATTCTATGTTGATCTGCAGCTAGGTGCATGCAATGCTTGTTAGAAAACCAGAGTTACAGGGTGGTTGTCTATCAAAATGGAAATATGTTTCAAGTTGGATTGCACAGATTCAGAATCTAGAGGCCTGGAGAGATGCTTGTAAAAGGGAAAATGCGTATCAAATTCACACATGTATCAGGCTAGGAGGGAGTAAGGATGATGGAGGACAGGAAGAAAATAAAAAATGGTCTTCAGTTAGAAATATGAAAATAAAAATGGGAAGCTAGTCAACAAAAATAGCTGTTGACCTAGGCAGGAATAATCAGCTGGTAGGGAAAACTGGTTAGGTAGCAGTTCTGTACAATAGTAACTCAGGCATTGAGTGGTCACAGACTGGATGTGAGTCAACCGTGGCTTGTTATTGCTATAAAAGATAAGTCTTCTGCTAGGATGTATTACAAGGATTAGAGTTTGCAAGACCTGGCAAGGAATTCTGCTTTGCTTAACAGTTGTAAAGCTAGTTTGGAATGTTGCACATGAAGAAGGATGTGGACCACCTAGAGAACAACCAGAATGTCAAGGGGCCTAGAGGAAACAGTGAATTATTTCATACTGGTTAATTTGGGAAGAATAAGAGTAGGAGAATGACAGCAGCCCTGAAGTATGTAAGGAGCTACTGATGAGATGGAAATAACTTGTTTTCTATGTCCACCAGGGGCAGAAATTGCAACCAGGATATTTTAGTTCAAATATTAGAACAAACTTTTTTCAGGGGTAGAGGTACTTGAAGAAGGTTGCCTGGTATGGTCAGAGTCTGTCATTGCGGTCTTTAAGAACAAGCTATGTACATATCCTTCATAAACAGAAATTTAGTAGGTATAGTGAAGCTGCCTGGAGGCAGGGAGACTGTCAGTATGATTTTCTGAGGGCCCTTCAGCCCTCTGATTCTTTTGTTTTTAATGTCATGGACTCACAGAATCATAGACTCATAGAATCACAGAATGATTTGGGTTGGAAGGGACCTTTAAAGGTCATCTAGTCCAACCCCCCTGCAATGAGCAGGGACATCTTCCAATAGACCAGGTTGCTTAAAGCTTCATCAACCTGAACCTGAGCACTTCTAATGCTTGGGCATCCACAGCTTCTCTGGGAAACCTGTTCCAGTGTCTCACCACCCTCATAATGAAAAAGTTCTTCCTTATATCAAATCTAAATCTACAGTTTTTAAGTTTGAAACCTTGCCCCTTTTCCTCTCCCAGGCTTTGGTAAAAAGTGGATCCTGTCCACCAGTATACCCATTGTCCTGTCTCATGTCCTGGAGCCCATGCCACTCCACTTGATATTAGTTGAAGGTTTCAACCCAAAAAATCCTCCTTGCAATCTTGCTCCTGGTTAAGTTAAACATGAAACACAGTGCAACTTCTCTGGTGTAATCCTGATCTCATCCTCAGCCTGTCGGTTTTAAATAGAAACTTGTGCAATGTTTTGGAGTCTTCTTTTTACATAAAACCATGTCTTTTTTTTTCAGCCTTAAAACATATGTTACAATACTCTACTGGTCAACAATCTCCAAGCATATGCCATGAGTAAATACAGGATTGTACTTCATAAGCTCCGTCCATAAGATTTTCCAGTCATCACCTGCAGGGGTTTTTTGTTAAAAATACTATTTTAGTACCTCTCTATACTTGAAATACAATAAATGTTTTCAACTGGATTAATAAAAATGATAATTTTTCAGCCACCTTGAGTCCCAGCTATTTATGTATACAACATGAGTAAAGAATAATCACCTCTATTAGTAAAATCCTTTGCTTCGTGTGTGTGAGGAGAACATTGAAAGCAATATTTAAAGTCAGCCAACATGTTTTGTTACAATTTAGTCATTCTTTCTTCTTTTGAGAGAAATTGTCCTTTTTTTGTCCTAATGATAGTAAATCATTAGGGCTCAATAAGGTAAAAAAGATATGTTTGTTATTTGTACTGATTCTAGCTGGTAGAAAATAGCAGTAGTAAATAGTAGTGAAGTGAAAATTACTTTTCTCCTTGTGGTTTGGCCTTTTTAACATAAAGATCACTTTTGTAAGACAGTGTTAAGATGAGTAACTGTTAAACTCACTTTAAAGTATTTTTTTCCTCTCTATTTTGTAGCCTCTGTTGCTGACCAGATTCAGCCTTGTGTTTTTTTCAAATTAGGGAATGCAGTGACAGAAAAACCAATTACGTCTATGGTGCACTGTTTTAATTTGCAAGAAATGTACACGGCCTTTTATTTCCACAGAAAGAGGAAGAATCAAACCACACAAGGCATAGTGTCTCCTTACAATTTGTTCTTTCAGCTTCTCTTGCTGACATGTAACTGCTGCTTCTCTTGCTCCCCATGGCTTTTTTTCTCTTTGCTTACTGGGTGCTGATGACAGACAGATACCCAGTGTCCTTCTAAACTGTACTGAAGCTTTGCCTTCACTTTCAAACCACATATCTTAGTTCCCACTCCAGCCTTGTCATATTGGTCTGGATTTCAGCCAGTGATTTGGTTTTTTTTTTTTACTGTCAGTTATTGTTAAATAAAGGCAGATTTAGCATGATTAGATAGTTCTGCTCTGCCCATTATTTTCAGCAGTGCCCACAGAGCAAAGTCAGTGGCTATTCCCAGAGACCACAAATTTACAGGATGAATTTATATTCAGAGTACAGCTCCTGCTAAGTCTTCAGCAAAGTAGGAGGAAAGGACAAATGACGCTGATGCTCAACCCTTTCCTTTCCTGGATGCTTTAAGTTTCTGTGTTCTGCCTGAGGTCCTAATTCAGCTGTCCTTCAGCTACTGTCTATCACAGCTGTATGATCTGCCTCTGCATTGGGCAGGGAGTGCTCTTGGAGTTCAGACCTTGTCCAAAGTGGCAAAACCTTCAATCCAACAGTGGGAGAAATGGCTCTTGTGAATGTTGATGCATCTGAAGAGGCATAAACGCCACTATTACAACAAATGCCATCCATGAGTCAACGATTTAACAAGACACTGAAATGTGTCTGATATGGAGTAAAAATCTTTCAGGGAGGAAGAGTGTATAATTTTTTTTTCTATCAGGTTGTGGAACAAGGTTATTCATTCAGTGTTACCACATCTGAGCCTCAAGACAGCTAGCTGTCACACCTCCAGGTAAGATCCTTGGTGAACAAGTTCTTCAGCTGAACTGACTAGGTCCAGATGGGATGCCAACAGCAGCTGTGGTCACACCTTCTCATTAAGTCATGTGTGATGCAGGACAGCTCTGTCATTGACCTAATTAGGATCCTAACCAAATCGTAGTGGCTGTCTGCAAGACCCTGTGATGTCAAAGTTTTGCCACTTTTGTATCAACACATCATGACTTCAATCTGCATATGCAGAGACATAATCAACTAGAACTCTTATCAACCTTCTGGGATAAAACTGATCAAAAATAAAATACTGGGCCAAAATCTGCTTTGAGTTGTCTTATATTTCATACAAATTTAAGTCAGTTAATTGTCATGGAATTTCTTTTCAGTTGCACCATTGCAACCAAGCACACAGCTTTTGTCTGAAGTGTCTCCCAGCTTCAGAAACTGTTCTGATTGGGAGTCTTTAATTTCTTTTGGTTTTCTTTATATTATTTCACTAAGCCTTCTTTATCTTTGCTGCTGAATATACATTTAATTACTAAATTTAGTGCTTCTCTTCACATGACCTATTTCTTTTGAGTCTTAGAGCTGTTGCTTGGATACGCTTCTCTTTTCTTCATGAGATACTTGGTTTCATCTTGCTTTTTTTTCTGTGCTTTGGGTGATACAAATGGATTGTTATTGAATATTTTTTTGTTGTTTTGCTTTTAAATGTATTTGGTTTGTCTGGCACCTTGGATTCAGCACAACTTTTGTCTTTGCAGATCTGTGGGTTTAGGTATAGTATATCCTGTGTAACATGGAACATCATGCTATTCTTGTTTTTCTTTAAATTCAGTTTAAAAAATTACTCCATTACGTCAAGGCCAATCACTATGTAACCTATGAGAATACTAATATTTAGAGATAGAGAGATGTTCAATTTCCTTTTTGTATGTGTACTGTAGCTGCAAGTTAATTCCTCAAACACCTTACATGAATTCATCTTTTTGTTTTAGTCACAGGATAGGAAAGGTAAGTAAACAACAGGAATAAACTCAAGCATTTTAATTTGGACTGAAGTGTTCTTACTCCTTTATGGAGCTTTGCTTATGCCATTTTGCAAAAGATATACTATGCTAGAACAAGAAAAAGTTACAGGAAGGATTGCAGAGACTTTCAGAGGTGAAGAATACCTATCATGTGTGGAGAAGTTAAATGGGTTAGAGTTCTTGGCCTAGAAGAGTGATAATGGAAAGTAGCACAAGAAAAATCATTAAAGCAATGGATAGTGTGGAAAGGTAAACAAGAAGCAAGCATTCACACAATCTCACAATACAAAAATGAGGAGCATCCTCTGAATCATAGTATAGATGAAAAAAAAAATCAGAAGAAGTACTTTTTCTTGTGACAAAAATAGTGGAATGCGGTACTGTTGGAGACTGAGGAGCCAGAACTACAGTAAAGGGAGTAGGCAGGGTAGTGGAAGATGTCTGTTGGTTGTCATTGAACATAGTGGCCAGATACAAATCCCATCTCAAGCCTTTGGTCCCTGATTGCTGCAAGCTAAAAAAAATCAACAAGAAGGTTCAGAGCATGTTGCTAGAATTTTGTATGTCTTGTATTCTGATTTATATAATGTACTGTCTGGACTACATTGCTGCATCTTCACTGTTACTTGTAACTATGTCAACTGAATTAAAGATACCTCCCTATGCTACAGGCATATCTTCATTTTGCTGTGTAGGGTGTTTGGACATGTAAAGCAGTTCTGAGAAGAAAGAGGAAACTTTTAAAGTTTACTCTTGTCAAAACATTCCATATGCTTACTGGTGTGTGGCTAAGTAATCCACTGACATGAGTGTTTATTTAACACTTTGTATTTTCTTTGTAGGCACACCCAAAGTTTCATTATGGTTTGTACTGCTGGTGAAATAATAGAAATCAAGGAGTTAGAATGCCATGAAGAGCACAGTAATTGATGCTGTTGTGCTGTGAAAGCACAGACATGACATGATTTAAGTATGTGGACACCCTATTTATTAACAGTATTACCAAATGTTACCTGTATGAAGATGTTACTGTAGGCTGTGGGAAAGAGAAATCAATGGGTGTGCTTGTTAATGAGAATGAGAAAAAGGTATACAGTCATGTTCTTGCTGGGTAAATTCTTGTGTAGAGAACTGTTGGCTTTTGAGGCTGATGCAGAACACTCTTCTGCCAAAAAAAAAGAATGAAGTGCCCACCTAACTGGAGAAGAAAAAAGGTAAATAATAAGCTGTTTAAACTTAAAGCTGTCTAGTGCCCTTTTTGTTTCTGTGTGGTGCATCTCTCCTGTCTTCTGCTGTTGCTTCAGAACAGTGCAGATCTGCCTTCAGTCTTGTGGTGTATCTGCCAGCCCTCTGCAGATTCTTTGATACCCAAGGGTGTGTCAAGTGGCTCCAGATCACGCAGATAATCTCTGTGAGTGGCAGCTGAAAGGTCGCTCGGGGGAACTCTCGCTGACACTCCTTCAGGTAACGTAAGTATGGAGGAACCTATCTTGGGAACCAATTCCTCACCTCGATGTGTCAAGGCACTGATGTACAGCCCCAAAAGATAAACATTTTTACTTTAGTTACGTGGGCTGAACTTAGTGGAGTCAAGGCAAATAAATCACATTAAAAAATCATGTATGTGTGAGTTATGTAAGAATAGACTCCAAGCTGTATAGAATATAGTTCTGGGCACGTTACTGTGATTCAATTTTAACTTGATTTTGGTATCTGGTATGGAAGAAGCTTTAATAAAGGTCAGTTACATGCTGAGGTATTGTTTCTTCTGGTCATCTAGGGGTCTATCATTTCTTTACAATTTTCCTCCTTATTCAGGTATGTTCAAATGGTATTGGAATTGTCATGTACCAAACATGTACATTTAAAATAGCAAATAAATGTCTGTGGCTTCTGAAATTAAAGAAACAAAGTGGTGAACTAGTTTTATTACCCACTGCATCCCTCAGAAAGTTGAATGATGACACAGCGAATAAGTCAACAATTAAATGTAATCATCCCATGGACAAACAAATAAAAAAAATTAAAAAACAACAATTACGGATCTAGATAATAAAATCAAGGAAGATAGTAATATATAAAATAATCTGCAAAACCTCCATCAAGCAAAAATCTTTAAAATAATATTACACAAATTATATTACATCTTACTGTAAGAGCTCTGTATTTTTTAATAAATGCTAACTTTTTGGCAACCTTACTATGTTGTTTTCCTTCATATGTATCATATAACATTACTTTGGTCCTACAATAAAATCCCAGGAGTATATTGAGACCTCCTGAAGGACCACAAATGTTGCCCATTAAAGGCAAAACACCTTTCACCTTTGAATTTAAAATCCTCTTTAAAATAGTTAGAAAGGGATGTGTGTCTAATTACTTTGCTAATGATTAAGGAAAAAATCCAATGCATCTAGTAACTCAGTATTGCTTTTTAACAGTTGCCTCAGCAAAGGATATTGAAAACCCTAGTATATTTACAATATGTCTTCTTCTGGCTAGATGCTGCTGATATCTATATGTTATAGACGCTAGAGCTAGGAGTGATTTCAGGTTAAATGCATTTATTGATATAAAAGTTTATTAGTGCAAGTTTATTAAAAAAACAGTGAGTGATTTTCAGCTTTAGTGATGTCAGCGTCAGGCGTGGCTCCAGTGAGCCCGGCTCGTTTTTGGCAAGGAAGGCGGCAGTGGTGTGCATGCAAATTGCCAGCGCACTGAGCTACCCCATTAGAAGCCTGCTCCTAAGGGATGCTGGCTGGCCCTGTTCCAGGTTCGGTATTTATACTTTTTTTGGCTGTCCAGGCCACACCTCTTCTGAGCATGCCCAGACCCGTTCTCAGTGAAACTCCTCCTCTTCGGTGCATGCTCAGATCAGTTGTAGCTCAGTCTTCGAGGTGTGTGGATCAAAAGTCTATTCCTCGCTTCAGAGCGTTGAGAAAGTTTTACTGCTGGCGAGGGAAGGGTGATTTTATCCCTAGAAGGTGTTAGTGTTACCAGTTCTTTGCTTTAGCAGAGGTAGCTAAGATTTAGGAGCTGAGACTGAGGTAATTTCTGCTTATTTTTGGGCTGTCTGTACCCACTATAAGCATAGGGGAAACAGTTCAG
>JAWWEW010000078.1:41549762-41608727 GCA_035583185.1 Anabacerthia variegaticeps
AGTGTTTTGATCCTCGGGGAAGGTTTGTGTGCTTTCTGCAGAGACGAACTGCTGGCAGGAGTGCTTGGAAACTTGGCTGAGGTCTTCCCCGGGGCTGCAAGGGCTAGGCTGCAACACTGTCGCTGTCCTGCCTCCGGCAGATTTTTCCTTCACGACAGTGACCAGGGTCGGGACGAGCTGCTTTCGGAGCCGGCGCAGCGAGGGGCGAGCTGCGTTCCCCTGGACGGCGGAGGGGACTGGTTGCGGCTCCCTGCCGGGCGGAGCGGCTCCTGTCCTTACTCGCGGTTCGTGTTTTTCCCGGGAAACGGCTGCCGATCAGGCAGCGAACGAGCTCAGGCTGGCTCCGGGCTCCCGCAGCCGACAGTACCGGCAGCGAACGCAGCATGTTTCCTCAGGCAGTACAACAGAGTCTTTTCTGTGTTGGTATTTTTCAAACTGTGTTTTCGGGCTGGTAAAACTCCAACATACAGAGAAGGGAATACTGAAGTCTTCCCACCCCATAGGAATCGGGCCACCACCTCCCCCCAGGACATTTCCAAGAACTCGAAATTCCAGATTGTCAGCAAATTGAATACAGCAAAATTATAAAAACAAAATAAAGGAACAAAATATTAATTGTGCAGAAGAGATACACAATTAGTTAAACAACAGAGAAAAATATACGGAAACATTCAAAAAAAGTTATAGGCACTTAAATTTCAAAGGTACAGGACTTCTCTTTTTTTTTTTTCAGAGATTACAGGTACAAAAGGCTTTTACATTTTCTATCTTTAGGGTTGTTTGGTTTGTATCTTCTTCTTCTTCTGCCCAAGGAGGCAAGATAACTCTGTCTCCTCGTCTGATTGAATCTGTCTTGTTCTAATCCTTCCTGAGATAAACCACAATACACCTAGAGTTGATTGTATTTCAAAGAACATTCCTTAGGCTTAAAGGAAAAAGTAAAACCCCATTTTTACATTCAAAGAATAAACCATCTTTATAGATTTAATATTTCAGCAAATTAAAATTACACTTATAACATATAGTCTTACAGCACACTAGATCAGTGTTGCCAAGTGGATCATTGCTTGTAGTGTGGGATACTGTTAATGACATGGTCTAATACTACCAGTACTTATCTGAATTCTGCCATTTACCTATCTCCCTGCTTTTAAGAAAGTTAAATGCCTAGAATGTTTTAGATTGGAGCGTTTCAAACCCAGGTTAGTGTGTGTTGTCTGAATTGGTAAAGCTCTGCAGCTGCACACATTCTCAATGGTTTCAGAGTACACAACCGTATTAAGCTGGAACAGGCCCAGAACAGCCTGTTCTACCAGTTGTTGCCATATCCATATTTCCAGACACACAAAGATCCTCGTTTCCAGCAGGTCCTACCTATCTGGCATGTGGAAAACCATGTCTCTGAACAAATTGTTGTATACTAAGGGTATCCTTTCAGTCCTTACCACCCGCCCTTTCTAAGTGCCTGGCTGCGTCTGTTACTTGCGTGTTTACACCAGTGTGGTGATTACTTTTGGACACCCGAAACCATCTTGTTCTGGAGGTGCGATTTCAGTTCAGACAGGCTGGTTCAGTTGGGACACAGGGCCAGAGCTGCTTCTTGCTCTCACTTTTGTTAGTAAGCTGTCAGCTTCAGAGTGACGACATAAATGAGTGCTGACAGTCACTCAGCATTTCCAGAGCATTCAGAAGAACATTCAAGTTCTCTCATAGTTAAGAAAGAATCACAGACAGTGTTGCAGGCATGGATTTAATAAAGCAACAGAGGATTTAATCCTCTCACACCTCCACACTGGCCTTCATCACCTGGTTCCCTGCAGGTGCCCTCCGAGCTGTCAATCCCAGGTGCCTGGGAAGAGGCTGTGGCAGTCTCTGTCAGACAAGAAAGGTATGTCTCTGCCTGCACTGCTGCTCCATGCTGTTGTGTGTGCCAGCCAGGGCACCTGCCTGCCTTATGTGCCTTCTAGGGGAGCGTGTTCTGGCCACATAGCCCAATATGTCCAGGGTGTGCACCTCCAATGGCCCTACACAGAAGAGAAAAGCCTTTGTGTAGAGCCTCCATGCACCAACAGTGCAGTAACATATAAAGCATTATGTTCCCACGACTTCTAGAGCCTTACATGCAATACTAGTGAGACTCACTGTGACTCACATCAAGCTTTTAGTACACCCACTCACACCCAGGCTGGGCTGGCTGGGATTGTCTGTACCCAGATGCTTGACACTCTCATTAAATCTGAAGTGTACACAGCCTCCTGGTTATATAACACGATACCAAAGTACAATGTTATTTTTCCTGAAAAGGAAAGAAACCCCAAGTGGAACTTGCATTCCATATTCTGGTTTTAGGTCATGACTTCAGATCCCCCAGGAAAAAGATTTTTAAGGGCAACAGTAACTGTTAATCTTTTCTTGACTTGCAGTTGACATTTTATATTAAGAATGGAGAATCCTTTGATTTAATGTTTTGCTCCGTTTATTTCACTGTAGTACCAGCACAAAGGAGTACTCCCTTCTGCAGCTTAAAACAGGGCAAATTCCATCGTGGCAAACACTAGACATCTGCTTCAGAAGCAACTAAGCGAGAACAGAAATAGAATTTCTGGTTTTTACAGCATTGTATTTCTAATTGCTTATTGGAGATGATTTTATTAAAATAAAAATTTCTTAAAATTAGATTTTCTATATCTAAGTGTGCTTCAAATCAGATTATAGAATTACAGACTACAGAAGTAAAACATAAATACAAAGACCTTGATAAAATCAAGGTTTTAAAATAAAAATTTCTTAAAATTAGATTTTCTATATCTAAGTGTGCTTCAAATCAGATTATAGAATTACAGACTACAGAAGTAAAACATAAATACAAAGACCTTGATAAAATCAAGGTTTTCTGGTACAGACTTTTACTAAATTTTAAGTGGATTGCTTGATATTAATATACTAGTCTCCAATTAGTTAGAATTTATATAAAATGTCTTTAAATTTACAAATATTTTGTATCTAGTATTTTTGAATGTATGACTATAGCAGGCATGTCATGTTAAACACTTTTTCAGTTTCACTTCCTTGTGTTCCCCTGACCTGTCAGAAGACATCATATGTCTTTATTACCCCATGCTCTGAACATCTGATGACAGCACTGGGACCCACGTGAATGCAGATACTGAATAACTGTGCCACACTTTGCATTCAAGGAACTAACTAGAGGCCAAAAGTACATGCTGATTTAGATCAGCACATGCAGTCTTTTAACAATAGCATATGCCCACTGCCTAGTTCTGTCAGTACTTTACTTGTCAGTACCCTGTAGAAGAGATCACAGCAAAAGACTTTCTCTTTTGACTCATCCCATTTCTCTTTAATACCTAGTAGCATTTTGGTGACTGCTACAGTATTTCTCTGAATATTTTGAATGGTGCTATTTTCATTAGCAAAGTATTTTTCCTTGGTGGTGTTGGTCTCTAAGGGGGCAAGGTCCATAATTTTGTGAAGCTCAGTGATTACATTTATATTTTGATCAAAAAAATCAGTGATTTATTCAGTGCCTGTGATTTTTATTTCTGTTTTGGAGTTTTTGGTGAGTAAACACCTGTATGCATCAATTTGGGGTCATCTAAAAATGGTGTCTGATTATGTAGATGTAGTATGTAAAACTACACTGACATCAGTAATAATGACAAGTTTGGGACCTTAGAAACAGGAATTAACAGCAATAGGGATTTAAATAGTTTTGTCATTTTCCAAGCAATGGTGAGAACGGTCAAATAAACAGATGTAAAATTCATACTAGGGGATAGTAGTTAAACAAAGAAATTATATGCAGACTACAATCTGACAGAGTATATTGTATGAAAGAAGAAGAGGTCTCAGAGTTTTTAGATTCAAAAGTATTGGGCACCTGTCCAATCTATTATCATTTTGCTACAGCCCTTGCCTAACTGTATAAGGGAACGCATTTCCCCAGAGAAATCAATCTATGACAGTGTGAAGAATCAGCTAGAAAAACTTGCTCATCTTTTCATAATCAAGAGGTCCATAAAATAGCAGTTCTCAAGTTATGCTTCAAGTTACTTAAAAGTTGGGTAAAATGGACCGTATAAAGATGTGGCATTTGCATTTCATACAGATACTTTCATGAAGTTGTCCGTAGGAACACATTAAATAGTTCATGAAGCACAATAAACCATGTGCATATCTGATGCAGTTTGGAATGGCTGATGGTGTTTCTTCTCTCTGATTTTGGTTTGCCTTAAAGCCTCATGCTGTGATTGTCCAGTGGCTGAATTCAGGCACAAGGAGGGAAAGATAACTGGAATCATTAACTACTTCAGCCCTCCTACAGCCATTCCCATTCATAATTCAGAGCCCTCAGCACAGGACTGTAAGGGGATTTATCATGTTGTTATCTTCAGTGAGTGTTACTCTGAAGGTAGTGACTGGAAGGACTTTTACTGAATAATAAATACCTGAACTTGACTCACCCAAACCTTGTTTAAGCTCTTTCTGCTGTGATCATAATACAGCACCCTAGTTAAGAGTTAGAATAATCTTCCTTCCATTCCTGAATCCAGGCAGAGATATTATTAAAATGGGTATTTGAAAAACACAATCTACTGAAAGGCTTGTAATCAGATTGTACAGTCAGGGACTGCCTCTGTGAGACACAGCCTCAGGCATAACATCATGGCTGCTGAAGAATCCAGACTCTGCACATTTTGTTGGCATGTGTAAAATTCTGCTATCATAGTAATTCAGCAATTGACTGCACTGTACTGTTTCTATCCATGCACTAAAATAAACCAAGTATGTTCTGCCCAGGTGGAATTCTCAATAATACTAAATATGCAAAGAAAGAAAATAAATTTAAATATACAAGATACCTTTTTTGGTTGTTGTTGCTGTTTTTGCAGAAGATGCTAATTCCAGCCTTTACAAGTGATGAAGTCTCCAGATGAGAGAGAAAAAAAGGTGTCATATGTCAGTCACTGAATGGAGGCAGTCCAACAGAATGCACTGAAAATTCCAGTGAAGAATTACTTCTGAATAGGCCATTACATCATAGGATACTCCACAGCAGGTGGATGGTGAAATCTAGTAAACTATATTTTCTTAGGAATGAAAGAATAGCTAATAATACAGAAGGCCATACAGATTAATCAGAAACACTGTAACCTCAGTAACCTAATGGCTCCATTTGGCTAAATGCAGTAAAATTCTGCTTCCTTGCCCTTGACACTATCATAGTGATGTTAACTGCGCTGTAGTGGTAAACTGCAAAGTCTTTATATGAATTCATGTGTTATTTTGACAAATTCAAGCACAGCTCTGAAAGACAAGACCCTAACTCATTGGTTGGGATGTCAAGTGCCACATATACACGTCTTTTAAATACCTCCCGAGATGGTGATTCAATTACTTCCCTGGGCAGCCTGTTTCAATGCTTGACAACCCTTTTGGTGAAGAAATAGTTCCCAACATCCAATATAAACCTCCCTTGGTGCAAACTGAAGCCAATTCCTCTTGTTAGTATCTGGGGAGAAGAGGCCAATACCCACCTCGCTACAACTTCCTTTCAGGTAGTTGATGAGGTTTCCTCTGAGAATCCTTTTCTCCAGGCTGAACAACCCCAGCTCCCTCAGCCACTCCTCATCAGATGTGTGCTCTAGTCCCAGCACCAGCTTTGTCTCCTTCTCTGGACCTGCTCCAGCACCTCAATGTCTTTCATGTAGGGAGGGGCCCAGAACTGAACAAGAGACTCCAGCTATGGCCTCACCAGTGCAGAGTACACGGGGACAGTCACTGCTCTGGGCCTGCTGGCCACACTAGTTTTCATAAAACCAGGATGCTATGTGCCTTGACAACTTTCAATTTATTTTTCTTCAAATCATGTATAAATGATGATTAACATCTTATGCATGTTTTATGTGCTCCTCCTATGTAATAATTTGAGAATGGTTTCTTTCTCTGCTTCCAGGCTTAGGCAGGCTGATCCTCCTCCTTTTATGCTGTTTCCATTTTGTTTGACAGTACAGGGCTTTTTGCTCCTTGATGACCTTATTTGGAAATAGATACCTAAGATAAAACTAGATGTTTCTAATCAGGTAGACACAATATGAAATGGAAGAGATGTGTCTTCCCTGTATCTTACAAATTACAATCTATCAGCTTCATTGTTCAGTGTTTATGAATCAAAACTTTGATCCACTTTAACCCAAACAATGCTTGGACTGCCTGAACACACCCATGTGAAAATTCCTGTCAGGACATAAAAATTGTGTCAGGTGTGATTAAAAACACAATTTCCCCTCCATTTGCAGGAAGTTAAAAACATTTTAATAATGTTTATTACAGTCTTGGAAAGGTCCTGTATAATCTAACCAAAAACACCACTGAAGATTGGTAAAATGCCACTGTATCTTACTCTGACAAATACATCAATTGAAATTTAATTACTAAAATTTTCATGTAATTAGCATTAATAATGTAATAATGTAATTCAATGTTAGCCTTAAACTTCAGGTGTCCCATCATCCATTTTACATGAAACTAATATGTTGTTCATTTGTGAATGAAAAGGATATTTTGCTGTTAATTGCTCCCTACTTTTATGATAAAACAATGTTCCAGAATGCCTCAAAACTGTGGTAAAGGTAAATCTTAACAGAATGATTGCTATTATATATGAATTCAGATAAGAGCCAATATTAATCTCATTTATGTGACTATGTGAAATATGGTTGTCATACCATACATATATCTACACACATTTGAATCAGTGAGAATTACTGTATGGAAAGGTGCTTTCCTTGCGCCAGCTGTTGATCACATCTAACCACTTTCTGAGTTCATTTAAATCACTAAAATAGAACACAGTAAAACAAGCCAAAAGTGGGTGGTTTCCTGTGGAGCTGGTAAATTGAAAGGGCTCAGAGAAGGATCTGGTGAATGCCAGAGCTGGCTTAAGGGTGGGGCAGAGCCAGTCATCTGGCAATGAGAGGTACAGGGAGAAGGAAATGGTAACGGTGCACTGGGAGTGAGAGCTCACCCTTTTAGCAGCAGTGGATGGGCTCAGCTAGCAATTGAACTATACCCAAAATATGAGCAAAAAAGGTATGTCACTTCACAGTAGCTTAATGGCTTGTTAATTTAGTTAAGTACTGTAGTCATTAGTCTAGGGAGAAGAGGGTTAACCACAGAATAAAAAATAAATCCTCTGCTCTTGAAATTTTCATGGATTCTTCTTTATTCTATTTTTTTTTTTTCTTTTCTTTCCTGTCTTACTACAGCTCATCCATTCTACTGTGTCTGCAGTCTGCATGGTGGCTGACAGAGACAGACCATGAAAATGCTATAATCAGAGAAGAGAATAGCAAGACTGGACTACAGTTGCTCACAGATACAAGGCTGGGATTTATATTTAGCTCCAGTGCCAGTGCAGTTTGTAATTTAGGATGGGCATACCTGATCCATCTTTAAATTAGCTAATCCTCTTAAGGGAAAATTTCTAGTTGTTACAACACTGCAATTGGCACAAAGTAATTTACTTTTTGCCATCATGGTGAGGCAGTTTCCACTGCACCAGCAGTGTATGTGTGTGTAGATCACCTTAGATCACCTTGTAGGCACATCCACCATCAATTTATGAATCCTATTTTTCTTTTGTGAACATGGCATTATGTGCTAACCTTTATGCATGGCAAGCAAAATGCAAACCTTTTAGGGAGAAACTGAGATTATAACAGTTAAGAATTCATTGCATAGCAAGAATGTGACACCTAGTGGATACACAACATTGAGGAAATGTGACAGTCCCATCAAGCAATATTGACATTAAATTACTATGTCCAGTAGAAAAATTAATTTGATTCCAGAAAAAACACTGATCTTGAATGACTCTTTTCCTGGGCCAAAGCAATTGGATAATGGCAAGTCCCCACTGAAAACTCATAAATGGAAGAGGTGTCAGTGATAGTTTTAAAAGGATTTTTTGTAAACCACTAGCAGACTGAAGATGTCAGTCCAAGAAGGCCAGAGGGCTCCTAAAATAAAGAGCCCAAAGCCCATGAAGACACTGCAAATATTCAACAAGATGTGTCATAACTGCAGACATCCAACATGCAAAACACAAGAACCCTTTTGTTAAACCCACCTACCATTTATTGACATGTTATTTCTCCTGGAATTGAGAGTTTTCACAGTTGGAGATGCTCAGAAGTAACTATCCAGTAAGGCCACTGGAAGCTGGACAAGATTGACACACAGTTTAAGAAGTCTGACTTATACATTCTGCCCAAACTGTCTGATACAGATGGTGTCTGTCTTCTACTCCCCACTGCAGTCTGTAGTACCTGAATTTCAAGTATTCACATATCTCCATTTCCAGGGTGTCCTATACCCTCACTGCTTCATTGGCTATAAATAATAGAAAAACTCATCACCAGAAAGTGGTATTTTATACTGGCTACCAAACACAAATCAAACTTTTCACTGTAAAATTTACACCCAAAAATCTGTATTTATTTCCAAATATGCCAGAAAGGCTTCCCCAAGCCCAAGAGGGAAGCTTGCTTTGCTGGTCAGCTCCTTCACCCATTGCCACTGCCCTGCGGTCACACTTCTCGCTTCCCAGCTATAAATGGGTGTGTGGAACTACATTCTCTAAAAAAATCTTGGTATCAAAATGAAAAAAAAATGTCCTCTTTTGCCTGTACAAATCAACATTTGGAAATAAAACTGACCCAGCTGAAGTGAGGGGTTTTATAGCTCATGCTCCAGGAGGAGGTTTGGGCTGTGTCCAGAGAAGGGTACAAGCCAGCAGTGTGTCCAGGTAGAAAGAAGACCAGTGGCATCCCAGCCTGTATCAGCAATAGTGTGGCCAGCAGGGCCAGGGCAGTGATTGTCCCTCTGTACCCAGCACTGGTGAGGCCACACCATGAGCGCTGTGCCTATTTTGGGTCCCTCAGCTCAGGAAGGACATTGAGGAGATGGGGCCAGTCCAGAGCAGGGCAATGGAAATGGTGAAGGGTCTGGAGCACAAGTCCTATGAGGGGCGGCTGAGGGAGCTGGGGGTGTTTATCCTGGAGAAAAGGAGGCTCAGGGGTGACTTTATCGCTCTCTACAACCACCTGAAGGAGGGTGTAGCCAGGTGAGGGTCGGGCTCTTCTCCCAGGCAGCCAGTGACAGGACAAGAGGACACAGGCTGTGCCAGTGGAGGTTTATATTGAATATTAGCAAGAATTTCTTCATAAAGAGGGTGATGAGCCGGGCTGCCCAGGGTGGCGGTGGGGGTCACCGTCCGGGCGGCGTTTAAGGGAAGAGCGGACATGGCACCGAGTGACACAGCGAGGCTCAGTCAAAGGCTGGACTCGATGATCTCAGGAGGCCTTTCCCAGCCGGGCAGGCCCCGTGGTGGCTCTGTGACAGCAGGCAGCGCAGGGGAGGGAGAGGTGAGAACACACAGGCGGCTGACGCGGTACAACACTGCCGGCGAAGGCATTTCTGTGCAGCGGCCGGGCCGGGCCGCGGCGAGGCGGGGCGGGGCCCGCGGGCGGTGTCTCGCTGGCTCCACTGCCGGCCGGGCCCGCTTTCTACGGCTTCCCCTGCCCAGCCCTGCCCGGCCCTGCCCGCGGGACGTGGAGCCGGCCCCGGCCCCGGCCCCGGCGGTGAGTGGGGAAGGGGCGGCGGTGCCGCAGGGGAAGGGGCCAGGGCGCTGGCTGCGCCGCCAGGGGAGGAGCCTGCCCCCTGCCCGCCCACCGGGGCTGGAGAGGGTGCCGGGCCGGGGGCTGGGGCTCGGCCGGGCTGTCCTCCCGGCCCGGCCCGGCAGGCAGGCAGGCAGGGAAGGAGACAGGCAGGGAGGGATGGAAAGAGGGGAGGAAGGAAGGTGGGAAGGAGGGAAGGAAGGAGTCAGTCGGTCGGTCGGTCGGTCGGTCGGTCAGTCCCTCAGTCCCCCACTCCCCTCACACCTCTCCCTCCCTCCCCTCGCTCCCTGGCCTCCTGTTCCTGAAACAGGAGAGCAGGACCAGGCCGGGATGGGACGGCTCCAGCCCCCGCTGTATGCAGACCCCCCCTGCACCGCTGACACGGTGCCCTTAGCTTGGACTCGGTGGCCTCGGGGGGCTTTCCCAGCCTAATCGATGCCCTGAGTGCCACCCGCGCCTGGGCTGGGGCTGTCACAGGTTGGCACGGCCTGTAAGTGTGGAAGAAGAGGCCAAGTTTATCCCCAACAGGGCCTGTTCTGGGCATAGGATGAGCTGTTTGGAAAATATGTTTGGAAAACACAGGCATGATTTGGAAAAGTGCTTCAGCTCTGTGCTGGTTTTCAGTAGTAACAAGCCTGAAATTAACAAAGCCAAACAATAACAAGCTCAAAGAGTGAGTTTAGATTGGATATTAGGAAAAAATTCTTTGCTGTGAGGGTGGTGAGGCACCAGAACAGGTTGCCCAGAGAAGCTGTGGATGCCCCATCCCTGGAAGTGTCCAAGGCCAGGTTGGATAGAGCTCTGAGCAACCTGGTCTGGTGAAAGTGTCCATGCCTGTGGCAGGAGGGTGGAACTGGGTGATCTTGAAGGTCCCTTCCAAGCCAGGCCATTCCGTGATTCTGTGGTGATTCAGTAGTTCTTACATAGTCACTATGCCAAGCACAATGATTCTGAATAAATGTTAGGAGCCAATAAATGAAGTTCCCTGAGTAGCACACTGTTTATACAAACGCTGTTTTCAGAAAATAACTGTTCTGTGAAGCTATGTTCTTAACTAGTAATATTTAATAATTATCTAGTGATTTTTCATTCTTTAAATTCTTTAGAAATTGCAATATATATACAATGTGTAAGGCCGTATCTTAAAAAAAACCCAACACCTGATTATGGATAGTGATGCATTAAGGTGGAGTGACTCATCAAAACAGTGTAGTCAGTCATTGACAATCCCAGTTACAGTGCCTCATCCCTGGTTATGTTTTTCTTTGTCTGGTCCACTGTTCATGCATCTAAAATGTTTTTAAGTGCTTTAGTAAGTGTATTTCTTTTAAAGACATACATTCTTGGGTTCAGAGCTGTAAATACAAATGTTGCAGAATCGTGTACATGTGACAAAACAAGTGAAACTAATTGAAAACCCTGTTGAAATTTGGCTTCAAAGCTTTTTTTGCCAATCAAAAGTTTTTATTATGATATGCTTATGTTTATGGTATCACTGTATTTTGTGGGATAATTTATATGAAATACAGAAGACTGTGATTTCTCTTTGAATCACACAAGTATAACTGTCAGAAAAGCTGAACTGCATCCTTAGAGTAACTTAAAAATTTCACTGTTCGAACAGGAGGGGAAAAACTGCTTAAAGGCAGTGGATAAAATCCTTTTTTAAGTTAATAGCAAAAAAATCCCCAAAAACCACTAAACCAAAATCACCAAACCTTCCTCTACCTTTTAAATTTAGTAAATGAAGTATGTGATAGGTTTTTGGGTTGTTATGGGTTTTTTTTAATTTATTTAAATTGAGTAGGTTAGTTACCACATTTATCATTTTATAATGTAATGTAAGTTGCTTTATGAAGCAGGATCTAATGATCCCGGTAGAATCATTTGTATAAAAGTTGTTAACAAGATTAAAGAGGAGTGGCTGGGGCTGTTTAGCCTAGAGAGAAGGAGGCTCAGGGGAGACCTTATCACCCTCTACAACCACCTGACAGGAGATTGTTGCAAGGTGGGGTCTATCAAGAAATGAGCTGTAGGACAAGAGAAAAAGGCCTCCAGTTGTGCCACTGGGTATTGTGAAAAATTCTTCACAGAAGGGATTGGCAAGCATTGGAACAGACTGCCCAGGGAAGCAGTGGAGTCACCATCCCTGGAGGTATTTAAAAGCCGTAGAGATGTGGCACCTGGGGACATGGTTTAGTGGTGGACTTGGCAGTGCTGGGTTAGTGGTTGGACTCAAAGGTCTTTTCCCAACCTAAACAGGTCTGTGTGTCTATAAAGATCCACTTAGATAATTTGGACTTTTTACACATAATGCAGTGCTGATACTCAGTGCTTTGCAGCTGGACTTTGTCACAGAACACTTGGTTTATAGCTTTCAACAAGTCATTTAAGTGCTTTGTGCTCAGTTTGCCTATCTGTATGACAGGTGTCCTGCTCACGTACCCAAGATGATATAAGTTTCCTTGATATGGTTAAAGCTTTACAGTATTAACTGAGAAGGTTCCTCCTTAAACTAATAATGTGTTTACATACTCTTACCATGAGAAGCTTATTGATTTTAGGTATCTGTTTGACAAAGGTTCTGTTAATATTTTCATTTGCTGGCAAATACAAATACTCTGTAGGAAGTTGTGAGCAGTTGCTTTGACAACAGTTTCACCCTATTGTGTTGTTTTAATGTACTTATTTGGCCTCCTACTGCTACTACTTCGCTATGTGTAGCAACAACAGTTTTCCTGTTTAAAAAGTAGGCCATAAATGCCACAGAGGACTAGTAGTCTCTTCAAAACTGGAGAAGTTTCTCAAACTGGTCGCAGTAGTAAGTCCCCAAAAATGCACACCTATGCCTTTGCTAAGCACAGACATGCGTAACTCATTAAAGTAAAGTTTTGTGGTTTTTAGATTGGTACCAAATATTTTGTAACGCTAGCATTTTGTTCTGTTTTTGTGCTTAGAAAGCCCTCAAGAGATGGTGGAAAAACTACAAAAGATGGCAAAGAGCTGGTCATTCTTGGATACTGTTGAGTCTAACTTCAGGCCTCTGGTAGTAATTGAACTTGCAAAAGGCACCAAAGAGGAAACTATAGAATGGTTCACTAAACGAATTGTAGACAAAAAAGGAGATGGAGGTGAGTACAATACGATCTTCTGCGACACTTTGAAAACAAATTGACTGTCACCATAATATAAAGACTTACAGAAGATTAGTTTTCAGGGAATTTGTGGCTTAATGATTGTTTGGCTAATTGTTCAGGTTTACATTTTTGAAGTTGCTTCACTTTATGTAAGAATAGAGCTTCATACTGCTGTAATGCAAAGGTAAAAACTGAACCCTCTTAACCCTGTTACTAATGAAAACATTGGCTTAAGGTCAAATGCCAGTTGAACTCTAGAATTCTTCTGGTTTTGCAGTGAAAGTGTGATAACCTGTTTTTCGAAGTAGTTTTGATATCAGTTTTTATAGCAGTTGTCTAAGGCATGTTTCTCTTGTTGCTCACAGAAAGCCTTGCCAAAATGAAGACATCTCATATCCTGTCCATAAGACTTCTGTTGTAGAACAAAGTTAAGTTAGCAGAAAGCAATTTAATCTTGATAAGTTCATGTTGGATTTTAGTTATATTCTTGGTATCTTGGTTTTACAATGACAATATTTCATCACTCATTTTTGTATACTTCCAGGAACTGGAATTAGGCTAATTAATTTGTAGTTCCTTGGATTCTTTTTTTTTTAACATTTGTTTAGAAAGACATTATTTATAGCTGTTGTAGCTTATGGTCAGTAATATTTCTGTGGCTGTTGGATTTGTGAGTACAAACTTGGTTTCAGGCCCCTGTTAGCTAAGTTAGGGATGTTTCTGTGTCGAAAGTCTAGTCTCCTTAAAACAAGTGGGACTGTTTGCAGAAGCACTGCTTGCTAATGTGATGTGAACATTAGGGGAATAGATCCAAGTTGTCCCTGTTGTTCCAGGTCACTCTTGTGAGTGCCTCCTCAGAAACAGTGTGACCCTGCAAGATTCTAAACCCCACACGTGAAGTGCTGTTGAAGCCATAATTCTTTGTGCCCTTAAAAAGAGGCATTTTCAATACTGCTGTTATACAGGTTTAATGTGATAGATGCTAAAATACCAGGTCTTTCAGATGTAACTTTAATATATTTCTTACTTATTTTGCCTTTCTTTACTTTAAAGGTGCACAACTGCTGATTAAACCACTGGTCACAGAAAATGGACATGAAAATATTTATCTAGTTGGAGCTTCCCACTTAAGGCTCTTGTTGGGAGCTGAAACTGTGGGTTTGGTGAAGGAATGTAATGATAACTCAATGAGAACTTTTACATACAGCAGTAGAAAGACTTTCAAAGATTTTGCAGGTAAGCAGTTGTAGGGGTCTTTGTCATTGCAAAGTGTGACTAAATATTGTAAGAATTACACTGCTAAGTCTTTCAGTCTTTTTATTCTTTGGAAGGGTAACAGTGAACAGAAATAGAAAGACCAAGACCAAGCCATGAAAAAAATACTCATTTTTAATTATGGAAATTCAGATCATATAATGATTTTTTTTCCATTCAAATGGCTTTAATTTTTTGCTCGTGTTTTCCTTTATACTTTTCTATGCTCCAAATAGTCTCTTATTTGTGTGAAAGATTTTTGTTGAAAATAAGACAAAAAAAATAGTTGATAAACATAATTTTATGATTAACAATCAATATTATAAGTTAACACAGCAATTTAATTCCTGTGAACCAGTTTTGAGGCTTATTATCTTATAGTTAGCTGGAGGAAATAGAACCATTTTTCTCTGTTACGCGTACACATCAAACAATTAAACAAGTAACACTACAGAGCCATTTAGTGGAATTTGGGCATGATTAGTGAAATCGTTCCTTTTCCTCTTTTGTTTTAAGGAGGTGCCAACATGGTAATGTTTCTTTTTAAATGTGCTGCTTGTAAGGTATTTAACCCTCCTACAGTGGCAGAACTCATTTTGCTCTCCAGGTAAATACTGGCGTTCCAGCTTAATCTTGCTAATACTTTTCATGTGCCTCTTTGAGTGATGCCTTTTGCCACGTTTTCAATATCCAAGGTTCTTGAGCCTGTCTGAAGCAATAATAAAGCTGAAGGTTTGTTTTTTCATGCCAGTTCTGTTCACCACTGCTGCTGTTGCAGTGTCTTTTCTTTTGTGACCTTTCTTTCCTGAAATTAAGAAGGCTTGAGAACAATTGCCAGTTGCAAAAGTGCCATTTTCCTTTCTTTCATGCCTTTATATTCTGGATGCAAATCTGACTGTCATTGCTTACAGATTCTCTAGGAGCAGCTGGAACTCCAACTGCTGTAAATCTAAAATACAATTTTTGCTGTATCTCCTGGTATTTTTTATTTTTAAAAACGTTAGTATAATTTTTGTCCAGGTCCAGTCTGAGGATAAAATAGTTGACCATGCTTAGAGGAGTGAAAAATGTCACCTACAAAAAACCTCCTTGAAGCCTGTGTTGTCTTTCTAGTATTTCTAGTTGCCCAATTTAACTGATGCTGTGTTATTCTTTGTATTTGTTGCTGGCTTAGCTTCTTCTTTGGTGTATTTAAAGCAATTTATACTGCTTCTTATTCCAAAGAATAAATTTGGGATCTTTTGAAAGTTTTCTTCTTGATTTACCTTATTTCTAAATTTTTAGCAGAACTAATTATCTCAAATGGCTTATTGTTATGTTGTATGGCCAAAAAGAGCAAGATACTGTGATTCTGTGGTATTTGCTGTGAAATGCTTACTGAAAAGGAGATTTGTCCTGACATCTTACTGGTTTTTGTTATGAAAATACTTCAGGAACTGGTTGTCAGGAAGGGGTATGGAGATGCTGAAATTGGCAAATGCTGCATGCCTGAGAAAGAGTCTTTCAGCAAGGCACCGGAAAGTAATACTTCAGATGTTTCTGTCTCTTGAGTGATTTGTTCTCTTAGTTTATTTAGGTATTCAAAAAATGCAGTGGCTGATTTGTGCCAGCTAAAGAAACCTTATTCTCAAGAACAAGTTTATTTTAAATAGTGAAATTTTTGCAGTGAATGTTCATTGACAATAATAGTCACGTTTTTTCCTTTTCTTGACTCATCATTTTTTATAGTTATTTGCTGCCAGAGTTGTATTCTGATGCTGCACAATTTCATACAACCTTCTTTTTGATTTAGATGACAATCACAATTTCCTTACGATGGCAGAATGTCAGTATATCATCAAACACGAGCTTGAAAATTTGAGAGCTAAAAATGAAAAAATGATCCCTGGATATCCTCAGGCCAAGCTGTACCCAGGAAAATCGATTGGTGAGCAATGTAGTTTGTTGGCTGTAACTCACTGTGTTGATGTAGGATAGTGTTCATTGTGAAAAGAATTTAATTTTCCTGTATTGAAGAGAAATCATTTGGACGTTAAAGTCCCCCTAGTTTTAATCAGCTTTGTTTTCTCACTGCTTCAGGGTGATAGGCCAAGAGGAGATGGATGTACAGGGCAACAAGAGAAACATTATGTATCAAGATAATTTTTTTCACAGTAGGGTAGCCAAACATTGAAATGGAGAGTTAAAGAGATTGTTGGTAACTCTCTCCTTTGAAGATTTTTACATCTTCACTGAATGAGGGCCTGAGCAGCTTGATTGAAGCTGGACCTACTTTTAGCAGGAAGCTGGGGCAGATTATTTCCAGTGGGCCTTGCATTCTGAGTCTTTCTGTGAGACTGAGGCTCTGGCCTTATGTTCTTTTCAGCTGGATAATTTTCACACGTGTTGATGTCGTTCATTATTTTTAATTAGCATCAAAAATATTTATTTTTTTTAATTACATAATGATATACTTGGATTGTCTCTGTATAAAAATACTGGAATGAGTAACGGTGCTCTGGAGTTAAAAATTTCATAATATGAAGGAAGTTTTATTTAATTTATTTGGTTTCATCAATCCTCTTCTTTGCTGCAAGAGCTTTTCCTTTTCATGGGAGAAAGAAGCAATGAGAGCTAATGCTATTTTTATGGTAGTGGGAACTAGTTCATTGGCAGAGATGCTACAGTTTCCTAGGAGAATTTATCTTACTAGAAGGACATACAAATATTAAGTGTCTTTATTCATTAGTGTTGGTCATCAAAGAAAGAGTTCTATGTGTATTAGCAGTTCAAAAAATGTAAATAAATGTGAGGGTCAAATGAGTTTACATTGGTAATTTTTTTAGATAACCAAAGTATTTTTCTAGTTATGTCAAGCAGATGCCTATGGGAAATGGTAAAATACTATCACACAGCTTCCAGTGCCTCCCCTCTCCTGTTTTTGAATTTATTTTCTTTTTTAATATGGTTGTAACTCTCAGAGCAGCTTGTTAATTGTTTATCCGCACACATAGTATTGCTTTCCATAACAAAGTTAAATACAAATTGTGGAATGTATAGTTTGTTTGCAATGAAGATGTGTTGTAATTTATGAAATAGTGTTAACCGATAATTCAAAAATGGTTTCAGTATCTTTCCCATAATTAATACAACAGTGGCGTTGGGACTTTGCTCACAAAGCTACATATGGCATTTCAGTTGTGATTTGTAGCACTTTTTGAAATTGAAGCTGCAACTGATTATACTGAAAACCTATGGAATAGTTAATAGATGTAAAAAGGTTGCTTTTTCTCTTCCACTGGACAGCACAGTGCTTGTAGGAATAGGTGTAACTGCTCTCTACTATGAATAATATTTTAACTAACATGCAGACAATTTTTTTAAAATTTAAGTTCTAGATCTATTTCAAAGGAGCTTTAGGCTTGCTAAGTGCATAATGTGACCTGTTTGCTTATTGTCTTATGAAGGAGTGCTAGGTACGTTTTTTTTTTTTTTGTCTTCTAGTGAGAAGATTATTGACCAGTGGTATCCTAATTCAGATATTCCCACTGCATGATAGAGAAGAGTTGAAAAAGCTCCGTCACAGCTGGTATGGCCGAGTGAAAGTTGGCTATCAACCTTTAGGTATGTGAACACTTACTTCACTACAAATAAAATGCAGGGTTTCTTCTGGAGAGGTTTTCAATTTGTCTAAGAAGAGCAAATATCTTTCCTAACTTCAACATTGAGCTTCCATAGAAGTGAAAATCCTGTGTGAAAGGTAAGTATTGTACCAAGAAGTCTGTTACTTCACTAAGAGTTTACCTTTTTACATCCCAACAACCTGTTGCAGTTCATCTCAAACGCATCCTTTCTGCCCAAGTTACTTTGTTGGCGTTTGTGATTCAAAGTCACTTTTTTTTACCCACCTTTGTCCTTACTGGTCTTGGAATAAACAAAGTGTTGTAGGCTCTGATGAAGGAAGCACCCGTGTTTCCAGACTTGTTGACGTGCACAGTTGAGGTCTGTTCAGTGAATTCTCTTTTGATTCTAAGGTGGCTATCTTTTGCTGTAATGACTCTCAATACAAATGTTCTGGAGGGAAACACTGCATGTCTCTTGATTTTCTTTCTTGTGGCTACAGGCCATTGGTTGTAGTTTTGAAGTTGAATCTGTGGGGGGACAGTTCAGAGGCTCAGCGTCTGTGCTCGGATCATCTAATGCGGAGCCTTGAAACTGGACCATTGCTCTTTTATCAGTGGGACAAGTCTTTTAGTGTTTACTGTATGACCTCCTGAAATGGTTCTAGACTTCAAAATTGATGGCTCCAGAGTCTGCAGATTCAGTGTCTGTGAGCTTCCATGTAACAGCACTCTGTACACCACAAATTCTCCCTATTTATCAGTAAAGCAGTAATGGGCCAAGCCAAGGCTTTTGTCAAACTGACTCTTGACAAGCTCCTAAATGTATGGAATTCCCAAAGCTGTTTTGGGTTGTAGGCATGTCAAAAGTGTGTTTGCAACTGTTTGTTTTAAATTGTCTGTATGAAGACTGTATGTTGTTGCATGCGAGCATCACTCATGTATATTTTAGACACTGAATAACCTTAAAATGAAAATAATTTTTAGTCTGGCAATGTGGAAAGATAAGTTCTAAACTCTAAACCTGTGACCTTTACCTAAAAATAGGAAAGTAAGTAATTGGAAGTTTGCCTGATTATAAATCTCTGGATCTTGCTGTTGCTTGAGATTCTTTCCTGAGCTGCATGAAGTTAAAGATCTGGCTCGATAATGCCTGCCTCCAGAGTATTGTTAGGAGTCTTGTTGTCTGCTTGTGTTCTGTTTATGTGAGAGAGCATTTTTTTGACTGACATTGAATACATACAAAATTTCAAAGTAGATCCCAGGAATTTGTTAAGTATGTACTAATTTAAGAATGTTGCGTGTTTGGAGTGTGAAATTATGCTGATGACCTATGCTTGCATGTATTTGTTAATCAATTTTTGGTTGAGAGTGAGGTTGGAGTGCTGATTCTTCTGTCTGTTTACCTTTCCTTCTTGCTTTCGGAGAGTTACCTGATTGACAACAGTGAACTTCTGCTGTAGTGTTTTGTAAACCATGAGCCATAAAATATTCTGGTATTGCACATGGGGTTTTGATGTGTTAGTCTGTTACAGAGAGTGTCAATTCAGGGGTTATGATTCTGTGGCTGTTTTGTTAAGCTGGTGAATACATAGCAGTGGCATGCAAGCAATCTGGTCTTCCAAGCAGGCAAGGATAAAAGAGGGTTTGGTATTCAAAACTCTGCTAGGTTTTTCTGTATCTTATGTGGTGCTATTTCTAGATAATGTTGAATACTTCTACATTTTTTGTTATTAGTAAGATGAGTGAGATTTTGTCTTCTTGGAGGTAATAGAGCTGAAATACATCCACTACTAGTGCACTTTTCAAGTCTCTATAACACCTGAGCAGACAAACTTGGTGAGTACAGCAAGTGTCTATGTAATTTATCAATTGTCTGCTGCAGAGAATGTCTCAGCCTGGGTGTTCTGACATGTTATGCTTAAAGATTTCAATATACCTTCCATCTGTTTCTTTAGTTCCTTCAGAGTTGTCAAAGCACAACTAACCCTTTTTGGCCTTGTGCAGGCTGAAACAAATTTGCTTCCCTGGAGTACATATGCAGTGAGAATCTTCAGAAGCTAGGTGTCACTTGCGGTTAAAGTTTGTTTTTTATTACATCAAATGCCGTCACTGCCATACTAGCCATTCACTGATCGATTCTGTCATCAAGATGATACTGTTTTCAGTGGGGTTGGCATTTCTCTTTTTTTTTCTTTTCTCCTTCTCTAGATATCTGATGTTGGTATAGTAGGTATTGAGATATTTGACTTCTTTACTGTCTGAATGGTGTGTTTATATGTGTGTATATATGTAACATTAAAAAAATAATTCAGAGAACTGTCTGAATTTTTTGAATGGGAGAAGGAGGGGGAAAAAAAGAGCAATGAAATTCACTGTGGTATTTAGAAAAAAAAATCTGGCCAATGGAAAATTCTGAGTTCATGAAAGTCAAGTTTGATATTGTACGGACTTCTCTGTTAAGTGTAGTCTTAGCTGATTCATTTCTCTCTGCAGATGACATACGCTGCTACTTTGGTGAAACCATTGCTCTCTATTTCGGTTTCTTGGAATACTTCACATTTGCATTGATTCCAATGGCTGTCATTGGGATTCCTTATTATGTGTTTGCATGGGAAGACTATGACAAGTATGTGATGTTTGCCACATTCAATCTACTCTGGTCCACTGTGATCCTGGAAGTTTGGAAGCGGATTTGCGCCATCCTGACATACCGTTGGGGGACACTGTTGATGAAACGACAGTTTGAAGAACCAAGATCTGGGTTCCATGGCATCCTGGGTATCAATCCTGTCACTGGCAGGGAGGAACCAGTGTACTCAAGTCTTAAGAGACAGTTACGGATTTATCTGGTGTCCTTACCATTTGTGTGCCTTTGCCTCTACTTCTCACTGTATGTGATGATGATTTACTTTGACTTGGAACAGTGGGCTCTGGATTATCACAAAGAGAATGAGTCGAACTTCAGCAGCTTGATGCTCTATGTGCCCAGTATCATATATGCTGTTGTGATTGAAATTATGAACCGTATCTATCGATATGCTGCTGAATTCTTGACATCATGGGGTAAGAAAGTAGTTTATTCTTCTTCCTTCAAGTTAGAATCCCAGATGCTTAGACTTTGTTTCTTTGTAGAATACATTACTGTGAGCTTTTGTTTGACAGAATGCTAAAGAAATTTCTTGAACTAGTTTTTTGCTGTGGGGTAAAAGAGGTGGCCATTTAAACTTCTTATATTTTGAGTGTTCTGAAGTTGCACTGTCATATTTGGTTTAATTTGCTCTGAGTCTGACATGCCATCAGAAGGGATGATCCTGCCTTCTTCAGCCTCTCTCCCGCTTTGGTACAGAAGTCCCCTGATTCAGCTCTCTGTTTCACTGTGTCAGCTATAATGGTCACAAAAGAGACAAGGTGACAGCATAAGAAAGGAGCTCAGAGGTGGATGGGTGGCAGGAAGGACTGTCCTGGCAAGTGGCACACACAATCTGGCTTTGCTGAGTGTTTCTTAGTCTCCTGATACATCTCTGCCGAGGGCGGAGGCACTGACTTAATGGAGCCAAATCTGAAACTAGCAACTAAATATACGAGAGTGTTTATATATGCTACATATATTACAGACTGAGATTTCACATGCCTATCAAAACATGTTTCTCTGGGTACTTTTAGAAGAAGAGGACTATTATTGTATATTGTCTTTCTTTTCCTCTGTGTGTGTGGCTTATTTAACAGATTGGGCCTTGTGTTTTGTAACCTCACATAGGGATAGTGAAATGCTAGTGTTTACTTTGAATTTTAGCACTTCTACAGACATGTGCAGTCACTTTCAGACAAAGTTAATAGATGAAGCTAACGGAGAGTTAACTGCTTTGTGTAGCTCCATATGGCATTTATTTGCAGGACAGAATCCAGATTACTAAAGCCAGAGACCCAGAAAATTAACAGAAGAAAGATAAAGCAGTAGGGAGATTGATGCAGAAGACAGAATAAAAAGAGGTGTTGAAGTGGGGCTTGGTTGTGCGTGCCAAATTGATTTGCTCAGCAAATTCAACCTGACAGTCACGATAGTAAAAGCAAGCAATTTCTTGCTTTGTTTAGGGCTGTTCAAGGTTTTTATTTAAATAATGACTTTTAAATTCATATCTAGAGTTCAGTTGACTGGTTTGTTTCATTTGAAAAAAGCTTTTCTGCAAAATACTCAGTTATATTGATCAAATAGACTAAAATGTCTTTAGCAGGCAACTCAAGTTTTTAGCTCAGATTTTTTTGGTTTTAAGCTGATGTTTCATATTCAGCAGAGGCAGTATTTATGTAATTTGCTACACTGACAGCTTGTGCCTTTTTCTGTTCTATCCAATATGTTTATGCTACCATGCTTTGAGTAGGCTGAAAAGCTCATCTGACTATCCTACCTTCCCTCCCACCTGGCATATTTTCAGATAACATCTGACTTAAACAGCTAAACTGATGAAGCATGGGAGGCAATCTGGGGTATTTTAAGTACACCTTTCACACCCATTTATCATGAGAACTGATCATTTAGTGAAAGCTAAAAGTAAAAATTGCGTTCAGTCACTTGAATGTGTTTTCCACATGTCAGGCCCCACTTCACACCCCTGTCAGAGTAGAACTCTGCTGGTCTGCCCTGAGCAAGGTTTGGGGGTGATGGTGTCTCCTTTCAGCCTTGTTGCAGCTCATACTAGTGTGCTGCCTTCTCAGTTACTGCTTAGCCAGGCTTTTAAAGGTTCAATATGACAAAATACTAGAAAGGAATTGTAAATCTTCCATTCACTTTCCTTCTCTCCCCACTGATAACCAGCCTTCCTGAAACATCAGCTTCTGACAGTTTATCTTAAATGAATTGAAAATATTAATTTAAAATGAGTAATGCATCTATTGAACTTCACAGTCTAGTCTTGCTCTAGAGCGTAGGGTCTGATCTAAATTCCTTGGAGATGGATGGGAGTATTTCTGTGAGCAGTTACTGGTTTGAATCAAATTTGGCATTGTTAGTTTTCATAATATATTCCCATTAGTCTTGTGTTCTTTTTCAGCCAAAGAACAGTCAATAGCTAGAAACATTTTGTTATGTGTTAATCATGGATGTTTTTTTTCTCTCTTTGCAGTAGAAAAAGTACTGGAGTTGTAGACAAAAATATGTATGATAACACTGTGCATCAGGGTAGCTTCATAGGGTAAGTGAGGGACTGATACAGTATAGATTGTTCTTCCAATAAAGTATTGGAGAAACATAAACTATTAAATAAGAAATTTTTAGGTGGAGGAAAAGTCTTTTTGTATAACAATGTCTAGTATATGGTAAGAGCTTCTGCTGTTTACTAATCAATAATTTTGTTGGTATTTTAGAAAATCACAGACTGGAATCTTCGTATCAGAATCATTTAATTCTGAAGGTTTTAGTGGTAAGTATGTAGCATAATCAGCTTTCAAGATTATTTAAAAAGGCAGCTTGTCATGTGTTTTGTTAGTGCTGACCTACAGTTTTGTTCAAGGCCAAATACTAGCACAAATATCAGAGTAAACAAGATCTCTATTGTGTTTGCAGTAACTGCTAGAGTATTTTAGATGCCTCTTTTTATAGTAGAAAGTTGGCTTTTAACTTGTATTGATTTGTTCTTTCATCAGGATTCTGTATGTGTATGTTTTCATGTTAATTGTTGTGATCTTCAACTGGGAACTATTCTGTTCAATTTTTGCAAGATTTTATGGTTAATCATATTTTAAAAAGTTCATGTATTACCTTTCACCTATACTATCATTCTGATGATCAGAGGAGGCTGGAAATACGTGTCCCCTCAGTCTGCTCCTGTGCAGTTTATAGTGCATACTGATCTGTGCAGTTTGTGTCTCTGCACAACTAGCTGTTGTGTGTATGTGTGTGTGTTTGGTTGCTCTTTTATGTGTGTACCCCGACGTGACACTGAGTCTAAGGAACTATACTGTTAATTTTGAATTTGCATATAAGACGTTCAGTAAAAGCAGTTGCCAAGTTTGGCTTAATTAATTGTTCCTTTTTGAAAGGAACAATTGTTTAAGTCTCTTCCAGAGTTCCTTTTTTTATTTCCTTCAGTGTGGTGTAGTCTTGTGTGTAGTTTTGTTTTGGGTTTTTCTTTTTTTTTTTTTTTTTTTTTTGTTAAATCTGCTTGTTATCCATCTGTTATTGGTAACCTGTAGAGCTACAACTCTTGTACAGATAATTTTTATCTTTGTCTCTGCCTTTCTTAAAAAACTTAGTACTATCTCCTTTTCCCCATAGGAAATTTATACAAAATAATTAAAAAAAATTATGAAATGTCAAGTGTAATTTCCCCCGTTTTCACTTTCACCCTGTGAATGGCTCTCTGCACTCCCTGTGTTATCGATGTTGTCCATGAGCTTCAAAACAGGAGCAGCAGCATGGGTAGCAAGTAGAAAACTTCAGAGCTTAATTATGATTTTTCAAGTACACTACTGTGATTCTGTAACATTTTAGAAGTAGAGAATATTTCTCTTGGTTGTAAAACTCCTCAAAGGGATTAAACAAAAATCTCAACCAGCAATATCAAGGAACAGTTGTACATATCAATCTTCCAATGCATATACTTTGATAAAGTATTAATAAAAAAAAATCATTACTCTGAATTAAGATCAATATGTCCCTTTTATAGTGTTACCTCTGGAGGAATTGCCAAAAAATGAAAGTGAAACAGAAGGCGACATGTTTTTAATGTCCACATTTCTAATTGAATTGTAGTTCTCTTAGAACACTTTGCTTTAGGAAGTCATTAAACGCGTCAAGTGAAAATCTGAGTAAGACCAAGATTCAAAATGTTTCTTTTCTGTCTGAAGTTTTTAAAATGGTTAATGAAAGAAAATGTTAATGAACAGTTTGCATCTGCATGGAAGCCGTTTTGTCAAGGTAACTGTTAAGTTAGATGATATTCTGCATCTGAACTTTTGCTTGAGTACTGAAACCAAATATTTTTATTTGCAGTTCAACTTCTTAAATTGTTTTGCATCTCTCTTCTACATTGCCTTTGTGCTGTTTGATATGAAGCTTTTGAGACAGGTGAGTTCCCAGAACATCTTAAGAATGTTGATGAATCTAGGGAAATAAAGGATTGATTGAAACAGGAGTTTAGTATTTAATTGTTATTCTAAAACATTAACCTGACATATATTTTCTTAGAAGTCCATCCTCTGTATTTCAGTTTCCCTGTTGAAGGGTATTCCTATTGAAGAATCATAATGGAGTAGAGCAATTCTTTCCCTCTGTATAAATGAGGAACTGTTTTCAAATAAATTGATTATTCCCTTAAACAGTTGAGGCTGGGAAATTTTCATTTCCTCTTATGTCAGAAAATGGTTTTCTCTGTAGTGCTCTTAATGAGAGACTCTTGAGGATAGGAGCATGATTAGGATTATGACTGCAGTGAGGATCTGCGAATAAATAAAGGCAAAACCAATTTGTAGTTAGTATTTTAAATCAGCTTTCTGTTGTTAATATCTTTCAAACACTCAAATACATGACAATAGAGTATAAGGAAAATATTTTTGCTCTAAACATAATGAGCAGTACAAGACATTCAGCTCAAGATCTCTGTTCTGTAAAGTGATCCCTAGCAAAACACTTGACATATCTATACCAGACATGACATTCATGACATTTCCTCTACTTTCAAGTAAAAGCAAGAAGAAAAGAACATAGGAAAAAAAAATCACTGTTTAGCTCTGTGATAGTCATTGTCATAGGCTGATTGTAACCTTTCATTGTACTTGGTGTACTGTCTCCAAGATACATCGAGATCCACAAATATTTAGTCTTCTAACTCTTACTTTATACTTTTCAGTGCATAGCAAAGAATGGGAACTAGAACATCTATACTTTTCACATGCTATTCCTAGGTTTGTTAGGCTGGCCTTTTTTTGTCAGTATAGTAACTCACAGTGTTGCTAGAACACACAGAATTGCAAATGATTATAGGTTTATCACAGCTCTATTAATTTTTATTTCCTTTTTAAACTCAAGAGTTTGGCCACTTTGCTGATAACTTCGCAGATCCTCAATCAGTTTGCGGAATCCTTGCTCCCTTACTGGCTTCAAAAGAGACATAACAAGAGGATGAAGAAACGTGTGTGTTCTCAGAAAACTGATGCAGACATGTCATTGGCTGAGCAAGTCAACATGGAGAAAGAAATGGGAACCTATTTGGTATGTTCTATTACTGTAACAGAGTTAAAAAATTTTCAGGGCTGTAGCTGACAGAGACAGAGGGCAAATGAAAATATTTCTGACTGTCTGGCCTGACAGCTCAGTTCCAGCTTCATCAGTTTTGCTAGTAGTGTCTATTATGCAGCTACATGGTGCTCTGGATGAAAAAATGGCTACTGTGCAGGATCCCAGTTACACCAGAAAGAAGAGGAAGGAATGAACAACTGTATCTGGAGTTACCCAACCCCTTATCACTGGAAAGAAGTATTTGTGTAATACACCCTTTATCACCAAGGGTAACCTGAAGGATACCAGGATGAGTAGACTGGCATAGGGAAGAGGGGGGTTGTTTTGGTTTGATTTTGCAGTGTCACTGGTTTAAATGGTCAGTTAAACTAGAGCCTAATTGAGTGCACCTCTGTGTAGGTGGGGACAGAAATGAACTCTGCAAAACAATACTGCTGTTGGAAGCTCTTGCTTCATGGAACCACAGCTTTTGCATTCACTGTCTCCCTGCTTCTGTTCCTGACCACTTCCTACCCAGTATCATTTTTAATTGTATTTAACACACTTCATGCAATTGGCTGTTTGCAGCTCTAAAGGAACTGACAAAGTAAACATCAGTGTGTATCTTAAGGCCTTACAGACTGGTTGGTAACTTGCTTGATCTGGTGCTGCAAGCACAGTCCCAAGAGTTAATAATGTATGGTTTATACTTCTACAGAGTAAGAATTACATGTAGATAATGTACCTTTTATGTAAAAGGTGGAGACTAGCAGTTTGAAATTTGATATTAATACCATATCAGATTCCTCTCTTCCTGTATGAAGTGCCATGAAATGGGAAGAGGAGTAAGAAATACCACCTTTACAACTGAGAAACTGTACAAATGTCAATACTCGTGTTCCTGTGTGAAGGTTGCTATTTCCCCTGTTGGGTATGCAGGGAAATAGATTTAGACAGCATGTCTGCCTTGCCTCGGAGAACATAGCAGAAATCCCTGAATTAGTGACTGAACTAGTACATCAGCGTGATTGAGCACTGCACCTGCACAGCTCCAAAAGCTGTATGTTGGCATCAGGCCTTGATATGCCTGACTAAACGAGCTCTGCCTTGTAGACCTGAGCTGACTTCTGATTCTCAGCTGTCACATACAAAGCCAATGTGGTGTCCGTGAGTCACATTGCCCAGTGCTGCTTGTGCAGAGCTGGATCAAATGAATCTGCACCTGTTGTGCCCTGAATAATTTTCCACAGGGACCCACAAGGCCAGTCGTAGAGTTAGGACTTTGCCTTGGGTGCGTCCACTGCTACCCTCAGTTTCAGATTAAGGTACTGTGTACTCAAGGCCTTCATTTTATATTCGGTCTAAATATAATTGTGCTGTGCTTGTGAATGCAGGGTATTAGACCACTGATTTGTTTGCAAGCACTGAGCTGTCAGCAGGCAAGAATATTTCTAAAATTAAAACTGTCACAAGGGGGAAGCATTTGACTATGTTTAGCAACTGAGGAGTTTATTGGGAGTCTTGATAGAATTCCATGTTTCAGGCTCTTTTCTTTTGTTTTTCTTCCTTGCTTCGCATGCTCTTCAGTATTAATTCGCTATTTTCCTTGTCCTTGTTCTCTCTCACTTTTCAATTCTCCAGCCCTTAACTCTGTTTAAGATGTACAAACATCCTGCAATAATTTTTAAATTACTTTTTTTCTATTTTTTCTATTTCTTTCCTCTAGTTCTCCCTGAATTTCTTTGTTGGTTTTGTTTCCTTGATGCTATAGATCATGTGCTGATCTCATTGCTGAAAACAGCACAATTAGAAATTTCTTGAACATTATATCAGATTCCCCTTTTTCCTACACAAAGTTTCATAAATCAATGCTTGCTTTCTTTTCATACTCTGCTGTTCTAGAAATCAGTAGGTACTGGACAAGAAAATGAGAAGAAAGGTGTGAGGAAGCAGTGGGAATACTGTGCAGTTATCAGAAGGAGGGGCACAAAGGGAAGCAATGCTCTCTGCCTGCACCAATTGTCTGAGAAGTGATAGCAGGAACAGATGTATCGCTGCCACCCCAGTGAGGGATCCTGCACAAATGTCCCTAAGAAAAAACGTAATAAAATTCAGAGTTTATAGAAAATGTTTCTGAAGAAAAATCTTAGTGGCTTTAAAAGTTGGGTAGCTCTTCATGGTCTGGCGTGCAGATCAGTTTGTCAGACCCAGCTATACTGTGCAACTTGAAAATGAGCTCAAATGAAAATGCAACTAATGAGCACCCCATGTTGATTTCTGAGCTAGCAGTCTTCTACTACCTCTCTCTGTTTGCTAGGGAAAAAAACCTGAGGTGCTGGAAAGAGTGGTCAGTTTAACAGCTATAATGGGTGAAAAAAGATTAGAGAACCATGTGTCTGAGCCAAAATCTATTTTATGTTGTTCCTGTAATCTCAGTTACTGTCCAGTTTTTATGATTTAAGTTTCGAGAGAGAGGATAATATGTGGATCTGTGTAAATAAAAGATCCCGGTTTAATTTGGTTTTGGTATTTCACCATCCTTAGTTCAGTGAACATTTTTCTTTAAAAGCAGTTGTTTTGGTTCTTTCATAAATAATTGGTGCAATCATAGAAAACTATTAATACTACAAAACCAATGTACAAACATATTATAAACATATATGTGAATCCTTTATGTAAGTACCCACATTCTTGGTTTAGAAATCAGGTGATAGATGTGTTGCAGATTTGTTAAAATAGGTTTTGTTTGCACTGATTATTCCTTTCAGATGTCAGTACTGCATTATGCTGTTTCAGCCTTCAAGTGGGCCATTAAGTCTGACCTACGCATTTTGAAAAAAAACAAGCACAAGTACCAGAGAAGAGCTGCCTATCTACCATCCAACCGTTCTGGTTAGGTCTTTCATGGACAGTCTGAAATACTAGAACTTCTCTTGCCATGGTGCTCTTAGGAGAGTGTCCTGACAGTTCAAATACGTGGTGCTATTTTCCTGTTCCCCACTGTTCCATCTGTTACTGCTTCACGGAGATGGTCAGGAACTTGAATAGGATGAATGGGTTTATACTTCATGTTATAAGGATAAGAAGTGTGACTTCCAAAAAATGCATTAGGCAAAAGAAAAACCTTGGCCTCTCCATATAAGAAGTGTTGAGTAATTTAAAAACTCCAAATTAACTAGTTGTTTGGGGGTCTTTTAATTGTTGCAGCAATCATTCCCAAACAACTGATTTGGGATAAGGAGACATGTTTACAATTGTATTGTTATTTCTGTGGGCTTTTTGGTAGGTTAAAGTTGTTCTTATTTTTGCTCTGTTTTTCAGGGTACTTTTGATGATTACCTGGAGCTGTTCTTACAGTTTGGCTATGTGAGTCTTTTCTCATGTGTTTATCCACTGGCAGCTGTCTTTGCAGTGTTAAACAACATCACAGAGATATACTCTGATGCCTTAAAGATGTGCAGAGTTTACAAGCGTCCGTTTGCAGAACCCACAGCAAATATTGGTGTTTGGCAGGTAATTTTTCTGTCCTTTTTCTATTTATTTGTTTTAAAAGAGGTTTCAACAAAAGTGTTCGAGCTGTGTGTTTGGCCCATGAACCACTTTAAAGTTTAGTAGGTACTTTGATCTCTTCAATGGCTTAGAATATTATCTATCCAACGATATATCCAACTGATTATTTTGGTGGGGTTTTTGACCATGTGTCAATTGCCTTTGAAAAGAAAACAATTCCTTCTTTTAGTTCTTGTATATGTATTGAACTCCTGCTACAACTGCAGCAAAGCAAAACTTCTGGATACTGCCTAGTACTCTTTATAGACAGCATTATTTTAGAAATGGTAATATTGAATGCAATCTCAGAAGCATGGAGCTCAGGAATGGTTTCAAAAAAGTAGAAGAATAGATAAACCACATGCTTGGCTTGTGCCCTTTTGATCACTGGTACTCAAGCAGACTAATTTTAAAATAACCTGGATCTGTGAGCAGGAGCTGGAACTTTCTGCGCAGCCTGAACACTGTAATCTATCTAAGCAATTTCATGCTAGCAGTACTGGGTTAAGGATTTTCTGTCCTCAGTTGTTTGCCCATGCAATCATGCTAGCACCAGCTGTTTTGGAGCCTGTTGAGTGAACTGATCCTGACCAGAGTTTTCTCTGGAAAGAAAGGAGGCAACTAAGCTGTATCCAGAGACTTTAGCATTCTGTAATAATAGTGGCTTGATAGGGAGTGTGAAGTCTGTTGGGGGACATTTCTCTGGTGGATGGTCCATATTTACTTTTATTTGACAGCTTTTCTAGTGATATGTAATGTAGACAAAGGGCACAATTAACTAATCGACTACTTGTTTTGGAAGGGTTGTAAATGTTATCCGATGAAGCAAATCAGAGATGAAATCGTGAAACTTCAAGTGAAATGTACTTGCAAAAACATGCAAGCCAAGGATTCTGAGCAATGTTCATTAGACATATACATAGATATTAATGATGTAGACTTCTAGGAGAGTCTTTTAATGATATGTAGTTAACATGTATGAATTATAATCTGATTGCATTTTAACATGGGATGTATTTTCTTAGTCCAAAACCATGCTGCTGACATCTTGGTGGTATAGCTGCATTGACCAGTGGTGTGACCACCAGAAAAATCAGGATGTGGTCATAAGTCATAAGCATAGCAGGTATAATAATAGCATTTGGTTTGGCCAGAATAGTTTGATTCAATCATGGGAGTAGGCTGAAAAATTATATCACTACTGGTACAGTAATTTTTTTTGTGGGGCCTTTTTTTAACTAATAGTAGAAATAAATTTCCTCTGTGAATTAAAAATAAGAGCTAAATTTTCAAGTAGTCTGTTTCATATGGAAAATTAGAGCATTTGCTGAGAAATTTCTGTTAAAGGAATACTGGAATTATTTTATCAGGTGAGCTGAATCACTAGCTTGTTGTGAAGGAGAAAGTTACTTCTGCTAATTCGTTGTGACATTTGCTGCAATTCAATGTCAGTCTTTCTCATTCCAGACAGGATCTTGGAATAAGTAACCGTTATATTTCAAATGTAATTGTTAAGCTGTGTGAGTATTTTCATACATTTCGTGAGATGTCTATAGGAAAGAGCTTCTTAGATTTGTGTTATTATGTGTGTTTAAATGTAAATATGTCTTTCAACAGATTTGAGCTTGTGCAACTGGTTGTGATTTAAAAAAGCATTGTATACTATCCTTACCTTTTTCCTATTACTTAGCATTCAGACAAAACCTCCAAAACCAGTGTTAAGACTATTGGTTCCTCTAGGAATTTTACCATTTTTCCTTTAACCTGAAATAAATTTATGTTTGGGAGTACAACTGTAGATGAGTGCATACTCTTTTGCATATTCAGGTTACACCTTTGTTGTGGTTTTGTCTTTTCCTGTCAAGCTGATGAAGTCTGGACTGCTTGCCAAATGAGTCTTGTGCCATAGAATTCAAAAGATGAAGGAAAATAAAAATTTAAACTAATGGGTCTTCTTAAGGCTTTAATGAAGAGAGAGTTATTGTCCAGAGCAATTTGGGTACTGGTAAATTAGAGGTAATGGTCATAACTATAAATATTTTTGTGTTTTATTTCAGTTGGCTTTTGAAACTATGAGTGTGATATCAGTTGTTACCAATTGTATGCTGATTGGAATGTCTCCACAAGTGGATGCCCTTTTCCCAGACTCAAAAATAGACCTTGTTCTGACTGTGGCGTTGGTAGAGGTAAGTCTGCCTTCAAACACTGCATGTTTTGGCAAATAACACAAACATCAGTGAAAATAACAGGCTTTCCCTCACACCTTATACTAAAAGGAAATGAAGATTTCCCTATCAAAGAAGAGTTTCGAAGTCTTGCTTTTTGATTTCTTTCTTTTCTGTGTTTTCATTTACTGTGAATGCTGTTGCCATACTTTCCCATGCATTCCCAAGATACTGTGTATTTGTGGCTTCATGTATTTCAAGTATTTAGTGGTGCTATTTCAAGAAGCAAAATAATCAAATTTTTGTGACCTGGTTATTTCTCTACTTGGTTTGTGACCCCAACATATCTTAAAAAGACTTCATACATAATCTTAATGGATGTATCCTGCAAGGCTTATGTGAAACAACTCTGTATGATGACTGTAAATATTGGTGATTATAACAGCATTTGGGTTTATTCTTTTCCTAATTGTATTTAGTAAGCACTTGAGTGTCATTCTTTTTCAGACATGGAGGAATATCTGTGGGCACTTCACATAATCACTGAGATTGCAGGACTTTGCCTTTATATATCTTTGCATCATAGCTTTTTTGTGTTGCCTTGCCTTGACTTTGTCATTATGTTATTTTAGCCTCTAGGAACTGGATTACTTTCCTTGTGGCAAAAGGTCTGGATTTTGAATGTAAAGTTATTAAATTGCGTCACCTTGCTGAGGTGCATCAGGAGCACATATTTCTTTGTTGTTCTCTTTACAGGTGTTAAATGTTATGCAGTGAATTATGAGCTTACTTTGAATTTTATTTTCCAAGCCTTAAGGTTTGCAGAGTCAACTCTAAATATGAATCATGTCAGCTGGTTTGCTGAAGTTAAGAGTCTACAGGCAGCTTGATGTGCCCTTCTGTTATGCATGTGTGAGCATTTGCATTAACCTCAGTGAGGTATTTTAATATAAAACTAATTTGTTAAATTAAATGTAATGATATAGGTCATTACTGGACAATGTATCTAGAGAGATCATGTTATGAAAACTGTATGACTAACTGTAAGCAGTATGGATTTATGGCAGGTTAAAGAGATGGGGCTGTTTTTGCCTTTGCTTGCTGTGTATTCCCCTCTTATCTGCTGGAATGTGAAGCTGGCTGTGTGATCTCTGGACTGACCTCTGTTTCTTGGTAGGCCACAGGAGAATATCAGCATTTTTCTCTCTAAATTTAAATTCTGCTTATATGCAACCCTTTAGGGACAGGAATTGCAGCATGTTAATTAGGTAGTTCTTGGAATTACTGTTTGTATCTCAAATTAGGTATAAACACTCTGGAAAGGGAGACTCAGAAAACAAAGGGAACAAAGTTTGGAGAGGAAAGGTAAATTAGTACTGAGGGGAGGAGATGGGAAAAATGTTGTCTTATACAGAGAAGCAACTTTGTTGAAGATCACCGATCTATAATTAACACTGTATGAAAAGACTGTTGGAGGCTAATGCTGGATGAGCCAGAGGAGAGGAAAGGTAACAGTTTGGTTAAAGAAAAGTTTTCTCTTATTGTTTTTCTTAATTCAGAAAAAACAAAACATAGCAACGCCAACAAAACAAGCCATAATGCACTGGTCAGAAAAGGTCTATTTAAACATAGTTTTAAACAGAAGTATCCAGTATGCTTGATAATTTTAAGTATGCTAGTCTGAGGGGGTTTTTTTGTGGTGATTTTTCTGTTATTACAAACTATTTATTGTCTGAGAAAACACAAAGATACAAACCAAACACATGACTCTCATAGTATGTTTCTGCAGCATAACAAGCCGTGTGATTTTTTTGGAGTGTTGTTTGTTGTAAATAGTTCCAAAACTATTGAAGGTGAAATATAAAACTTTAGCAGTCTTCATAAGGATGCTCTTTCAATACATTTTAAACAGTATTTATCAACTTCACAGGTGTGGCTTTTTTCAAGCTTTGTTGTTTTTTGGGTTTTGTTTGTTTTGTTTCTGTTTATTTTTGGAGGGGTTCTGTTTGTTTGAATTTTTAAAGAGAGAGAGAATAGCTTAGGTCATACAATCTTGCAATAAGTTTTGTAACACAAATTATGAACTGTCTGGAGTCCAAAGGCATTCTCCAAAGTGCAACACACTTTATACAGAAATTTTATTTAAAAAACTATATGGAAACGAACACAACACACAAATCTTGCTTCTGTTGAAGATGTTTTCAGTTGTGTTGACAGTTAAACTTGTCCTCAATTACAGAATTTTTTTAAAACAGAGGTTTCATTGTACAGATCTCAGGTTAAATCACTGATTACAAAATATTAAAAGAAGGGAGCATTACTGGGTGCTATGGGACTATGAACAGCAGTGATCTGGGTTTATGGCAGCTGAAAGAGATGGGACTGGTTTTGCTTTTTTTTCCTGGATATTTTTTCCCATCTTATCTCTTACACTGGGACTATCTTTTATCTGGTGCATGATGAACCAGATGAGGGAATTGATCTGGGAGAAGCTGTCTGACCCAGTTCACTAGGGAGCAAGGCAGAAGCAGCTATGTGTGGAAGATGCACAGTAATGCTGTGGTAGGTTTGTGTTGGATTAAATTTGTGAGATTTCTGCACCACTGAGCCTTTCTCCTTCAAATATTGCTTAATCTACAGGAAGATCTCTGAACTATGAAACGAACACAAATCTCATGTATTGTCAGTATTCCCATGCACGTATGCTATATTTATTAATGATTAAGCTCTGCATTTCAGCTGTAAAGAAAAATTCAGGAACAGAATATGTCACATTAAACCTCTAGGACAAACCTGGTGCATCTAAAGTACATCAGTGTCAAGGCTGGAAAAAATTAGGATGTGTCCGGGTGTTGATGGAAAAGTGGTTTAGGTCATCTAGTAGAGATTCAGAAACATAATTCAGGTAACTTATTTTACTTTCTGGTGTTTGCTGCAGGTGAAGATGAGCATTTTATGGTGTGTTTATGCTATTTTGACAGCAGCTTAGCAGGCAGTTTGAAAATGTGAAGAAAGAAATCTCTTTGAGTTGGCTATGTATGTTTTCATGTGTTCTGTTGATGGGGTAGCCTACTTAAATCTTAGCTGTCTTTAAGTATTTTAATCAGTTTTAAGTAACTGAGGCTCCAGTTAAATATTTATATATCTGTTGGATGCAAAGCTAAACAGAGAAGTACTGTCACTGACAAAGCCAAGTATAGGTATTAGCAATGTCTTGATGATTTATTTTTTTTTAAAAAATGCTAGTAATACTTTTCAAATGGTAACAGTTTATATGGCAACATTTAACATCATCCACTACTGGAGTAACAAAGAACTGTGTGTGATATTCATGTAAGCATTCTGTACCCAGCCCCTACAGATTTATGCAAAATACTTTTTTGTCATTAACGACTCTAATGCTACCTACATTTTTGGTGGGAATATGTATTATGTGAGCAAAGTAAATGCTGATTAGAATAGCATTGAATAAAATGTTAACAATTTCAAAAGAGTGGCAAGCATTAAAAGAGCATACAGTAATATTTTTAAAGTATTAAACCAGTGATTTTTTTTTGAACAGTTGACCTATTTTCATCAATTCAACATCTGCTTCCATGGCAACGTGATTTGAACCAGGAGCAGAATGATGAAACTTCCCTCTTTTACTTATGGGTGGATGCTAACTGAGTGCAGCCAGTGCAGTTTTCAAACAAAAAGATGTAGGTGAATGTCCTTAAAGCAGGAAAAAAATAAATCCTTATTAACATAATTTTAAAATAGTTTATCCAATAGGGTGTTTAGTTATTCAGGCTTTACCATAGACACATAACTCTGATATGTACTGCAGGTGCAAAGTAGGACATTCCAAGCGTGAATGTGCTTGTGTGAAATTGTTCCCAATCACTTCTGACTTCCTACACTGATCTGAGCCAAAAAAAAAAGGGAAATTGTTCTCAAGAAATTCAGTGAATAGTTGGGGGAGCGGGTTAACAAGCTTTAACCTTAATTCTGGAGTGCCTTTTTTATTTTTCTTTGAAAACTGTCGATAAAGAGTTTTGTTCCTAGTGACTGTTTCTTTTTAATGTAGACTCTCAAATTAGAAGAATGCTAATTAAATCAGCTCCAGGACTACTCTGAAAGCTGAGTTCAAGAAATCGGTTGTACTCACAACTCTCAGTAGTGATTTTTAACCGCACATCAGGGTGGGTATTTTGAAGCAGTGGTACAGCTTAGCATGAATGTATCCTACTCTCAAAAAGTAACTCGTGTATCCAGCACTCAAGTGTAGAAAAGTAATGGAAAGCTTTTTTGTAGTAGTGCACTTAGCCTGGTTGTTCTAGGCCACATGGAGGCATTTGAAGATCACCTTGGAAATGCTAAGTAATAATGGAGGTCTCTCTTGGTAACAGTGGTATAAAATCTGATCTTACAGACTACAAATATGGTTTTGGGAAGAATGCACTCAGCTCTGGTATAGATGAAAACGAGGACCTTTGTGTAAGGACATGACTGGCATGTTTGTAGTAAACATGGCTTAAGCAAGTGGGCTGTGTTGATTTCATAGAGTCCTCATAAGGATTTGAAATAGAGCTTCATGACCATCATAAAAAGATTTATATTGAAAAGTCATTTCTAGAAGGAGTATGGAGTGGAATAAGAGAAGTAAGTCTTGTTTTTTTCTGGATGAGGAAGAGCTGACAATCCATTTGTCAAAGGCTGTAAAGGAGGAATCATAGTTTGTTAATAAAGCTGATCCAAAATCAAAGGGATTGAGACTCATCTGGTACATCTTCTTTTCTTCATCAAAGGCCTCATGCTATACCGTTTGAGCTTCTGCTGAGCACTCTTAATGTAATGGCCCCAACACTCAGCTCAACGATAAGCTTGACAGTTGTTTCTGAGATGATGTGCCAAAGAAACTGGGAAACAGTACCAGAGTCAAGCAGTTTGCATTCTAGTAGGTGACAAGATAACATCATACTTTGAATTTTACATAAAATTGAAAACTAGTAAACATTGCATCCTGAAGTGCAGGAATCCCCTTCCTGAGCAAAAGCAATTTTAGCTGGATTGTTACATCAAAATTATTTTCCTTTTTTTTTCTTTCTCCTTTAAGAAATCCTTAAATATTTTGCAACAGATTGTGGTGCAGTCTGTTTTTTCCCCGATAAAGTTGGGTAACTGGTGTTTTTATTTTATTTTTTACAAAACCATACTAGTTGGCTTGTTTCCTGACAATAATGTACACGACTTCATGCTGGCAGGATGGAAGTAAGGCATGGTCCTGCATGGTGTTGTGTTCCAAATGTGTGGAGCAAATAGCTTTATTCATGTAGAACTCACGAGTCTGTGATTTAGCAGATATGCTCAATATACAGTTATGCATTGGCCAACTTTACATAGTAAAGAAACTGGGGGAAAAAAGGCTGAAAAATAGGCTGTATCAGCATAAATCCATGGATACTAGTGCAGTTATGAAAGTGCAAATTTGAAGATAAACTGTGCATAAAGTGCTTTTGGCTAGAGTATTTCTGTGTTTGTGACAGGTACTAATGTAATATATGGTAGCTGCAGAATTTCACATATGGAATCAGACAGCAGTGTAGATTGGAAGGGACCTCTGGAGATTATTTGGCCTAACCTTCTGCTGAAAACAGGGCCCTAGATTACATTGTCCATGTCCTTGTCAAGATAAGCTAAGGCTTGGATACTTCCCATGAGGGGAAGTTCACCACTTCTCTAGACAGCCTGTTCCGCTGTTTAATTATTCTCATGACAAGAAATTGTGGGGTTTTATTATGGCAAGGAAAGATTTCCCTGGTGCAACTTGTGGCTCATGGACTCTTGCCCTTTCGTTGTGCATCCTTGTGAAGAGGGTACCTCTGTCCTCCTTGAAAGCTGCCTGCGAAGCATTGCAAGACTGTGACTAGATCTCACTCATCTTCCCAGGCCTTCTCCTGTGCAAGTGGAGCAAATGAAGATTCTTTAAACTGTGTTCATGTGTCAGGTTCTTCAACCCTGTATGTGGTCCTCCAGCAGCCCCCTCCAGGTTTTCAGTATCTGCTTGCCAAGCTGCCAGTGCCGCTTTCACAAAGACAAGTGCTTATCCCCATATATCTTTCTGTCAATAGCAGTGTGTATTCTCTATTTGCCTTGAGTCTATTTGCTCTTTAATCACAGAAGGTAATTTTTGGGAGCACTGTACAACTATTTTAACTTTCTTACTACTGAATTTTTTTGGCAAGTGTCTGGAGGTATCTATCTTGCAATGTGCTAATTCTCTTCTGTGGCAGTGTGTTTTTTCCACACTGATGTGCATGCATATATGTAGAATGAGGGCACTTCATTTATAACCTGAGTATTTTGTCAGTTTTCAGGTATAAATGTAGGGCAGAGTACTTGCTGGTAAACATTTGATGTGTGGTTTAAATTTCTATCTAGTAGTTAAATATATATGAAAAAATATTTGATTATTTAGCTATAGTGAGTAGATATTAATTAGGGAGTTACATGTAAGTCTCTCTTTCTGAAGCGTTTCATGGCAAGGTGCAAACCTTACTGACAGCTTTGTGGTTTGTTTATGGGAAGATATTTTGCAATTTGATTCATCCAGTATTTTATTTCAGATATCCTAGCCAAGACCTATCTAGGCTTGCACTTGTGGTGAACATAGGAAAATACAGAAAGGAAAAATGCACTCCATGTAAATTGCATAATTATTTGGTCCATTGATGTATACATATATAAAATAATTCTGCAGCATTATGAATTCTGAATGTTAAAAAAGGTTAATCCAAAACACTGGTGATTTTAATTAACATATTGTTTCTGTTCTAAAATAACTCTGCCTCAGCTGCGAACATTTACATAATATATATACATATACATAAGAAGTCATATCTAAAAGCCCTCTTTTAAAAATCTAATATGTATGTTTTTATTTTAAATACCATACAAATTTGACTTTAATATTCTGTGCTAGACAGGTAACTCACTGTAATTTGGTTTACTCCTAGAATTGGAGTTGTGAGACATAAAAATAGTTTGATGCTTTAATTTCAAGCTGAAACTCTAGCAATAATTGCCAGTAGTTGCTGAATAGCTTTGGTATAACACTTAATGGAAGCTTCTAGAGCTATAAAGACTTAGTCTTTATATAAGTACAAAGGCTTAATTTTACAGCTTTTTTATTTTACTGTTTGGCAACATTTTAAGAGTAAAAATGAACTCAAATATCTGTGCATTTTATATGCATTGCACTTTGCAGAAGATTCTTTAAATTATAGGTTTAGTTTGAGTATACAGTTAAGAAACATTTTTGATAAGTTATTCTTCTGAGTAACAGGGGAACAGATTGTTCTCAGGCTTTTTTTCTCACCTCAGCAGGAGTTTTCCCCTTTCAGATGAAGGAAAGGTTTATGGATTTGTCTGTATAAAATTTTATAAATGTTTGCTGCTTCAAGAAGCCTCCTGGAGCCATATCAACAAGGTTAAAAAGAAATGACAATTTTGTTGGTTGTACATTAATACAGATTATGTTTATTTCCAAAAACAAAATTTATCAAAGACCTTTTTATTGCCATCTACTGGTTATTTTGAGATAGTCATTCTGATTTAGTGTGGATTTTTTTGTCACTCTGAAGAGTAAAGCTTAATGTCAGAAGTACGTCAGAATGAAAACAAACATTAAAAAATTCAAAGAACTGAGCAAGTTGTGTCCCATAGTTTTCTGCTAGTATAGAAATAAAAATGCATGTTAAGCTCTATCCTTAAGTAGTGGTGTCCTTTTGAAAGTCTCAGAGCTGAAAACAGTTTTTATCTGTTTTCCTATTTGTGAGTCATTTTCATTTGTTCCTCCTTATTTTCTATTCTTAAGCCCTTCCTTTTGCAGATTCTCAATTTGCTGTGTACAAAGTTGAAAAATAATCACACAGATGAATGAATTGGGCTGCTCAAATCATGTGCAAACACTGAGAAGTGTTAAATATGCAGGTATGTGTAGCCATGTGTAGGACAGCAAGAAACCAATGTGTTGCATCAGGTTTTTCAACCCTGGTAACAGAAATGTGTTGATATATTTTACTACAGAGTCTACTCCAACTGGAGCATTGTATTTTGGCAGTAATTTTTATACCTACCTTTAGAGTGACATGGTTCAGAATGTGATTTTTATCTTTAAATAAATAAATACATGTCTTGGTTGTGAAGGTCAGATTTGGTGTATGAAATACAGCTTTGCCTGTTTTATTAAGAGACTTTTTTGATCCAGTTGAAGTAGGACTATGTACAAAGGAATGACTGAGCCAGGTCAGATCAGGGTCTATATAGGCCAGAATCCTTTCTGCAGCAGAGCCCAAGGGAAGACTAAATTAGTACAGCCATCTATGTAGTCATGCTTTCTCAAAATTAATTCCCACGAGCTGTGATTTGCAGTGTAACCTGTCTCATGACTCAAAATTATCTGGCCAGAGCTGCGTATGAAAGTCTCCAATGCTTTTATACAAAGGCATGCCCACTTTTTCAAAAGAACTTGAATTATTTCATAATAGGAAACTAGTTAAGCAACTACTGTTAATATAATCTCAGTTTTATAAGTAATTATCTTGTGTGTTGGTTCTGCCCTGGATTTTTCTAGCTCTTTTTTGTTCTTTTTTTCTGTGTAAGAAGGATTTTTAATTGCCACTGTGGATTTGACATTATAGTGAAGGTTAAGAAGTTGGTGGCACAGGAAGCCCTCTCACTGTGAGAAAAGCTTGGAGGTATCTTAGTAGAAACAATGATAGCAAAAAGGGAATATTCTCTTCTTCCCATGAGCCAGGTGGTGGGCAGGAACAGGGAACTGCAAAGGTATCAGGTGCTAGTTAGCTGAAAGGCCTGAACTTTGAAGAAGGGTCATGCTGGGTTGCTTCGGTAAGAAGCAGAAATGAATATTTTCTGAGATTGTGCCATTCCTCATGAATTAACATTGTCTGGTAGATAGTGCTGTATTCTTAAACTATGCATATATTAGGGAGGTTGGATGGGGAAGATACTTTAGGAAGAGAGCGTATTTCTTAACTATGCTAATAAGTGCTTTAGAAGTGTCAACCTGGAAAAACAGCGAGAGAAGGCAGAGTAAGAGTATTTTTTTCTGCTTCTTCTGGGATTGTGTAAGAATGCCAAAATGGCAAGATTTCAAAAGGGAGGATGAATAGAGACCAGATCTTTGGAGACATTTACAAGACATTTTAAGGAACTCTATAAGAATCAGTCTTTCAGATATCTTTAAAACCCACTTAGCTTAATATTTCCCACAAAGAAGTTTCCTTTAATGTGTAAATATTTCCAGCTCAAGCCTGGTCAGGATGTACCCTTCCTTTCTGGCAGTTGGAAGTTGAATGGCCAGACAAAAAACAAGTTTATACGTATTAATATTAATTGTTTACTTTCTACTTGATTAAGATTAGTAATTGTTTAATGACAAGACAGAGTACGAACATTCAAAGCCTTCTTGCTTCACAACCATTTCAAGACTGGCTTAGCATTTCATGAAACTGAATTGCTTTCTTTTGTAAATAATGTATTAGTTTATTCTGTTAAATTATTTAAATAATTCTCTGCAAATGTGCTATCAGTAGCTGCCAGCACAAGCCTGAATAATGGCTTTTCCTAGGAAAGAGGTAGAGCTATAAGGGTTCATATACCGTATATCCAAATATCTGTGATGCAGTTTGCAGTGTTTCTTTTTCTTGTTCTTGCTAGGAGTCTTCCTTTTTAGGGACTGTGATGTTCTTTCCATCTTCAAAGCTTTATATGATTTCTTTGTCTAACGTGGTGTGTTTTGGTTGGTTTGTTTGGTTTTTAAACTGTGTGCAGCATTGAAGGATAAATACACTTTGTCATTTATATTCTCAGATGATTGAGGGTGAAAATGAGTGGCAGGCAAGGTAGAAAACGTGGTGTTTGCAGCTGCAGCTGTAAAAAAGAGGTGGAGAATAGGAGATGAGTAAAACTGTTCCCAAATAGCAGGAGAAAGCCAGTCCTAGATATGTTGGAGCATCTGTACTGTTGATTCGATACAAACACCTCTTTACAGCAAGGGTCTTAATGCTGTAATATTGTTGCTCCTGTGCTTTGCAGTTATAAAATTGCAGAAGAATTTGCTTTTATTAAAATTCTTTACAATAACTTTTAACATTCTGGCTTGGAGTGTTAAACCTTCTGGATCAACATTGGTATTATGTTGTTGACCTTGTTACATACGCACTCAGTATTGTAAACATAATTAGCTTTTATTTATGGGAAATTTTTATTTATTGGAAATTTGTTGGAAACTTCCAGCATGAATTCTATGGTCTTTTATTTAAAAATGAGCAAAATTTTTTTCTATAGTCTGTACTCTCCTGATCTTCTTTAAAAAAAGCTCCAAAATACCATGTGCTTTTTAAAATCTGGGTTTATAAAAACTTTTTTTTGCTTGCTTGCTTTGCTTTGTTTTTAATTGCTCAGAACCACCTGGCACACTTAAATGAAAACTGATTTTGGAACTGAGATTTTGCAAGAAGATATAGTACTGAATTGAAAGGCTGTAGCAGAGAGTTTTTTGGGTTTTTTAATAGGCACTGTGAAAACGTTTTATTAAACGCAGGCTGAAGGTGGTCAAGAGTCATGCTAGAAAATGTCAAAAGAAGAGCTTAATTACTTAATTTTTCACTGAATTTTTTTTTACACTGGAAGGAAGTATCGATTCAGATTTTCACTCTTCTGATCAGAAGAAATTAGTGGCATGATGTGTAATTTTCAAAGGGATTTTTCATTTATTGTGGCAGTGTGCAAACTGCCTGGTATGCCACTGCTTTCCATTCTCATGCCGTGAACAGTCCTTTTGAAGTCATGGGAGATTTCCAGTGTGTGCCTGTAATCAGCTAAATCTCTACAATGAATAATACAAAGGAGACACAGTTAGAAGCTGCTGAGGATTCATAAATCATAATATGTTTGATCAAGGTTAGTTTTAGTCAGAGGATTTGTCGTAAGATAAAAAGTGTGTGTGTGTGTGTGTGTACACCTAGTGTAGGGATTACAGATAAACCGATATCAAATATAGGGGTGTCTTTTGTTAAACTTGAAATATAGTTTGCAATACTTGAGTTTATCTGCATCTCAGTGTATTTTTTTTAAGAAGTTCATAACAATTGAAAAAATCTGAGTGAAACTTGTTTAGGAATCCAGTGAAATGGAAATAAACAGCTTATTACAGGAAATGTTTGAATTTTTGCTCTTATGGTTTAGCAAATAAAGTTACTGAATTCAAGTACTTTTTTGCTCTGCCTTCTAAAAGGCTTTGTTTTTTTTTTTCCAAAAAAAAGATGGTATACTGAGAGTAGTTTGTAACAGACAAATGAATGCATCTTGAAGGATAGTATGTTGAAAAAATCTGGAACTATCAGTTTATTCTAACACTGGTGGCATTTGGCAGTCCTGCTTCATTTCCTGTGTAATTTTAGGAACTGCTGGAAGAAGCAGCAGAAATATAATGAGTATTAGTGTGACATCTTTCCAGTGGCTTTGGTGCCAGTTTTTAACAAAATGATTCTGTGAAAATTGTATTACTTTATTTTTAAAAGCATGAAATCTGTATATACAGAGGATTTGAGGGTTAACTCCTTCCATGTGAATAAGGAGTCCACAATGCAGACTGTAGAGTGTTCCTGTCAGGGCTCCCGTTTCTGTTTCACTCCATAATTACAGAAGTCTAAAATGACTTTTAAATTCTGACTGCATACTGTCCTTTAAGAGTCAAAGGTACAGCTGGTAATGAGAATGGGATGTGTCCATATTCCTCCCCAAGGAGACACCAGGTGGAAAAGGGGCGCTGGGACTACTGCGTTAATAGCTACATGAACTGGTCTTCCCTAAACTTGGAAGGTCTTGTCATGGCCAAATAAAACTGACTTTAGATATGTCAGAAGGAATGAGTGTATCTGCTTCTTTAGGACTTATAGTTATTTTGGCAGCTACATGTGGCACAAAACAATGGGTAACTTCCTAGGTAGTGTTGAGGCTGCACTTCTTTGCCAACTGCATGGTCTTTGTTTCAGTGCGACTGGATTTGCAAGTTGTGTATTTGCTGAGTGTGGGTGGAGCCTTATACCGTTTTGTTCTGTTTTTATGAATCTTGCAAGTTGCTCAGGCTTTCCAAGTGACCTCAGGTGCTGTGAGGGTTACACTAAGACCTTGACTAGCCAGAGAAGTTAACAATAACAGTTACTGAAGAAAAAATGTTAGGGGTGCACTGTTATATGGATTCTCTGGTATAGTATTTTAATAATTTTATTCTAGTATAAATCTTTACAAGGAGAAGTTCCAAATATGCTGAGTTTTTAATCTGTTTTTGTGTCTCCTCCCCTCCCTTCCTAATTGTTCCTGAAGGTGGAGTGAATAACAGTAATGGCAACTTGCCTTCCTTCCCAACCCCCAAGTAGATTAATCTTTGAGATCTTTAGTATCTGTAGTTACGCAGTTTAAATACAAAGTAATTTGTAGAGCAATGGATCTAAAGCTGTATGTTGTAAAATGTCTTCTGAAGCTGATGTGTGAGAGTATATATAGCTGTATGATATATTTCTCAAATTTTAGCTAGGGAAGCTAAATGCAAGAATTGCCTTTTTAATAGAAACTGAACAAAAAGAGAGATGAAATCCAGTTTCCTTTGCAATGTCACATTGTATTAACAGTGCCACCTGCATCTTGCTTTGCTCAGCATCCCTCTGAAGACATCTGAGCTGCAGAGATGTAGTGAGTGATAGGTTATGGTCTTGGAAGCCATAGAAAGAGGCAGATGCTTCTTTTTATCCCACAAAGTAATTGTGGCTAATGTGTAAAAAACTGTATTGTGAATTCTTTTTAAAGTTTGTGGGAAGACTTACAGCTTTGCTGACTGTTTCAAACAAAAGACATTTCCTGTCTTGTCATTCTCTCTTATTCCATTGCCTGGAGACATTGCCTTGGTGTAATTATACTGATGCGTTTCTGCTGGTACAAAAATGTCCTTATGCATGTGTATATACATTACAACACACAAAGGCAGCTTAAGTATTTTGACAGAAAGTCAAGACTTAGAGATCATATTGGATTCTTTCTGCCTACTATCATCTCTAGCTATGAAGTGTACCTTTGCCTTATATTACAGAATTTAGCTGCATCTGGAAAATCAATGTCAAAACTGTGGAGAGCCTGCGAGGGCTAGCTGGTATTTCAGTGTGTACCTCAGACAGAGCTTGACTTTGTCTGGATGAGACTCAAAGTCTCATTCTCCCCCTGCTCCTGTTTACTCCGTTTTTCATGAGGAGCAAACATGGGTGGCTGTTGGAGGGTGGAGGAGTTGCCATACGGTGTAACAGCTCTGCCAGTCTGGCTGATCAGAGAATGAAGATTCAAAGCGTTTTGTAGACGCTGCCATAAGTTCAGGTTATGTAACTTTTCTCTTCCTGTTCTGAACCAGGATCATGTAATCTTCACCAGCCCCAGGACCTATGAAATACCTATCATAAGGGTTTTCAACCTTCCAAGGTAACCTGTTTATGAGCTTTCCTGGAGTTACAAAACTTTTCCCCAGCATCTCCAAAAAGCAGGTTAAGCTGCTTAGTACTTTTAGGGCAGAAAAGTATTTGATCACTGTTCCCTTCATGGTGACTTTCCAGCTGCTGTGATAATCCTGTCTTCTGTTTTCTGAACCACATGAACTTATGTCTTTCAACTCTTCCTCACAGGTCAATTATTTCAAAATACTTCATTTTTGTTTTGGCAGTATTGTCTCTTTTTTAAAATGGTGATACTTGAAACCAACTGCAAATGCATATAAAAGAGGTTCAGGTACATCCTATGTTCTAGATGATATTCTTTTTAGCACATCAAAAGGTTTTTTGTCGTTTCTGCAGGAACCTCGTACTGAATATTTCTTTTTTTTTTTCTGAATTAGTGCTACACATCTTTCAATGTGGACTGTTTCTTCAGGTTTTTTTTAAGATTGCTGGGTTCTAATCCTGCTCTTCAGAGCACTTGGATTTCTCCTTGCTTGATATCATATGTGCAGTTCTTAAGCAGATTTTCTTGTTAAATCACCAAAATTGTTGATGAAACTATTGAACTGGGATTTGATCCATCACAGAATAGTCTTTCCAGCTTGGCAGTTGCTGGTGGTTACTGTTGAAGGGCTTCTCTTTTCCAATCAGTTGCATGCTTTCTTGTTATTTATTTGATTTTAGAGTGTTTTGAGTGTCAAAAGTGTTCTCAATCTTGTCATAGTAGTTTTATTTACTTTTATTTTTCTTTCCAAACACACATTTCAGGTTTGTGTATTTCTGCACTATGGTTTCATTTTTGAATGGTTTTGCAAGGAATTTCAGAAATATACATTGATTTTTAGAAATTGGTTTCTAACTGTCAAGCAAATAATAACAACAAATAGTAACAAATAAAAAAATGTGTTACTCATCCTCTGCCACTGTTCTCTGAATTATAACCAATTATATCAAGGTATGTGCATGATAGACAAAAATCACACCAAAGCACACTGTTTTACATGCTGCTAGAGTTTTGTTGGCACTGGCATTTCCAAAGAAGTCTGCATTTTGATTTCTATCTGATGGGCTTCACTTTTGTCCCAGTGAGAAAAGATAAGGGTCCATTTTGTGAGCTGATGGTGTGCCATGGTTTCCTAAGCCCAGCTCTACTCAGAAGGGAAGTCTGAAGTAAGCAGTGTTTTGTGGAAGGTGATTACGGACCTCTCCCAGCATAGTCTCCTTCATTATCACAGTGGGTGCAATTAGAAATACATCATGGTACTGTCAGGGAGCTCTTGAGTCATTAAAAATATAGTGAAAGCTCTGATCTGGCCAAACACCTCATAATTCTGTTTCATTTGAACTACTGAATATGTGGAAATATGAGCCAGTTCAGTATGACTGTCCCTTTGGGCCCCCATTCATGTAATAATAATTTGCTAGCATGCAGTGTTAAATGTAAGGAGAAATATGTGAATGGGAGGTTTCTGCCCATGCTTGCTAATCTACAATACAGCCATGTTATTTTAAAACTAGATAGTGTGCTAGTCTTGTGTTATGAAATGGGGCATAATATTTAGGAATATTTGACAGTGTTAAGTCTGGCAGCGTTTGAGTTGCTTCAAATAAAGTATCTGATGCATTGGCAACATTTGGCCAGTCATAATGGAAATCAGTGCCACAAACAGAGGTCAGAATTGGTGGTGCTTCTAAGTTCACTGACTAGTATTTAGAAATAGAGAATAAATATACTTAAGAAAGGGAAAGGAAATGCAGTAGCTTAGAATGAAAAGAACACTATGATTCTGGTAATTTAAGGGTTTAATTAAGTGCTGGTAGTCAAAAGGTTTAATTAAGTGCTAGTATGTGGTGTTGTTAATTTTCTCTTAAAAAATCATAAAATTTTGAGAATTCCGTGACATAATGATAAATTAGCTTTGTATCTTTGACAATTCTATGTTGATTATTACATTTCTATCCCTGGGTTTAATAACCAGTCCTTGCACTCCTGCTCAAGATAAAGCAAGCTGTTAATCTTCAATGAATAGCTTTCAAAAGACGTTGTAGATAGGCCATTATTGGCCCAACTTTAGTTAGGAGATATGAGAGTAAGGTTTTTATCCTGGGGAGGAAGTGCAGAGAAACTCTAATGTGGAAGAAATCACGGTTGTTTTACCACTAGAGGGCTTATTTGTATAACAGTGAAGAGAAGGGTTCCTGAGACAGCTTTCCGATGCTTCATATGGTCCAGGAAAAACAGAAAGCTCTACATATGGAAGTGTGACATTTAGGGGATGGATATCAGACTACAAAGTTAAGAGTATTATGAACTAGCTAGTTCTAAACTCAGAAAATGAAAGAAGAGATTGTATCTCAGTCTACAACTAGACATAGAGGCTGGTCAGGAGTAAGAAAAGACTGGAGAAATTTAAGTATCCTATCAAATTATGTGTTTTAAGAATTTTGCTATTCATTTGACCTCTGCTTAAAGCACCTCTGTGACAGAGCCATGCATTTTTTGGACATTAGTTGCCTCGTCTTTGTTTCTACTTTTGTTTTTCATTGCAGCTGAACATTTCTTCATTTTTGCAGTCTGCAGTAACATGCCCGATGTTTCCTTGGGATTCTGCTTTGTACGGAATGTGCCCCATTCACAGTGCCAATGAGAATCCCAGTACAAGTGTCCTCTCTTTTCTTTTCATAAAGCCTGAGTTGTAATGGCAGAATATAACATCTCTTTTGGCACTTTGCAAGAGTCTCTTTTGTTTTGAAACATTGTTTGGCAGTTGCTTGGCTTGTCAGCACAGAATCTGTGGAGACAGCTTTCCCAAAAACTTCCACTAGCTTTGAATTTTTGCATGCATATGCACTCAAAATTAATTTTTGCAAGACTAGAGTTCTAGATCTGATTCTATTCTTTTGTATAGAGATCCTGCAAAATCTGTTTAATGAGCCTTAAAATGTACAGCTGTCATTCTGAGTTTTGTGTCCATCATTAGCAAGTATGGAATCCCTAATGTAGACTGTGCAGCTTCATATTTTCTCAGTAACCTCTAAATAAATTGTGGTTTGTTTGTCTTTTTAAATGAAAAGTGCATACAACTTGGCAATAAAACCATTGATTATATGTCTGAGCTCTGGCTGGTGCCAATAGTAGTTATGCAATCAGGAGTCTAAAGGAAAGTTTGATGGGATATCGCCCTTACAAAATTTTGCCTGAATTGTTTTTTATTTTGAAACACACAAAAGAAGAGTACTTGTCTAGCTTTTGTTTCCATCTTTTTCACTGGTGTTTCTTTTCCAGACGAAACTATCTCTTTGCAAGTCTAACATTCCACACCACTACAAAACTGTTTCTTGTTTGATGTAGTGGCATGGTATCACGGTGCTGTGACAAAACAAGTGGTGGCATAGATCGCGTTTCCGCACTAACTTGGCTCTTAAGAGTTGTGGATAGATGTGTTTTTTGGGTTTTTTTTCCTCTTCCTGTTTCCCAACTGTTTTCAAAAACTGCAGACAACAGTGACTTCTCTCATAAGTATCCCTGACAGCTGTAAGACCTGGGTGCCAAGTTCTGGCTCCCAAGCCTTGACCTCTTTTCTGGCTTCTTTTCTGGCCTTCTGGCTGGCTCCTCTGCTTGTTGCTGTGGCAGCTGCAGAATCATCTCTGGAGCTGATCAGTGCAAGGCTGGCTCATTTGGAATATGTTTCATTGTTGTTGATGCCACTTCCCTTAGACTTAGCTCAGGGAGACTTATGCTTATGGTTTTAATATATTTCAAGAGTGAGAATTCTTAAAATTTTCCAATTACTATGATTGCAAGTACTGACTTTTAAAAACTTTCTGACTGTAAATAGAAAGCTTGGTTCTACTTTTCTTAGAAGTAAAACCAGTCTGAATATTAGTACATGACACAAAGAGCAATAATCCTCCATCCCTCATGTTTGTGTTTGACTCTAGCTTTCTGGATAAAAAGAGTGACAGTATTTTCATTGTATGAAATATTTCAGCAACTTTGTAAAGACTAAGTATGTCTGAGATCTGGTTAAAGTGGCTTAAAAGGAATGTACTTATAATTTGAAGACTAGCGTGTATTGAATGTGTTTTACCTATTCATACATTCAATATCAGTAGCTATGCATGAAGAGTGTCTAATCTGGTTTGAAAGAGGCTCAGTAGATTTATTAGAGGGAAGGGGAGAAGCAAATGTGTCAAAACAGGGTGCAGGGCCAAGTGGTGTGTCTAAGCCTTGTTTTAGACAACTGAAATTTGTGTAAAGAAAACAATTGAAATTTTCTTCTTTTTAATCTCAGCAAAAAGTGAAGTTTTAATGCCCAATAAAACTATTGCAATGCATCATTGAAGTCAAAGTTACAGTAAGAAAATAGAAGTAAATGTCTTGACTTTTGAGGTGAAGCACTATCCATGTCCTTAGCAAAACGAGAAAGCAGGACCAAAATCAGCCCTTCAATGAGGATTACATGGTTGCACTTTGGCAGAGGATGTGCAAGGTTTTAAGAAAAGCTGCTCTAACTAGATAAACATATGGAGAGGTTATCTCAATGGCTGTGGCTGTATTTCAGAGCAGAGGGGACAATTACAAATGAAGGGTACAAAAAAGTTAGTATATTAACATCTAAATCTCTCCAGAAACATACACTGTAATTTACACAACCAGATAATTCCATGCTGTAGCCAGTTTTTAATTTCTACCACTTAGAGTATAAACATAAGTAACAAGAATGGGAACAATTTTAGTATTGTAAATGTGAATGCCAGGATTTTATTCTAAGTGTAAAATAAATCCAGGGCTGATTTAGTGTTACTGATGTTGTGTCTCTTAATGAGAGTGTTTTGCGAGACCTCGAGTGTTAAGTTTTCACGTATTGATAGTTTTCTTTTTATTAGCCAGTTTTAAATATATGCTCCCAAATTAAAATCCCATCCAGACCCACCTCCAGATTCAAGACATTCCCTTAATAGCTTAGATCGTCATCCTTTGCCTTCTGGAAATCTTTTAGTGTGGTTTCAAATTTTGACTCTCTGTGTTGGTGCAATTTGAATCAGCTCTGTCCGTGAAGACACGTAGCAGAACACTGCCTTTGTTTTGCACAGGAGAGGCCTTTTTAACACTGGATGCCGTGAATGCTGGGCATTCTTTGAAGACTTCTCTTGTGTTTGAGATACAAGGGGAATGTTACTTTGTTTAAAGGATATTTTTCTATATTTGTGCTTTTCATTCCAGTGTTATTGCCTCCTGCCGCCTACCAGAGAGTGCTGACAATCCCTTCCGAATGTATGCCTTCCAAACTTTCTATAAACTCTTCTGCCTCTCTGTGTGTGTGCTTGCTTTTTGGAGGTTTTTTTTTTTGGTCAATGCACATCCCAGTGAGATTGAAGCCATCCCGGCTGTGTGCAGATCTATTTTTATCTGATAATTGGTTTTCCTGCTTGAAGGTTTCACACACTGTAAATGAAGGTACTGATTTGCCTGGTCCCTGCACGATGTTTTTATTTCTTGGTGAACTGCCATGTCGCTTGGTAGAACTGGTTTATTTTACAATATTAGCTGCAGATACCTTAAATCAACTAAAATGCAACTGAAAGAAAAAGTAAACCTTAATGTAAACACTTTCTAAACAGGATACTCACAAAGTTTGGTAATTAATTGGCATATGCTTCCTTGTGTGCAGGCAGAGGAGAGTGGTCACTATAAGGACATCTCTGTTTTTTGAACTAAAATAATCAATTGATATATGATATGTAGTCTTAAATTGGCTTAAACCAAAATTAAATTTCAGTACTTGCAAGTTAGGAAACAGGAGATGAGGGATGGGGTTGTTTTTACTGCAGCTAAGCATTAGTCATTGTATTGGTGGAAGGAAAATGAGGAATTGAAATTCCTCATTTATCTAACTTAAATAATGGAATAAGTATAAATATCTTATGTGGGATGTGGTCAGTTTACTGCAGCTGAATACTGTCTTTTTCTATAGAACAGAACCCCTGCACAATGTGATCGACACTATTGACTTGCAGCTCTCGTTCACTTCCCCTGGCAATAAGTCTGCAGCAGATTTCTGTTTTTCTGGATCAAGCTGCATATTTCCACTTATGTTTTCCCCTTCTTTGTCAGAGGCAATATCCCTGCTATTGTGCTGTGAGGGTACTCCTATATCCATGTCAGTCAAAAGTAGTCATTGTAAAATGTGTATACTTGCACATCTAATTTGAAGTGGATAAGGGGTCCATGACCTTCAAATTTGGTAAAGGTCATCTTGGAATAACTAGTTTAAAAATTATATCCATATATTCTTAGGAATTCTTGCTCTAACAAAAAGTTGGAGAAGGCTAGAATGCTGAAATAAATAAAAAATGTGTCATCAAGTGAGGCATATGCAGTGCATTATCCAGGAAATTTGCATGGTGTTTATGGCAAGGAGTTGCTGAACAATAGCAGTATAGTGAATTTAGCTTCCTGATGTACTTCTAAATTAATCCTCAGAATTGAAGTTTGTTGTTGTACGGAAATAATTCACTACCTTTTCATATGTAGCATTATTTTGTAACTTCGTGACAGGTCTTCATATACAGCACTTTGACAATGTATTTATTAAAGATGCTGTTTGATTGTGACTTTGAATTGAAACCTCCATGCATTCACTACAAATATTTCAAATACTGGGCCAAATTAATACTCAGTCACTAAAGCATTCTGGAATTTGAATTGCAGTATCAGGATGATATTGACTAGCAAAAATCTGTTTGTGAAAGATTCTGTGCAGATGGATCCTGTTTGTGGTGAACAAAATAGGGAAAAAAGTTCGTACAATTCTGTATAAGAATGGTTTTTCAAGCTGTTTTCCCCAAACTGATAATCTTTTATTTCCCATTTAAAATTGTGAGCATTATGTTAAAACTCTGGCTAACTCAGATGCGTAACAATTATAGTATTCCAGAGTAACATACTAACATTAGTTTATTTAAACTGCAAAAAACATCTGTAAAACAGATGTGTATATTTTCAAACTGATAGTTAATTAGCCAAGGTTAATAAAAAGGAGAGGTAGTATGTTTACAGCCTGTTAGCAAAATGAAAATACAGCAAGTGGGATTAAAGAGCCATTTTATGGGACAGAGCTAATTATGGAAATGGAGTTTATAATGGGGAAGATAATTTTGTAGTCCGTATGTGTGTTATCTCCCTAAAATATAAACTGGAAGGATTTTTTTAATTTTATCTTTCTTTTTTTTTTAATTTATTTTCTGAATGTGTTTACTCAATCGATTTTTTTGTTTAATTTTTTTTTTTTCTTTTGGTACTTAAAAAATTTTCTAAGTGAACAGAGCACATCCATTACTGCATTTGTTCTGAGTAGTTTGTCTGCACAGACGCAGGATGTCTCAAAGACAGGGTTAAAAAGTTAATACATTGTCAGTAGCAGCTTGTTCTTTTTGAGGGTACTAAAGGGGATAATTCAAAAGAAGTACTTCAAGAAGCTTTTCAAATTTTTGTCTGTTGTTTCACATAATAACTTCTGATGTGTCCTACTGTATGAAAACAATGAGTCTTCACATTTTATTTAATGTATTTTCATGTATGTTATTTCATTGTAGCCATTGTTCTTTAACTGTTTCTCTTGCATGAGTAACTCTGACTCCTTCCTGGAATATATTTGGATAATTCTTAATAAGCATATATACTTACAACTGTTGTTCATGTTAGATAGCTAGAATATGTACCAAGAAGTTAGTGACTTGGTTTTATATTACACAGTTTGTACATCCAGGAGTGCATCGTTATCTTTACTTGTGGTGTTACACTGCACAGGATTGTTCGTAGTCTCTGGTCAGTAGAGAGTTATTTTTTTCTTGCAGCTAGAGTTAACTTATAGCTCTTTCTCCAAAATAGCTTTGAAATGGAGGATGTGTAGAAACATATAGTTAAGTGAAAGCAGCTTGTAGGATTAAGTTTGCTACAGTGCTTCTTTTTAAATAGGTTGAATAAATCCAAATGTTACATGTATCTGTACCTCCCAGAAGACTATTGAAATGAGAGAGAAACTTTTGCTAGAGAACTACCATTACTTCAAAAGTTAGACAGCTGTTTCATTTTTGTTTTGGATGATCTGTTGGGGTTTTGTGGTGGTGGTGGTTTTTTTGTTGTTGTTGCTCTGAGTTTCAGCCTAAGAAAGTTAAAATCATACCAGTATAATTATTTGGTGCATTAATTATACCAGTATACTCCATGACCTAAAGTTCTAACAGGCCTCCAAAGCAACCTGAACTCTTGTTGTACTGGAATTAAAAATATCTGCAAGGAATGATACTGAAATAACCCTAGTAATATGAATGTGCATGTTATTTCATATTGGTGTCACTGCTGGATTAGATGAGCTCTAAACATTTATAATATGTATTCCATTGTTTTGGAAGTTGCCCTTTCTCCCCTGCTGATTTACCAAGGTACTCAGAACTTGTAACAGTTTCTGCTTGTTTATTTTAGATCTTTAAATTCTGTACATGTTAGCATTTTAAAAGTATTCAGGAACTCGATGGGCTTTAGAAGTTCCTTAGTATTGTTTGGGAGTTGAGGATCTCAGACCAGATCAGCATTCAGGTCTTAAATGTATTTGAATTCTGATAATTTTTGGAGGGTTTTATGGAACACACTAAAAGGAGAAAAAAAACCCCAGCACAAGACAAAAACCCAAAATTGTTTCAGTCCAGCAGAACTGTGAAACCCTTTCTCAGAAATATTTTATTTGCAGAGTTTTTGAAAAACAAAGACAAATTCTTATGTTTTTTTTCTTTTATGCCTCCCTATATAATTTATAATTTACATTCCTGCCTACAGATGTTTCCCTACCGACAGGATGTTTGGGCTGGGTGAAATAAACTCAGTGAAAGCTGACTTAAAATAGCTTTAATGGATAGCTGCTTATGATCAGTGATAACATAGGTGTGATGCCAGAATAAGCAAAATAATGATTTTGTTCCATGGAGAAGGATGAGTCTGTGATGACTTGAAATGAGAATCATCTGAGCACTTAAGCAGTTTTTCACTCAAAGCTTTTCAAATAGTGCACACTGAAGAAGACCTGTTTTGTTGTTCTGTAGACAGAGATTGGAAATACAGCAAAACTAAGCTGCTGATCCTTTGACCCAATAGTGCATTTTGACTGAAAAAAAAATGTTTTAATCCTGGGTGAGAGTAGGTAACGATCCCACACACATTGCTGGGTTATCTCAGCAGTGGGAAAGCTTGGGCAAACCACTTAAGCACAAATAAATAGTATGACAAAGACCAGAGTTCTGTTCCATTTTCTATCTGCAGGCATGTTTTCTCCTTTTGATTTGAAGTATGTGGAGAAATGTGTAATGGTGGGTTTAGAATTTGGTACAGAACAATTAATTTATTCCTTCTAATTGTCTGATACATACTCATTTTGTGGTAAATTATAAGGTTCTTGTGAACTTAGAACTCTGCTTTTATAATGCAGCTAAAATACTATTTTAAATCCCAACTGTGGGAAGAAACTTTGGAGAAAAAGTATTACATAAGCAGACAGGATGTCATTTGCTCTCCTTTTCCTCTGCTTGACACTGAACTGGCTCTGCAAGTCTCCTGTGTATACTCAGGAGTACTTTGAGCCAAATGTTTCAATATTTATATCACATGGAAGCAAACAAAAACAAAACAGGCAAAGAAACAGAGATGGGAACCCCAATGGGGTTAATTTAGCTTCCTCTGCAGTTCAGATTTAATGTATTTATTTATTAAAGCATAGATAGCTCTTTTTATCTTAATGTCTAAAAGATACTTTGAGGACCAAATCATTGTTGTGCAAATCTATTTTTAAAGGAACCTAATGATGAAACAAGAAATGCTAGGTTTGATCAGTGCTGTGGAAGTTGCTTTGAAATAGCTGCTAGTGGTTGTAAAATGTAATTTTTTTAAAGATGCTGTTAGGATGACTACCATGGTCAGGGATGCACTTCATCTGTGTATAGAGTAAATTTTAGTTTATTTGGTCAGTTGTGCATTGGTGCACAGTGATCAGGCTGAAAGGAAGAATTGATGTGTTTTTAATTATATTTTTCAAAATGTGTAATGAATGGAAAGACTAAGCCAAAGATCCAGATAGAACGTCTGGCATGAGGGCTCCTGAAGCAGCAGTTTGCTTGGAGGTATACTGTGGGAAGCTATTGTTACCCACTTGTCTTCTCTTCAGCACTTTCTTCCAGGAGCAGGATGTTGAATGTTTGTATGTTCTGTTCTCAAGTAACACAATGGCATTTGTTTTCAAAACCTTCTAAAAGCAGCTTTCATATTTTCCAGCTTTAAACCCACTGTCAAATGGGCAAAGCAAGAGAAGAAGGGCTGGTTTAAGGAGACTCAGAATGTGAGAGCTAAGATACAGCTTCCCCACTGAATGTTTTCTAGATGATCTACAGCCTGACACTGCTATCAGCATTTACTTCTTCAGTATGTATTGTTTGAGGCAGGGAAGGTGGGGTTTTTCATAGAGACTTATGCAGAGAGAACTGAAAAGTTGCCCTTGTTTTAGTGAGTAGAAACAGAGTCAAAGGGGGAATGAACATGGAGTGAAGGACAAGAAGCCAGGGAAATCACTGCCATGCTTCTGCAGGAGCAGCTGCCTTTCCCCAGACAGTTCCATTGAGCAAAACCTGAGCACTGTGGGTCTGAGAAACCCTGCACAGCGGTGCAAAGTGCATGATGCCAGGGGAGAAGCACAGTGTGCACAGTGGGATGCATCTGGGGGCAGAGGAGAATTTAGGCTCTCTGGGAATGGGCTGGGGGTGCTTGGAGATGGTAGGATCTGAGTAGGATGGGATGCAGAAGTGTTGGATAGGAGATGTTTCTGAAAAGTTGTGGATTTGGTTTGCATTTTTAACATATAAAGCTGAATTCCTCAAGATGCACGAGGTTCCTTCTGAGATCGCAGAAAACAAACACACTTTCAAACTATTTTCTTCACTATTTTCTTCTTGATTTTTGAACTTTGTTGGAATGGCTCTGCTGTGGTTTCTTGTCAGTTAGTGACAAACTTGTGGTTGTTGTCCACTGAGTTCATGCAGTCAAAATGACTAATTCAAGAATAGCTTGTCACAAAAGCTATATAAAGTGCTTAGAGCAGTTGCTCAGAAAGAGTGTTCTGTATTGTGTCATTATGTGATCAGGAGTGTGCATTGACTCCTTATTTTGGTATATTTATGTGCATAAGGGAATGGATGTTAAAAAATTTGAAAAGAGGATGCATATAATTATTTGAACAGCTACAAATTACTGTTTGGAAGACCTCTGGTGGTCTCTCCCACTTGCCTATCTGAAGGAATATTCAATACTAGAAAAATCAATTTATGGTTTTGTGTGATAACATAATTCTCTTGCACATCTCAAAGTTTTCATTTTAAAAAAAGAGGTGATTGGTGTAAATGTTTGGAAAAATTGAATTGTGCTAAATACTGTCAAATGTCTACCTAACAGTATATTTTCCTCCTGTATTTTGACAATGATCTTAGTGAAGGGGAAACTTTCAAAAATACTACATAGTTATTAAAAAACCCTGTTCTAAACAAAGTGAGCAAATGCTTACTGTGACCATGTTTGGTAGCTTATGTCTGGAAGGACATGAAAGGAGATGATAAATACTGCAGTGGAGGTATTCCTCTTCAACTATTACGCTGCAATAAATTATGTTCCTGTGATTTTCCTCTTGTTACTTGTAGCAACATAAACATATTAGTTAACGAGTAGCCTTGGTTTGGTTTTGAAAGGAGAAATCCATTTGTAATAGTGTTAGAAACAGTAAATTGCCTTTTAGAATGCTTGATCATGTGCCATCTTCTGTATTCTCGGTAGTGTAGTGAAATGTAAGAAAATGCACGTGGCTTTCTTGAACATGGAGTGGAAAGGGCTTGATGTTTATCAAGGTATATTGCTGGGCTACTGCTGGAGCTGAAGAGAGTGCTATAAAGTATTCTTTAGCAGGAAACACAGTGACCTTCTGCAAAGCCTGGAAAGTCGATTGATGATGTTAAAATTTACACTCATCTTAAAACATTGAAATCAATTCCAAAAAGACGTCTTCTACCTCTTATTCAGCTACCTAAAGTATATTTTCTTGTAGGGTAGGTAAAAATATTAAATAGAAATTTATGGTGCTTTCATATATTAGCTGAAAATTTCTAACTGTGAAGTTGCTGCCTTCCTTGCAGACAGCCTAAAATGAATTTCATGCTTGCCTATTCTTATACTCTATTTATAATAATTACTCCTTCTAATTTTGTTTCACGTTTTTTGTTGAAGTTCTGTGTTCCCTCCTTCCTTCATGATGGAGTTGGACTTCAAACCCCACTCCAATTTCCTTCCTCCCTCGTTTCCCCAAGTGACAGCTGCCTTTGTTTTTGTGGCTATTTCTGTATACAGTGCTTATATGTCTTAGCCCTCAGACCTTATCTTATCTGATGCACAAGCTTGCTTTCATTAAATCCATAGAGGGAGATTTTATATACTGCTTTCTTAGCATTAGATTCTTCTTGTTAACACTTACTCTACTAGGAGTATTACAACAAGGGACCTGGTAGTTATCTGTTCTCTGCAACAGCAGTGCTGGCTATTGCCATGTGTTGTCTAAAATTCCTGTACTATTGCCTGAGAACTGGCTGAGTGTTTAATGAAATATAGAGGAAAGTGAGTTTCTGGAGTGGTTGTTCATATTGTCCATAGTGAATAGCAAGTAGAAACAAGGTCTTAAAGGGTGGCATGACCTACTGCTTTACAGTGCATTAATTACCTTTTTTGGTTTTGCAAGTATGCTACTATTGTCCAGACTTTTCCCATTATCTGTTTACTTGTGTGACATAGTTCTGACTACTTGTATGTACTTCTTAAAAGCTCAACTCTAAACGTGCATGACTTTTCAGGTGATTTTTGCTTCAGAAATTTATTGCTTTTTTTAGAACTTGGATTGATTTTTTTTAAATTTTTTTTTTGTTTTGCTTCAGAACCGTACAGCCTTTTTTTCTTTGGAAGCTAAACATTAAGATCTGAATGATGCATTTATGGCATCTGTTGCTTGAGTAAACAGGGACAGGATGTCAGGCGAGACTCTTGTGTGATGCTTGCAGGAACAGAGAACAAAATTAGTTGTTTGGAGCCTGTTTTGTTAACAATGCAGAGGTCAGTCTCTTAAAATCACTCACTTTACTGTGAAATAGTTAAGTAATAGTTACCTGTCAAATAGTTAAGTGGTAGTTTTCAGAAATGAAAAACTGTGAATTTGTTATTTTATTGTTTCTTTCTTTTTTGAATAGAAAAATACGATTTTAATTTCCTTGTCTATTTAATGTTTGGTGTTCTAACATGCTGTATTTGGGGTTTTGTTTTGAAAAAGAAACTAGCCAGAGAGGAAGTTGAAGGATATTAAAAACATTTGAATATTTTAATTTGTGGAAGTGTTTATATGCTTCTTACGTAATACAGCCTGCACTGTCAGCCTGGACCATTACAACTACTATTAAACAACTACTATTAAACTGCTGAACTGACAGATGTAGATCTTTTAGTTTAACTTGTTTTACCAAAGCAGCAGTAAAACTTTAGTTTCAGTAATGACAAATGCAATTTAACCCTCATTCTGTGTGATGGAATGATGCTTTGATGGGCTTCACCTGAGCTTTGTCTTTGCAGATGAAGACGACTGCTTGCTTTAATTACTGTCTTAGTTTGAAGGGAAACTAAGATATTTTATTGGCTAAGAAATAAAATAATCGCTCTTCTTAAATTTAGAAA
>JAWWEW010000078.1:41608846-41637322 GCA_035583185.1 Anabacerthia variegaticeps
AACCACTGTAGTTATGCTAATGCATTGCCTCCAAGCTTTTGGAAGGAATTCAAAAGGTTTGAAACTATAACAATTACCTTAACTGCCTATGCCTTAATTCAAGGAAAAATTTATTGCAGGATTTGTATCTTCAGCATGAGGTCAAATAATTTAATGTTATCTAAATATGCTACAGTACTTACTAATTTGGCATAAGAACTAACTTATGCCTTATTAACAGCTGCATGGTTACTATACAGTTAAGTATGATTGCTTTATCCTTTTTTAAGAAGATTATCTTCTTTTTGTTTTTAAAACTGTATCATCTCTCCTGGCTAAAGATAGGAGGACAATTTAAACTTCTGATGATAGTGTAAGGCTGCTTGAGAGATTAATAAAAATTTAGTTGATTTTAATTAAAACTCAATAGAATCAAGTGCGTTTACCCACTTTAACGTTACTCCTTTACCAAACTGATAATTTACAGATGGATCTTATTTTGGCAGGAAAAAGAGACTGATGGAGGTGACAAGAACCTCATGGATTTTTTTAATGGATCATGCTCTGCTTTCAAAAGCAGACCAGTATTGAACCCATCAGTCATTGTAAAGATCCAGGTATTTCTGTCTCATGCACACACAAATACAGTTACTGCAATTTAAAATCTGAATGTTTACCCTTACCAGTTGAAAAAGGAACTTTTAAATAGCTTTTCCCATTTTAAAGTTATCAAATGCTAGGGATTAAAATGAGTGCACTGAGTGGTCATACCTGGGATAGCTTCATTTCATGTGTGATGTTGGAAGGCTGTACCTGGGGTTTATGCCCGAGTGATGGTAATCTCTGTATCACCCAGCACTGCAGGAACAATTGCATGTATTCAGCATTTCTGCATGGTGCTGCTTTTAGTGAGTTCATACCTACATACATGTAATAGAAGATGCTGATTGTAGGGGATGCTGAAAGAAAAAGGTGCTGCTACAGTAGGTCCCAAATATTATTTGAAATGGATGATAGAGGCACCAATTCCCTAGTTTGTATCTGGCAGTTAAACTACTTTTATTTTCTTTCTTGTTTTGTTTGTTTGGTTTGATTTTGTTTTGGTAAGACTTGGCAATGCTTATGCAGATCTTAGGAAACCTGTACATAAATTCGTGGCTTAAAAGAGAGGGTACATGGTTACTAGAAAATCTAGGTCCAGACCAATATCTTTATTTATACTGCTGCTTACAAAACCCAGATGTACTAGGGTATAGGCAGGAGTTAAATAAGCCAAGAGAAAGCAATTAATAAAAGATCTTGTTTATCTGAGTAAGTGCAATCCCACATTCAAATCTGCAGATTGGTGATTTCTTGGAAGGAGGTAGTACAGAAGATACCAGAGAGTCTTATATTCTGTGACTTCAGTGCATCTTTATGATCTAGATAGTCCAGTGTAAACTGTTTGGGATCTGTAACAGGTAATTTAAACATGTTTTAGATTAATTTCCTGCATTGCCAGTAGTTGCATTTTATGAAATTGTAATAATACAACCTAAAATTGTTCAAGGATAAAATTAATGAGTATATGGAAAATACTTGCAAGGAAAAACTGAACAGATCTTTTACAACATGTTATAGCTGTATAAGAAAATGAGACTGAGTTCTAATCCAGATGGGAAAGGAATAATTCTAGTCTATTTAAATTGTGCATAATGATTACATGGGCTAACCTCTGGAAATGTGCAATAAATGTATCTCCAAAAGACTGAAAAATTCCAGATGTTAAATCATTTTGTATGTGTCTCCTTTTACAATGTTATTTCTATGACTGATTTATTTCAGAAGCCTGTTCTTGAGTTTTGAGAGAAATACAGACAAGGACTAGCACAGAATGGCATGAACCTGAAATAGAGCACTCCAGAGTGCCCAGGGTGAGAGACTTACCCTGTGGCTTAATTTCTTACTAGGCAATTATCATTACTTACCCCATTGGGATGCCACAACACTTCATGTATCAAATACTTTTATGCTGTTTGAATGATTCTCCTCACACTACAAGAAGAATGGAAGAGAAAGACTAAACCTTTTCGTAATTTGGGAAGTGACAAAAGAAAGGATGTCTTGTTAATCTCCTGTGTTTTGGAGCAGCATAGGTTCTTATCCACATGGTAGTTGCCTACCCACTCAGATTTCCCCCCTCCTGGAAAAATTCCTTTATTTCATATTTTACTAACAGAAATTCAGAAGGATATTAAGAAATGTTGAATCCCTTTCCTTGTTAAAATTGCTTCAGGGTACAACTAAATATTTATTATACAGCAGCTTATTAATAGCATAAAGCTATATACTAAGCTAATTATTTTCTTATGTTAGCCTCCTTAAATTCCACATAAGCAATCCTTGATTTATTTTTTTAAATGTATATTAATGCTATATGAACAGGTGGAATTTTAATTTAGGCCATTTTCTAACTCCCTCCTTCCTCCAAGAAAACTGTATTTTACAAGGGCTATATGATACCTGCTAGAGATTGGCATCCTCTTCAATGGTTTGATAAATTTGTCTTCCTTTGTTACTTTGTCTTGGTATTCAGCCCTTGAAATGCTCAAGTTCACAGTTCATCATAGGAAGTCTTTTATCTTCTAGATGAGTGTTCTCTGCAGATTTGATGTCCTTTCTTTGAAGTTCTTTTCAAATGCATTGAAAAGCTTGGTTCCTTTTAGGGCATGATAAGCAGAAGCAAAATTGGACAATAAGAGAATTCCACCACTTCCATTACTGGACAGCTGCCTGTTTCAAAATAGATCTGTTTGGTCCTACAACATTCTTGAGATTTGATTGAAAATATTCTTCATCTGAAGAACTGACTTTTCACAAATCGGGGTGCAGCACAGGGACCACAGTTTTATTTCTCAGAACAGCAAGCAAAATTCCACAGCATCAGACTTCATTTGTGATAATAGGATTTCTAGGTCCTGTATCTTACTGAAAATCTGGTTATAAAACGTAAGTGAAATATTAAACTTATTTTGGAATAATTTACTCAGTGAGCATCTGAATTATTGGCCTGTTCATTCTGCTCCTATCCCAGTAGTTCATTTCTTCTGCCATCATTTGCAATCTGTTCTCACTGCTTCCCATGACATAGGAAAGACAATTTATTTAAGTGTTAATGAGGTGATTTGTGTGTCTTTTGAAACATAAGGAGTCTGTTTTCTAAAACTGTATTATGGTTATTGTTCTTATGTCTTACCCTTTTTTTCTTCACTTTGAAGTAAAGAGAACATAGGCTTTATGCATTTGATAATCCTTTATTTAGTACCAATGTACTGATCTGTTGAGACACTTTCAGTTCATCAAATGAAGGAAAGTTCCTTTGCTTCTACAGTAAAATTACAAAGATTGCCAAATGACATTTGCACCTGTGAAAGTACTACACATAAGGATTTAAGTGTTGAAAATGGGTGTTTTGCATAGAAGAAATTATTGTTCAGGTAGTTGTTCTTTATTTGTATTGAATATTTCTTAAGATTTTTCTTTATACTGACATGACTTCCATTATGTTTTCAGTTCTTGTTTCTCAAAAACTTGTGCTTGTAATATAACTTCTTTTAAAAAAAAGCGAAAAGCCAGTTGATGAAAATTACTCATTCATGTGCAGAATTTGCAAAAATGGTGACCCTTGGTACCTTCTTTCAAGCATAAATCATCCTTGCCATTTAAGGAAAGAAAAGTCACTTATTTTGCATTTGACTGTCTTCAGTTTCTTTTCATTCATTATTCTTCTTTGCTTTCTTAAATTCAGGATCCTTCTGTTCCTTTTGGTGTCTCAATTGCATACTTTAATCAATTTAGCCTTTAATTTTCTTCTTGGTAAATAAAGGCTTTTTACTCTGTCATTGTGATTCTTTAGTCATTCGTATTTTGTGGTTTTTTTCTCTGAGCCTTCTCCATTTTTTCAGCATTGTTCTTTAAGTGGTGATTGCTACATTTCCTGTTCTTTTTCAGTATTAGTCTCATCAGTACCAGAGGCACAGTAGTTTTGCTTCCTGTCTTCTCCAAATTCCTTTGTTTATCAGGTCAAGTACAATACTTGTGTGCTGTCCCAGGAATAATATTCAAATTATTATTAATCAATACCCAGATCTCCAATTTTGAGTTATTACTGCTGATGACAGTGATTCCCCTATTCTGTCACCTGGTCTTTGTGACCACATCATCAAGAGCTGAATACTCTGATCAGCAAGCACTGTGTTGTTTTGAGATCGTTCATGTGCTGCTACAGAAAAGGTACTAGGATGGTATCTTTGAGCTCTGTCATGTCTCTTGTTATTAAGCCTGTTTAATTTACATGATGCTATGTAATCAATATGTTCTGTAAAATCATGTCATGTATTTTCAGAAGCTTTAATCAAAATTGTTGCTTTTATCAACCAAGTTTTATAATATTCTCAAGAACCAATATCTACTTAAGGTGATACATTTTATGCTAATTCAAGTTGATTGGCACTAATTTTGATTGTTAGTGGTGATGAGAACTTATGACTCAGGCATAAACCAGATGGTGATGGTGTAAACCATATGTGTTGTGTTCTGCGTCTGTATACAAAATTCTTCTTGGGGTACTTTTATTTGCATAGTCATTCTTTCTGATCCTTTCTGGTTGGCATGATGTGTCATAAAAAGAATCGCACTACTCAAGAATGAAGACATTCAGGAAACTGAGTTGTGATTGTAAATACATGAAAAACAAAATGTCTCTGTTGCAGAAACAAGACCTGGCCTAATAACAGAGACCACCATAAGGGAGATAGTCTTCTCCTTCCTTTTGGCATTCCTGAGCTTGCGTGCAAGGGGGCTCTGAGATACAGTTCTAAGTATAATATAACTCTTAACTGATGTAGTTATTGAATGCAGTGTGCTGTTAACAAATAGTCCTTGATTTCAATTCAAATAGTTCAGTCTCTTCTAATATGTCATTATATAAGCTATGGCATTTTTGGTTTTGTAATTCTGTGGTTTTTATTAACTTTGAAAGATGTTAAAAATAAGACTACCTTGGTATGGAGTGGATTATTAGAAAGTCAATAAAAATACATCAAAATCTGGAAATTGTCAGCATAAATTTGTCCATCATTGGGATCCTTTTATTTTCTTAGGACCAATTAAAACAATTGTTCTGGGATGTGTGGCAAGGAAAGCTTACACCAAAGCCCCAGAAAGGAAACAGAAAGACCAAATCACTCTAGTTTTGTCACTGTCCAACTATGAGAATGTTCACAGCATCACTGCACCATACTTTCGATACTCTAGTTCTGTTGCATGCTGAATTTTTTCAGTTTAGTCTGATGTCAGTGCAATAGAAGAACTTTATAGATACGAAGCCATGTCCTTTGGGTATAAATATCTTGGTAATACACAGGTTAACTGAAGACTGGCCTTTGAATTTTGTTTAAAAGAAGGGGAAAAAAATGCTTTTTCTCTTTCCTAGGTAGCTTAAGCCGTTTTCCTTTGTTACATGATATGGTAGCAGGTGTATATGTCAACATAACCAAATTCCGAATGCCTGTTATATTTCAGCATTGTTCAGAAGCTCTTGAATAGTATTTTAGAAATAATATGCAACTTTTCAACAAAGTCACTCTTTATATATTGTATGGTTGTTGTGTTTTCTCTCTCTCACTACGTTTTTTCACTACAATTTCTTGTTAAAAACATAGCAAATATAACATTGCCAGTCGTTCAATTTATTCTGTGCACACAAACAGCACAGTCTGTAGGTGACTATTGAGTGTCCCAGTAGGCTCAGAAACCTTGGACTAGTCTCTTTTCTGACAGTGAGATCAATGCTGCTGCTAAAGCTGCCCTGTGTGTTTAAGCTATAATGATGTCTGCACCATTATTTACCAGGAGAGTTCCAGAAGCACATTTTACAAGGTATTATTTGGTAGGGCTGTGTGTTTGGTGGCATGCTGAATTTAAGCAAAGGGAAGGGGAGAAGCACTTATTAAATGAAATGTCTAGACTCTTGTCTGCAGGAATCAATTGACTCTCACCTATTTGTATATTCATAACACATATCTCTAGCATCATCATTTTTCTCAGCTGTCACTTCACAACAACAAAGCAGCAGCAGTGGTGCCTGAGACATGGCATTTATAACTACTGGAGCAGCAAAACAAAACAGGCAGTCATTCCCTATTGTAGGGGTTGTTTTGTCTTTGTGAAAGCAGAAAGGGATATTCAGCTTCTTAAATGTTTTTCTAAGATTGAAGTATGTAGATGTTTCTGTTCTGCTTCATTTATAATTTTTAACACACCTCACGTGGCTTTGCTGTTTTCCAACCTGCGACACTATTATCTTTTGAATACAATAACTGTCCACACTGTTTGGTCCTTTCATGACCTGTATGGCTGCTAGTCAGACTTGATTGACAATATTTCCTCTTAGACATGCTAGATGTGCATGTACAGGAGGCACTCTTAGAAATATAAAGTACCTTCTGATGCCAGCCTGAAGCACTTCAAAAAGAAAAAAAAAAGAAAAAATAGTCCCAATAGCATTAATACCATTCATAGGAGGGGAAGTAAAACTGAAACAGTATTTTGAAATGTGAACTTCTGAAATAGTTTCAGGTGACTGACACCTGTGTGCCCAAATACATTCCAAGAGAACTCATTAGATTATATACCCTACATGCATTTCTGTAGCAGTTTATTCCCTACTCTTTAATGTTTTAAGACTTGTGTCAGGAAGCATCTGTAACAATGGTATGTAATGCTTCATGTAGTAATTAGTAAAGACTATTCTCTGTTAATAGCATGTCAAGAATTTATTTTCAGAAAGTCCTAGAGTGTATAGTTATCTCTCCATTACAGCAAAATGAAGTAAAAGGAGATTGTAGATGCTAATTCTTATGAGAGGAGTATTTGGGTTTTATGGTAAACACATAATGATTGTAATGGAATTTTCCACTGGAATAAAAGCTCCTTTCCCTGCCTCTTCCAACAAACCCAGCCCCTATTTTCAACCAAAACTAGTGCAGGAGGTTGTGTCATTAGCTTTTGAGCTGGTTTTTTTCCTTAAAAAAAAAAAAAAAAAAAGTCTTTTATGAGAAGAGGACCCGGAATTCTAGCTTGATTTCATCAAAGATAAAGGTTTTGATATACCAGGGCACTGCTGCATACATAGAGATGTTACTAATTTCAAGGATCAGGTGTAACACAAAACCTTCAGATGTGTTTTGAGGCTGCAATAGCATATCAAACACAGAATAATAGAAGGGTAAGTGTGTATGTGTTAACACAGGGTGTTTTCATTGTGAGGTAAGATGTCTTGGAAGGATTTTTTATTTTTTTTTCCTTTCCTGTGCTTGGAATACAGACCTGCTTAGTTAATGAACTGTAAAGTGGATGTGTCCTGCAGGGCAGTCTTTTACCTGAGAGGGCTGATGAGCAGTTGGTGGTGTTTGGACTGTAAACTAAGCATTTCCCATCTAGTGTGCACTTAACCAGAACACCTGATCTCCTGAGTGCTGGCCATGAGTCCCTGGGCAGCTGCCTTCAAATTTATCAGTGCTTCTCTTTAGATATTTTTTTTGAAAGCCAAACATAAAATTTAAGTGTTTTAAAGGAAAAGGTAAATAAGTAATCCTCATTATCCCTATTGATATTAATTTTTGTTTGGCTTTGCTAACCTGTAATTTGTGTAATATAGAACTAATAGATGATAATATGTCATGTCTAGTAGAGATTGACAGTATAAATATTTTAAAAATTGAATAGATTTATTTGTGAGCTTCCAGACAGAGGAAGATGGTGACTTCTTGAGAGGAACAGGAGGCAAAGTTGGTAAGGCATATTATCTAACACAAGGAAGGATAAAGTGATACCATTACTTTAGAAGGGACAGTGTCCTAGCCTTAACTACTCCTGTTCCAGAAGCAGAAGCAATGAGACAGGAAATGAATGACAAAAAATAGCACACAAAATAACTAGGTCTTGGTCTTCACACCTATCCATGCTGATTTGCCATACTGGGTAAGTCTTGGACTCTAGGAGTTGATTATCCATTTCTTGGGAAGTGTCAGTAACACAAACTAGCTCACTGCCCCAGTTTGTTGAACTAAAAGGTGCAGGTAATGATTGCAAAGCACCTGAATCAGTAGAGTGTACCCAAGGATGGGGACGTACCCTCTTGGTACATTGTGAGCTAATGCTGTAATGACTTCTCACCATCTCCTGAAAAGGTTTTAAGATGAAGGTCTGGTCTTTGCTTAATTCAGCTGAGCCCATTCATTTTATCCTAAATGGCTAAAAGCTACTTTTTTTCTCCATAGGATGGTACTGTAGATTGATTTGCTTGAGCACAGAGAGTTTTTTTTTCGTTTCCTCCAGTGCAGGCAAGGTCAAAGGGATTGCTATGTTATGTAGTTGTGTGATAATATTTTAAAGTGTTTGCTTTTGGGATTTTGTTTGCTGTTTTTTTGTGGTTTTTTTGTGATAGATCATGAACACCTGCAATTTTTAAAATAAGTAGGAAGAAAAATGCCTCTGTTCTCAGATCCTCTGGAGGAGGATGAAAAATCTTTCTCAATTCCCTGCAGATAGTCTGAATTTGAATAGAAAAAGTCCTTTAGCTAGAAAGCATTAATTTCACTGGAGAAGTAACATTAAAATGAGCAAAAGAGCAAAATTATTCATTCAGTAATAAATACACAGTCAAATAACCTGAGCAACATATACACTCTTCCTCCCCCTTTCTCCTTTTCTTTTGGAGGAGGGAAATAAAGGTTTAGACTCTGTCTGTGTTAGTGCTGTGGTAGCCATGTTACAGTGACTTATTTATAGCTGGGTTAAGAAGTTTCTTCACTGTTCTGAGGTGTTCTTTCAATTAAGAATTGTCACTACTGAGGGAACATGTTTATCTTATCATTAAAGGGGATGTACCATGTAACAAAATCTTATTTTCTTGTTTACCATTAAACCCTGACAAAGTCTGAACAACTTGGAAATAATGAAGTCTTATAGCTGTATCCAAATGTTGAGTTAATATTTCAAAAATGTCATGAGTAAGAGCTTAAAGAGTTTATCAAAGAAATAAAAGTCTATAGCAACTTAATTCTGCATATGGGGCATGTATGTTTTTTTTAAAGCTTTTGTTGTACTGCTGCAGTAGGGTAGCATTGGTTTCTATAAGATTTTACAGTAATTTTATTCTGGGAAAACTCTGTTTTTAATGGTGATTATGTGATTGGTGAATTAGTAATTTCTGATAGATTTTGTTGCAGACGCTATGAAACCCTGATATTAAAATACTTCATAAGCAGCTTGGTGAATAAGACAGAATGCTGCACATTGCTATTATTCTGGTAAACCAGAAGGACCACATGTGTTAAATCTGCAGTTTCAATTCGCATTTGTATATACCTGGATAATTTATTTACATTTTTTAGCCTCAATCGGTGGTTGTTCAACATCAAGTAAGTGTGGTGGATAAAAACAAAATTATTTTTCAAGATAGAGTTTATATGTTAGTGACTTGGTATGTAACCAGTTGTGAGTTTAGACTGGAAAAAACATTCGTGTACAAAATGGGAACATTCTGGCTTGATCCTACATGAAGGCTGATATTAGTAATTTGTTCTGCATCATCTTTTTTTTTTTCTTTTTCTGTCAGAACAACCACAGTTATCTTTTCAGAATTAGGTGTTGTACTGTGTGAAGAGGAGCGCCTAGAATTACTGGTTGGTGTTTATTGTAGAGATTAGGAGAGACAGAAAGGTGTTTACTCGTTAGATGAGTGTGATGGTTCACTGAACCCCTTCTGTCTCATAGGAATTCTGTCGCACTTGGATACAGCCATGGTTTGAGTCATGTACAGTCACTGTAAACAGCATTTCAGCTCTGGATTTTATCATCACCTGGTGGTGTGTGCACATTCATCCAAGAGTCACCTGTGTGTAGGCAAATTGAATGTGCAGCCAGAGCAAAGAGCAAGATTTTCAAGTGGCTTTGTACTTTTTCAGAGGCGATGCCTTCTGCTTAGTATATCCTTGAAGCTTGCACTGAAGTCTTGTAGAGTTGTTTGTATGCATCTATGACATGGGTAAGGTTTTCTTATGGTAGGGTGGGTAGTAGATCTTAAGCAGTATATTTGTTGTGGACAGTGAACAGGTGAGAAAATGAGATATTTACTTCTTTAAGCTTTCCTTTGCAATTTTTTTTCTCTGCATATTAATAAAAATAAAATATTTTCATTAGCTCTTTTTCTCCCCCCATTATACTCAAAATGAATACTGAAGTCTTGAAGTAACCAGAATTTATTTCTTCGATCATTTGTTAAAGGAAAAGCTGTAGTGCTTTTTTTCCTCTGATAATTGAACACAGAATTGTAGACTTTTTTTTTTCCTTTGAACTGTTCTGGCCAATGAAATCTCTAATATTTTTCCTGTTATTTGCAGATTTTCTTCATCCATGCATCTTACATTGTAAATGATAAATAACTTTGTCATATCATATAAACTAGCTTAAAAGCTCTATTTACAGAAGTAAAGTATGTGTAGTATTTCCAAATTTCATAGAAATGGATGACTGGGCCTGAGCCTGGACTAAGTCTGCTTTGTAAGATGCTTCTTTTCCTCCATCGTAGTATCTGTCCACCAGCACCTGCCTGGAACTACTCAAAAAGGAATTCCCAATCTCCGTTGAACTTTAATGTAGGCAACATTTTTGCCTCCTCATTCTGTTCTTCTACATTTCTTTCCGTATTTTTAGATATTTTTGGCTCAAGGTCAAATACAACACATTCTTGTAGGAAGGGTCCTACTGTTGCTTTCTAATCCAGTGATCTGAAATTGAGCTATGATGGGAGAGAAGGAGTTTGGCCTAAACACGCTGTCAAAATGCTTCCATAAGAAAATAGGACACACTCATTTAAAGCTACCTCACTCTTTGTGTAAAGAGCTTGATGGTTTTAATTTTGCTGTGAAAATGAATTTATTTCTGAATTCTAATTGTTGCATTGAGTAAACAATAAATAAGATGGCAGTGTAGGAGTTTCATTTTCCAGCTGGATATGTGTTCAGAATTTTATTTGCATAGTCTCCTAGAACATAATGAGCTTTTTTTTTTTGATAGGATCTGTGGTGTTAGGTAAGACAAAGAGGATGACAGGAGTAATTTAATATTTCTGAAGTTATTGGTAAGAAAGACCTCATGAGAAATCATGGCCTCATTTACAAGAGTGCAGTGGTATTGGCTTATTGACCCAAAGCACTTGAAATAACTGTCTGAAACATCTCATGCAGAGGCTCGATTCTCCGGCTGAACTACCTGGGCGCTGAAGTAATAATGTTATAGCTAATAATATACAAAAGTTGAAAAAATGAAAGTCATTTGCAGCCTCAAGAAGTAGAATAGTTCTATAGTTTTTAGGGTATGAGACTGATTTGCTATGGTAGTTGTGCGTCGAGGTTCTTAGAAAGATAATAGAAAAATGTCATGAAATGGGCAAGCATGGATTTCAGCATTTTAATGTAGCCTGCTCTTCCGATTTGCTGCACAGCACTAGGGAAGTGGATTAACCTCAATCTTTTTTGCAGCAGGGAGAAGAATTCGCTCTTTTGTAACAGATGGTATGAATAGTTCAGTTTGATGCAAGTTCTAAGTGATTTTATAATACTGTAATCCCACTTCCAGCTTTAGAGATGGAGTAGTATACAACAACCTAGTAGGTAATCAAGAAACTGGCATTTGGGATTGCTGAAGACTAATGAAGCTTAAAATGTTTGCATTTGACTTGTTGATGGGAAATACTAAAATGGAAATACTAAGGGCCAGAGGGCTTTACCGGTAAACTGACCTAAATTCTCTAAAAACGTATGAGACTCCTAATTTAATGTGTTGCTTAAAAGCATATTTGACTGCATGACTCTGCACTGGGAGTTCGTAGTGGGGGGAGACTAAGGGGAGATAGGTAGAAGTGTGTGGGGATACTACAAGTTAACTATTTTGATTGAGAATTCCTGGACTACATCTGACAAGAAAATTATCTCTGAACACTTACTCAGGAATTTCAGAATGCTGCTTTTACCCCAGTTTCCTTTCTTTCTTCCTTGGTTGAGTCACCATTCCTGGAGGTATTTAAAAGACATGTAGAGGTGGCACTTAGGGACATGGTTTAGTGGTGAACTTTGCAGTGCTGAGTTAATGGTTGAACCCTTAAAATTCTTTTCCAACCTAAACGATTCTATGCTTGTGTCCTCAGCATTAGAGTAGCCTGCACAGCTGAGCAATGACAAGGAGGACCCAGCAAGCCAAGTGCTCTTTATGTTTTGGGAAAGGAAATTAAGTCAGTAATTTTAGTGTATATGAAGTAGTGTTTTATAATTTCATTCCAGAAGCTTGAAAACAGTGCATCCTTTCTGGTTTTCTTATGGGGTGCATATGTGAACCTTTGGGGTCTCTCAGACAATGAATTAGTGAAGATGTAGCTTTATGTGATTTTTTTTTTTTTTTTTTTTTTTTTTTTTTTTTTTTTTGCCTCAGGAGAAGTCAGAAATTAAGAAAAAGATCTATCTTCTGATAATAGCGTTACTTGTTTTTTTAAATCAGATTCCAGTAATTTTAAAATAATTGAGAGGCATCAAAGCATGTATGAGACATTTCCTGAAGTATTATCCAGTATTGTAGTCTCAGCATTCTTTACCTATGCAAAAATAGTTCACAAAATTTTCTCTAATAATTTCATTTGCAGGTTAAAGGTTTTCTGAAGTCTTTCTTACTCTTACTAAAATATTGAATTTATTACTGCTAACACTGGAGAGATCAATGTTGTAGAATGTGAGACCTGTCTGCACCCATTCATATGAATAAACCACTTTGCAACCTAAGCAAGATAGCTATTTTAGTAGTTAGCTTCAGTAATCACAACAAACTAGAAACTGTACCTCATATTTCATATTGTCTTAGGCTTTTTTTAATGTTTCAAAGTGACTTCTGCAAAAACACAGTATCATAAAATGTTTCGGAATATTTCTTCTACTCAAGCACTGCTGCACTTATTTCCCTCTGAGTTCAACTGGCAAGGTTTTTATGACATCTATTCTTAAATTTATACAAATTGGAAAGTCTCCCCTAACCTATAACTACGTGAAAACTCCTACCTGTCAGAAGCCAGTGGCCTGGGCAAGGGGAATGTATAGCCACCTGCAGAGAGTCATTCCTACCTTCATCTGGAATGGAACGATACGCCATCTGGGACATATAGCCTGCTAGCTTTGGCTACACTTGATTTATTAGATAATTAAACTTAGATGAAAGAAAATCTCATACATTATTTGACTTTATTTTTGCTCAACAAAGAGAAGGCTTGATCCAATTTTGCATGTCTAGTCTTTAATTTCAGGGTATTTATTATTAGTGTTGTCTGTTTCAGTGACCTAAATACTTGGACAAACTGTAAATATTGTATAGTAAGACAGAATTTACAAAATACAGGTGTCTGATTTCAAGCATCTGCATGTAGGTACAAAAGTAGCATTGACCTCATTCTCAGAACTAGAGCACTGCTGGTTGTGCCAATAAAAATAGAGCATGCTGACACTTTCTTAGAAACTGGTTTTCAGCATCTGATCTCCAAACTCATGCTCTGAGGTATGTGGTGATAAGAGATTGCTTTTCTTTTTTCATTTCCAAGGCTGTTGTCCTGACTTAATAATGTTTGTTAGTCTAGTATATGGATGAAGACATATTTGTTCCCATACAGGACTTTTTGTATGGGGAACTTCAGAGTTAAATAAGTTTTGCAGGAAAAAGGAAAGATTGCTATTAGTGTTAGTTTTTAAAAGGAGCCATCAAGATGAGTCTGTGTTTTACCATTCAGCACTAATCTTTCCTTTCTAATCAAAACCTCTGCCTACTTGCTTGTTTTGTCATTGATCAAAACTGTGCTGTTTGGAGCAGGAGCTCTTGATCTGAATCATCACTGTATACAGAGTGTGCGGGACATGCTGGTGTCCAGCTCGATTGCTTTAAAATGGCCTTGCCCAGAACCAGAGCAGGAATTTTATGTCAGTCATGCTGCCTTGTGCTCCCACCCATCTTTGTGCAGCACATGACCCACCCCTGCACCCTGTGTGTGCTCAGTGAGAAGGCTGCTGCTTCCAGCTGGCTTTCCTCTGCACTGAGAGAATGCTCTGCTGGTGGACTATAAGCAGCAAAGGCTGTTTCCACTATTTAAGCTTAAGTAGAGTAAGTGAGCAAGGGAATGCAAGTCTACTCCCTCATGATTGAAAGCTGTCCTGGTAATGATTCAAGATAAAAACAAAGCTAGTGTTCTTGAAAATGCTTTTAGTCTGTTTAAAAGCCTTGTTTTCATGATGGAGTGTCGCTCAGTTGTAAGCACTTTCAGATACAAGGGGTTACTTTGCAGGTGAATATCTAACAGCAAAATTCATATAGTAACTTTGTGTAAAGTAGACCTTTTATTTAGAAAACAGTAACAAAAGGTCATACAGCTTATTGAAGAATAGATTGTCTGCTGGGAGGCATCTAAGTGCACATAAGGAAGAAATATGATGCACTACAGAGGTAATGCAGGTTTGTACTGTCATCTCTCCTAGACCTATTATTGACTGAAGGCTACAGCACATGCATTTCAGATAGCAGACCTGGTGGGCATTTCTAACCTGTTAGTTGTGAGCTATTGAACATAAGTCTTGTAGCAAGGGAAAAGCAAGAACCTTAAAACACGCCCAAAGGCTTGATCAGCATTGTGACTTTTAATCATTCATAGTCTGTTGGAAGGTTTTATTGGTAAAATAGGATTTTGCAACTCCTTTTGGCCTTATGGAAAAAAAAGCAAGTGATCCCTGATCTTGATACCAGTGTACTCCCAGTGACACTCTCTAACCAGGCTTACTCTGAGAAAGTGTATCTAAATGTAGTATTAAAAAAAAAAAAAAAAAAAAAAGAAAGAAAAAAGGATTATATTTGAAGAAAATAATGGCTATCTTTACTGCTTCTGACTGCATTTAAGAGAGACATTCTGAAAAACAGTTCTATATGTAATGTTACAGCAGCATTATACATTCAGAAAATTGTATGGTTCTAAATGAACCTTTTTTAAAAGTGCTATTGCTGTGCCAATATCTAGAAAGAGAAGACACATAACACTTGAAAACAAAATGTGATCCATCACCCTAGGTTTCCTATTTATTGGAATTCCTAGTTGGTTGAATATAACTCTTGCAACAATCCTCGATGCTAAACTGTTACCATATCCTGTTTAGAATGGACCAGGGTTGCTGTGTTGGACGCAAATGATGGGTCTTCTTCATCAGTCTTTTGGATTACATGGGAACAGCACGTTAATTGTGTGCATGGCTATATCCTCACAGTTAGTATCAGATACAGAGAACAGAGTTGAGAGCTCCAGAGGCACAGCACCTTAGGAGCCTGTGTCCACGGGAGAAGTTTAATAGTGCATTGCTAAAGGCAATACGTTGACAACTGGCAGTGCGATTTACAGATTGATCGGAGAAGCCCAGTAATTCATCCTGTTAAACATATCCTCTTGCTGACAGTGCACAAAAGACTAGTTTTACTGTGCAGCAGCAAGTTCCCTTGGAGATAAGAAGTTTGACAACATTCTGAAAGTATGAAGGAGAGTTTAAATTAAAATAAAGGTCAGCTGTACATATTTGAGCTTTTGAAAAAAAATAATCAAAGGACAAAAAAACCTGAATAGGCCATATGAAGATAAGATTGCTGTCAAGGTGGGGAATAAAAAGAAGGGAAAGAAAGGGAAAGATGAACTTTTAACCCAACGAAAATAAATTAGATCTATGTCTCTCAAAAGCAAAGCATTATCAGACAGATTACCCGTACTAACAGCCAAGCATGTCCTTAATGAGATCAAGGACTCAGCCCCTGACAGAGCAGGGTAACAAAGCACCTCTCTGATCAGAGCAATTGCATCTTGTTTGTTTTGTAAAACTAACCTCTGTTGTATCTCCTTCTGTGTTACAGCAAAATTAAATAAACGTTTCCACAATGGCATTCTTTCCTTTAGAAATCATGCTTTAGAATTCTAAAGCATGTCCTATATTCGCTTCAGTCAATCCAATTTGACAAAGAAACCCTCACCGTTTACCTGGTTTCAAAGTCTTAAGTGTTTGTCTTGGAAAAATAATGATTCTGAAGATTGGCTTATATCTTCAGAAGAGTCCTGGATGTCAATGATCCCCAAATGTTTTTGCTTTGAACCATATTACCTAATGCTCTTTGTCTCTGTGAGAGGAGTTAGGCAAAAATAACTAAATGCAGTGTGGAAAGATGCAAAATTACTTTAAAAAGTCCTTTTACCACAAAACCGTAGAAAACCTCAAATTTCTAAAAATGTGTGGCAGGATAAAATACAGTGATCTGCCTGTGCCATGTGTTTAATGGTGCAGTGTTTGTAACACAGTAAATAATTTTAAAGATCAGGTAAGCAGTAATAAGAAATAATCATTGCCTGCATGATCATGTAAAACAAAACCAGAAGCAGTGTTTGGTACTTGTCTAGTTTAGGTTTGACAACTCTGCAAATTGTGAAAAGGATCCAGGTACTTTTCAGATTTCAGGGTCAGGGTAATATGCTTGTTCCCACTGTAAGTGAGCAAGGTATCTTACTACTCGACTGACTAGTAAAGACATTGTTTCTGTCTTGAGAGAGCTTAGTAGCTGTGATGCTAAAATGCTTCATCATAAAAATGGATTTTAAATTGCTATATACAGCAAAGCCATCTTATCTAACCCAGAACCATTATCAAATAAAGGTATTGTTCCTATGAGCTGAAAGAAGAATATACTCAATTTTACTTTCATAATACTTTATATCATGCTGGAAGATCTTACTCTTTAATACTGTCTGAGAATTTTTTTCCTGTATTTGAGACATACTGATATTTCTTCTTCCAGTAAAAATGCTAGATGAGAAGTTAGGAAAGAACATGAATAGCAAACTCATTTATGAACTTGTTTGTTATCTGACGTGACTTTAACCTTTTTTGTGTAATAATTTACTATGTTAGAAGATAATTATTTAATTGTTATGTCACAAAACCCCACACAACATCAAGTACTGCCAGATCTCTCAAGCATTCCAGGAGAAGTTCTCCCACTGTATTTTTTTTTAACCTTTTGAGAATGTGGGGAAAGGCTTCTTTTGTACATAAGGATGTGTGTTTAGATTATCAAACAACATTTGGTCAAGGATATGAAAAAGAAAAATAAAGATAAAATCTAGGCCCGGAGGTTTTGGAGATTTCTCCTCTCAGTAACAGTTCCTAAAGAACTTCTAAGGAAAAAAGGCAGGGTCGCAGCAAAGTAACACTTTGAACCCTGAAAATTTTGTTCATGTTTTTCCTGTTCACTGTGCTGTTCTTTTGTTTGTAGTTCAAATTCATGTGACTGTTGAGGGAGTCTGTTTGGATAAAAGCTTTGAAAAGTTGTGATCTTCAATTATTTCACTTTGATAGATGTGTATCTTTTGAAAGCAGAAATTGCATTAATTTCTCAGTATTGCCTGTTTTCAGAGGTGATCACTTGCCTCTGCACCCTGGGAGTCATCTTGTCCCTTTTGGAGACTGCTTTTGGGAAGCTGGCTCACATTGCTGTGGGGGGCAGTGAAGCTGATGCAGTGGTGCTGCCTCTCAGCCCATTCCAAGGCACTCTCTGTTTGCAGGAGCAGCCTTGCCGTTGTGCACCAGGTTTGCTCAGTCTGTACATTCACATCCTTTTGTCCTTCTCTGTATATTTCTGTCATTTGTCCTGAAGAACTCTTCTTACGCATGTTTAGCACAAAAAACGGGCAGTAATTTGCTTTTTCCACAGGCAGAAGGAAAGGCACTGTAGAATGCTTTCATTTCCAGCATTTTCTTAGCTCAAAGAAGAAAGAACTTTTCCATTTGGTGATAAGGAAAATGAATAAATACAAATTGTCTCCAAATACAGGAAATAAATACCTCCTTTTCATCAGTCTGTGTGTGCAGGCCCAGGACTGGTTCAAGACTCAGAGTCTGTAGGATACAAACTTCTGTAACACCCTCCTCCTTGTTCACAGCAAAGCCAAATCACTGCTGCTAGAAGTTATTCCTGTAGTGTGGTAATGCCTCTTCACAGGTTTCTGTCATTTCCAGAATGAGTTTTGAAACTGAGATATGGTCATTTTTTTGTACCGTGTTACCCCTTGTAACTATTAGTAGCAGGTCAGTCACAGGTACAGACATTTCTTCCTTCAGTCTTAGGACTTTTCAGATTCACAAGACAGCACTGGTCAGCTCTGTTCAGATTCATGTCTGAAGAGTCTCAGCTTCCCACCTGTCTCTGTTTGCCTATTGTATTATATTTACACAAGGACCTGTTCAGATTTAGTTCCTGGTCCAGGATTCTTGTCTGACATCTCGGCATTACCCATGTGAGATGCTTGAGGCACCTTTCAGAGCCATGTTTGAAATTGCTACTTAATTTGTTTTCAGCTGAGTGTCCTCCTCATCTGAGATAATTTCAGCCACAGAACGAGTCAGATGCAGGTTTTTATGGCTGATTATTCCTATGTGATAATGTTTCATAGCAACAAAGCGATGCTGAGCCACTGCTGCAAGTTGACTCCCAAATGGTCTAAAAATTCTAATTGAATCTGTAAGTAGAGCTTTTTTCTCTCCTTTGTTTTGCTTTCAGCCTTGCCGTTTGTAGGCAGATCAGAAGTTGTGCTTACTAGATGTTGCCAAAGCTGTGACACCACTGAGAATAAACTGTTGTTTTTCTCTTCTGCCTGTAGTTCCAGAGGCCAACCTACTGAGTTGCAGAAAAAACCCTGAGTGAATTAGTGAATAACAGGTTTTGTTGCTGTATTATATTTGCTGGTATTCTTTTCTCATTATATGTCAGAATTCAGTCGAGAACCTCTTTCTGATGCAAATGTGATTTTTTGAGATGTCCCAGATGGCCACTGAATTTGTCAAGCCATAAGCATTTGATTATGCTGGTAGAAGCCTGGTTTTTGAGAACAGTACTGCACTGATGCAAGTATGTGTATCCCGGTGTATAGGAATTACTGCCTTCTACTCTTTATGTTGGAATTCACATTCTGACTCATATTCTCAGCTGATAGAATGACTTGATAGAACCACTGAGTGCCAGTGTGAAGAACACAGCTTGTTCTTCCTCTCTTCTACTCTCTTTTCTCCCACCTCACCTCTGAGGTCTGCACCTTTCCATAGGCTTTGCATTCCTTAAGAATATAAGCCATTCTGGGAGTGTTCCTTAGGCTGCTTTTATGTGAGTGCATGAAGCTGGGAGGTGTATTGTTACTGCAAAACTTGATTACATGCATATGACCTACAAAGAGTTCTGCTTTAACTGCAGTATTTTGTCTCAAAAGCGAATTTGGCTCATAGTTAAAGATTCTCTTTTTGTCAGCTTGAGCAGACCAATTATGTTCCCAACAAGCTGAAGAAGGTCAGCAGCTAAGGCACGGCTCTGGGCTGTGCTCTCTTGCAGGGATCTGCCATGGCCATAAAAGTTGACATGAGAATTCCATGGCTAGCTTCCAGCAGCTTTGATGAAGAACTCTTTTTATAGCAAGGGAAGGTACTGGTGTTTCAAAACAGAGAAAATGGCATGTAATTTTGTGAATACCCATTCAAAGAAAAGACATGTAAAGTGAGCATGAGGAGGATGTACAGCCCTTTATTTTTTTAAAGACATAGTTTTTATGAAAGCTTTTTAGGAGTTGGCAGTATATCCAAACACCTGCTGCAATGTTTAATTAAAAAACTCCAGCTGAATGGAAAGCTTTTCTCCTGACCTTTATTGGAAAGAAATGGATTATTTGACTTTGCATAGTTCTGATGACAAAAAAAAACCCTGGAGTTTTTGCCAGAAAAAATGCTGGTGATGAGTTTCCAGTATGAAAACTGTTAGTTTGATTGTTCCCTACACAATTATTTTAGATTAGCTAGTTTTATTGGACCCATTTAAATTAATTTGTTTTGATTAAAGTTGCACAGGAATAGAGACAACAATTAATCTGCAGCTTATGGTATGATATATTGCAATAATGTTTGTTGAGTCACGGCTCTGACATTTTGATCGTTATTTAATGTTGCATGATTCACCTTTTGGTCCGGATTAAAAAATGTGCCGTGTCCTACAGAATTTACTTACTGGTAGCTTCAGACAGAAGTAAAGCAAAGCAAGACACTTAAAATAGGACGAATACAGTACAGTAGGAAGAAAGCTGTGGGTTACACTAAAATTTTGAATCATTCAATGCAGATGCATTTGCAGCGTGGTGAAACACAATGTTTTATTTAAAATGTGTTTATTCAGTTACAGTTCTATATCTTGGTGTTGTGAAGAGATTTCTTAGTAGGATGGATGTTCTTGTGAATCAGCTTTGAAAGCATCTTAAGACTTGCATGTAAAGCCAGGGAGTTGTGAGAGAAATAAGCAAATAGCTGTAAACACAATGCAATGCATCTGTTTATAGAACTTGTTACTCACAGTTAAAAGCTAAAGTGTTTATCTTCTTTGAAGAATGACTGGTTGAGACTTTACTCTTTAAACTCCAGTTACTGTTTTTGTTTTCTTGTTGTCGAGGTGACAGACAAACCCATCAATTTCAATGTTTAAAATATTTTAAATTCTAATATAGATGCAACAACCCCTTCTCCTAGCATAAATTGAAGAAAAATGTCAAACTGACAAGTCTAATTGTCTCTCAGTCTCCAGAACCAGCATACAATTTTGGGAAGACCATCTCTAAGACTTATTGAAGTATAGTGGATTTGCTTTCGCATGTGTATATGTTAATATCTTTGCTGAGTCTGTCCAAAAATCAATTGGAAGTTTTATACCTGTCCACTTTGGCTTGTACTAGGGCAAATGGGGTTTGATTGAGACAGGAGCAAAGTTCTCAAGATCTTTGATGCTTGCAGGAGGTGACAATTTGTTTGTCACTGATGTGACTTAGAGCAGTTTCAAACCCCTGAGAGAAATAATGCTTCCTATCTCCTTACTAATCGCAGGTGATCCAGTCAGGTAACCAAGGAGGAATTTCTGAGCCCTGACAAACAGAATTCCTTACAATGCATAAATACAATGACACGTGCTGTAATTTACTTGTACTTTTCTTTTTCCTAGAGAAAAATGTATGGCTTAAATGTGGAAAGAAGTATAAGTTTTGTAGATTAATAGAAAATGGCAATTTTTTCCCCCTTCCTTGATGTGGAACATTAGGGCATTTTGACAATAAACTATACCTGTCAGAATGGGAGCCAATATGTAATGTTAGCAATCAGCTAAAAGGCACTTCACATGGCTTGCTATTAATCATACTGTCAATTTTAATTCAATGGGCATCCTTCTTTCCACTCTTCACTTAGAATTTATTTCAGAGCATGATCAAAGCTGTGCTGTTCATTACATTCAGCATTAGCTAATTTGGCTTTTGGCAACTCTTACTCCAGTTCCTATTAAACAGTGACCACAAATTGAGATAAGCATTGTGCCAAAACATTTCAGGATTATCAAATGGTAACATAGAGATGGGTGCATTATCATGCTGCTTTCAAGACTGCTGGGTTACTGCAAAATTAACCATTAGCAAATACTTAAAAGGTCCAAGACAAATTTACACCTACAGTGAGGTTTTTTCATGTCTCTTGAATTGACTACAGAATGAAACAAATATGAGAAAAATCGTGTTCTTGTTTCTGAAATGCTCATTTGTGTATGCTCTAGTTTTATAGAGACTTTTATACAGACAGTTTTGGAAGTGTGCTGTATCATAAAATATTTTGGGTCACAGAGTATGCTGTGTTTATACAACAAGATTATTAGGGTAGCTGTTTTTTCCCAAGCTGCAGTTAGTTAGAAGTCTGTGTACATGACTCCTATCAGATGATCTTTTATTTAGAATTTTTTCCTTTCAGCATGTGTTTCTAGAACCTGCTGAATCCTTAATTTCTAGTGATAGATACAAAAATGGCAATTTGCCTGGACGGGGGGGAAATGCTGCTTGGGTGTGCAAGTAAAACACCCTCCCTACTAGATCTTGCCCCTATTTTTTTTCATACTTCAGTCTTCAAGAAGTAAGCTGAAAGTAGGCTTAAAATTCCACTATAGAGGGTCTATAAAAAGCCTTGAACAGATACGTAAATGGTGAGAAGTAACAAACTAGTCAAAATAAGTTGGTGACAAAATTTCTGTAGGTTTTGGGCTGCCTCACATCTTAATTGTTATTGCTGGAGAAAATTACAGAGAACAGTTGGGCTTCTAGATCTTTTCAAAAAGTCTAATAAAACCAGATAATGCTTCAGTTCATTCGTGTGCTGAATATGACGTGTAACAGCTGTTGTTTAAACATTACTAAAAGTAAACTATAAATGCTTAGAGCTATTTAAAGAAAAAATTAAATTACTAGAAAGCATAATGGTGCTATAAGACAGAAAAATAGTCAACTGTGTAATTGATCAGATTACTTAGGCTTTCAAGTTTATTAGTATATCTTTTGGTAGAATATTTATTTATTTAATAGACTTCCCCTGATGACTTATGTTTAAATTTGTAACTGGTTTAAATCCTTCCTAGGGCTGTCCAAGAGCAGGACTGTTTCAGAAACAGGAATGGCTTACTTTGCTTGCTTTCCAACAGAACCTTTTTTGAAAAGACAAGGAGAGTACAAAAATAGGTAAGGTCATAAGAGACCAGCTTCCTTACTGGAAGATGATGTTTGCAGTATTTTATTTTTTGCTTTGCTTAACTCATTGCTTCTGCAGTTGCTTCCTGAAAACATGAGTGCAGAATCTGCTTCCTTAGAGATTACCTTTACTTTCTTTTTTAAGGAAGAAGTTTTCTTGTTGTCTTACATCTTAGTCTTGCTGAGGGGTGCTGGTCTGGAAATGTTTTCTTGTTTCTATTTTGATAGTATATGAAGCAATTGTAGTATTTAGAATAAATTCACTTCTGAAAGAAACCACCTCAATAGTTGTAAGGCATAAGACCAAGACTAATCTGGAGAGAGATGTTTCAACGTTCCTAGAGGCCAGAGCTCCTAAAATGTACCCTGATTCTCATCTGTATCTTAATACTTATGATTGAAATAGAGCTCAGAACTGCATATTAATGCTTGGTATCTTTTTCAGCATAGGTTTCTATGTGTGACATTTTACACTGGTAATTGATAATAAATGGGATTGGTAATAAAAATACAGAGCAGGATTTCTGCACTAACTAAAACAATTTTTGAAGTGTAGATGTAAGGAGATGCTGTGCCAAGCTGGCATTCTTCCTTTCAAACATGTGAATTTAGTACATGTCACATCCAACCACCCCTAGGGAAAAAAAGGCATGTGATTCAGCTGTTGAATTTTAAGATCTAGATTCAGCAAATTACTCAGGCATTATCAGGCTTAAATGTTTTTCTGTACCTAAATATATTCCTAGATACACTTAAAACTAAACATAAACTTAAACACTCTGTTGAGCAGGGTTAGGCTTCACAAACATGCATTGTGGTCAATAGGACATGGGTTATTTGCTCTTACCCTTCAGATGGTCTGTGAAATATTCTGTCAGAAATGTAACTACCAGTTTTCCTTGGGCAACCTTTGCAGGTTTGTTTGTGTGTGTTCCTCATCTACGAGGAGGAAGTGGATGTGCTGTTCCAGATTATAAAGGGACAGGATAATGCTGTCTCTGCTTATGCTTTGTGACCCATTTTGTAATGAGCTGCTGTTCAGTTGCATCCATCTCAGCCACGTCTTAGTGGGACAGACTGAAGCTCTACCTTCTGGGTTCTTTTAAGCTGGGAGTTTTGAGGTTTTGTATTTTTGCGTAAATGCCTTCCACCTTTTATGAAAGTTGAAGTTCCATAAATAAAAAAAAATAAAGCCTGTTTATAAATATATAAAATAAGATGATGATGATTCTGTTGAGACACTGTATCTATGCTCTGAAGTAGCAATGTGAATGCTGGCAGAGGTCTCACTCGGATCTAAAGAATGTGCTTTATGATGCTCCTATGAGAAAACTGCCCAAACTTGGTAAGGATAAAAGTTTCTGACACATCTTTGGTTTATGTGCTTTTTAGAGACTTAGAGGAGCACATCAGGTGCAAGCACGTGAACTTTTCACCTGTGCTGAGCATATTCCACTTGAGAGCTGAGACAATTTCACTGTGCTGGAGTGGCAAGGGGCAGGAAGGCTGCACTTCGGTCCTAGCATTTCCCTGGAGCTTCAGCAGGAAGAAGAAAGCTTGTTCTGGCTGAAATGAGGGAGAGATGGGTTATGCTGCTTTGGGAACAAATAGGGTAGATGGAGCTTGCAGACTGTGGCAGGCTTCAGGACTCTTAAATGTGTGCTTGTGTATGTCTGTGGGAGGAGAACATGCAGTCTCAGGCTGAAAGGGAGAGGGGAAGAAGCCTGGAAATAGGACCAACATGAAATAACTTTTTTACCATTTGCCTCCCTCCACCATGATTTTGGACATGTCTGTGGATAAAATGGAATTTTGAAAGAAAAATTCCATGATAATATATGGGATATGTGATTTTAAAAGCAGCATTTATCAGAGTAGCAGAGGAAAGGCCCTCTTTAAGGTCCTTCAGCTGTGATCATTCTGCTCCATTAGCAAGACTCTGTTGAAGCCAGTTCAGTCTAAAAGAGAGAAGGAAAGTTTGGTCACGCTTTCTTCTTATGTATTGCAGAAATATTTGCTCAGAAATTTGTTGCTGTCTATTAAAGACAATTTAATTTAATTGAACTTCCTGAGCTTTATGAAAATTTTTCTTTGTATTGCTCCCTTGACAGAATTATTTTTTCCTTTCTGCCTGCCTTTTATTCTCCTCTTGGAAAGATGCAAGACCCTCAAAGCTAAAAACTGTTGCCACAGAAAGACAGAAATTGGATTTTTTTTTTAGTCTGTTGTTTGTGTTTGATCTTAGCTTAGTTTAATGTTAGAATACTGTTATCCAGAGTCCTAGCAAAGCAGCTAATGATCTCCCTGCCTTCTGTCTGACAGCAACATGATCTTGCAGTGATAACTTTTCTTTGGCAAAGGCATTTTGATTATGCCAGTAGAGGAGGAACCTCAGTAGAGGTTCCAAGTCATGAGCCATTCTCAGGCATTGTGTAGGGTTCCTTACCTGTGCAGAGTTAATAACCAGTGACCTTGTGTCTTAACGTACTGGTTCTAGGCTGGACTAGGTCCAGATTTCTGATTTTATTCAAAAGTTTCTGTAAATATTAGATTCTCTAATAGCCTTTTGATGCAAAATTTTGTTGAAGTCTGTCCAAGCTGACACTTGGCGTGCACTTTATCAGCAACACAGCTACTGCTTGTGTTCTTTTTTCTTTTTTTTTTTCTTTTTTTTTTTTTTAATCCTTTGGTTGAGTAGGTTTTGTCAGGAATTGCTACATTAAAACCACTATAGAAATCAAATTAGCTCTTCGTAGTTCCAGGAATTTAACTGTGATTTGCATGTTCTGTTTTAGAAGAGGCGAGGTTGGGGACCCACTGCTGCAAAACACAGCTGCTGCCTCCACTCCTGTCAGTGGCTTTGCGAAACAGAATAGTTCTTCTGGCTCCCCAAGCACCTGGCAAAGGACCACAAAGACTTTGATGGCACTACATTTATCAGGGGAAAGAGATTCAGTGCTGTCTCTGTGCCTGCTTGGCAGATCGCTAAAGAAGAGGGGACTTCGCTGTTGGCATTGGAGAGCTTACAGCTTGTGGGAATGTTACCCTGGGTGAAATAGTCCTCTTGTAATCAAAAAGGGCGTTTTCTTGGAAACAGCACTGCTTTTTAATGGTTGCAGTTAGAAATAATGGTTGCGTTTATAACCTGGTTTAAGACAAAAAAAAACCACCAGAAAAACCAAAAAAACCCACAACCCAAACAAAAACCAGATCTATGAAGAAATTTTAGTATTGAACAAATACACTTGCACTAGTGTAGGTAATTTTGATAAACTTTAGTATTTTGGTTTTATAACATATTCATACTAGTGTTTACATAATGAAAGTGAATCTTGCTGTCTTCTGGTGATTTATGCTGTACATTTATTTTTTGAAAGCAGATGTCCCCTTTTTGTGGATCTGACTTGCAGGAATTACACTAAAACAAGATTAAGAAATCAGTATGGGACATGAATGATATAATGAACTCACCCACTTACCTCTCTACTTTTTCCTTCAGTTTCTCTTGAATAACTACTTACATTACCTTAATCAAGTTTCAAAATCTGAATTTCAAAATGCAATATAAACTGCTAATAAAATAGATGTATTTCTTTTAAAGAGGTTTTGTGGATCATGTGGCCCACATTCATCATGTCTGCCTTGACAATTTTATTAATACTGCTCCAATTTTGCAAATCCTAACAGCTGGAGAAGTTATCCAAGGGAGGCTGTTGCTCTGATGTCCTTTTTCAGGTTCATGGGAATTATGAGGTGGGCTTGAACTCAGTTTGCAATCTGTTAAGTCCGCTATGGTTTCTGAGGTCACAAGTCTTGCACACAGGGACATCCCATGCAGTCTAAGCACTTTATGACTGGTAAAGCTTTGTTTTGGTGGGAAGAAAAAGAACATAAAAAAGCCATTCTTGAGGGGCAGACCAAATGTCTACCTAAGCCAACCCAGTAATCTTGTTTTTATGATTTTTTAAAATGACTCGCAGTGGATGCCTAGAAAAGATGACAGTGGGGCAAGCAAAAGTAGTGGCTATCCACATCTGCACTCCAATTTTTGAACCTTCTCGAGCTTGAAGGTTTTCTGAATCAGAGGTTCTACCTTCATTTTTAAGGCTCTATCCCTGTTTTTATTGGCTGAGTTGTGCTAGCATGAAAACTGACTTCTGACAAGCAGCTAGTTAGTTATACTGCAATAAAGCTCTTCACTTGGAGAAGGAATTAAAACACGTTGTCCTTCTAAAGCTATTTTAAAAGAAACAATGTTTTCCAGGATTAACTGCAATATTTTTGTTGGTTTTGGTTCTGGTTTCCCTAGATGTCTCTTCTATTCCTTTCTCAGGTGTACTGAAAATGGGAATAATTTAGACAGTCTCCGTCCTCCATAATATTATTTACATTTCTTTGAAATTATTTTGATTTATGTTCTTAAAACTTGTTTGAATTTGGAGCTACTTTGAAGTCTCTATGTAAAGTTACTAGTTTGGATTATGTTTTCAAAGCTCTTCAAGAAGCAGTGCTTGAATAATTAGTCCCAAAATTTGGTCCTCACTCTTTAATGTGATTAAAAAAGTACAATTTTTGTTCAGCAATGTGAGATGAGCCTCAGTCCAAAGGACTTTGGGCAACTAGAAGTGCCATTGTGTGATGCTGAGTGTTTTTTTAACTGTCCGTTGTAATTTTTCAAATAAATGTCCCTCTCCAAATCCCTCAATTTTTGCTAGTTCTGTCTTAAGTGTGAGATTTTTAGCCTAATCCTGCTACTTAGTTTTGAGTTATTCCCAAGTTGATCTCTTCATTTCATCTTCCCATACCAAAATTTTGTCTTATATCAGTTATTCCCCTTCAAGCCCTTCAATCCCCTGGAATTACCTGTGACTCTATTCTGCATAGGAGTATTGCTTGTTTTATTATTGTCTTCAACATTTTACCTTTTTGCATTTAAAAGTTTCCTCTGAAGCTGACTCTGATGTGTGTTTTATTGCTGTGTATTTCTGGCATAAACCAACGTTGTTTGCTTCTATTTTTTTTTTTTTTAAGAGACATTTCTTAGTGCCAGGCACTACTAACTAGAACAGGAAAAGGAAATTTAAATGAGTGGGAGAATGTTTTACATAATTTTTTTTTTAATAATATGGCATTTACTATTGCATTGCACAGCAGACATGCCAATTGCTTTAACCTCCTAGTCTGCTCATGTTTTCATTGATGATGTATTTAGTCATGTATCAATTTTCAGCCTTCCTTCCCCCTCTTTAAAGAAAGTATTATCCTTGCACTGTTTGTTTCTTAAACCTACTAACTACGTTTCTGTAATACATTTTCAAAAATAATTGAACATATGGTTCTTTGTTATGGATCTCTTATCTGTTGCAATTATCTGACTTTTTTCTTTAACTCTTATTTATTGATTTTGGCTTGTTTAGAGTTTCACTGCCATGCAGTGAAGCCTGTATTGTTTTTGTTAGCTTCTTGCTTATACAGTTCCGTAATCTCAGGGATTTTTGGATCTCTTACATTGTTATTCAGGTGCTTCAGGTCCATTGAGATCTTAACAGTTTAGCAAAGTGTATTTCAGGAAGGAACACTGGTCTACTCCATTTTATAAAAAAAAGTCAGAGGAATTTGCTGAGTAGCTTGGGCATGCAATCTGAATTTAAGCACCTCTGTTGCCCGCAGAAAGGACACAAACCAACCGAATGTCAGTTTATGCGGTGCTTTATTAAGGGCCCGGAGTCCTGTGGACTAATGTCCCAAAGACAGGAGCTCAAAGA
>JAWWEW010000078.1:41637422-41722396 GCA_035583185.1 Anabacerthia variegaticeps
TTTCTTCTTGGTCAACATAGCTTAAAGTCTAACCAGTCCCAACTTAATTCTGACAAGTCCCGGCTTGTCTCTGGCCGGGCTTTTTCAGGCTTATGCTGCCAGACAAGCCTTGACCAAACTGCAACACCTCCATGAGTATTATCGTATCAGTGGAACTCAAGCACATGCTTGAAATTAAACACATATTTAAGAGTTGCCTTATCCTGGTCAGCGTTTTCTCAGCTAGGAGCAAGTTCCTGCTTACAAAAATGCAGCATGTGTTAGCTCAGCTCTTATAGGATAAGATTAAATTATTATTTAGATTATAGTTGACATGACTGAAGAAACAAAACCACTGACTTGACAGTTTGGCACTTGTTTTTTGGTGAGATGAGGGGAATGGTGCATATTTAAGTGAAATTTAAAAACTGCTCAGTGACTGGGTTCAACAGAACTTCATGCCTGTGTTCTCTTAAATAAGATTATAGTCTTTCGTAATAAATTGTTACCAATTTGGCAACCTGTACTTGGACTGTTTCTCGATTTCCTGAAAAGTTTCTTTTCATGAGTGTGCCACTTCTTTAAGGTTCATATTTTATTTTCGTTTCTTCTCTTCTTTCTCAGAAGTGATTTTACGTTTCAGTAATTTCTCTAAGGCAGAAATTGTTCATATTGTTCATGTTTTTACAATAGCTTGTTTCATTGTATCATGACATACATAATATATATATGTATGCATGTTGTTATAATTGCATCTGACTATATGTAATTACATGTGTGTATATATACATACACATAAAAATTTCCCTGTGAAACTGTATGTGCTTGGGTGCCATAAGTCAATTTCAGTGCACCAATAATATGTTTTAACAGCTATTACTTTGTCTGGAATCAAAAATACAAAATTGATTTAGAAATTTATAATATGCAGTGTAAATAGGATTATTATGAAAATAAGCCAAGCTATGTATGTTTATATTAAAATTGTGAATGACCGTAAATAGAAAAAATACAAATTAGCTGAGCCCTAATGCAGTTATAGTAAAGCTGCCTGTGTTGTATGTGTCACAAGAAATCATTGTTTATACCTCTATTACTAAAACTTGGAATTAATGTTATGCTGTTCTTTCCATGCTTCAAACTCTGAAAAACAATGTTTTTCTCTTCACTTTTTTTTCCCAGCACTTGCTACTCGCAATAAAGTTTATAATGGCATTTGTAATTCCTGATAAACCAAGAGATATCCAGATGAAACTCGCCAAATTGGAATTTGAATCTTTAGAGGCTCTCAAACAACAGGTAAGAGCATTTCAGTTACTGCTTCATTTTCTGTTAATCCATCTTTACTAAAGAAGTGGAACAGAGAGATTTAACCTATTTATCTGCCATTTCAACCCACTAATGGATGGAAGTCAACATCAGGAAAATGATCTTCCTTTTCAGACAGCTTGAAATTCCTGGTGTGGTTAGTTATGTAGCAACTTGTCATGCCTGTTGTCCTTGTGTGTGCAAACATACTTTGTTTATATTGTCATTGTTAAAGGACATTGGGCTCTATGAAACCTCATTTCATCCCCTGGAGGTGTTTGTTATTGCAACACTAGGATTTCTTTCATTGCTGAAATACTATCACAGATAAACAGTTAACTTGGCTCAAACATTAATCAGAAATTGTAAACAGGCTGAACATGTTTGAAATAATTGTGTTGAGAGCTAAGTATGTGTGAGGGAATGATAGTTTTGCCTTATTTTACTATCCATACTATATTCACATTTTATTGCATAAAGAAATTTATTTTACAATATACTTAACAAGCGTTCCAAAGAATTTAGGAAAATAAAGAACTAGATTGTTTTACTGAAAATTTCTGTTTAAACAAATGATTCCATAGAGAGTGGTGGAGATCACAAGAGATGAAGAATTGCATGGGCCTAGGATAGAGAGATTCTACAGAGCTGGTTTTGCAATGGTAGCGTTCCTGAGGAGTTTTTGACTGTACCATGCTAGACAGGATTTCTAAGCTATCTTACATATCAGAAAACAAACAAAAAACGCCCAACATTGTGATGCAGAGACTGGTTCATCTATTTATTTTTATTTCAGCTGTATTTTTACACTGCAGAGGATGGTTTTACCTGAATATGTTCTTTGTGTTTATACTATTATGTGTGTAAAATGGAAGGTTACTTTTTAAAGCATCTACTGCATCTGCATGTGACAAAATGATCTCTCGATTCTGAACAAACTGAGCCTGTAAACAATACACTGCCTTTTCTAGTTAAAATCCCACAGTTTGGTGTGATACTAGAACATTGCTATTGAGGTCAGTGCTGTGGTTCGTAATCAGCCACAACAAACAAAATCCAAATTACAATTGAATCTAATGTCTGATAGTTTTGTTTTGCTTTTCTCTGTTATGTTGATGTGAAGTTAACAAGAGCCAGTCAGGGGTCTCGTGGTTTTTAGATAATACTAAAAGGAACAGGACTACATTTCTATTTCAGTTGTTCTTGCTGTTTTCATTTTGTAGACCAGCAAAAATAGGTCATCTGCCAGAACCTTAAGGTCAAGTGCATATAGTCAGTCACCTTGGGTTATAATATTATAATGCAATTGGAATATATACAGTCTCTTTCAATATGACTGTGCATGTCAGTATAGGGTCTTCATCTCCTGTCCTTGCATCTGTGTATTCCTACAACAATATATGGCTGATTCCCAGTTCTTCAGGGTTGCTTCATTAATTCAGTAGTGAAAAGTTAGTCTGAATTTCAGCAAGAACCAGAAATGTGGCCTGGTTCTTTCAAGATTCCTTTGGAAGCTGGGAAGAGTATTGGCTGGGTTTCAGGTGCCTTGGTAGGTACTTTAAACACAAGTGTCTGCCATCACCTTTTTAGATTTCCTCTGATTGATACTGTGTCATGTACCCCATAGACATGTTGATATTTGGGCTTTTATTCTTGTTCTTTAAGGGCGTTTCTGAAGTGAAAAGTATTTGCATTTAAAAGTAATAAGTTGGCAATGCCAAATATACCGGAGCATTTATTTTAGAAGCATGTTTTCTAGTTCTTCCTCCTGTTACTGAGAGTCAGAATGGTAATTTACACTGCATATCTTACTTTCAAGCAAAAAAACCAAAAATAACAAAATCCCCCAAAACAACTCTTTTAAAAAGGCAGGCATAAATGTCTGGGGCAAATATGTTGTGGGATCAAATGTTATGGAGAAAGTGGTTCATACACTTTTGTGGAAGTATGCACTGCATTCCTTTCTTGATACTCTCCAGACATGCATTCCATGGTGTTTTACCATATGATCTTTTACAGTCCTGCTGTCTCAGGATGTAGCTACTAGAAGGATATTAACAGTGCCAGACTGTAAACCTCTGAGATGCCAAAATAGATTATTAGGCTCCATATATAGCACATGGAGAGAAGATCTTCAAATACAGCTGCTTTGAACAGTTATATTGATTTTGCTTGGGATCCTTAACTTTAGGTGGTGTGAGTACTTTTACATTTTCATTACTGCTAAGCTAATTGCTTTTTAACCTGGTGCAGTGAGACTGTAACTATTCTGTGTTCAAATGGGTTTGAAGGCTTGAGTGTCTATTTGAAAGGGATTTTGGGGAATAGAGTGTCTCGGTTCTCTGAAAGAGATGAACAGTCATCATTAGAGTGTGTTAAAAAAGCCTCTCCTATATGGTGAAAAATGCTATAATAAAAAAAATGATTTTATATTGGAATGTCAGTCTTGTTTTGTAGTTCTCAAACTTTAAGAAGGCTTTTTAGAAACTTCTGAAATGTTTCTTTCAAACATTTCTTTACATAGTTTGCGACTGTTGAAAGGGAGTGGACTCTTGAATGAGTTGTAGTAATCTGATCTATTTTGAAAATACTTTTTTATGATACATTGTGAGTATCATAGCAAAGTTTATTAATGTGACCCCAGACAAAATGCTTTAACCTTTCTGAATGTAAATTGGGGAACATGCTATATCTATAGACTTTGCTTCAAATGTCCATGTAAAGAATGGTAAAGGAGACTGGTTAGACTATTTTGATGGAGGACAAGGCAGAGAATAAATTAATGTAAACTCTTTAATAGAGGACTAAAGAGAATATATATAATGATTTTTGGAAGAGGGACAGGAATGATTCCTTTCACACTCCCTGAAGTATTTTCAGGTTCTATGTCATCTGGAAGGGAGGCTGGATAATGGGCAACTAGAAATGGCTACTGTCTGCTAATTAGGGTGATGGGCCCTTTTCTGGTGGGCATCATGGTCCATCTTAGGGAAGTAGCTGTCTGGCAAAGTGGGGTGAGGTGCCTGAGGCTCTCCCTGCGTCTTTGCAGTACTCTATTCTGTTGATCTATTTGCTGCAAGGGCAGAAGCATGCCATGCTATTTGGCCCAGTCCCTGTTTTAAGGCAGACCAAGTGTGGGTGTGCCTGCAGGCAGCAAGGGAGCCATCAGTTAATTCTTCCGTGGTTCTGGAGTTACCCTTGGCCTCCATCGTACATTGGACCAGTGATTAAAACTTGTGTGAGGTCACTGTCTGGCATTTTCAGGGCAGTGGCAGCTTCTGGACAGATCAAAGCTTAATGAACAGACAAAAGGCCCTCATCGCTGGAGAAGAGGGTCAACAATATATCCTTATAAAAGGTCTGAGTTCTAAAAATACAAGATAACTACAGATTAAACAGCATAATTTGCATTTTGTGGACTAGACTGCGGTAATATTTTCAAGTATTAGGAGCTCTCCCCAGTATTACCATCTTCCAGTTGAGGCAAACATCAAATAAATACCTTTTTCTGCACTGAAACTAGACCCAGGCAAAGCAAATGAGACACAATTTGGGAAAAAATAATATTAATATTGTAAAATAACATAGTATTTATTTTCTGATCGTGAAATACAGAGAGTAACAATTCTAACATGGTGTCTAACTAACAGCTATTTTTCAAGGAAGGATAAAGTTTTAAATTATGTGGAATGGTCCGTCTTTTCACAAAGTACAACTACTTATACAGCATCAATATTTGCTCTGAAAACAAAAGTTTGTTGATGTAAAAATACTTGTCTTTTTAATGGTACTTTTGCATTAAAACATCTGAATTATATATCTTTCCTAAAGATGTTTTTCCTTACAGTCTCCTTGAGCACTGTCTCAGCAAAATATACATAGCCCTGATAGCAAGAACTGGCTTTTTTTGGAGGAACTGTAGGGGGGAAGAAAACTGTCCTTAAGCTGGAGCAGAAAAGCAGATGTGCAGGATTTTTTGTTCTATACATCCCTTCCAGTTTCCTCCCTACCCCCAGCTCTTACCTCCAAGGGGACCTAATCTATAAACTTCCTGTCATCCCTGTGCTCTAGCTTCCTTCCTTAGTGTTCTAGCCATTGGTGGCCAGTATCTTTTCCCAGGAATGCCTTTTTCCTTCTGATATGTGAAGCCTTTCAGTGCTTCCTTTGAAGAAGCCTGTCCATCTGTAAATGTTCAATCAGAAGGAGATGCCAGATAGATGACATGCTCGTGAGCAAAGGGCCTGATTGACAGCTGTCATCCTTCCTCAACTGGCAGTAAGTGTAACTGGTAACTGGCCAAGTGCAGAAAGACCTTTTGCTCTTTCATACAATATCTCCCTTGGTAGCTGTACCATCCACATGCATTTGCTTAATGGCAATGGTATAGTCTGGATATCCATAAACAATTGCTTCAGTTGCTTTAGAGTGGGATCTAGGTGTTTGTAAGTCAGTAGTGCTCCTTATTAGTGGTGTCCAGCAGAAGAACAAGTTTTTTAAGCATCAGCAAGTGCAACTTTCACTAGGATTTCTCCAGTAATGTCATACATTTCCTGAAAACAAATCTCCTGTCTCAGTTCCCTCTCATGGAAATGCAGGAAATTAAGAGCATTGTGACTGATCTCTGCGTGATCTTCATTGACCAAAGGTTTCTTTGAAACATGGCAGTGTGTTAATTACCTTCTTTTTGAAAAGGATGGTGAGACAATAACAGAAAGAGACAGATGTCTGTTCACTTAGCTGTAGCCATATGGAAAGCTTAAACCCTTTCTCCCTCCCTGCGCAGGTATTCTGGGATGCAAAAGTCACTGTTCTCTCCAGTGAAAACCTTGTGCTTCAAGTAATTTCAGTGCTTTGACATCACAATTCACAGCACTGCAGCAGCTTTAATAATTGCAGAGCTTTGTGGTTTCTGACTGCAATTGCTGAACTTTGCCATTTCGCCTAGGGATAGTACCCTCCAGCACTAATCATGTCCTTTCCAGGAGGAACACACTATGCTGGCCCATCTGGCCCCTGCCCTGCTAGAATTTGTAGCCTCTCTAAGAACAGCTTTCTTTAGCTCAGAGCAAAACAAAGAGATACTGCTAACTTAAGGGTCTTTTGCACTGTGTGACATTTGTACGTGTTCCTTGCACCTCTTGAAGCTGTTGTTCTTGCAGAGATTTTCTATTTACTAACACATCATGTGTCTCAGAGTATGACTGTGGGTGTGATGGGCCAATATTGCAGCTTGAATTATCAGTGAACCTCAGAAATGATCCTTCTGTTTTGGTGGGAGAAGGAAGAGAATGGGATCTTCATTTGTAACTATTTAAGGTTGGGAGAGTACAAGCCATTAAATCTTGAAGTCCTGCTTATTTATCTTGCAAAATGGGAACCAAAGACAATTTTGGGGGTTTTTTTAGAGACAGTTTGCTGAAAAAAACTCAATGGATTTCTGCCTCATTACCATACTTTTTCTGCTATAATTACCAGAATTTAGAGGGACCTGTAGCCTCAGGACTACCCTCAAAACTGATAATAAAAGAAGAAGCTTGTTCCATGCTCCCTGGCAATGCTGAGCAAACATAAGGCTGCAGTCAGACAAGAGACAGGGCAAGTAGCTGACAAGAAAAGAGTTCGTTTGAATAACCAAATTTGCATAATCAACCTATAGGAAAGACTGGTGAAACTTTATCTCAAACATAGAATTTAGATTAAAACAGAATGTGATGAACTAAACCATTTTCTTTCTGTTTTGACACAGCCCCACAAAATAAGTCCTGTAAAAATAATTTTCTAAAGAAAAGAAGTATTTTTAACAAAGCCTCATTTTTTTTTCTGAAAAAAAATGTGGCTGCACTTTTATTGATAGGTTCCACTGCTTTCTGTAATCAGACATAACTCACAGTTGATGTTAACATAGAACCGTTACTTATAATTTTTGTTTGCATTACATTTTTTTAAGAGACCAAATTTGTTAATTCAACTTCACAAATACAGTTTTTTTTCTGAGTGAATAGGCAGAATGCTTTAAGACATGTCAATATAACATTTGCATGTGTTTGGTAGCAGCAGGGCTATGATGCAAGTAAGATCAATGATATTTTCATAATATACTTTTTTAAGCACAGGAAGACTTGCACCCCGTCTCACCTGTCACATGGACTGTGCTCAAACATAGTTTTACCTGTGTATTTTAAACATGAATTCTTTTAATGATGGAACTTGCTTGAGAGTATGTTAATGAAAATTACTTTCAATATAAGTCTTAGCAAAACAAAAATATATGATGGTCCCCTAAGAAAAAAAAATAAATCAAAAGCCCAGTAATTTTGGAAGAAGGTTTTTGTGTCCCCATTTGTGACTTCAGCTGAAGGTGAGATGACACAAAGTCCACCTGATGGGAAATAAGTTAAACTTTTAAGTGTAGGAGCCTTGGGAGCTCACAGTATAAATACAAACTTTTAAATAGATATAATGCAATGATAGCTGATGCTTTTGCATGCTCTTAATGGGAACAGAAACAAACAGTGCACCAGCTTCCCAGCAGGTGTAATTTTCTTTTTCAACAATCCATGTGCTCTCTTTGGCTGTTGTCAGGGGCAAAATTGTCCATCAGGTTGTGTTTCCATAACAGCTGAGTCTCTCTGGAAAGTTAACCCATTTTACCTTTTCAAATCCTGACCTAGAGTCGAGTGGTGGAATGAACATCAATCAGTTCAGTTCTCTCTTTATGCCTGACATCCCAGGTCATTGACAAGATAGGATCTCAACAAGGAAACCTGGAGTAAGGGGATAGGATAAAAACTAGGTTAAAATTGTTCCTGCTGTAAGAGTACTGCAGCTTCATCAGGCTTTCACAGTTTCAGAACCCAGAGGGGATCCCAATTATATGTGTACTGGTTGGAATACAAGGGAAGAGGCTGTTCCACTTCCCCTACAAATGAGAGTAAAGTGCACAGTGAGATTTGATTTCAAGAAGTCTGGTAACCAGCTTTCAACAGGGCATTCATGTGTCTATAGTTACAGATTTCTAGATAGTGCTTATACCTGTTACTGAGAAGGTGAAGGACAAAAGCAAGAAGTAAAACATCAATCTCTCTCTTGTTAAAATTCCTTCAAAAGAAAAGAATCCCAAAAGATTACACTCAGCATAATTTCATAATGAAATTTTCACAGAATTATAGACTGGTGTTGGGTTGGGACAGCTAGATGTCATCCAGCCCAACATCCCCATGTTGAACTAGTTGGTACAACTAAAGCTCCTTGTGGACTAGGAAATGTCATATTCTTATGATAAAACACTTCCAATGAATGACATTTTGTCAGAGAGATTTTTGGCATTTTCTCCTACTTGCTTTGGAAGATTAAAATAAAATCCATTATTTGTTTTATAGAAAGTGTTGAACTGTATGTGAGATTTTCTTTGTGAAAACGTGCCATGTGTGTGTCAAAACAAAAAGTCCCATCTCTCTTGTAGAGATGTAAGTGCTCTAACTCCAAGTTGAATATACATATGTGGCAGGACAGCACCAGCAAAATTTATTCTATGTATTTCATAGATATGATGAGTGAGGAAAGTAATATTTTTACTAGTGATTATATAACAGTTGTGGAGATATATTATTCAACAGTGGGCACTACTTGAAACTAGTAAATGATGAGGAACTGCAGAAAATTTGATCCCTCAAGAGAGCGTGACAGGATGTGCAGTGCCTGAGGAAGGAGCAGAGATGGCCTCTGTGACTGAAGGGGAAAGGAGACTGAGTCCCTTTTTCCCCCTGTGCCAAATCAGGCAACAGAGCCTGTGTTGAGTCACTTTGCTAGAAGCAGGATGGGAGTATCAGTCAGAAAGAAGTTCTTTTCTCTCTATCTCTTGTGTCTGCTCCACTGAAGCAACCTGCGAGCTTCCTTAGGAGGGGACTGGTAGCACTTGTATTATCAAAGGAACTTGGGTTTGGCATTTTTTAATTGGTATATATGACCAGGAAATAAAAAAGGAGCTTTTATGGCATACCCAGAATGCAGGAACTGAAGACAGGAAAGTCTGCAGAGATTAAGCTCTAATAGTTTTTCTGGCTAATGCACACTTAAGTTGTGAGAAGAAGCCTGTATCTACCATAGGTAAATTTATAAGCCTTTTGTCCCAATATCAGCAGTTCTTTTAATACATGTACAAATGATTCTCTTAAATTATGTGACAGCCTGAACCAGCAGTTTGTAACCTTTGCTGCTGCTATAATGTAGGTAAGATTATTTAGGGATGATTTATTTAGCTTGTCAAGAAAAGGGTTGAGAGATGTCTTGTTCTGTAGGTATGTGTTTACCGGTGCATGGAAGTGTAGTGGGAGACCTATTTAACCTTCTTAATAAAACCATGAGGTGGCCCAGTGTCTGAAATCAGACATTACGTAACGGAGGCATGATTGTGAATAAAATAGGTGAATGTTGGTTCACATTAGAAATGGAGTGTATTAGGGGCAAACCAAACTTTTATTGAAGATGATATGCCATCTCTACCAGTATCCACAAACTGATGTCTGGGAAAGAGCTGGGAAGTGTGACAACTAGGTGGTGTGCTTCCTCCTAAAACTATCACGCTTTCCAGTCATTTTTAGCTCTTGATTTTTGAAGACAGATGCAGTTTCTTTGTATTTAGTAATCTTCAGTTATTTTCTTTTCCATGATAGTGTTCTGTTCCCCTTTGAACCATTTTTAGCTTTAAGATCCACAGTATCCTTTGGCGAGAAGTGCCACAACTCATTATTCTTGACCAAGGACATAGGTTGTTTATTTGCAGATGTCTTAATATATTCTAGTCAGGTTTGGTAGAAAAAGGTTTTAGCTTTTACATATGAGAGGAGGTATTTAGCTGAATTGTTATGGAGGTCCTTTTGGCTTTGGGAATCTGTGAATTTGAGTTTTTGTAGTTTTGTTTTATAGGCTTTGTGGAAAACATGGTGGCCTGATTTGCTTTTAGCTTTTAACGGTGCTTGCAAATTTGCTTTAGGACAATTAGTCAAATCATGTGCCTTTAGCTGACTCCCTTTTTCCTGTGTTTGTGTATAGATGGCCAAATAATATGAATTGGTACGGAGTCCTCTTCTTGAAGGCCAGTTAAACATTTTGCTAGCACATTGAAAGCCAGACTGATTACCAAATTTGAGAAAATTCAACTTGGCAAAGTTCATGTAGTCTCTGGTCTTCCACCCTGGTATGGTACCTGAATTGATTTACTTAATCTGTTCCTTGCCACCACAGAGGGGATATTAGGTGTTAAGTGTACTTTCCTGGTCTTTTCTCATGGAAAATTGTTTAATCTGCTAAAATCCAAAAAGTCTTAAATACTGTTGGTTTGGCAGTTGTCATTAGATGAGATATCAGGACTTGTGATAGTTGATCTCATGGCCTGTTTTGTTTTTGAAGTATGCTGGGCAGTTTTATCACAACATAACATTGACATGACATTGTTTAGCGTCTTAAAATAGCTCAGGTCATTTCTGTCACTTTGGACAGGGACACTTAAAAGTACAGTGTTTCAAACTCTCTTAACTTTATAGAAGAAGAAAATATTGCATCGATGAGAAATAGGTTTGTATGCCTTGATATAGTTGGTTATTTACAAGTGTGACATATAAAATTGTATTGTGCATCCAAAATTCTTATTTAATTACAAACTAAAAGTAAACATTCCCTTAGTAATTAGCTATATTGGCTTTCTTATGAAAGGCTTTCATGTGTAGAAGGGTCAAGAATTTGTTTCATGACCAGAATGCTTAAAAACACGAAGAGGTAAATCTCTCTGCTGTTTGGGATCACTTGTGTTTCAAGAGGAGCACTTTGCTTAGGGAGTTCTGGCCAGCACTTCCATAATGCATAGCCCGTTTTTGGCAGCCCATGCTTTCTGCCTACAGCTGAGTTACATATTTCCTCTGTAACTACTGTATTCCTTTATTTATTTTCTTAAAGGTATCTTTATAGTCACAACAGGAAGGTTTTAAAAGTTCAGCTGAATATGGGCAGCTGCTTTCCCTGGAGGAGATGCATTTAAAAGTTGCTGTCTTTATACTCCTGTGCTGTGCTCATGTTTTCTAGCAAACATTAATAATAGTGTGTGTCTTTGAGAGCAAAACTGTTGCACTAAGATAAACATTTGAGTCTGCTTTAATGCCCAAAGGCTCTTAGCTTTTTTAGGTCAAATTATCTTGTATCCTCCGACTGTTTCTGGGCATGCTACTGCTAAAAGTTACTCATTAAATTCAGATTCTGTGTTGTAGTTTTGTTGACAAGGTTAAAGAGAGGGTATCTCACAATTAAGGTCCCAATTTCAATGGCAAGAACAACAGAGCAGGTCTGCTTTCTTATAGCTGGCATTTAAGAAGAATGCTGGTTGTGTTTTATACTTACAATGTTATCTATGCTTTTTGTATTCTACCAGTGTCATTATAATGATTCTGGTACAAAGTGAGGCTGCTCAGTTACAGCAATGTGCTGGGAGTTAAATTTTTTGTTGACCAGAAAGTATGAGTTCATTGTTTATACTTCTAGTTTTCTGAAAGTATAAACAATAATAAGCAAACATGTTTAAAAATACCAAAAGTATAACTATCCTGGAAAAGACAAATAGAACTAATTTTCTTGAATTGCCTTGGTTTTTGCATTGACATCATCCAGGAAAAAGAACTCAGCTGGAAAGAATTGGTTTTTTCACAGGTTATGTTCAAAAGCTGTAGCTTTGTTAAATATTCAAGTACTGCACAACAAACTTTCTTTCCCTTCCTCCTCATTGAATGCCCTTGGTTAATATTTGCCATCTACTCAGCTAAAGATTAAATTACTGAGGACTGAGGGGAAAAAAATAAATTGTAAAAACACAGGTTTCTCCTGCTGTGAAACCATGGCTGTAATGTGTGTGCAATGTGATTTTTCTAAAGTTAGGTTTACTGGCAGGGGATGTATGTGAAAATGTCCAACAAGAAGAGACCTCATCTGTTCCTGCTGGTAACTAGCATGATGCCATTAGTGTCTGTAATCTCAGGAGCTCAGTGGGTGGGGGCAGTGAGGGAGGATTGTTAGTAGTTTTTTAAAATATCTTCTTAAAATCCGGATAGTGAGAGAGTTAGAGAGGAAGAGCTGTCAGCTAGTCAGATATCTGGGAGATGGTTTGGCTGTCACAGTATATGAAGGTTACATAAGGTGTATAAGCATATTACATAAGTGCTCCCCCGCGCTCCAGGTCACTGGCTGTGCTTCCAAAACTAACCACCACCCGCCTGAAACCAGCCCGGACACACAGGCAGCACACTTGGGAAATGGGCATCTGCTGTATTTCTGCAGCAGGCGCAGCATGTTTGCATGAGATGCACATGTAAAAGTATTCAAAAGTAATATGATGATTAGTAAGAAGAATGGAATTAGTTCTCCATAAGAAATTAATTTTTTTTTTAAACTGAGTATCAGTTTAAAAGAGCAAATCACATACATGAACTTGTATTGCAGTGGAATATGTTTCAATACTGTGAAATGATGGGGAGCTTTTATGCCCAGCAGGAAGGGCCTACTGTTATAGACGATCCAAATAAGCATTTCTTTGCATTTGAAAAGAGAATTGCAGCTCAGCAATTTTTTGCTAGTTATTTTGATATTGCTAGTAAGATCCTCTGTAGATTTAACTGCAGCTCTCCTGCAAATAAAAGAATGGATATTTATTGTGAGGGAAAGAAAGGTGGGAGAAAATAGTCTGCAGCTTCTTTAATCCATCACAGTTTAAGCTTAAGACCAAAAAATGTTTGATGATGAACCTTCTGCATCCTCTGCAGCACATTTTAATGGTAGCAGTGAGAGCTCGATTCTTCTTGCTTCAGATAGCTACAGCACCTTCTTGACAGCGTGCACAATTTAATTTATATTACAGGTTAAGTGGTTGAAATCACTGTAACTGTAACAGATCAAAGATGAGAGCTCTACAAGACATTCTCCTCTCCTTAAGTTATTGGAAAGATTGAATTCAGCTTTGAGAAGGAAGGAGTGCTCTTTTTCATCCTTTGGCCTCCTTTTTAAAACTTACTTGCAGGTGAGGAAGCCAACAGAATACCTTCATAGCGAAGGAGTGAATGTCTGCAAGGCAGTTCTTTTCATCCAGATATTGTGGCACAGAGATGTCATGTTCTTTTCCTGGGTTCCAGAGGCAAGGTGCTGACAGAGTGCTACAATGGTCACCATCCAAACAAATCAGGAGCAGTATCAGTTCCACTCTGTTCAGAGACAGGTTGCTTTGGTCATGGGATATGCACTATTAAGCTGAAACCTCTTTACCTGTCCAACATTGAACTAAACTGAACACATCTTTTTATTAGAGACTACTAATATGTAAGTCCAACCTATAGCCCAGTTACCTCTTCTGCCTGACACTGCCTTAGAGAACTACAGTCGGGTTCTGCTTTCACATCCAGCACTGCAGCCTCTGGCGTGTCACAGTAGGGTCAGCACGATTAATTGCCAGAGTGAGGGGCAGTTCAGGTGTAGGTCAGACCACCTCCATCATGAAACAAAGAACAAAATTCAGTGTAGACTGACTTGCTAAATAAAGAAAATTTTGTCCATTAGCAGCCTAATGTTAATCATAACCTCCTGTGAAAAGCTTTCTGCTATTTCAGTCTGTTGGCTGGTCCTCAAGTAATGGCAGTTTTCTGTGAGCTCTGTGAAGAAACATTCAGCAGAAGTTGCTGCAGCCTATTTTCCTACTTCAGTGTCATGTAACACACTTTGTCACTTCACAGTTGCTGGGATCTCATTGTCTAGTTTTTGAGCAACTGCTTTTTGCTTTTTTAGTGCAAACTGAGTTTTGTCTATTTTCCTTGAGGAAAATCTCTGTCCTTATTTCCCATGTTTAGGAAGATTGCCCCATGAAGCCATCCTGCAGTCCGTGTTCTGTTTAAGTAGAACATTCCATACATGCATCCTGTACACTCAGAACTAGATGGTAACTCGTTGCTAATCACTGGGAAAGAGGTCTTTATGGTCACTTTTTAATGGTAGCCTGTGTTCATCATTCTGCACTGTCTTTTTCAGCCTCAACAGAGTTTTATATCTTACTGGCTCCTTAGTGATAAAGAAATAGGGAGCTGGTTGTTCCTTCTCCAGTTGGGATTTCAGAACAGGCAGACCACAACAATTATGGGTGTCAAGTGTATCACCGATAAAATCCATATGACAGTATAACATAAAGAACCAGCTGAAGTTAAATACTGTTTCTTTAGCAGCAGGTAAACAAGGAGCAAACAAGCTCAGTGTTCTAGTTTTGTACATCAGTCTGGAGCCAGATGGTTACCTTTATCTGACAAAAAGAGTCCCTGACTATGAAGTAGATGTGGTTTGAATCATTTGGTATAAAAATGGTATTCCCCTTCCCCCTATTCTTTCAAATTTTGGAATTCCTTTTTGTATTCTGTCCATTGTGCTTTATTCTGAAAGGGGTTTTGTCTTTATTCATTTTGGTGTGTAGACTCTTCTAATCTTTTCAGTTTTGCATTTCTTTGTTTTACTTATCTTAGTGTTTCTCATCTCCATGGGAGAGATGTTGCTAGGTTGTCATGCAATGAGTTTCATGAACCTGATTTAATAAATGTACTCTTTGCATCATTGCAGATCACCCTGGACTCTAATAAGCTCTTAGGCATTTTAAAGTCTCTGTACAGTGAGTATTTTGTAAACATCCATTTATTTGCCACTGTGAGTGTTCCACAGTTCTACACAAAGTGACAATGGAATTAATCCAGGAAAAGAAACGAGCTGAAAAGTCATTTAAGTACCCATGCCAGCCTTGCTCTGCTAGGCAGTTTGTTTACATTGATTTTATTAGGACACAAACAAAGAACTAAGGAAGAAAAGAATCTATTCTGAATTGTGCTGTTCACTCATCACAATGCTCAGTATTTGAACTAAATCTCCCAGCCTCTCAACTAGATTCAATTGCGTTTAATTTACCCTCATTATGCACACATTTTTGTTATAACACTCAAAATACTCAGTTCTCAAAGGCCTTCATTTCAGTGAGAACAGAATGTGATGGATGGCAAAGAAAGCCTGATGCAATCAAAACTGAATGCTGAAACCTGAAATCGAAAGTTGAGGAAGGTGGAAGAATGACAGGAAAGATAGTTGCACGTAGCACAGTTTGAAGATGTTCCTTCATTTGCTTTTTAACTTCCCATTGGTACCAAAATCGAGCAATTTCATTGCCTTCATGTAGGAAAAAAGAATAAGCAATTCTCACCTTCATCATAGTGTTGAAATGGATGTTAACTGTAAATTCTCTTGTTCTATGTAAAGGACATTTGTATTTTCCTAATACACCAACCCCTGTGCATGTATACTTGTCTTTATACACCTGCATGTGCATGTGGGTCTACCCATAGCCATATGCCCTTTATAATTGTCTTTTGGTAACACAGAATCAGCTTGTCAGTGACAATTTTGATAGTAATTCTGGTGCTGAATCGTTCTGCAGCTGCTTTATTTAAATCTTGTTTCAGGGGTTTTTAAAGTATTAGGTGTTTTTTTCCCTCTGGGTATATGTGCAGCTTATGGCTCCTATACTGCACATGCTTCTGTGGAAATACCATTTTTTCTGTATAAGCTGTTCTCATCTTGTAAAATAATTTTAATTTTTATCAGTCTTTTGGGACAGGAGTTCTGCAGTTTGACTAGAAAGGCAAGACTGGTCGTGAGAAATTTTTAGATCTATTAAACCCTGGGATATTGGAGTGGATGTGGTTTGTGACTACTCAACTAAAAAATAAGAGTACTGTAACCTCCTGAATCCATAACCAATGTGAGATAATGGAAGTTAAGGAGCCCTGTGCATGTGAGGAAGAAAAAAATGCTTTAACAGCATAAAACTCCTATAGCTAATTGGAGGTATATGTGTTAGTACTAGCATTTTGCTATCATAGCTAGTGTAATTAAAATATCTACACTGAATATATTATATAGACACACTTGGGGAATTTGTTTTAGATATGCTAGTCTCTCCTATTCCTTGAAGAAAAGCAGAAAAAAGGTTCCTCAGAACAGGAACCTAACTTTGAGTTCTGAGCACTCTCTGGAGAAACAAATCCCTCTCTGCTCTGATGGAGCATCTTAAGACAAGTCTCCCTCAGGGTGACAGGGGGAAATTATGCCTGAAAGTAGAGCACAGGGTGTTTTTTCCTTGTTATCCTGTTTGTTTTTTTTGTAAATATCTAAGATCAGTTTAAAGAATGCTATGACCAAAATTATATGTTTATTTGTTTGTTTATGCCTGAAGTCTTTGCATTTTCACTTTCAGGTTTGTTTCCTGCATTATCATAATCACCCTCTTACACAGAGGGACAGTATACAATTGAGTTTCCTGCGGATTGTTACACAAGAATGATATCATTTGCCAAGGGCAGAGAAAAATAAAGAAATAAATACACACTGTTGTCAGGGAGCAGCATTGCAAACAGGCTCTGTTCTGATCTTAAAAACTTCCGCACCTGCCCGGTCTATAAAATTAACAGTTGGAAATATGACTTCAAATTGACTGAATCCCTTGAAATGAACACAGTAGAGAGCAGTCTTTGTTTCCAAGGCAACAGTCAGCCCTGTTCCTAAGGACTCAAAAGGTGTTTAAATGACAAGGTTGGCTTCAGACCACATCTTACTGAATTTAAATTTTACATTCATTCAGACTATCTGGAACTATAAAACTTTCATAATGTGAAGTACAGCTCTCATTACATCTTTACTCAGTCATGGAAAGAGCTCACTCCTACAAAATATATTCCTTTTCCAATACTATACTCTAAATACGTCACAGTTCATGCTGCATTTCCAATTTATCTCTGTAACTGTTATAGGAGACAAGCAGTGGTAACTATAGCTAAGATTAGATAATACTTTCTATTACATTAAACTACAATATTAGAATGGTAGCAAAAATTAGACTCTTGAGGATGTGGTTAAAAAAATAATCAGGTATTTTGGCATATCTAATGAGTTAGATCTAATGAAGGGTTCTCAACCCTCCCCAGAAGACATGTTCATCATGACTAATAAATGCCTGATCCAAGTTTTGTGAACTGTTCTTTTTACAGTAAAAGTGATTTTTTCAGGATACTTCTTATGAATGCTCATGGAGAGCTTTTCCATACTTGTGTGACAGCGTGAAAGAGCAAGGATTTTGAGGGAGAAGTATGCTAGCAAGGAATCATTTCTTTGGCAAAGCCTTGAGAAGAGTTAGCTCTCTCTGTCAGAGTGGAGCAAGTGGATGTAGAGTAGATTATAAAACTTCCAAAAGTCCCAAGAATTTAGTTTCATGCAAAGAAACAGTAAGCTGAAGAGAATGATGATAAAGTCAAAGGCACATATCAGAAAGATTATTATGCTAGGTCTTTTTCATCGAAGAGAGGGAAGAATGAGTGCAGGCATAAAACCTCAGATTCAGCTGACATGGAGGCAGAGGAATTTGGTGTTGTGACAGGTTTCGTATTTGTGAATGATTCTATGCTCTCTGGTTACATGTTTTCTTTCATAAATTGCAGAGTCAAATTCTTACCACATTCTGCAGATTTGTCTAGCTCATTTGTGAAGAATAGCTTTGGAAAATAATGATCTTGAGGCAGTACTGTTGGGGAGTAGCAATTTACTCAATAATGTAAGTACTTCTGCAAACCCTTTGAGACAGAATCTTCAAATTAGAGTTTCTAATTCCTTGGAAATATATTGACTTGCATTTGCAACCTGTTTAATTCTCTTTATACAGGAAAGATTGGTTTGGTTTGGAGGTTTATTATCAACAGATATACTTCTGGGAGAGGTATCGTTATAATGGTTTTGAAGACCTCACCTGTTTTCTAAGATGCAGGTATTAAAACCTGTGTAGCCTTCCTGTTGAGTCTAAATGGTGAAAAATCATTGTACGAATCCGTTTCACTTTGTTTCTTTTTGCAGGAGTCAAGAAACACAAAAGTCTTTGGCTGGAATAATCAGCCCAGCTCCCTTAGATGTGAGAGCCTCTCACTCTCAAGAGATGTAGCCCAGAGGTTTTTTTTGGGTTTTTTTGTGTGATGTTTGAATGCTTAAAAATGCCTAATATCTTGAAAGACCTTCTAAAACTTATAACAGCATTAATTATCAGTGCTAAAGTGAGGACTGTGGGTTTTTAGTGATATAATGGTTGTAAAATAGGACTAAAGTGAGAAGTAATAAGTTGAAGGGAACTTGCCAAACCACAGTTTTGCTCCTTGTGCTCTAGATTTTTTTATTCCACCCAATATTCTTACCTCAGTCTGTGATAAGTTATTTGATGTTCAGTGAGTGGTGTTGGCTTACCTAAATTCATTTTTGCTGTTTGGTGGCAGGTAAATACTTTTTTCTTTGCTTAGAACCTAACTGCTGTTCCTTGATTTACATGCTGTTTATTATTCTGAATACACAGTTCCTCCATATGTAGTATAGAGTACAATCTATACTTAAGCAGTGTAGATTCAGAATTGTCTCATTTACCAATAAATGGTAGTTCTGCAGAAGTCTTGGCTCTTCAAAATTGTAATTACACTCACTTTTTGTTTCTCTGTTGCCTGCCTAATATATTCCTAGTTGTAAAGATAGGGATTTTGCAGAAATGATGTATGATAATGTAATCAAAGCCCAAGTGGGATTTTCAGAAATGGTGATGGATTAAGTGTCTAATTTCCACTGTCTATCACTACAGTTTATGTGTGGCCTTTAGAAAGTTTTTTAGAAGTTCACCTTTCATTCATTGCAGTTGCCAAATACAAAACTGAATCAATGCTTTTTATAATCTTCATCCTCAAATAACTTTTTATCACACTGGCTAAGACTACTTTTTGGATGTGCATCCTCCAGAACAGTCTGTGTAGTCCAGGCGTAACTCATTACTGCAGCCAACTGAAAAGCCCTTGCCTTAGTAGAGCAAGTGAAATACTGCACCTTGAGCATTGCTGGGCTGCAGGGAAGAGCTTGCAGTGGGCTCAGAAGAGACAACATGTGTTTCCACTTTCCTAAGAGTAGCCGACAAACTCTTCTATCCTGTAATTGTTTCTAAATGTGCTTGCGCTCGAAGCCTTGTTTTCTTCCAAGTTTCTTCTGTTCTATATGTTGTACAGTATGATTGGATGTGATATAAGGGAATAAGTGAAACCCTTAATCATTTTTGTCCTGGGAGGCAAGATTCCATGGTAGTTTAGGTTCTGATGAAGCAGCTACATGTTTAATACAGTCTTGTAAAATGTGTTCTGTAAGACACTTATCTTGATTGAGGTGTCTGGTGCTCATCAGGTGCTGTATTTGCTAAAGAGTATGGTTTGATATATATAAATAGGAAGATGCAATTATTTATCAAGGTATGTCATCACTTGAATTTATTGTAAATTCAAATTAGCTTGAAATGCGTAACAAAGACTAATGCTCACTTACGTGGCAGTCTTTTTGCTGTCTGTTTACATACTATATTGTTTATTTTGTAGTATCTTTCTATGCTTTTACATGTATCAGAAATTTCAAAATTTCTTAGTAAAAAGGCTTTACAGTAGCTTCTAAATATAAATAAGCTTAAAAATAAGTCTTGCAAAACTGCAACGATCCATTTAATAAAATACCCGTTTTTATAAATGCCCTGAAAGAAGTGGGTGAAAAATAGTGTGACACATCGTGTGGGCTTAATCTGTTTCGTATAAATTTGCTGTGAAAGCTCTAGTTCAATATAGATAATGTGCAATCTGTTCTAAACATCCAGTTGTACAATAAGGGTAATTTGTGGGAGACAGTTATGGATCTCAAGAGCCCTTTCATCATGTGGAGTATTGAATTAATCTCCTCCTAAATGCTCATTCAGAAAGTGCCAGAAGACTGCTCTGTTTGGTTGCCATGGCAGATATTATTCTCCTGGCTCATTGGAGAGCTAAATTTCTATAAACTATGAGTGTTTTCAAGTTTATCAAGGCAGTAAGTTGTAATAACTCTGATTTTTGTTGTGGTTGACAGTATTCCTCATTTGTATGCTTGCATTAATTTTATTCTTTAGAAATGTTCTAAAATTTTACCTACTTGCTCTCTCAAAAAGAGCAATAACTTTTGTTTAGAGACAAAAAAGGGCAAAAAGGTGTTTTAGATACAGAGTCTTAAGGTCATGTTTAGATAGAAATAAAAAGAAATCAGAAAATTTGGTATCTGCGTGCTGAGAAACTAGTGAAAACAGCATAACCCTGATAAATGCAGGTTGTAAAGAGGGAAGGGAATGGAACTACTTTTATCAAGACTGTATGGGACCAGATACTATGAAGGAGGTTGGACTGACTTCCTATACAATAAACTTTCCCGTTCGCATGTTCTCACATTGCACACAGTCGCTTATAGGCAGCAGAACTAATGAAGCCTGATTTCCTCAGGATTTATGTTCTGGCTTTCCTGAGTCTATAGAGAACTGTGTGCAAGTCCTGATTAAACTACTGGCAGCTACTCTGAGTTACAATTCTGTTTTCAATGATGGGGTGTTGGTTTGGATTTCCCTTCATACCAAGTGACTGATTTTCCTAAAATGAAGAGGTGCTTGGTATCCTTGAGACCTGCAAACTGATGACTTCCCCTGGAACTGGCTGGGAGCTGGAAAGTTACTTTGTGGTCCCTTGCTCTGTGGCCCTGGCCCTTTAGACATCTGATTTGGCTGATTTTAAGGAGACATACCGTCACAGTGAAAATTGCAGATCTTAGGAGGCAGTTGTTGGCCACCACTGACATTCAGAGACTTGATTATTATTTAATAATTATTCTGTAGTAATACATGCTGTCAGATGTGGGGTTATGTTTGTTATTTGCTTGTCCAGGTGCCTATTACAATGTGGATGAACATGTGCTTTGAAGACTTAGGCTTGAGATTTTTTTTGTTTTTGTGTTTTAGTTACTCAGTTATACTCAATATAAACATATCACTAAGGAGACTAACAGGGTAACAATTCATCAGAGTTTGCAGTGAGATATTTGCCAGCATTTAGTTACCCAGGTGCATCCATCAGCGTTTGAATGACAGTGTTGAGCTCACCGAAAATTCTGTGGTTGAGACATCTGAAAAGTAACCGCCTTGTTTGCTACCTTGGTACCAATCTCTGCCCTTCCAGAGACATCCAGAAGCAAAGCTGTTCTTGGCAGTCCGGTGTCAGCTGTGCAGCTGAAAGACTCTCAAATCTAACTCCTAATCAGCTGTGAATATGTGGGAGGACACTGCTTTGAATCAGTGACTGTGTGAATGATCGTTTGGACAGGCATTGAAGGGAGGAAAGGAAGCTACCCATTAATAACTGGAGTTGTCAGAAGTGTTTTGTTGATATGCAAATTTGCCATTTACCTACTTCCAAATGCTATTTAGTCTAGTGTGAGGGGACAGGACATACATAAACTCCTCAGGTACTGAATAAGCAATAAAGTATTCCTGCTGTACTTTGTTATGAATACGCACCCACAGTGTGAAACTGCAAATGGATGGTATGTGTTAGTCTGCCTGGGAGGGGACATTCGGTGTGAGGGGAAGACAGATACTTAGAGAATTGAGAAACTCTGAGTAGGATGATACATCATAAAGCACTTGAAATGGATTCATTGCATTGCATTTTCTCTTTAAATCAAATTTGTTTCTAGCACAAGATTGAGGAAAATGCCATTCTGGCCAGAACCTACATGTAGTTCAGACTGCCAGCAAATCTGTTACGAGACCATCTCATTGAAACAACAGCTGAACTGTGAAATCATTGAATTGTGAAGCAATTAAACAGAGAAAAAAAGATGTAATAAGGTTAGTCACACTAATATGAGAGTCTTTTCAATATGCAAGCAAAATAGGGAGCACCTTAAGTGGAGCAAATGAGGTTTGATGTGTTCATGAAGGATGTAGGGGTTTTTTTTAACCTGAATGTCTGCAACAGTCAACATGTGAGCACTGCCTGTTCTTTCATTCTTCTGCAGAGCATCGTAAACACAGCATTTCTGCTGCATTTGAAGTGTCACACACTTCTATGGAAAAACAGCAGGGCTTGACATTTGGGAAATGAGAGAGGTTTTATGTTCAAAGAAAGATGGTTAGGGTCAAAGAGCATGTCAGTCTTTAATTAGTATTCAGCGGCCTTTTAAGTTAGCATGGTAAATATTTTAGATTCTTAGTGCCTAGTGTGTAGTTAATTCATTACACACTACGCAGTGAAATGGCAAGAAATATTTATTTCTTTTGACAAGCTGAAAATAACTACTTTTTGTTATTCATACAGAAAGCAGGATGTTGTATGTTTAACAGATTAGAGTACTAAAATGTATTCTGAGGTAATTTAGCTAGCAGACAACAGTGGAGTTCCTTTAACCTTCTCTTCCTGAAATAAGTATTAAACTGAAGTGACTGACATCCTGCATTTTTTTATCAATATAGTATCCTGCTAGGAACTTTCTGAAATCACAGGACATGTACTGTAGCTTTCTGTAGACAGGCATATATACATCATTGCATGTGTGTCAGACTTGGGATTACTCTGTTACAGAAGCAATATTGTGTTGCTGCTCTGTGTTTATTTAGTAAGAGACTGAAGTCTCCAGTATTTAGAAGGAATTTTCATAAGAAAACAATTTATGTACATGAAAGCACCCCAGCATCGTATAAATAGGTGTATGCTTAACCAAAAGAGTAAGTTTTTCTGCATGTACTCTCAGCATTGATCCTCTTTGATGTGCAGCTGTATGAATTACAAGGAACAGGGCACGGGATGATAGGTAGGGAGCTCATGTGCAAAACAGAACACTGTTTTGAGCAGGTCCTTTGGAGAGATAATGTCTTTTTTGCTTCTGAGAGGCAGACTGTCAGGAGGTTTCAATGGTACTGGTTGGCTCTGCATACCAAAGCATCCTTTTTAAGATGCCAGCTCATATAAAATGGATTAGAGAAGCCAGGAGGAAAATATCTGGCAAAAGAACTAAATTCAGACAGATACTTTTTAAAGCTTTATTGGATTTTAAATTTTAGTAAAATAAATGACAAACAGAAAAGCAGGACTAGAGACAAATAGAACATTTTATAAGTTGAGATAATGTAATACTCTTTTTCCTTTTTTTGTTTCTTCTCTATTAACAGCAAGTAAAACTTCAGCTATCATTTCAGAGCTTTTGCATTTCTGTGATTTGCTGGGTTATTCACCCAGTAATAGATCTAACGTGCACTGTTTTTGGCTATATGTCCCGTGAAATAGATTGAAAACAAATATTTGCTTTTCTATGAAGCATTTGGAGAATCTGAAGTTTAGCAGTTTAGTTGCCCTGTTTGGTTTTGGGTTGTTTGGTTGATTTTTCTTCATTTACAGGCTTTACTGCCTTTTTCTTTTTGTCTTTTTTTTTGAAAATGCTTTAGTTCTGGAGTCTTTGTTAGGGCTGTGTAGCCAATCTATTAATTTTTTTGTCTGATTCCCTTCTTTTCTTAGAAGAATTTTTTTTGAACCATAGCTGTACCATCTACCTTGTTGTCTTGGAGCAAAGCTGTCCCACAGCAATATACATGGTGGGAGTGCACAACTCAGTTAAGGGTCTGCTGCAGTTCTGTGTCCCCTCCCTGGTCCCTCAGAGCAGAGGAGGGAACATTCAAAACATGTCCTGTTTGGCCAGAAATTATTACCTTGTCAGACACTGAAAGTTTGATAGAGTATTGGCTTATTCCAGAAGAAAATTACAGGCCAGAAAGGAATGTCTCCCAGACGAAACTCTGGAATGAATCAATGGGGCAGTTGAGCAGAAAGGATGTAGAGATGCAGAGAGGAATTATTTCTACTTATGAGGGGAAAAAAAAAAAAAGAGAAGGAAAACCTAACCACCCCAAAACCCCAAGAACAAGCAATAAAGATGTTCACCATGATAAAGCAAGGTGTTTTCCTTTCAAAGATGCAAGCAAGTTTTTGATACTAGAGCAAGTGCTTTTTTCATCCTAGAAAAGAGAAGGTTTCAGGATGACCTAGTTGAGGCCTTCCAGTACCTGAAAGGAGCTGACAAGAAAGATGGAAAAGGACTTTTTACAAGAGCCTGTAGTGACAGGTCAAGGGAATGGCTTCAGAGTGAAAGAGGGTAGGTTTAGATTAGATGTTAGAAAGAAATTCTTTACTGTGAGGGTGGTGAGGCACTGGAACAAGTTGCCCAGAGAAGCTGTGGATGCCTTACAACTGGGCAACCCTGGGTTTGTTTAAGCCCACGTTGGATGGGGCTCTGAGCAGTCTGGATGTAGTGGAAGGTGTCCCTGCCCAAGGGCAGGGGGTTGGAACTAGATGTTCTTTAAGGTCCCTTCTGACCCAAGCCAGCCTATAATTCTTTAGAGATTTTGCATAAGGACCAGGGCTGATTATATCTGATCCCCAGGTAAATGGGGATAATGCTAAAACCATTTCTAAACAACCTAGGCAAAGAATGTGGCGCTATTTTGAGCAATATTGCTCTAATGTTGTCCAGATTGGTTGATCAGACTTTGAGGGATGTGACCAATTCCTTCAAAGACATGTTAGGAGGAGTTTAAATTTCAATGCAGAGAAAATATTTGGAAGGTTTAGCAGACATGTGCAGGCATGGTGACCCCATAACTTTTGATAGGAAAGAAACAGAAAAAAGTTGTATGATTTTGAAAGTTTTCACAACTATTCTGGTAATCCTTGTATAAGAGTTGTACATCTGCCAGGATGGCTTTTAATATTCAGGTCAGACACTGAGAGAAAAGAACTGTGTGTAAGGTAACTATTTATATTGCAGTGTTTATATAGTTCTAGCACTTAGAGGGCTTAGACACATTAAGACTTCTGTTGCCTTATCTCTCTATAAAAATGCTCAGGTGCTAAGGTCCTTCTGCAGAGGTCTTTTTTGATGTCTGGGCTACAGGTACAGGTCACCTTCTGCTTGGCCATGCCAATTCCAAAATCTTTGTACAGTTCTGCCTGTGTACTGCTTTTGTTACCTAGGAAGAAAAAAGAAGACTTGAAAAAGCTTCAGCAGCAACACAGCCTTTGATGTTTAAGGACAATTTCACATGCTACTGGAAGAACAGGACTGCCCAAAATAAAGCAGGGATTGCTGGATGTTTGTTGAAGAGAAGCTCTGTGTTTGAATAGTTCGAAATGAATTGAATAACTAGGGAGGTCTGTTTCCCTCAAAGGGGATGGGGCTTGTTATCAGCATCTTCTTGAGCTGCTGGGTTTTTTTCAAAAGGTAAGAGCACTCATATATAAAAAAGGAGTAGCAAATTTGCTAAATAGATAAGGTACTTGTGGTTCTTGAGCCTTCCTGTTTCTGACTTGATAGATGCTATCAAATTAGTCATTCTGTCTTTTGAAAAAGGCTTGTTCTTCTTTGGGGAGATAGAAGGGTCTGTTCTTACCACATTTTAGGTAACATTTGGTAACCTGTAGTCAGGTAGAATCTTAATGAAATGAAAGACAGATGGGTTTGGGTTGATGGAAGCATTGTTGAGTAAACCCAGAATTTAGCTGGTCTTCCAGGTTGAGAAACTCTTAAGTGGCTAAATTAGGCTCACATATGGCAGAAAGACACCTTTCCTCTGCAGGCAGGACACACCCAGAGCTTCTCTTACTTGTTTCTAAGGTGGTGATGTTGAAATTATCAGACCAAAACATTAATTAGTTCACTCCTAGTTGCTTCTCTAGGAGTGATCAGTCCTGTTGTTTCCATGAGAAGTGTATGGAAGTGCAGTAAATAGTTAAAACTTAGGAGCAACTATTAATGGGAGCACTTGCTTACTTGGTGCATCAATTAGTATTAATCTTATCTCATTAATAGGAAGAATCTATCCGCTTCAAAACCAAATTATTTTTAATGCTACTGTGAAGCTTCTAGTTTGTTGCATAAGCTTTTAATACAAGAGGATTTATATAGATCTTAATAATTCTGAGTAGTATTTTATTTTTTCACTGATCGGCAGAAATCAAGAAAAGAGATTGAGTCATTCACTAACACAGGACAAAGACCTCTTTTCTCTTTTTAGTCAAACCTCTGCAGATTTCATAAGAGAGAACATTTATTTAAGGTGTTATTTATATATTTTCCCCAATAGTATTGGTGATTATTCCCATGTCACAGAAAGATGAAACAAAATCAAGAAGCAAGTTCAGCAGATGGCAGTTTCAATGGAATATGTTCCTTTGATCAAAAGTTAATAAGATTGCAAGATCCAAATATAATTATTTGAAGGTTATTTGTATGTGATTCATACTGAGTAATATAAAGTAACATATATAATATATATTTTAAATTAATGCTTGCTGCTAATCAGTATTTAGGATATACTACCTGCTGAAAAACTCCTTTGCCAAGCTGAAGTGTGAATTCTCTATCACATTATGATAGCCATATTGGCCAGTTCCTGAATTCAGTTTCTTTGTAGATGCACTCTTACACTATCTTATTGTAAACCACAGCCTCATATCTTTTCCTTTGTTGTATTTCTTTACATCACTAATAATTACCATTATTTCCTATTAATAAGGAAAATGATACCTCTTTTTAATATGTACGAGGTATTTGCTTTCGTTTAGTGAAAAAATCTTTTCCTGTGGTCGTGAATTGTTATTATCTTAGGAAGGGATGTAACTGATGGCCATGGTTTTTACAGTTCTGTTGGTCCTATAATGCTATATGTAATTTTCACTCTTTGCTTTCAGCTTATTTCCAGTGCCAAGAGGGAAGCAGGACTGTGTGAGCACTGACATATTATCAAGTGCAAAGTGCAGAAGATGGATTTCTGCAGCTTGTTAATATTTTGTAATTATTTGTCCTGTCCCAGCTTGCATGTTTGATTTGCCCTGAAGGTTCTGCAGGAATGTGTGTTCACCTTCCATCTTATACCATCACGTAAATTTGCAGTGAATTAGCTGGGTGACTCACTGGGTAATATTGACTCACTTTACTGGTGCAAAATCATATGATGTCTTGAGCATTTATTTAGAGTCCTTTCACAGCACTTACTGGCATGTTTGTTAAAATATGGTTGGTTTGACAGATGTAACAACCTATTTTATAAAGGTCTTACTATAAAATTTACAAGACAACATATGTTTTCTCACAAATGGTAGTGTTGTACAGTGTTTCTATAGCAATTGGAGAGTTTTGATGTGCTACAGCTAATGTGTCGAAGAGAAATTATTTTAGATGTTTGTGGTTGCATGCTAGAGAATGAGTTTGTTGTGATGGATTAAAATTGAGAAATAGGAATGTGATGGTACTGGTAACCCAGGATATCCAGTAAAAGCACTTTGCAATGTGTAACCAATATTTCAAAGCCAAGCCTTGAGGTCTGATAGAATTAGTGTGGCAATTGAACATGAATCACAATAGTTAATCCCTCAGTGCGTGCTGAAGCTGGCACCATTAGCTCTAGTTTCCATTGAAGCAAAAGAAGGAGGTCAGTCTAGAACAGCAGCTGGACTGGAGCTGCATGTATCTGTTCCACACGTTTGTTTCTAGGCTTCACTTTGTTGCCAGGCTTTATCCAACCTCTCTGAGCAGAGCCCCGGAGTGGGACCGTACTAGCAGTACTTCGTCCTTCCTTTTCTTCCCACCACTCCTGTAAAGCAGAGCAGGATGATGGCAGTGGGAAGAGAAGTGCAGCTCTCTTCCCAACAGGAACCTGCCAGCTTCCAGGAGCAGCCCTCTTGGCAGTGTTTCTGGCAGCAAGTTTGACCCTCACCCACCTGTGAGTTTAGAGGCAGAAGGGATTGATTTCTTGGTTAGAAGAAAAATCTAAAGGAGAGGATGCAACTAGGGCAGTAGAATAGAGGGCAGGGAATCGGCAAGGGATAAAAAGGAAAGGTAGTAAAATGCTTTAATAAAGAAAGCAAAAAATCTTCAAAAAAATTAAAAAGCAGAAAAAAATAAGGAGTGCTACCAAAGCATATTGACCTACTGTGTGCATGGAAAGGCTGCATAGACATAAGGTTTGTGTTGAGGAAGTAAAAGAATAATTTCAGTATGTATGCCCCTTTCTTCAATTATTCAAGTTTTGTTTAGAAAGTAACAGTTTCAATATGAAGTTCTAAACCTAAAAATTGCAATGTTATTGAAATAAATTCTTACAAATGTATATGCATTTTATATAATACAAGGACTCTGCTTATGCCTTTATGTATTGTTCTGCACAAAATTTAAATTAACAGAAACTGGATTTATAGGGTTGTCAAGGTGTGAAAATAATAAAATTAAATAGAAATCATTCCTACGTTTTTTCCAATCTAAACCTCATCTCAAAATCTTCTGTAGTTTCTCAGTTATATAGTATAGAGTGTTCAAAGGCACTAAAGCAGATCTCAGAAACAGAGTACATGCTAATGCTCAACATATCTACAGATCGTTGTTTTATCTTCATATTACAAAGCTGCTTAAAATATCCATATCTCTTCAGCCTGAAAATAGTAGCTCTTATACAGCTTTAATTTGCTCTTTATTGCAAAAGAATTTCATAAAGGTTTGCAAAGAAATTGCTGATGGTATAGAGGCAGAAACACACAGGGATTTTTTTAGGGTCTGTGGTAGCAATGCAGGTAGCTCTGAAACTGAGAAGGAAGGGCACCCAGAGCATGGCAGAACCACTGAGTGCAGCAACACATCCAGAAGTACTTTGATTTTCTAGTGGAAAAAGCAGACAGGAGGACAGGAGCCTTGCTAATTGAGTGCTGCATCACTCCAAAACAAAGACAGGGAATAACTTGCAGCAAAGGTTTCTTCCCACTTCTTGGAAAAAGAGAAAAAGCATTTTGTTCACTTGTAAATGGAAGGGAGTCTGGTTTTGCTGAAGTAAATGAGAACTTTATCATTGCCTTCAAGGAAACCAGACCTTTACCTTTTGCTGAGTTGTTTAAAATTGCAACAGGCTTAGCAGAGTAATTTATAAATATTGCCATACTTATAATTTAGGACTACGTAACTGTTACAACTTTACTCATTTTGAAGAAATGCAGTTATAAACTATCAAACCAACCTTTTACTCAATTTCATTAGCTGTGCAAGCTAATTCAAAGTTTATTCTGACTCTGCTACCTAGTTATTAGACAGTCTTTTGTAGTACACTGAGAGTAATGCTTTGTGCCCAGTTGTGCCTATTCAGTGAAAATGGCAAGTTCAGTAACCTGGATGTCCTCTTTGTACATGTGTGTATCTGCATACGGGTACTGAAGGTTCCAAAGTGGCAATATGCAGATGTCTAGGACAGAGTGAAAAGCAGGAATAACATATATTTCCCTATCCTCTTCCTGTGCTTAGTTCAAGAGCTTCCTGAGCCAGATCAAACCATAAATCCATTTTAAGCAATTTGAGTAACTAACTTTATCTGAATAGGTACCTGACATAATCTGATCAGACAGATATCAACTTAAAGACATATTGAAAAGCCAGTCAGTAACCTGTTAACCAATTAACTCATATGCTTAGCCCAGTGTTTAACTAAAGGAAAACAATTTGTCTCTTTCTGTGAGTGCTTAGTTTTCCCAAGGAGTAGGGTATGTGGCAGAAGGGGAATTTGCCTTGTCTCAGGTGTCTTTGGTGGAAGAAGGAATTCTGTCAGTGGCGCCACTGCCGTTTTGGAAGTATTTGCAAAGAAGTCTTTGACTTGCTTTAAAATTCATACCATTGATTTCTTCAAAACACTTATGAAATTATTGTAACTAGCAATTGGTTACCAACTCTGTGTTGATTATTTTTCACTAGGCTATGAACAGGCAATAGCAAAGCCCTCACAGGAGGTAGAAGAAATCTTGTCTTTGAAGAGAAAAGCACAAATGAAAATATTGCTCAAAATTACATTGTTAGAACAAGTGTTTGGGGCAGAAGAGCCTCTGCAGGGGAGAAAAACATGTAAGGTGGCCTCGCAGGTCCCTTCATTGCTGGTCTTGGATTCCTTGCCTATTAAACTCTTGAGTAGAATTGAAAGTAATTCTTCTTCACCAAATAATACAAACTTTGAATAGTTTCTCTTGCATTAAATTGTTATTTTTTTTAATACTGTGGTAACTTTAGAATTAAACTCACTTTCTGTGCTGATAGAGCAGATTAATGGAGAGGCAAATTCCCTCTTAGAAAGAAGCCCTTCACCACAGTGGTCAGTTTTCCTATGTGTCTGCACAGTACTTAGTGTGGAAGTCTGATTTCTCAACATGTTTGTACTCAGATATATTTTAATATTTTCTACTTATGCTGTTCAGTTGTTTGATATCTCTGGCATTATCTGACATATTTGTCAGGCTGAACTTTCTTGGCTGCCACAAAAGAGCTGGAAATGTTGTACTTACTTGTGGCTGGTGTGTGGTAGCGGACAGAGAACAGCTGTGCAGCCTTCATGTTGGTCTGCTTCTTTGTGTCAGGTTTATGTCACAGATGGCAATTTCCAAAAATAGTGCCTGACGTTGGGTTTTTAGTTTCACATCTAGAGTCCAATCTTGTTAAGCTTCAGAGAGGCAGAACAGTTTGTTTTATTCATTTTCTCTTGATTGTAACCAGTAATTGCAAGCAGATAATTAGCATTCTCCAAAGCCCCAGAGAAAGTAAATTTTATCATAGTTAAACCTGAAATCATTAAAACAATGTTGATGTGCTTCTAACCAAGGGACCAACTGCACCCTTAAACTGTAGTGATATCTCTTTGACCCAGGTCACAAAATAACAGAAATGTGCGAGGGAAAGGCACACATCTGGAGGGACTGTGCAGTTCTCCCTCCCTTCTGAGATGTCACCAAGGTCATGTCACGTTGGATGTTTTTGCATCATTGCTTTCATATGCAGTCAATAGTTTTTGACTCCAAAATCTATTGACCAGCAGCTTATTGGATGGGAGGTAATTGCATAAGCCAAAGGGGAAAGGGAAGAGCATCCTCTGGGCTGGGCTGGCATCCTGAGGGGGCAATTCCAGCACACACTCCTTGTTGGGCATTCAGACATGTTGTTTAACATTGGGTACTTATCTGGCACTTGGCAACTACATGCCCGTTATATATGAACTAAACAAAGGCAAAAATAATGTAAATGTTTTCAGGGAGAGAATGCATGTTATACTTCTGAAGAGAATACTATTCCACTATCTAATATAACTTCTATTATTTCTACATTTTTGTACTGTCTACTGAACTAAAATAAGGTTCAGCAAAGGGTGACTAATAGTGTAAGAATATTGTAATTTGCAATTTAAATCAGAGACAATATGAAATAGATCAGAAAAAAATCTTAGGAAAAAAATCTACTACAAATGAGGTTGCTTTGTCTGCTGTTCCTCACAGTGCTATTAATCAGGCACGATACTCCAAGGCATGTATTATGTGATTCTGCAAGTTTTCCTGACTCTGCACTTACTAATTTTGCAAACCTATTGTTTCATTACGACTGGCTTTTGTACTTGGTATTCTGTCTTGAATTGGGCATACAAGAAAGGAAAGAAGAGAATTATTTCTTCTGCTCTTTGCTGTTGCCTCCTGGTTTTGGTAGCAAATTCCCACTCTAGGTCTAGGAGTCCAGGCAAAATTCCTGTCACAAATCCTGCAGAAACAACTATAGAAATTTCTCAGCCCAGGAGGGACCTCGGAAGGTCTCTAATCCAACCTCCTCCTCCAAATAGAATGAGCACAAATTCAGACCCCAGAGGAGGAGGGGAAGCAGGTGTACTTTTCCCTGTCAGGTCTTGGAAAACCTCTGAGCATACAGACTACAAAACTTCCCTGGGCCCCTGCTCCAGTGCTTAGTTGTGCTTGTAGTGACATGTTTTCTCTTGTTTGGGTTTTTTTTTCTTATTTTTTAATGACCACTTGGTGCACCTTGGCAAAGACCCTGATTCCATCTTCTTGCTGATCTCCCTGTAGATATTGGCAAGCGTCTCAGCTTTACACAGGGCACATGCATCAGCTCCCTGCCTGTCTTGGCTTCCATGGCTATGCTTGGTGGAGTTGACCAGTATCCTTCTTGTACTGGAGGGCCCAAAACTAGACTAAAATATTCCAGGTGCAACCTAGAAGTAAGGAGAGTGATAGGTGCAGGGCTTGGTAACTTTTCAGTCCTCAAAAAGTTAAACTACTGTAATTGCTTACAGTCCTCATGAGAGTGACAATTCAGCATTTGTTTTTTTGTTATCTTCAGTTTAAAATTCCTATTACTTCCTTATGAAAAATCTGTATTTGGCTGTTTAATGCTCATGTGTGGCTTTCCTTTGTGGAGAGTTGTTTTCACAGGGTTGCAGCATCACAGGGCCCTTGGTCTGGTTCTGGTAAATAAGTAAGTAATGACATTGTTCGTGCAAGTCTTTTATCATATTACTGGGAGGGGGGGGAATCTTATTCTGGAAATCAATAGCTTTCAAGAAGACTGAAGGGTTGTGCTGGATGACTTAACTGAAAATAAGCATTCAGTGTTATATGGTGGCTGTGTGGTCCTGGGATTTATAAACAGGAGTGTACTACTGTGGAGGCTGGTTATTACTACTGTAAAGAAGCATCTGTTATCATCTCCAGCTGAGGTAACTAACAGGTTGCTGAAAAACTGCTCAGAGTCAGAAATGAAGCTTAAAAGTAACCCCAAGCCCGCAGTCCTAAAGCTCCATTCCATGTAAGAGAGTGTTCAGTGCCATAGATGCAAACCTCGAGGGAAGGTTTGTGATTCTAGATATGAAGTTAGCACAACTTTCCACCATTATAATCAGGGAGGACAAATTTCTATTAAATAAGGTTTTAAACTTTCACACAGACTAAAATACTAGATGTGGCAGAGCCTTACTGAGTTTTGAAGTGGATTTTAATTTGCCTCTTCTGTAACTGGCTGGCACTTACAGATTAAGCTGATGCAGTTCTCAACCACAGCTCAAGAGCCAAGAAACTGCCTTTGTTGTGACTGTACACCATTAGGAAAGAATTGTTTAATATATATCTGTCATGTTTTCATATTATAATTAATTTTAGAAAGTGGGAAAGATACCATGTAACACTACACTGTGTAACTGGTTATGAGCTGTTCTGTGTGGTGTATACAGGAAAACCAGAAGATGGACTTGCTGATAAAAAACATCTGCCTTCATGCCTTCTTATATTTAATATAGACTATTTACATGTCCATTCTTCTTATGAACAAATGTATGTGTGTGTTGAATATATATATGGAAAAGCACCAGGCTGGTGAGTCATTAGGTCCTGGTTTCATTGTTTTCCACTTTTATATGCTTTTTGTTTTTTAAAATTCTTTTCCTGGGGTTGTGGTTGAATTGTCAGCTGGCATTAATATACACAGTGGTAAAATTAATAGTAGTTAGGGGCTGGCTTCCCAGGACTGAGCATAACTGGAAAACAACAGTGTTCTAAGCATTTGACAGAGAGCTGAGCAAGGGCAATAAATCAGCATTGAACTGGCAAAGACTGTTATCTGCCTGTTAAATGTTGACTGTCCCACAGAAACTACAAAGGAAAGGTTGAGTGTTTGATTAGGTTATGAGTGTGTGTGGAAGCAGCCTTGGTACAGCAAAAATGCTGAGTTTCCTCTGTCATCCTCTGGTGCAGAAAGAAGGTCATGGATGGATTGGCAAGATGGGGTTTTAAGAGGCAGCACACGCCTCTCAGCTGCAGGGGCAGCACGAAGCCACATGCTGGGGACACACAGTGTCCTTGCTCAAACAGCCCTGCAGTGCAGAGCAAGGGGCAAAGCTTCTCCCCATCCCTGGGCACCGTGCACGGGGCTGGATGATGAAGGGGGGCCATGGTCCTCCTCGTGCCATGCAGAAGTGACTGCGTTTCTGGGGAGGCTGTGGCTTGAACCAAGCCCTAGCACTGCTGGTGGTAAATACCTCAGCAGCTCAGTGGGTTCTGCTGCAGTTGAGGTCTGTGCTGCTGCTGTTAACTTCATGTGTGTAGCTACTTAATTTTGTATTTTAGTATTTTTCATAGCACTGAGTCACACATTCAGACTTCCACAGACCCTCTAACTGGAGAGTTACCACAGCCAGTACCCTGAACACTGAAGTTTGTGTTTCTGGTTGTGAGCCTGCAAAGGAAGTAGCCTGATTTCTATGCTTGGTGTGCAACTCTGTTTGTGGTGTGAAAGTATCTGTTATGTTTTATTTAAGTCCTTTCAGAAAATTTAATATTGAAATGTAGGGAGTTCTAAGTAATTAGTAAAGCCTATTTGTAAACCACATTGAAGGTTTTTTTGCTCTTTCTCCTGAAAGTACTGTCTAATTATATTACATGTGCTTTATAAGGAAATTTAAACTTAATAAGATGGAAATAGCGAATCTATTGAATTACAGCAGATAAATATTTAGAGCATTTTCTAACAGCAGAATTTTAGAATAAACAACACTGTAGCCCCACTAAAATACACTAATATTAGTTTAAACACATGCTTCACTATGTATTGCATGCATAGGCTACTGTTGCTAAGGATGCTCCGTAAAACTGACCATTAAGGGCAAACCTTTCACTATTAACTCTCAGCTGATAATAAATCAAGAATGGTTTCTTGAGCCAACTCATATCTGTGCCTCTGGTTAGTTTGCAGAGGCTTTTAATAACCCTCAACAGAGCTTTGTTTGGCATTATGTATTAGTAGGTTTGAAAAGGAGATCAGGAAGCTTTTAATACCTCTTTTTCTGTAATTTTAAAATACTACTTAAAGTGTACAAGGAAATGTCTTTCTGGTGGAAGAGTAGTTAACTCAGTCCTTCAGTTTGTCAGTGAACCTGTTGGGAAAGGTCACCTTAAAAGTACCTCATGAGTTTCCCTTCTTAGGATCAGAGAAAAAAACACTCTTCCTGTCCCATATGTCTTAGAGAAGTATTTTCCCACTGAAACAGAACATTTCCTTTCACAGTAAAAGAAAAGAAAACTTAAAAATTCTTCAGCCTGAACTTGGCACAAAATTTCACTGTTCAAGGGTGCCACCACATGTTGCTTGCCAAAGTGATTGCTCTTAGGGGAGCCTGCTGCTGCCAGGTACTGCCAAGTATGTTTTGGTATTAGAAATTATAAAGAAGACATGAATTACGCAGCTCTTGGGGTTCTCACATGGCTTATGATTCATTTCCTGAAATATGTGTGACTGCATTTGGACTGGTTTTGCCCAGGCTGTGTGTGCCATGCCAGCATGTGAAGCTATTTTTAGAGGTTTTTCTACTCACTGACCCACTCAAGAAGCTGGGAAATTTGTTTGTTCATATCATATATTTTAAATATGCTGGCATAAGATTGCCAGCATAAGAGAATCCTAACATAAGATTAGCTCAGTTAAAATTAGGAGAGCCTTCCAAAATAAATTACACTAGTCCTGCATGTACAGAGTTTTCGACAGATTACCATTTAGTCATCATTAACAGTCATGTGCTTGGGTTTTTCCCAGATTTTGGTAAGCCCTGCAGAGATCAGAGAATAAAAATACCTTTCCAGTTTTCTGCATTCCTCATCAATCCCCATATAATTGCAACACCACTCAGAATTTAAGAAAATCAGACTTGAATTTGATGAATCAGGACCTGAATTGAATTGCTGTCCTCTGTATCTCTATGATTTTGCAATAGGAGGAAAAGGTCACTTTAATTAAAGATGCTGTACTTTTATTCAGACATTTATTTAAATAAATGAATCAGGATGCAGAAGAGGAATCTGTATTGCAGCCCTTAGCTATGGCTTTTTTCCTGTGCTGTTGCTATGGAGAAGCATATAAATATTTGTATCACAAACCAATTTTACTTCACTTATAGATGGCATGGAAATACAGATAAAAATAGTAAAGAAGAGTTGTTGTAGGTGTGTTTTATCATGCAGAGTAATGTTTTGGAAGGGGTTCAGGCACAGACTAGCAGCAAAGGAAAGGTAGAAGGTGCTGTGCTAAAGCATCTGACTTCTTTCTATCCCACGTTCTGCGATAGAAATGGAATGAAACTGTCCACTTTATTTGCAGTTTCCTCTTTTCCATTTTCTTTTATAGTGTTATTTGGTATTTGTCTCTCTGATAACTCATATGTTCTGGGCCATTTATATAAAATCAAATCCAAGTATAAAAGAAAAAAACTTCAGCTCAGTAGCATGTGTCCGTTCTTTGCTGGGGGGATGATACAGAAGCCAAACAACTGCTTAGGAGCTGGAAGCTGCATAAACTGTTTCTTCATAGGATCACTCTCATTTCTTCCTGTCCAGCCTTTTTCTTTCCTTTTCTGCTGAATTGCCTCGAAGGAGGCAGTGATGCTGGTCACCAGCCTACGACCTCCTGGATTCCAGCAGTGCTGTTCATCTCCTTGCCTCTGCTCCTCACTCCGTCCTCTGGGCTGGTTTCCGCCTCATCTCCTTCCTGTGACTGTTATCTCTCAGTGCTTTTCTCTGGGGGCTTAAGTCACTGTAACTATTCCTTAGTGCATCAGGGTGGTTCCAGCCTTCCAGACCTTGCAAGACCCTTGGGTGACAGCCCCAGATGGTGTGTGAGAGATGCCTTTGGCATGATCTAAACTCTGCTCTTGGTGCCTCTAAGTTTTGTGTTATGAAACATCCTCTCTGAGGAGAAGCTTCACAGAGCAGCTCTGGTTTCTCTTTCTCAGCAGATATTTTCGACACTTGGGGTTGTTATCCTGGTTTCACACGGAGATCTTTATGGTGACATGCTAAGATAATGAAACTAAATTGGTTAACAAGATTGGAAGTAAAACATATTGTTATAGTAGTCTGCTGCCTCTCTCTTATATCACAGGATGTTTTTGTTCAGTTTAACAACAACAACAAAAAGACCACAATGAAACAAACAAACAACAACAACAAAAAAATATTGAATAACAGTTAACAGATGGCTGCAATGGGAAATGGGGGCGGCGGCCTGTCAGTAGTTCCTTGACCTTTTAAAATCCCTTAAAAACTTAAATATTTAAGGCCGGATGAGTTTTATGTAAGGCATAATTCATCACAAAAAGAATTAATTAACATACAGATTGCATTGTCATTTGCTGAGTGTTTTGGTGGGACAAGCAATGCCTCTGTTAAAACTGTCTTTTGTAAAAGTCATGCATAACAGACTTCTGTTTTTTTAAGCACTAAAGCTCAAGCTCTTTTTATTTGGTGTAGCTTTATTATTCAGTGGGATTCAGAAATGCCCTGCTTTTGGCTCTTGCTGGTTTGTGTAATTCCTCTTGTTGCCGCTGTACTGAGTGTATCTCCCCGTTTCTCTCCTCTCCCACAGCAAATGAAGCTGGCGGCAGAGTCCCTGAAGGAGTAAACACGGAGGAATGAGAATGACTAAAGCAGTCACATGTGAGTGCAGGCACTGCTCGGGCCTGTGGTTGTGAGGATATGTGGCTCTCAGTGCACTCTCCACCATCTACCGAGTAGGTGGCACCTGCTTATGTGAAACTTGGTAAATAATCTTTGCCTGACACTGTAAAAAATTGTATTTTCTCCTGCTCTCTTTTTTTTCATATGTAATCATTTGCAAAGTCAACACAAAATAAAGCACTCCAGCTTATGCCAGGTCTGGTTGAAATCTGCCAGACTCACTGTGCTTTGAGTGATTGAAAACAGATCCTCCAGAGTGAGGAAGCATCCAGAAGCCAAACAGAGTTTTCAGCTGCAACTTTCTAAAGGGGAAAAAAAAAAGCAGATATTATTTAATTGACAGTGTACTGTCCCTTTGGGGTTATTGCCCTTTTGGTTCTTTTATTACAATAGCTAATCAATCCTGTGTTATTTCAGACTTGCTTATTAGTTACTGTTTGCCCATAGCAAGTTAATTTAAATATTTTACACATTGCATAGGGAACAAACATGTATTCCATTATATGATTTGAGAAATAGTTGAACATAAATATCATAGAGTATGCATTATATACTCCTGTGTGCTGGTTCTCTAACTAAGCTGCAGTTAAAACCTTTTCAAAAGCTAGGTAAAAAGCATTTAGTAGTGTTCAGATTGCTGGTCAGTAATTTATGCAGTGTATTTATTTTTTAATTTACATTGGATTTTGGTATCACTTCCCTGGATCATGAACTGCAGTATTGTATGAATGGATCTTCTGATTAAATGAACTGATGGTGACAGATCAATTAAACGTCACAGTTGATATACCAGTCCTTGAGTACGTAGTGAATATCTGGGGTTTTTTTATTTGCATTTCACAGAAGGCTAGTTTTCATGTTTGTTTTCTGACAGTAATAGGATCAAAACCTACAGTGTTTGCTCCTGTGACCTTGAGACCATTTATTTTTGGCTGCTGTGACCTTAACTTTTTGTGGATGTAACTTACCTGTATGTGATACTTGCTGGAATTTTGTTTGGAAAAAATCTCCTGTTGCCATAATTAAGGTTTTTGCCTACTTTGCACATTCCAGATTTCTGCCACAGGGCCCCCAGAGCAGAGTAATATAACTAAGCCAAAATAATGTATTTTGTCTGGAATTTACAATTAGCATTTCTCCAGCTCTGCAGGCATGGCCCAGTAAGAAACTACTCTGTTCCCTTGAGAAGAGGAGCAAACCCGTGCTACAGCTGCTGTCTCTGTTCTTGCTTCTCCCAGCTATTTCAGTGCTGTCTCCTGGGCTGCTGCTCTTTCCAAAGCTGCTGGAGGGTTGTAGCTGCTCTGCCCTGGGGATCTCCAAGGGGAGTATGCCACCCTTCCTATAGTGCTGTAGAGATCCCAAAACCAAAGCTTTTTCATGAGGGGACCAGCATGTTCTCCATGAAAGCTCCTCAGCTGTGCTGTCTCTTGCCCACTTTGATCTGAAGTTGCTCACATTTGTTTAACTGCCTAGTCACTGTTTTTCAATGAGCAGTTCAGAAGAAGAAAAATCCACCAGTCCTGGTGGAGCACATTCTTGTGAGCTTGTCATAGCCATTCTGAAGGGATTCTGCTGGTCTGTTCATTGGTGCTGCGGGTGTTTTGCTGATGGCAACTGTGTCAGGTGTCTGGAATAAGTCCTAAGATGGGTTGAAAAGAGAATCCTGTGGTGTCTCAACTGCGATCACCTGAAAAAAAGTAAGTCAACTTCTGCAAAACTGACTTCGTGGTTTCCCTCGTGGGGTCCATTTCTTCTCCTATTTTCTGTAGACTAACAGGAAAATCTCCAGTAAGGTTTGAGTGCCCAGTGGCATCAGTAATGTTAGCTGTTGGCCCTTGCCTTTGGGAAATCAATTCAGCTTAGTTTCCTTATTTATCACTGAAGATAATACTGTTCTCCATCTAAAGCTACTAGGTATGGAGGAATGACCTTGTGTGAGTGAGAATTAAGGGACTGCTTCATTTCGTAGGGATTAAAGTTTGTTCCTGGTACTGGGGGAACTCTTGTTTTAGCATGACAGCTACTGCACAGTCATGACAGGGTGTGTTTCTGTCCTAAAGGGCCCACACTTTAGCTTGCTGAGAAATGTCCCCACATATTGTCGAGTAATACTTTGTCACTGAACTGAAATTTAACTCCTATTCCTCTGTGGTGGAACAATTTGGTCTTTTACTGGGAAAGAATTGCTGTGTTTCATACTGTTTGATACAGGGTTTTGATTTGTCTTTTGGTTTTCTTTTATATTCATGATGGCATCTGTTTTCATTTCTCACTTGAGAGAAAAAGCCTTTCTGTCTGTGCCCTTGAATATGTTGTTTGCTTTCTGCTGTAGGTACATCTGTAAAAATTGTGAGATGCCAGGGATAAAACTTATTGACCAAAGTCAGTTGTCAGATGGCAGTCTTAGAAAGAATAAGGTACTTACCACTAACCACTATTCACAAGCTGTGGAATCTGAATGTGTGTTCCCAAGGTCTATGGCATGGTCTCACACAGCTTTGAGACAGCCACGGCTCTGGGCCTTTTGGGAGTGCAGGCTGACAGACAAGGGCTCTGCCGGTGCCTGAGTCTGAGCAATAATAGCACATGTTCATCTCTGGTCTCAAGCTTTAGGGAGAAGCCAAGGATGAGGCCAGAGGCATCCCGTTTGGGAAGATGGCTGTGTGGGAGTAGCCTGTACCTATCTGTTATGACTTGGGTTTTACACATCTCCTTAGCAGCAACAATACCAACCAAGAAAGCTATTTTCAAGAAGGGCAGTCATAAATCATTTGTTGGTGATACAAAAACTCTCTCATCAGGTATGCTGAGCCATAGGTCTAATTGTGTGTCCCAGAGGCATCTGCTGACTCAAAATCTCTACTGTTCTCCTCCTGTAAACCTGAACAGAAAACACTGGAATTGTTACAAGAGGAAAGGTTCCTCTGTAAGCAAGCAAACAATTAGGGATATTTTAGCCTAGCTGGACCTGAGGGAATTGATCTTGAATCTCATTCAGAGAAACTGGGAGTTTACTTCCTTATCCATATAAACAAAGCCTGTGGGAACCATGCCTACTCCTGCCACCTGCTTTCTTCAGGAAAGCTCTGCCTGCCTTTCCCAAGAGCTGGAGGCGCCAGTGCCAGTGTCAGGCTGGAGTGGAGCCTGGTGACTCACCGGCCAGCCTGAAAGACTGATGTGGGAGAGGAGGGACCTCTCTGCACCCCTCTGCTCCACGCAAAGCACAGCACTGACGGCCTCTGTCATCACCAGCAGGGTGAGGGCAATGCTGGACCTGCTGTAAGAGCTCCTGGCTCCCAGGTCTGCAGTGCTGAGCCGAGCCTCTCCCAGGCTCAGGGCATGAGAGGGAAAACCAGATCCTTCTGGCCTGCCTCCCCAGCCCTGTGTTTCCCAAGAGAGAGGAGTGAGAGGGAGGAAAGAGGAAGATGTTACACAAGGGTTTGCTGAAATTAATTGCTGAGATCTGCCATGACACAGCTGAGAGTCTCCTGAAGTCCATACAACCTCCTTGTGGTTCTCAGGCCCTCTAAATACAACGTAAGTCTCCCACCATGGGGGGAAATAGAAGTCACCTTTTTCTTCTTTTTTTTTTTTACCCCCACTGTAATAAGACTTTGTCACTAATAAGACTTGACTCTGTCACTAATATAGGGCCCTGGATTTCTGGAAATGGATGTCATTTATAATACATGCACATAGGCCAAACTGAGTCAACTTCTTGCAAGTAATTACAATTTGAAGTTTAACAAAAATTAAATAGCCAGAGCCTGTGCTTCAAGGAAAGAGCAGCTAAAACAGTTGTAGAGACACTGCTCCAGAGAAGGGCAATCCAGCTGTCCCTCCAAACACTGTATGGATGTGATTTCAGAGGGAGAGGTGCACTGGCTGCAGCCAGTCAGCAACTGAATGAATGAGTCACTGTTGCACTTTCCCAAGTACAGTCATGTTAAGGTGTTATTACTCAAACACCTTTTATTGAAAGCAAGTCATAATTTGGAATTAGTGACAGATCGGTTCTGATTCATTCACATAAACTTAACCATGGGAAAGGCTGTCAGTGTGGCTGGCTTGTCTCTAAAGTTTGGGAGATTTCAGTTTGCCCGTTCCCTGTTTATTGCCAGCCAGCTGCACTGGGATTTCCCTGTTATTGCTAGCATTTTCCTTTACTTGCTAAAAAAAAACCCTTAAAAAAATCTGCCATGAAAAGAAATCTGACGTGCACCTACCAACTAATGTAATGTCATTGCTTGACCTTGCAGTTCTGCTGGGAGGGCAGTACATCTGCTGCACCTTCCCTTGCTCAAGCACAGTCGCAGTCCTTCGAGTTCCTTGTCTGGTACCACCTCCATCCTGTTTTGCACTGACTGGAGCTCGAAAGCTCTTCAGCAGTGGTGAGGTCCCAGCTGCACTGGCAGCCAGGCACAGAGCAACATTAATGGCATATACTCATATATCCTTTTAGATGCCATCAATCACCATGTCTATACCTTCTCTGGCTGGGTAGTTTGTGCCCCAGGATAGTGAAAACAGAAGCTGCACACTGCAGGGTGTGCTGAGCTGCTCCAACCACAGCCCCCACAGGCTCCTCTGAGGGGGAACTGGTGCTTGCTCACAGGCAGCCCCGTGCCCTGCACGTGCTGGTGGGGCAAAGCAGGCTGGCACTGCTGCCCCTCCCCAGCCTGAACTGCCTCTCCAGGACCTTGGAGAAAGAACAGCAGTAAGCAGCATCACTCTCCTACCAGCACGTTAAGGCACAGCAGTTCATAAGTGATGGCTTACATTGGGTGGTTTTTTACTGCTACCCATTTTATGTTGCAAAGAACAGTACTGGGTCAGGTTTGGATTAAAAACGTTCCATCTGTACTGGTAAACTTCAACTCACACCTTCACAAAGTCTAGTTCACACAGCACCTGTGCAGATTTGGCATACAACCCATCAGTCCATCTAACAAAGACAGCCTGAGAGCACTGAAGCAAACTCCTTCCCCCAAGAGAGATGTCAGGGCTGGGAGAGGCATCCCTCCCCTGCCGTGACTGTAAGGGATACGTGTGGCCAAGATCAGACTCATCCAAGTGACCTGGGACATGCAGAGCAAACCTCCTACCTGAGCCTGAAACCCCTCGGTGCCCTGTGGTCCAGAGCTGTCCGAACAGCACCAGTGGCTAGGAGGGTTTAAGGTGTAGTACACGTGTCCTCCAGCTGAACAGCAGCATGTCAGGTTCACCAAACTATTTAAACCACTCTGCAGTCCTGCCTGAGGAACAGCTACCTCAGCCTTTAGACAAAAAGCTCTTCCAGCAGATGCCGACTGTGACAAAGCCCAAACGAACAAGTTTGATCTGCACACGAGAATAACTTGGAAATTCGCAAATTAACGTTCATCTACACACAAAGTTGGACTCTTGCAGGGCAACTAAGCTGACATTTCTACCTCTCTATTTGAGCCCCCGAACGCCAGGAGAAACAAACTGCATCCACATGCAAGTCATCGGTTATGCATCAATCAGGATATCGCTTTTATTAACTGGATTTTCCATTTCTGTCGCACACCATGAATGTTTATACAATGAAAAAGCCAAACATTGCTGGAAGCAATAAGATCAGCTGATATTTCTGTACCCTCTTAACACACATACATGGAGTCTTTCTTGGTGAGGAATTTTTATACTTCTGTTCATTAATTCTGCTTATTTAGACTGCTGCTCTTAAAATTCTGTGTCAAGATTGTCACATCTTAAATACAGATTAAGTTGCTAGAGGTACATTTTTTTATATATATTTATATACACACATACAGAAAAATACAAGACTAACTGTTTTTCCACAATATTTACTTTATACACTACTGTAACTATATGCAACTTTTAAAGACACGTTAAGGGGTACAAGAAACTGTTTACTTGCTCTAAATAGTTTGGTCCAATATTATCTTAATGTAGTGGTTATTCTCGCCCTTCCTTTTACGTGACAACATAATACGACATACACCACATGCACAATCATTCACCTATCAACAAATGGGGAAAGGACACCACTCAGACTAACACATCTGTACACCCAGAGGTTCAACCAGCCACACACAACTATAAGGCTATAATACAACTATGCAGCATAAATGGTCAACACTGCTGTTCTAAAGTGAGCACCATATATACAGTCGTATATAAAAACATTGGAAACAAAATACACCTGGAGTTAGTTAAAAGGTGCCATTCCAAGGCTGTACATAATATCAGGAAAGAGTATTTACAATACTTGGAAAAAAGCTGCAACAAATAAAGTTTATTGCCAATGCCCTTTATAAACTTGTCTCCTACGTAGATGTTACGCTCACTGTCTGTGAACCACACATCTCATTTCTGGCCCTTGGTAAGATCCCTGCTCAAAAATTTCAAGCAAATATGTTCTATGGCTTCACCCACACATCTAATCCTGTAGCTTTGAACTAAACTGCAACTAGAGTTTCAAAACTTAAAGAAGCAAAACATTTATCCTTTGCCACGTTCAGGAAGCAGAACCCGCTGGGTGTGCTCCTCAGGAAGGACACCCCATGCTACTCGGACTCTCTGAAGCCTTTTAGTAATGAAAAAAGCTGTCATAAGCTGCAGACGTCCTGACTGAGTTCCACACCCCTCCTTGGTGCTCTGCTCCCTCCTTGGCCGACATGAAACCTGTATTTGACCATTCTGCAAGTGTTACAAGATGCTCAACAGTGTCAAAACTCCTCTCGGACACCCAAGGTCTGCCCAGGGCGCTGCTACATAGTACCCCCAGTTTCACTAGCATTGCTTAGAAGACCCAGTGCACAGCATGAAAAAATAAAACAATCTTGCCCTTCCCAAAACTAGGAATCTGCAATATATTTTATTCTAGATAATAAAATTCCACAAAGTTAATTCATCTGGTCAAAAGTATCCTTTTGTACAGAAATACTCTAAATCAAGACCTTGCCATGGCAATGGGAAACCCGACAGGAAGGCTGAGAGCTGTGAAAGAAACACTTTCCTATAGGCTATTTTAAATGGACTTTATGAAAAGCGCTATTACTGAGGGAAAATAAGTGATGTACGTGTGGGCAACAGCAGTATTTAAAATCTTAAAAAAAGTAGTAATAACAAAAATGTAAATGACAATAACAATTTCAATGTGAATCCAATTACCTAAAGGTTTTCCATCCCTTATTGCCTTCTGGAATCTCAGGATGGGGAGGAGAGGACAGGGGAGAGTGTTTAAAAGGTAAAAACCTAAAATATTAAATGTCATGATATACTACTAACAAAAGTAATTCATACAAATACTTTTATTTTCAGTTAGCATGTAAAAACTCAGAAGTAGACTTAATAATTTACTTTTGTTATATTAAAAAAGATTGTCTGCTTGTAATATTAACATATTTCTATGGGAGAAAGCTGCCTTACAAATCTACTTGCCTTTTTTTTTTTTTCTAAAAGAAAACTGCCTCTAGCAAAACAAGATCTTTTCAGTTTGATTTTTGAGCCACAACTTTATCCGCATCATAGCTTAAGACAAATAGGTGTGGGTTTAAAATCATATTTCAAGATCACTAATTTTCAGTGCATCTTTGCTTTGCACAAGCCTTGGAACATCTGAAAGCCCCCTGAAGAGTTTTCAGCATCAAAACATTATTGCTTTGGTTCTGTTTCAGACACATAGAAGTATGCCACATATCACATATTTTAGTTATCACAGAAGGTCAGAACAAGAATTAACACTTCACAAGCAAACAAAAGCTTCTCTCTCTCTAGTTTAAGTGCAGAACATGAAACTTCTAAGTGCTTCATTTACATTAGGATCCAGATATTTATTTTAATTTAATCCAGATCTTCCATAGTAAAATTATAAATGTAAAAATTACACAATAAAATATTCTGTTTTGTTGAAAAAGAAAAACATATTGGCTAGCAGCATGCAAAGACCATGCATTGTCATACCATCAAGCAAACACAAAATTAAAAGTGTAATAAATAACTGCTCAAAGCCCACTTAAAAATCTTAAGACAATAAAAGGGGGTCCGTGACAAGGTGTTCACAGCTCCAACCAGGAAGAATGATGCTGTCAAGCAGATCGAGCTGTTAAAGTCAGGTCATTGTCAAATGACATGACAACAACTGGTTTGACTGGAGGTACACAGCAGCCCCTCCTTTGGGTTCCGCTGAATATTCACAGATATCATCTTTTCACAGAGAGGTAGTTGTAGCACATTGTTTTTCAAGTTCCTGTTCTTTATCCGTTCCAATTCGTTCGTCGTGTCTGACATTTGGTCGGAAAAAAACTTTAGGCTGCCCAGCGACGAAGCCTGGTTTGCGCTTCCACTGGAACTTATACACATTTTCCACGTTGATTTCTCCTGTACTTTTACACTGGAAAAGGACAGATTGTTTTGAGGATCAATAATGTATTTCGTGGCGCCGTGAATCTGTGAACCCAGGCAAAGGCTCATTAACTTCAGGCTTTCAACCAGTTCCCCTGCACTTCTGGAGGACAGCTGCATTGAGTTTCCGGATCCAGCGCATCTCCGAGTGGAGCCCGAAGTGTTGGTGCTACCGCCGGAGCCACCGGAGGGACTCTCCCCACCTTTGCTGTTATCACTTGGGCTCGTTTTGTCTACCCCTCCGTTTGCATTGCTTGGTTTGCTCTGTCCACCACCATCTCCCTGGCTGCCAGGTGGCCCTTCGCTGCTATCCCGCCTGTGCCAGGAGTACGTAAACCCGCTGTCTTTGTCTAGGCGTCTCCTGCTTTCCGAGTCGTCATCGCTTGTCTCTGAGCTGCTGCAGCTGGAGCCCCGGCCCTGGCTTTTCCTCCGGTGGTAGCGTTTGTGCACGGTGCTGGGCGAGGCAATGTTCATCTTTAGCCTGCTGAGCTTTGGCGGTAAGTTCTCATCCATGTCAAACTCGTCATCCGACTCGCCCTCCTCGAAGATCTGATTGAGGACTGGTGCGCTCTTCCTTGACGTCAGACGATTTGTAACCGAAGGCTTACGACGCAGAACAACTTGAGTAGAAAGAGAAATCGGGTTTTTATCTTCTTCATCCTCCTCTTCGTCTTCTTCTACTCTGAACAAGCACTTGCGGCCACTCGTGGTGGGTTTTAAGCTCACGGATGGGACAGCTGAGAGCGCTGGCCCGGCCAGCTCAGGGATGTCCTCCTTCTTTCCCGAGTCCCCCAGGGCCTTGCTCCTGTGGCCATTGAGAACGTTCTCAGCCGTGCGAGCTGGTGACTGAGGAACCGTGGCGTGGGAGAGAGGAGATGCCGTAAGGTCATCCTCCAGGTCTTGAGGGACATCAATTTTTGTTGGCCATGACTGCCTATATAAACAATTAGAAAGAATAAACAAGCAGTTAGATCATGGCAAGCATTTCAGAACACATGAAAATGTAAGATCTGCAGCAGAGCAGCACAAGTACTGCCACACAAATTGGCCTGCTGAGTGGCATGTTTGTAAACAACAGCACTGAGTGACTGAGCAAAAGGAAACCTTCTCAGAGAATGTGCATTCCTCTAGAAATGCTGCTACTTGAAAGGAACATCATCTGTACGAGAGCATAGTTTTGAAATTATGTTGGTTACTGTCAAATGAAAGTTTAAGATTTCATTGCTCTCAGAAAATGAATTAAGCAATAAAAAACTTAAATAATTGTGTCTCAAAGAAAACATTCTGAGATAGGTATAGAACCACCAGAACCGAGAGGAAGGTATGAGCTGATTCAAGCACAACTTAAATAAGATAGTATTGGAAATTACTTTTAAGCTGAAGCTTCTGTTATTTCTATCCCCAGTATTCTTAATATAAAAATTAAGAATTAACATGAATGAGACTGAAAGGGTGAGTCAGAAGAAAGATTCACTCATTTTCAGTAAGTCTCATTCAGACCAAGCTCTATTCTACAAAGTCCCCTTTAATTTTAAACACACGTGAACTGAGATCATACATTTATTTGTCCTTAGCTGAGCAACTGGAATAATACAGCTGCAGGAATTCAGGACTCAAACTGCTTAAGAATATGACACTTGAATAAACTGTGAATCCAAGTTGGAAATGTATGATTTTACTAGTGTTAACTCAAATCGAAGGGAGTGTGAATCAGTTTTATAGTTAACCGTGGATGTCTCATCTCCATTATCTAATCTACTATCTAACAATTTGTATTTGATTTTAAATCCTAACATATATAGTAAATTTTCCATAATGCACACAGAATAAATTAAGAACAAAGACCGTCAGTCTTTACCCTGTTTTGAATGCCTAATCCAAAAGGCCAACACCTACAGACCAAAACCTTAACACTGAATGATTCAATTGCTTCACTCAGCATGAGCCCCACATTTCTTGGGGGGACCAAGAAGTATTTTCTAACCTCTCAAACAAAGGGTTGTCTTTAATTTTAAAGGTTGGCAATAATTTAACTTCACAAAACAGAAATACTCTAGCATACTGCATGAAAAGCTGTAGTAGAGACCTCTGTTCACCTATGGACAGCACATTATAAAGGCATTCCAACCACATTTGGTGTGTGCCAAAAGAAAGGGCTGCATGATTTTGTGGCCCCGTTAAGAAGCAAGAGGGAGAAGGAAAGCAGGAGAAGCAGCAGAGGATGTTTCATACAAACTTTGAAGAGGAGGGTTTTGTCAAAGCCAGTGTTAAACTCATCAAGCCTAGCTGCAGACTGTTTGGAAGAGCTAGCATTGGTCTTCCTTAGCCAACCAGGGAGAGAAACACGCACCTGCACCCTGTGACAGTCAGACCTGGCTGCCCACACTCCCACCTAAGCCTGTGTAGTCCATTCCTGGGTGGAGCCACACAGGCCCTGCCTGTGGCACTGGGAGCTGCTGGTGGCCTCCCACCTTTCCCCCTCCAGTGAGCAGCTCTCCTGGAGGGCAGCAGCAGAGCCAGTAGCTCCGAGCCAGGCTGTTCAGACAAGAAGTGAAGCCTAGGCTGTGCTCCTCCTTGGAGTGCCACCAGCACCCTCCCTCAGGCCCCACCTGACTCCAGGGGCCACTGACCCAGTTTCCTCATGCCTGGTGCTCTGCTGTGTATTTTAAACACAAACAACTGCCTGTAATTAACAAACAGGACTTAAATAAATTAGAAACGTAACTACAATGTGACAGAAAAGGAAGATCTAAATCTTTCAAGAGTTTATCATGCTTTAAGAACAGACTGGTTTGTCAGCGAAAAAAGGAAGTTCTGTGGTTGTCACAATAAAGGGCAAATATAGTATCTCCCAGCACTGCATTTGCCACGCAATGAGCCTCCTCACTACAGTATGTTTATCTCTCAGAGCAGCCCATGTTTGCCTTCCTTCTCTTCTGCCTCTCCCCTTATTCCGGGAGGGCCTGAGGGGAGAGTGGGACAGAAGAGAAGCTCCAGGTTACAAGTTAAATTTTATTTTTTAATCTTTTGACATCTCAAAATCACAATAAAGCACTACTTTGTTGTGTTTTCCATGAGGTCATTCTGTAGAAACATTTTGAATTTATGAACATCATGGAGGCAAGGATCAGCTACCTGAACCACTAAGAGCAAGGGTTCCTGAGCTGGTATGCATGTCCTTCTCATGAAAAGAAGGCCAGAACTACTCCAACTTTACAAATTCACACAAAGATTTAGATTCACTGAACTTGCTTGTTCCAGTTCCTTATACAACTAGAGCTGCTCTTCTACTGAAAGAGTGACACTGATGCCAAAAAAGCCCCCAAAACAATTTAAAAGCAGACTTTGCAGTTTTTGAACTTCCATTTGAAGGTAAACTACAGGTTTTCCTCTGAAGTAATTTGTGTTATAAGTAATAGTATTAGACACATTTAATTGGATTTCTTTTTTCAAAGAAACTGACATAAAAATAAGAGGATGATGATCATGAGAGAACTGCCAAGTGAAAGGTACAGTATTACCCTTGAAGAGGGTTAAGCTCTGTAACACCAAGCTCCACACCACTTAGGCTCTGTAGGCAGCCCTTAGATGCCTGCAACAGTAACTCTTCTGAAGTTCTTGTAACCACCTAAGATAAAATTCCCTACAGAAGTGACCACTGAGTGAAGGACCCTCCAGGGTGCGTTCCCACCTGGAGATGAGGAAGATACTGAAAACCACTGTAGCATTTATAGAACAACAACTCATAATTCAGGTAGACAGAAATGTATTCAGAAGAGATGCCTCTAAAATCTCAGCCTAAATCCAAAAACCAGTGGAGACTTTAACCTATTTTCCAAAGTATGTCCTTAATGTACAACAAGTGTTAATATGTCCAGATTTAACTTGAGGCAGTAGTACCTTACTTTTATCAAACAGGCCAAGGAAAATATGACTATGCACCTCAAGGACACCACAGCATTTATGTCCCTATGATTATTCCTATAAGTAATTTCACATGCGATCTTGCATAGAAGTTGCACAAGGAAAGCTTTGGAATTAACAAGTTATTTTGTCTTTTTCTCTAAATCCTAACAACACTGAAGGTCTTGCTAAAGTTAACAACTCTAAACATCAGCACAAACACTTAATATTCTTCTCTCATTGAGAGATTAACTAATAACAGTTACCAATTATATTTTGCCAAAACTTAAAAAGGCAACTTTGAAAACACTGGAGGTTACAGGACAAAATGGAAATGCCTCAGCACATCCTCCATCTTCACTGGAACCATTGTCAAGATGGGCCAATGAGTATTTTTGCAAACACCAGCAGACTCCTGGTCACAGTCTAACACTTAACCCATGAAATTCAAAACACAGTGCTTAAGAAAAGTAACTGCTCAAAACTTGAATCCTCCAATATTAGTGTGCAAGTGGAAACAAGACTATTTGCCTTGTATTTGGTTTGGAGGGCTTTTTTTGCAGTTTGGTGGGGTTTTTTGAAGCATATGCTGCTGTAACTGGAAATATGGGATGCTTTGATAACTGGTGGCAGAGCAAACGGACTGGTTGAACATATCAATCCCAACCACACAGCAGAAACCCACTTCCCCTTTTAATTTTACTGTGGCACAAGCTGAAGCTTTTGGAAATCTCTGGGACCGTTACTATAAGGTTTCTTAAATCGTTTTTGTCAAACAAACAAACAAATCTATTGAAATGTCTTTAAATGACAGATTAATGCAGTAAATTCAACAGTTTTGCTTAGACAACAGGCATAGCCACAGACACAAAGAAGAACATAACCTACAGATCAAATTTAGAGTGACTTCCCATTTATAACTAATTCTCCATCAGCATGTTTATGGATTATGCAACTAACTTTCTCCAGGGATATTACATAACACAATTTGTATGAGGAACTGAAGGTCAATAAAAAAGCCCTTTTTTAGCAGGTGTGAAAACTTGCTTCTTCAGGTACAGACTTCAAATTGATTAGTCATTTTCTGAAAATGGTAGGAATTGAAAATATTATTGGTAACTGATTTCTGAAGTGTCCACAGCACTTTAAAGACATTTAAAATTTTCCGTGAGTAAGAATTTTACTGTTTTTAAGAAAGCAATACTTGGGAAATTCAAGAATATTCTCATTAAACCAAGTTTAAAAAAAAAAAAAAAAGCAATCCATTTAGATTCCTAAATTCCTACCTGAACTGAGCTTTGATGTTGCTGGGGCTTGCAGATCTGGTCTGAATTTCCTTCTCTTGTTTTTCTCGCAGGATCCTTTCAGCTAGCAAGAAGTAAGTAGCAGTGATGTGATTGTATTTGTTAGTTTCCAATGCCCTGGGGAAAGCACAAAGCATGAAATAAACCATACATCAATGGTTTCTAAGAACTGGACATGCATCTCACATCTCACAGAAGAGCAGAACTGCCTATTTTTGATGTTTTGACAATCATGTCTAAGTTTTATTAAAAATAGAGAGCCAACAAGTCTAGTAATTTCAACTATAGTTGGATGAGGACATCCTCAGAGTATCATCCATAAAAAGTAAGGAATTCTTTTTTATTTTACATTCTTTAAATGATGTAACTGTTTTTCATTAATGTTCTGCACCAATGATGGGCTTTTCATTGCCACATACAAACGCAAAGTACTAATATTTGATTAGGGAACAAATGGAGGAAAGCCCATTATTTTAGGGCTGCACATTTGAGTTCACAGCAAAATTAAGTTCATAAGCCAGTAAGTATCACACAGACATTTTAACACAAGACATTCTTAACATTATACAGTTAAAGCTTAAGAAGTGAGACTGCTGCTTCCCTCTCTCCATCAGTGTAATAACACTTTTTCCAGCTCAAACACATACAAATAGAAAAAAATGTATAAGAACTCTTAATATTGGGAATATTTTAGAAATTGGGCAATGATAGTCTATTAGATGAAACTGCAGCTTTCTAGCGAGTTCAGTGACAATGACTATTATGCATTACACAGAAAAAAGGATTAATATTTTAAATTAACATATATTCAGGTACACTGGAAACATGCTAAGGGAAAAATGCTAGAATGTATCACCTCCAAATATGCATGAGAAACAAAGCACAAGTAAAAGCAGGGATTCCAAAGCAGTTAAATTTATTCAAGATGGCAGGAATCAAACACCATTCCAACATATTTTCTCAAAGTTTTTCCTAAGTTTGGGTATACTTAAGTATTTCTGATCCCACAATATCCTGCCACAGAACAAGACTAACACGTTGTTTGTTAAATGAGTGGCCTGATATTTAATCTCTGAAGTGCCCAGGTTCTCATGACAGTCTTCCATCATAAATGAGAGATGCACAAAACAAACTGCAAATAAAAACTCAAAACTTACTCCACTATTGTGTCTCGGTCTGCGATATCACCAAGAACCATGCGCTGGATGATACTGTTGTGCTCCTCCTCAGACAGGTTTTTGTAGGATACAAGAGGAATATTGTACTTTGTGGCAGGAGAAGGGTCAACTCCTTGGAGCCATGCATGGTTTTCAATCTCTTCCAAAGATGCTCTTCGCTTCGGGTCTCTCTGCAACATCCGTGTAATCAGACTGTGAATAAAAAATAAATCTAAACAAAAAGGCACTTGCTTTTTAAAAAAGCAGCTGTTGTATGAGCAACATTAGGAAGACATTTCCTGCTATCGGTTCACAGAGATCTTTAGAAGTCTCTACAGTAAACAATGTGATGGGAAATTATTTAGTCTCAAAGACATTCCCAATACTGCTGAAATGAAACAAACCATTTACCTATTAAAACTGTAAGTATCATAAACATTGCAGTTTTCATTTACTGTGCTTAGATGCTTAATCTGATTTTTCTGGTTGGTTTGTTTTTAATAGGTCTTATAGGGCAAGTGTCACAGATGGTCTATTGGCTAGTTAGTAAAGTGACAGAAATGGGATTTTTTATTATGGTTGCTGTCAACAAGAATATGGAATGGCAAGATAAGCAGAAATATCTTATTCTGAAGTAGCTATCAGACATTGGAATCTTCAGGATCCTTGAAAAAACTGTGATCTGCTCTACCCACTGACAGAAAGGCCAAACAAACTCACTAGGATGATGTAGCAACAAATCTACTAATGGGTCGATCTTGAGTTTTTACGACCACTGGAAAGGAAGTGCACAAATTCCCCAAGTAAACAAAAAAAGAAGACTTGATTAGCACAGTACATCTCTGTTCACTTGCTATACATGAAAAAATCTTGGGGGAGGTATGTTTGGCTTTGTCCAACAAATATGGATACACAGTTTTGATGCCAAGGTTTCAATGAAACTTTATTTCTCCAGTTCTCACACAGAGCTTTCTGTTGCACTAACTCTACCATACCATGCAACTTCAAACTGCAAGGCCACACAAATCACAAAGGTAATCAAAATGTTATTTTGGGGTTTTTTTTGTGTGTGAGATTATGTATGGATTTAAAAATGGAGGTTAGTTCAGCTTTCTCAAAAAATTCTACAGTTAACAGAGGATATCACATTTATTCTTAGCAGCTGTGGTCTCTGCCTTTACCAAAAGGAAAGGCATGGTGAGACATGGGAGCCTTGAGTTTCTTTGCTTTTGTTAATATTGTGACAGAAAGAGAACAAACTATACATTTAATCTGACTTTTTTTTTTTAAACTACACCTGTAGTAAAACCACAGAAATGTACCACATGTGCCTCCTGCTTTAAGCTTGTTAATGCATCTTGAATCACAAATGCTTTCACTCCAAGCAGGATGTTTAAATATTCGCCGAGTCTTTTCCCTAAGAAAACATAACCTGTAGAGGACCTGGGTAACTGATCATACATTGTTGATGCATCCCGTAGAGAAAGCAGATCTACTTGGACATTTAAGCAAATTAGCCAGTATGTTTAGCAAAAGGCTGCAAAAGATAAGTTTCCTGGCCTCAGCACAGTATGCAGCATCTCAAGAGATTTATTTGACACAGTTCACTGATAAGAGCTCTCTTAAACCTCTTCCTGTATTGTATTTTAAACCTCTTCCTGTATGTTAAGCTCTTCAAGCTGACAGCAGCTTTTCCGTGTTACTGGAGATGTTAGACACTAATGACAAGACAAGAAAACCAGCTATGGCATAGAAATATAGAATTATTAAGGTTGGAAAAGACTTCTAAAAGCTTTGGGTCCAACCACTAAACTAGCACCACCACACTCACCACTAAACCGTGTCTCTAAGTACCATGTTTACAGTGTCTGAACACCTCCAGGAATGGTGATCCCACCACTCCCCCGGGCAGCCTGTTCCAATGCTTGACAAGAAGATTTTCCTAATACCCAACGTAAGCCTTGAAGTCATTCCCTCATTCTACCGCTTATTACCTGGGAGAAGAGTCTGCCCCCTTCCACACCCTCCTTTCAGGTGGTTGTAGAGTAATAAGGTCACCCTGAGCCTCCTCAGCTCCAGCTCAACCCCAGCTCCCTCAGCTGTTCCTCATGAGAGGAGATTGTGCTCCAGACCCTTCCCTGGACCTGCTCCAGCAGCTCAGAGTCTTTCCTGAGGGCCCAAAACCACACACAGCACTCAAAATGTGGCCTCACTAGTGCTGAGTACAGAGGGACAATCACTGCCCTGGCCCTGCTGGCCACACTGTTGCTGATACAAGCCAGGATGCTGTTGATCACGTTATGCATTAGATTCCTCAACCACACGGATGACAAGTGAATAGAGGAATGGAATGGTCATTATGACCACAGCTGTAACAGATTTCACTCTCTGTCAAATAACAGAATTCTAGATGCTGCCCTATTTGACTGGACCAAATTAATTTTTCGAGCACTTATAAAGGCATCTGGACTTTCATACTGAAGATGAGAAGAAACTCTATTGCATTGTTTGTCTGGATTCTTTAATGTGCAAATTAGCCTAAGTGATGCAACTGGGATATATATTAAAAGGACTGAAGAGGTCATTAACCAATAGGGAAATATCGACAAACCTGGAATATAGAAAAAAATAAAAAAGCTCCAGTGAACACTGCAGAAAAACAACACATCAAAAGGAATCATGATTCCCAAGTGGCATACGGTATTTACAGACAGAATATTTTTCTCCTTTGATTGCCTAGAATGTTGATTTGGAGTTGCAATTTCAGTAGGAGATGAGCAAAACCTTCTGTGTGATATTGATGGGTTTTGACAACGTGTGTTTTGGATAGAAATTGATAGGAAGCAGTACCTTCCTTGGCCCTACCACAAAATACTCTCAGCATCTGGTAATTTGTCCAGCAACAGAGTTGGCCAAAGCCAATCATAGTGAGCAGCTTCTTTGATCCTTTATAATGCATGACAACTGAGAGACATGAGAGTATCAAGGAGTATTCCACACTTGATATACCCCTGATAACATGGTAGAGGGAACTCCCAAAGATAGTGAAAATCCACTTCTATGAATGCTTCCAGGTTCTTTAGTAGTCTACTTACTCTTTACATTCTTTGGACACATGAGGTGGCACTGTGTACTTGCAGTCCATTATCATTGTCAGAGTTTCACTGTCATTTGCTTCTTGAAACGGTGGCTGTCCACAGACCAACATGAAGAGGATGACCCCCAAACTCCAGATATCTGTAAATACATAGCACATACTTTAAAAAATAAAAATAAAATAAAAAAATCAAGCCAACTTTTGAGGATAGAGACATAATTACCATCAAAACCATAACATATTCTTGAAATGCATACTGGAGTGATAACTGCACTCCTGACTATGATTACTTATGGAAATTGAAATTCCACTGAAGCACAAAAGACTGTAGTTCCATTGTTTGACAGCTTTTATAGTTTTTGAGGGAGGAAAAAAAAAATCAGAATTAATAAGTTCAAGGATGCTTAACAGTTTCAGATGCATTAACATCTTTGACAGCAGTATTAGATAAAGCTGAAAATAATCTGGTCACTCAAGGGAAGAATTCTTTACCCTTTTGTTAACAGGTAGGCACAGGTTATTAAAGCGATCTGTAATCAAAGCACACTCCTTTCTTAAGGACTAGCATAAACTGTTCTCTGCATTGTTTACATGTTACTCTATGATGTAAGAAATTGCGAAGAAAGTCACTGAGTTCAGTAAGACTGATTGAGCTCTGTTTTTCCTTCAATGGTGGTGTTGTGTTCCTTTAAAATTTGTTAATTCCAAGGGCAAGTAAGAAATTAGTTTATGTAAAACCAACTTCTTATACCAATGATCCTACCAAGTGTGGGGTAGTGGGTTTGGTTTTTTTTTTAAATATCCAAGCATAACAATTAACAGTGATTTATACTACACTCTGGGATTCTTCTTGTTTCCTTTTAATTCCTGCTCATGTAAAATAAACACTTAACAACTTTCTTGTTCCCCAGTGAAAAGACATACCAAAAGATGAAAAAGAAGCACTTGAGGGCATTAATGGTTTCTACTTAGTGCAAAAGCTAATATTTAGTTCAAATCTTTATTAAGAGTCTGCCTAAAATAAAATATTTCAGGAGTCTCACTGCATTCAGCACAGGAAGCATAATTATTGAGAAATGTATCATACTACAGAAAAATAAGCAATTTGCTCCAATAAGTGCTTAGAAAAAAAAGGCCATGCTCAAACTTCAGCTACAACTCCGTGCTCTGGAAATTTCAGTGGCAATTTTGGGTCTTACATCCTTAGCATGTCACAGATCTGTATCCAGTAAACCCAAGCAGGTAACTGAGGTGAAAGGATCAGGCAGGCGTCTCCTGAGGAAAGAGGGCAGGCAGCTGGCAGTGGCCAAGGAAGCAGAGCACACCAGCTCTCTCCTGGAAGGGCTCACAAGAGGGAACCACACTAAGTTACCTTCTCAAGTGCATCTTGCTCTCTGTATCCCAATCACAATACTTGACATGCATTGAATGCCGAAGGATGGCTACCATTTTATTCTGTAACGTCAATCACACAGATTCATCCCTAGGACTATTACTCATTTTGCTAGTTGCAGCCCATTCTTCATACGGCTCAGCTGACAGAGGAACAGAAACACTACATGGTCATTTTCTTTAGAGCTCTAATTTGTAGTAAATGTATACTATTAACTCAGACAATTATTGGATTTCTGTTATGTTACTAAGGCCTCAATCTTGTAGATACTGAGCATTTTGAGGCTAAGACATCGTATCAGGTATACCTGCAAATTCAGCCTGACTATCCCCATGTTTACAGACTCAGTAAGTGCTTTAATGCTTTGGTAGTCTGATGCCATAAAGCGGATGTTCCTGAATATAGGATTTTAAAAACCCTCATAAGACAGAGAGGCAGTTTCACCTAAGAGGTCCACCTTTTTTTTTTTTTTAAGCTACATCTTTCTCCTGCTGTTTAGTTTCAAAACAGCCAAAAGGTTTTGGTGCATTATCTATCTGCCACCACACAACTGATTACAAGAACTTTTTGCAAGCACAAAAGACATGTGAATTTATGCATTTCTATGAATATTCATCTTTTGAATATCAGTGTCCTTCCTAGATTTTTCTCTTTGCCTAAGATTTATTTTGTGACATGATCTATCCCAGTATTCTGTTCAATACTCCCCCCACAACAGAATGGAATGCTTCATATCTCCTTTTAGCAGGAAGTATTTTAGAAGAGTCCACATACTATTGATTAGTACACACAAGTTACATTTGCTATAACAAAACAATAAATATTTGCAAAATTTAAGCCAAGAGAAAAGGAGAGGAAAATAATTAAAGCATAAGTTTAAAAAAGCATACAAAAAGTTTAAACAGAAGGAAAAAACCAATATTCTAAGAAATCAAGCTTAAAACCAGTAATAGAATCTTGAGGAAAGGACAGCAATCGAATTAAGACAACAACTGAAGTTTGCTGAAATCATCACATACAGGAAAACTCTACCAGACCTTGAAGTTTGAACTGCATTGAGCAGACACTGAACATCCTTAAGTATTTTCTGTTGCAAGGCAGTCTCCTAATGTATTTTGTATTTTACACACATGGTTTCTTCTCTGGGCTATATATACTTTGCTGCATTTCAATTCAAAAGGATATGTGAGAACAGGTACAACTTTAATTTTTCAAAAGTTGCTTAGATAAACATACACGTACATTTACTTTATAAAAAGTACTTTCTTAGAAGCAAAATCCAACTGATTCTCTAAATGAAAAAAAGAAAAAGACTACTGTTTGCTGTAATGCAATGTACAGTTAGAATCAACCCATGTTTCAACAAATAAAATAGTAATTACTGATTAGCTGGCATATAACAGAATTTCGTGTATTCTTCTTTCACTATATTTTGCACTCTGTACTCATGTGTTTTTCCAGATAAGAGCAGCTGCAAATAGTATAAAAATTTTTTAATATAACTGCATGAAACATAGAAAACAAATTCCTGCTAATAATGAAATCATGCATTGAACTGCTACTGTATTTTATTATACCATGCTTTTCATTTAAGGCACAAAAGATACACTAAATGGGAATCATATGTATGCAGAAAAAGTTTTATTAGAAACTAAAAATAATGCTTTAGACTTTTTGACATTGTTGTATTATCTGGATACTCTTATGCTGTCAGTGAAGAGCATAAGGGCAGCAACAACTACATTTTACTTCAGTCCTACACACTACAGGCAAAGCTTACTATTAACCATTCCTGAAAAATGTGTAGTTTGTTACTCTGCCAGCATAGCAGACACTTATTCTGATGAGACTAAGAAATCAGCAAAAACAATTACATGGCTTTTATTCTCAACTTATTTTTACAGCTGTGGCTCACTGCACCTACAGCCAAGGTGACTAAAATGACTCGGCTTGGTGTGTCACGGACACAGCTGAGCAGCCTAAGCAAACTGAAAAGTACACCAATAACCAGGATGAAAGAAAATGATGTGCCTAAGACAGTCTAGTCTACATGTGAAGATTGAAAAAATCACTGGGGACTTAGTGCAGACTTTGTTATGTCACAATACAGACAGATGTCATCTCAGCAACATCTTCCCAAGCCCTCCAATACTGTATTATAGCAAGCCTCTCCTCACTTATGGAAGCAGAGCCAAGCAGTCAGATTTTGTAAGGTGTACTAAGAGAGCACATTCAAGAGTTCTGTCCCACCCTCTCCAAATGAGGGTCTGCTCCCTTGTCCCTTTTCTATGCCACAGTTTAACTAGACCAAACCTCTTGTTTGTAACTCCTTGTGCAAGTAAAGAACAACCAGCCAGACTCAGACAAGGTTCTTTCTGGTCAACTGCACCTTGCCACCTTGTTAAAGGTATAGGCACAGCAGAAGATGGACATGTTGCTACAGACACAGGTGCTTGCACAAGTTTTTGATGCTCTTTGAAAAAGTTTTGTGAGCATCAAGCTCGTTCCTTTGTTTTGCCATCCAGCATTTCAGGCAAAAATCTATGGGTGTTTGTTTAAAAAACAAAACAAAACAAATCCACGTAATGGATCACCATAATCATGAATTGCAACCATCAGGAGGGTGTTGCCAGCAGGTCAAGGGAGGTGACCCTTCACCTCTGCTCAGCACTGGGAAAGCCACACCCTGGACCAGAGGTGATGGTCACAAACTGCAACACAGCACATTCCCTCTGAATATCAGGAACACTTTCTCACCCGGACCAAGGTGACCAAGCAATGGCACAGGCTGCCAGAGAGGCTGTGGCGTCTCCAGCCTTGGAGATATTTAAACATCACCCAGACACTGTGTGGGGAACTGTCTGTCAGTGTTTGTGCTTGACCAGGGGATTACACCAGATGACCTTCACAGGCACCCCACCAGAGGATGCAGCACCAACAAGAAAACTGCTATCTTTTGCCCATGAAAAGCAGCACATCCTGGGTGTCCATTTGGGAAACCAAAAGCATGACAGCACAGTGAGAACTAAACTAATGGTGACAGCATGAACACACAAAACTCAAATGTCCCATTTAAACCAGCATAGCTCTGTCTCAAGGCTGCTATAAAAGAATTATTTTTCACTCCTAACACTAAACACAGTGTAAAAAATAGTAAGTGTAAAGGAAGCAGTAAAAAAAGCTGACATAGAACAGGAAACAAACTTTCTAACATTTTAAAATATGCCAATCCTGCAAAAACAATGGAAAAATGGAACTGGTATATAACAAGTGGATTACTCACTGATATTTCAAATTACCACAATTATTCAGACAACAGCTGTGTGCATTCCTAAACAAAACAAGAACAGTAAAAACAGTATCTTTCCCTTCCCAACCTACCACAACATTTCATATTGGCACTTTTTCCAAAACACAGTGCTGGATGAAATGAAAAATAGGATTTTTACTGGCAGATCTCAGTTTCCAGGACAACAGAAATCCCTGCCAGTTTTGCACTACAAAGTTTTTATTTTGCATATTTTGAAGACACTTATAGCTTGACAGGTAACAATACCAAAAATGGGGAATCATCTCCTTGTAAAAGACACCCAAAGAGTTAAAGCTTACTTATTTGTAAATCTCTCTTCTAAATTCAAAAAGGTGACCTGTAGTACCAACATGCAAATAAGTTTAAACATGTTGGTCTGCTAGTCTTCAGTGCAATTTGAAATCCAAGGTTTAGTATCTAAAGACTTCAAAGCTGATATTCCAAAATAACAGGTTAATACCCATATACCCTTTTGAAAGATTTAAAAGATCAGCAGTTAAATGACTATATAGTACATAAATAAGAAACTCTGATGTTTGTTTCTGATTTATTAGTTTTAAACCATTCCATACATGCAAAAAATCAATCCTGTATTTCTACTTTCCACTTTTCTCTACTGGAGATGCATAGCTGCATATTTTTCAGTCAAATTCAGAAAATATACTGCACAAAACACTTGAAGAAATTAAAATGTCGCCTTCTCCTTAAAGATACCATTTTTGTTCACCCATTTCATGTAAAAACCACAGTTCATTTTGGAGAATTCTTTGTTTCCAGAATAGTGCCATCTGGCTGAAAGATGCAAGATCTGTAAGTGTGGCTCTCTTAGAGGATTTAGTAAAGGACAATCAGAGATTATTTTGAGGCATACTTACCAAATTTTATTTTTTACACAAAGCCACACACAATAATGTTCCTTATCATACTGTTTTGTGCTGTCATTATCGGTGCTGCTCTATTATTCTTTCCTATTAATAAAGGGAAAACTCAATATCTGTCCTCTGGACCCCAAAGAACCTAAAGATGTCAAAAATGGTTTGTAATCAACTGATCAAGAGCTTTGATCAACACTTGGTCATTGACATGATTTCTGCTCTCATACTAGGTGTAGCAAACTGGGAGTAACTCCTGCTGGGAAGCCTACTGCCATCAGCAGAGCAGATAGTGGCACTTCAATCTTTCTAAATCCCAAGGATTTACAAGAGTGTTTTCACTCAAACCATGAGAAAGCATCAGCCAAGACCTAGTGATTCTGATTTGGTCAAAAGCATCAACTGCAACAAGCCAGTTGCATGAGCAGATCAGAAAGATGTTGCAGCAGCAATGAAGTTAAAAGCCTGACATCTCAAAGCCAGGCTTCAAAAGAAAGAAAGCATCTTTTTATTAGACCAGCTAATAACTGGGGAAAGGAGGAAGAAAAACTCAAAGTTTTAAGAAACAGAAGTTTTTCTTTAGATCTCTACATATTTGTGAAAGCATACTTTTTTTGGTTTTTAGTGAATGTAGTTTTTATAGTATATTCTTCATTTCATATACCTTATGTCAACTTGGGGGAAAAGTCCTAGCTGAGACAGTTTCCTGCTTTCACACATTATTAGAAACTGTAGATACATAATTAAAAGCAAATAAGACAACATCTATTTACACTTTTACCCAGTCACTGAATGGCACACTGGCTCACTAATAGTTGCATCAGCACCAGAGTAAAAAAACAATGCAAAGCAGAGTGAAGAACTATACTGACAGAATCTGAACGCAGAGAAAAAACTGGGTTTTTGAGACCTGTTAAATAGGTTGCACGATTAAAAAACAAAACAAAGAAAACCCAAAACCTCTCACCTTCAGTCAAACACCAATATTCAATGCACAGTAAAGAACTCTGCAGAGATCTACCTCTCTCCTTCACCTCCACACACCTGATGCACCATTTTATGATGATGTATTGGCTATGGTTCTATGTTAATGCTCAAAAGAAGTTACCAAGTTTTAGACAAAACTTTTAGATATTGTAATAAATTTACTCTTCAAGGGTCATTAATTTGCTTTCTTCAGAAAAATGAAGGAAAAGTAGAAATTATGCCTCACAGGCTGCCTGTAAGACTTCAAATTATTATGGTGAAAGAAGGTACAGTTCTATACTGCAGTGCCCAAAATCAAGGCCTCTTTCAAAAGCACAGTGAAGATCTCAAGATGCAATTTAGCCTTTAAATTGGGGACTAGTAACTTGGAACTGCCATTGCTGTAACATGAATAAAATAATAAAAGCAGTAGTAGCTAACTGCAGTATTTTATTTTTTTGTTGTTTTCTAAGCCATTAAATAATGTTGATCAGTAAAGGACTGTGAACCATGACAACCAGGGCTGTTTATATGCAACTTCCTTACATAACGTGAAGTCAGTGTCATAGAAACCAACTTACATCATTAACTGTCTATGCTGCCCCTGTCTTAAACACCGGGTGGTCGAACATCTGTCACGTTCAAGTTTGTACACTGCACAAAGAATATCCATATTCATCTGCTTCACCACGGAGCTGGGCTTGGCCATTTCATGAGCCTCTTACTGCTTTCTAAAGCTCCTAAAATAAGCACTTCAGATTTCACAAAGTTACAACTTAAATGACACAGGGGATCCTTATAGCTTCAGATTCATTCAAATTTCTACTGTTCCTCAGAAGTCAGACACTTTATCACACTTTATATGTGCTACATGAATTTGTGATTCTAAGCAACTAAAAATCCATACTAATTTTGGAATAGACACATTTGCATTTACATATATAAAGTAAATTGAGTCTGCTTATTGAAATTGTTTATTTCAGATCTTGATGGGAAAAAGGGTTTGTTTTCATTTTCCTCCTAACATAAATTTAGAACTGCTTAACAGTTTACACAGTGTATATTGCTCAGCTGATAAGATGGATCTTTTTCCAGAAAGTCTGCTTCTTCAGCAATGATTTGTAATATTGAGTAAGTTTATCCAGGTTTTATAAATTTCTCTTTGCAATGTTTACTGTAACAGCTGAACATTATAGTTAACTTCTACTAGAAGCCACTTAAGCAAAAAAGAAACAAATCAGCATTTATGGAGATGACAGAAATGTCTGCACGTTTATTTTGCCACTACAGAGGTATCAAGAGACTGTGGAAAAATGAAGGACAAAATTTGCCCGCTATTTCCAAGATCACAGGCAGTTACTCTAAGCACTATGTCAAGACATTAACAAGAATGTCACCACCACTGCCACAACCTCTTCAAAGCAGTTCTGTGGAAGAAACCTAGAGGATACAAGCCTTGGAAGACTCAACACATCAGCACTTCAATATCAAGTTCATTTCTGCAGAGCTAAATAGGAAAACTCTATGTAAAGATCATCTGCATCTCTGCACTCTGGGCATGTTCAGGGCCAGGCACCAACTGGGCAGTATCTGCAGACTGCTCTTTAGAACTCAGACACAGAAACACCATCGTGAACGACCTTATTTGGATCGGAATTGCAGTGCTCATTGGGCCCAGAAGCAGGGAAGTCATAAGGAGTGGTAGGTATGCCTGTTACAAGTTGAAATTTAAGATACTGTTCTCAGCATAGGCTGTGGAAAACTGAATGAACACTCAAATACATAGCATAGCTTCACATAATTGTCTAAAGAGCCAAAACACAGTTGAAGAGTAAAAATACATATGAGAAGTGAAACACTGCAGAAAATGAGATTTCTACTAGAAATAGCGATGAAAAATTACATACTACAGTACAACAGATAAAAGCTGGTATCATACTACTGAATTGTTTGAATGGTGCTTGTTGATATACTTGTGCTTCAAAAGCAAATAAAAAAAGTATTTCCAACCTTGTATAAGCTAAAAAGCTTTAAAGCTGCATCCCTTGCATAAAAAGTCAGTAGCAAGACAGCACAGAATAACTGTGTTAATGATTTCAGCATTTCTGTGCATCACAAGCATGTTTGCACTGCCATGTGCAAAGACTGCTGGCAAGTCTGGTATATGCTCAAACTGGGCTAGTGGTAAAATTTGAAGTGTAGGTAAAGAACAAAGATTACTTTTTCATAGATATTCAGTTTTTAGCTGATTGAACTATTCTTTCATTCTTTAATTTTTAATGAAAAAGGCTTTGAATAAACCTGTGTCCTGACCTTTCTATTTCTCAGAGATGCTATCATCAGTTAATTCAACCTTTTTTTTTGTCTTTGTAAAATAGGATTTATTTTTCCCTTGCAGAAGGCTGAGGAAGAGATCATCCACAAGCATGGCTAATATTTTCGAAATTAACATGCAGAACTGGGTTTTTTCTTTGTTTTAAAGCACCATAAATCCAATCAATATTACTATTAGGAGACATAGCAGAGAAGAGAATTAGGAGAAATCTTTTCCTTCCCCCATCCCTCCAAAAAAGAGCATAAATAGCAAACGGCATTTAGCAAATTATTTTCCTAATTAGCTCATCTGTCTGGCAAAACAGTCTGTTCTATGTAAGTTATTTTATTTGACTAACACATGATCATCAGTAACTAGTCTTATCTTTGGAAGCCATTCTGATTTTCACTCAATCTGGCAACTAGTACCAGTACCTGGAGGCCTCAACATTAGGAGGACATGGACCTGCTGCACCAGGTCCAGAGGAGGCCACAAAAATGATCAGAGGGCTGCAGCACCTCTCCTATGGAGACAGGCTGAGAGAGCTGAGGTTGTTCAGCCTGGAGAAGAGAAGGCTCCAGGGAGATCTCAGAGCCCCTTCCAGTACCTAAAGAGCGGCTACAGAAGAGCTGGAGAGGGACCTTTCACAAGGGCATGGAGTGATCGGACAAGGGGGAATGGCTTTGAACTGAAAGGTAGCAGGTTTAGATTAGGTATTAGGAGGAAATTCTTCACTACAAGGGTGGTGAGGCACTGGAATGCCTCAGAGAAGCCCACTTCATCAATTCTGCATTTAGAAATGTATTCTATCTCCTTTGGTTTCTGTTGTTTAGCCACAAAAAGTTACTGAATCTATATTTTTAAAACAATTATCAAAAAACCCACAACATTTTCTGCATGAATTCCAATACTACTGCCCCAGAAAATAACTACCCAGGACATAAACCAGTATTAATTAGTTAAATATAGAAGGAAGCTTTTTTCTATATAAAACATGTTCTCAAAATCATTGTATATATCAAAGTCTATACAGCACATGCAGCTTATGAACCTTTCACTGCAATAATTTTGGTCTGTTTTTGTATGTAAAGACAATTTGCTCCTGGTATCTTAAAAACCCCTTATATTTTCTGATTGACTACCTTTTCCTAAAGGTTCTAGTTGTACAATGTATAATTTGTACTTTGTTTATAAAAATTAACATCTTAGTACAGCTTTACACATGACTGCAAAACTTGGGCATCTGGTATATAACTAGTTAGTACACCACTTATTGAGGTTGTGTTGCCAAATTAGTCAGCCATGGGCTGAACATAATTAATCTGAATATTTGTTTGAAATATGCATGAAATTAAGCTCCTGGCTGCAGAGATGCATTCATCATAATGAAATCTTGCTCCATAACAGCAGTTTGAAATACCATGAAAACAGTTGTCCCATGAACACAGCAAGATGACTAAGAAATAACCCCACACTTAGCTTACAGTTTAGCTGATATGGCAGTAAGTGAAGACTATGTTGACAGCTTCTCCTCTGTAGTTTCACTTGGATAAATAGTTCTTTGCTTCACCAGCAGTTTACTGGTGAATGCACTGAAACATTTCCATAAAGTAATGCAGCAAGGAACATAAATTATACTTCATAAATATTAGCTCGTGCAGATTTACTGAGACTTTATCAGGATCATGGACTCCCACTGTTAACTGCAGCCCCATCACATCACAGCTTCACTTCTGAATACAAGGTTCCAACACCTGCAGCGTTAACACCCTCAATTTGAGGCATTACAAGTATTTTCTTGTCAATAGAGCAATTAGATTGGGAGGAGGGGGAAATCAAAGGATAGCATACTGCATGAAAACTGAACTCCCCTTTCACTAATAATAAGTTTTACTACCTACATGCAGATTGCCACAGAACAGAAATCCTTGGTTAACGTCATTAATATCCTCAAGACTGTCACTTTCTACAAGTGTTCTACAACCAATTCCTTCCATATGCCCCTTCTAAAAAAGTATAAAAAGTTAATTTCTGATAATTTTTCAAATTTGCCTCTCTTTTTCAGCAACATGAGATACACAGCACTGCAGGGAGAAGGCAGACAGTGTGGCCACTAATACAAATACACAGGTTGAGAGAGCAGGACAGAAATTCACCTGGTACTCATCAATTCCTTCTGGTTTGCTTCAAAAAGCATTTGAAGCTGAGACGTAAGAGCACACAATTTTAAAAAATGCACTGGCAACGACAATCCTTACTGAATTTCAGTCAATGAAGAGAAGTGAGCCTGGCAAAGCTGATCTAACCTAAGCTTGCTAACACAGAAGAGAGGCAGGTCCTACCACCTTCCCACAGAACTCCAGTCCAAGCTGCACGCTTCCTTCACCTCCTTTGCACCAGCTCTTCCGCTCAGTGCTGAGAGAACAAACAGCTCTGCTAACCTGGCAGAAGTCAGGCCTGCAGGAACAGCCTTTCTGTCGGGTTTTGGCTTTCTAGCAGTTTTCTGTCAAGTTAGCTGATAAAAATCAGTTCATCAAACGGCCATGCAACACATGAGAAGCACAGCACAGAAGGGGAGCTCTGCACTGACGCAAGCGAAAAAGGGGAAGCAGACCTCTTATACCGGAAGCATCTAAGTATTACAGCCTGAGTTTCTGCACCCTTACAGCCTCAAGCTCATCCGCCGTGTATCTAACCATAAATCTTGTGAAGTGTTGCAATACAACATTAAAAAGGGAGATTTTCAAAACAAAACAAGCAGAGAAAAGCTTTTGTAGGAATTCTTGCTTTTCATTTCTGTCAAATTTGGCTAATGCTGCCAGGTATGCTCAATTATTCAATACTGTATATGGTTTGCAATATCTTATTTTTTTTTTTCTCTTGAACTCCAGTCTGTCAAATGTAATATTCAGTATTTTTATAGTGTAAAAGGTTACTGTATATAGCCATTGGCCATTAAGCTTATATTAGTCATTCAGTTTGTGAATAAAGTGTTATACACAACAAGAAACATCAAAACTAGCTCCACACAGGCCAGGCAGGGTCATCGGGGCTACATAGCTAAGCTCAAGCACCATGTGAACACAGTTGAAGCTTTGAAAGACCAAACACACTCCAGCAACACTATATACAATTAAGAAGCCCTTGCAAATGCTTGACACAAAATACAAAACCAAAACACCACAAAAACCAACAACAAAAGAATTTAGGATCATTTCAACAGACACAAAGTGGGTCTAAAAGCAGTACATCATCATGTCAGGAAGCAAAAGGTATGTATTACAAAGCCTAGCTTCTCTTTAATTATGAAAAATGTATGACTACATAATTAATACATATATTGTTTTATCACATTGACAGAAGATATCCAGGCCTGAGTTGTACAAGAAAGATGGCATCTAATTACTAAAGCAATGGATGTTTCCTGCAGCTTCCAAGGAAGCAGCAAGTTGGATTTGGACGACACACTGCCAGCTGAATAGCACTGAGCTACAGTAACCTTATTATTCTTGTCAGTCATGTCTTTTATGAGGAACATCTTGCCACCATTCTCTTTGTGTTGCTGTGATGACAGACTGCTACGTTAAGTAGCTGTGATGGCAACTACCATGTTATTTGTGCATTACAGTATCATTCTAAAGGCCTGTGCTCAACTGTGCTAAATGTACAAAACCCCAATCTTACAATCTGAATTTGCCCATTTCTCAAAACCAGAAGAACAAATTTACTCTGCAAATGTTTCCATGCATCTACAAAATCAGACACAGAATACCCCACTACAACATTAACCTATCAGAAATGCTTATGTCTTCCAGAATTACTGTAGCGTACACAGCACTTCACTTTGTAGAAATGCCAAGCAGTTAAAATAGAACTTGCACTCCTCTGAAAGAATCAACTAATCTGTAAATCTCCAGTTCATTTTTATCACCTAGGAAAGAGGTGATTTCTATATATTTAATGATCTGATCTCTGTTGACACTAGTAGAGCAAAAGGAAAAGTATTTCCAGAAGCATGCTTTATTCTTTCTTGTCTGTAGTTACCCACTTCTGAATACTGCTGGAGTTCACTGGATCACACCACTGCTCTAGAAAGAACTCTGATCAAAAACAGTATGTCCATTTGATTTATGAAATGAACTTATGTCCAACAACAGTCCTCTCACTTTCCTCTGACTAGAATAAAGTTTAATTAAGTATGAAAAAACATGAGAAACTCATTATCTAACTCGCTCAGCTTTTTGAAAAGCCCTGGGAACATATGGTCATTGCCCAATATTCCTCTTGCATCATTATAACTACAGCTTTAAATACAAAAGGAAATGAGAGACCTAAATTAACTAGGCTCTTTTCAAGTGTGAAAACTTTCAAGTGGCATCACAAAGGGGAGATTAATCCCTAAACTAGCTGAAACAGTTATGTTTTCATAAAGCAAGCTTTTCCATTGTATTTATTAAGCATATAGCTTAATAAAAGACTTGCCCTAAATATTTCAGCTTTTTGAAATGTAAAGAAAGGGAATGTAAAGTCTTTTTCTTTATATACTCATTCTAACATTATTCACAAGATACCAGAAAAGCCATTTTTATGACAAAGGTCTTTGGCAAAAAACCCCATCATCTACCTTGATCAATTTCTTTTGCAATAATTTTTGCAACAGTTTTGCATAAATAAAAACAGGTGTGGTGTTTTAGAATACTATAATGAATGCAAATGTACCTTCATATGCACAGAGTATAAACAGGGCAACCCATCTGAATTTGTCATTGTAGTAAACTGAGTTGGTTTTCAAGTGAGCATCAGGACCATGTTGCTGCACTGAGGAAAGCATGACCTCCTTTCTACTATGGAATTAGTTTCTGGATTGGTTCAGCTGTAATGTAATTTCATCCTGACTGGCAAAAAAAATCTCAGCCATTGTCAGTCACTATTATTGCAATATTAATAGCCCCATTCAGCCAACAGCTGAATGAGTTCACAACACTTCACCACTATTCCAAGCTATATATACACACCTTGCACATTACTAGCATCAAAATGCAACTGATGCAATTTCTTTTTTGAAAATGTCTACTGCTGAATTTATACACACTCCTAGTCCACAAGTGTGACCTCATCCTAGCATGGAAGTTTATCTTTCAAAGTTAAAAAAGGTTTTCAGGGGCTGATTTCTTAGTTACATAATTACATTGTTAGTGATAAATTTCCTAACCATATGTTCAAGATCCTACATTAAAGACTCCATTTGGGGGAAAGAGGGCTTTAAAGAACAATCTAATTTTATTTTTCCCCACTATCTTCATATTTTAAAAACACAAACAAATCACAGTTTATCCTTCTTTTTTACCCATAGTTAGAAAAGAAAAATCCAGACCCTTCAATGTCATCTTATGGGCATCGTGCAGTAAATTTTGGTATTTTTATTCCGTTAGTTATTGTACTGACAGTACTTTATAGAGATTTTATACAGTGCATTACAAAGTGATGAAAAACATAGCACTAAAATGTTATGATTCAAGCACTGCAATAGGCCAGGTAGGAGAGAAGTTCTCAGTATCCATTAACTGAGACAACATACTGGGGAATAAGTAAGCAAAAACTAACACCCAATGTGTATTTAAATATTCTTAGAAACAGAACTTAACTGGCAACTTTAGACACAAGCTAGAAGAATTTAACATTTTCCTAACTTTTCTACTGTTCACATCAATCCATTCTATATTAGCGAGACCTCCTCTTCTATGAATTCATTCAAAAATTTTCTTTTAGTACTATTCAGAAGTCTACCTTCCTACTTGTTTACAAAGTCCTCCAAGAAACATTATTACATTTATCATTTAGAGGTCCAAAGTGCACTTTGTTAGTTGTATAATTCAGTTTGAACCACCTGGTCATAATGCTCCTAATTCCCCATCTCCCATTAATCCCCCCCCATGACCTTTCTTCCAAGCATCTTTAGATAGGCTGCAATATCAAAACTTCCTTTTTTTGCTCATCCTCCAAAATTTGGCTACTATTCCATTTTTTCAAGAAATAATTCACATAAGGCACTGTACAGAGTATTTAACAAATACACTTTCCCATCTCGTTTTGGAGGCCACTGCAATCAGTTACACTCATGCTCCAGGAAATTCTCAAAGAGACATAGACCAACACAGAAGAACTCAGGAGCTCTAGTTTGCCAGTAATAAAACCAGAACCAACTCATCTGAAACATCTGACTCTAAATAGAAATAATTTTGCAAAGCATCACTGTAGCATCAACACAGCTTTGCAAACCCACAAATAACACAGATCCAAAATTCCTAATTATAGCACACTTGAGAAAGTACTTTCAAGTCCAGAAAACACAGAGTACAATACCTATTCAAGGTCTGAAGCCATGAAGCATCATTCAATTGTTTAGGCAAAGACCATAAGATCTAGTAGCTAAAAATATATCAAAAATAATGCAAAAATTGTAGTTCAACAGTGTGCCTGTCAGCATACAAAATTAGGTGATTGTTTACCTCAGGTAAATTAGCAAAATCTGGACAAGTCAGTCTTAATTTAAACCACAACTACAGCCACTACTATAGAACACAGTAAAAATGCACACAGCCAAGTAGAGAGTCCTGATAGGTGATAGGTGCTGTTAAGACAATAAAAGTATTAAGACACTGAGTAAACAAGAACAAGAGGCATGTTGACTACTAGAACCTATTTTTGGAGCATCACTTGGAATTATTTCTACCTAAATCTGTTGGAGAAGTGAGTTGTACCTCAGCTAACAGATTTGAACAATCTGTATGAGTACAGGACAATATTCAGCGGCTCTATCAATGTTAACAGCTATTCAAAAAGATCTCTAATTTACTTCTACTGGAATATGCAGTAGACCTAACAGAGACAGTAAGAAGACAGTAAGAGAATTATCTGTAGTAGTCTGTCCTGCACACTCCATCTAGAAACATGCAGATTCCTTTACATGTTATTATTTCTCTTACCTTTTAAACAATTGGGAGCAACTGGAAACTCATCCCCTACTTGCAGCTCTCAGACAAAAAAGGGGCAGAACAGGGGAAGAGGGAGCTGAAGCTTTCTTTAATTCCCTGTTTCCTCCTTTGGTAGCAGATGGCATCCTACCACCTTGCAGCAGAACACACAAGCAGCCTGGGCTCACAAGGCCATTGTTATATGGCTAAACTGAGCAAAGAAAATCACTAGTGGTTGGGTTTTTGCATGGGGTGGGAGGTCATGTTAAAATAAAATTTTAAAACGGGTACTTTTCCAAAAAGAAAATGGGTTCTCTAACAAAGTATGTACAAAAATCTAACATTTGTCATCCACACTGTTATTAAAAGAAAACATAATTACAATGGATACAATTGCATCGTTTCATACAGAAAGAACCTCTAAGCTTTTTTGAGGATGTCCGAGTATCCCCTTCAAACAGCATTAACTCATCCTTCAAATAGCATTAACTCATCCATAGCTCATCCAGGTTATACTATTTCTTGCCAATTAGTTGGCTTCCACATATGGCACTATCTTGAAACAGAAAACAAAGAGGTACAACATCACGGTACTTAAGTCTACAGATTACAGGTTGAATTCAAAGAGAACATACCAACTGCTGGTGCATCATATTCATCCCCAAGTAAAATCTCAGGAGCAGAGTACGCAAGAGATCCACAGCTTGTGGTGAGCTTCTTTCCAGGCTGAAATTTGTTGCTGAAGCCAAAATCAGTCAATTTCACAAGTCCTTGTTTTTCAAAGAAGACCACATTCTCTGGTTTTAAGTCTCTATGAACTACATGCAGTTTATGGCAGTAGGATATAGCATGAACTATTTGTGCAAAATATTTCTTTGCCAGATCCTCATTCAGACCTTCTTCATGTTTCATGATGTAATCAAACATATCTCCACCATCACCTAACTCTAAGATTAGATAAAGCTTAGTCTGGGTGTCGATCACTTCATAGAGCCGCACTATGTTGGGATGCTGCACTAGTTTCATGCACCTGACTTCTTGGAAAAGATGTCCAGTGGCTAGAGTGTCCAGTTTGGTCTTGTCAATTACTTTCACTGCTACTTTTTCCCCTGTAAAGACATGCCGAGCAAGTTTGACCACAGCAAAATGACCTCTGCCCAAAGTTTTATCCAAGTCATACAATCCTGCAATTTTTCCATCATATCCTCGTTTGAAGCCTGCCATTCTGTTTTAGAAGGTGAAATAATATTTAAACTCTTTGGAAAAGTGGTATTTTCATATAAGAGTATCTGATGCAAATAAATAGTCCATCATCACTGTCAGGTATACCTAAAAATAAAAAGACAAGATTACATACTTGTATAATAGGAAGCAAAATTATTATAGTGTAATTATCCTAAAGGTACATTAGCACATTACTACAGATTATTTACTAAATTCCTCAGAGTTTTTGAAAAGGGTTTGATAAGCTGTGCCATGCTAACCAGCAGACTTCTGACATCACATTATCAGTACGCTTGAAGAAAGTGCTTTTCAACACGGCAATAATGAAAATTCTCTCAGATTCAGTGGCCTTAATTGCCTTGACTCAAAAACTTTGCAAGAAGCACTTGAAGAAATCAGTGTTATAAGGACTGTTAAAACTGGCAAAGCTGAAATCTGTAACTTTTCCAGCTTCAATAGGAATCAGCTGGGCAGTACAGAATATTGGCAAGAAGAGCAGACTTGATTTATCTTATTTTTCGCATATTCCATATTGCGCATGAAACAGCTCAAAACAAAGTTCTGATGGCATGATTTTGGACTTATTACCTTCTCCCTTTTAAAGGCTTCCTGTTTAGCAAGGCTCAGAGTGACATGTGATATTTAATTTTGTTTCTCTCATTAATTTGAGCATTATCAATCAGTACTGTGATTACAACAATTGAAGCTTTACAGGCTGAACTCAGACATTTGAGTTGGATGCACTCTTAGTGTTACATAAAATGTCTTAAATATTTTGACTGGTTACAAAAACTGATGATAAAAAGTTTGCATGTAGACTGCATATGTTCAGCAGTCCTGGGAATGAGTCAGGAGAAGGGGAAGAAGAGTGGGAAGGAAGGGGAGAAACTCAGAGTTCAGCTTTTATATGCTGAACTCCTCCCTACCAGATAATCTGGCATTTAAGCAAACAAGACCCAACTTATAAAACATTCATATTCAAAACTGGTCTTGAAGGTCTTACATCCCATTGCCATTTTCCACACACAAAACTTCACAAAAAACTTTTCCTGCATCTTGAACTTAGATCGAGGTTTAAATGAAAAACTGTAGCTATCAAAAAGTATTTCTTCAGCTTGGAGTGCAATGGAGCTGGAAATATGAAAACTAGATGGCTTATTGCCAACTCTATATAAAATACAGAAAACACAGCTCTTTAGAATGTATTTTCACAGTTTCAAAACTGAACTTCAAAAGGAAAATCCTTAAAAAGGAAGCTGGCAAAAAGACAGCTCCTTACATTAGTTATTCTCAAGTCAAAATGTAAGCATTAGATTAAAAACATTTCCTGCTAAACAAGTTATTTCACACTGAACCTAATGAATCTGGGTTCATATGAATTCAATTACAGGGCTGGGGGTCCTAGGAGGATTCTCTGATGTTTAACAAGCTCACCTTACTGCTTCTCTCAGCTGGAGCCATGGTATAACCTCTTTGCTATCCAGCTGTCTGCCTCCACAAAATCCATGGGAATTCAGTTTGAGACCTCCACACCTGTAAAATTTGAATGAAGTCAATCAACCTCCAAAACTTCACAAGCCAAACAAGGAACAACATAAGTATGACAAGCATATAAACATTGAGGCTTGGGGTTTTATGTTTCTTTAAAGATAGCAATCAAGCTTTAACAACCTTCACTGGGTTGTGTTGCTGTATGCAGCTTTTCACTCTGCTACTAAGCACTACACTTCACATGCTCTTCCAAAAACCACTCCACCTCACTAGATGCCATAGTATCAAAATTGGGGTTGGCATATCTGCTTCCCAATGCTTCCCATAATGCTCCTCTTACAAAGTTTCCCCTACCATTCCCATTTAATACCATCCCATCCTTACTGAAAAAAGCACTAAACTAAGTTAAAGCACACTACATTACACCAAATGCCCATGTCAAACACTCTCCTACCTGGTAAGTAACCATTATTGGACACACAGGGAAGAACATAGTACAATGGTAAATGTAACAATAAACAATGAAACTCTCCTTATCTTTGAGAGATTCAAAAACTTCTTTACATGTGAGAGCAGTGGCTTTGTGTTTAATAGCACTTGATGGATTCCACCCCACTCCTCCCTGTGAAACTGGGCAGGGACTTTATTAAAGCCTGTGAATTTTTAGCATCAAGAACATACTGCAATAGTTGCATATCTTAACTGAGTGCTGTGAGAACCACTTCCTCTTGTTTGTTTTTAATCTCCTGATAATTTGGGCATCTTCTCATTCACTGGCTGTTCCAAAACAAGAACTATCATAACTCCATTTACCTTGCCTCAAGCAACTCACAGATTTAGCTTCCTCCCTTTCTAGTCTCAGTGTAATCTTGCTGGAGTCCTAGTCTGTCACTCCTTTTGCAGAGGTTATTCCACAGGCTTTAGCATTCTTCTCACCTTTCTCCACACATTTCCTGGTTTATCCTATTCTACTTTCTTAGGCCAATTTGAGATTTTTTTCACTACTACTACTGTGCACTGACAACGTTTTCATGCAATGCCTTACTACAATTGTATACTATTCCATCACCCTAACCTAACCCCCAAAATGCAGACTAATGAAAAACAGTTCATGTGCACACATAAACCATCTAACCTTAACCTGTATGAAGCAATAGGTGATATAATCAGCTGTGCCCCATATGGTATTTTTAAAAAAAAACAAAAAAAACCTCAAAACCAAACCAAAACAAACCACCAAAAACCCATCAGAAAACCACTCCATGCAAACATACTTTATAGTACTGCTGTCTCCACAGCACCATAATCTAACTCCTCACTGCTTCTAGATTACAGAAATTAAAGGAAAAAAGGAGCACACAGATTAAAGACAATTTTTTTTAACTGTCACTAGGACATAATCCCTTCTTACAAGCCCGTTTTACCCATTATGCTATCCTTTATTTAATACCTTCTGCCAAACTAGTTAACAATTTTAGAATCCTTGAGTTATTAAAAAAAGTCAATAAATAGAAAGCCATTCCCTATGCAATTCAAATTAGAAACAACACAAACTCCAGGGCTCATGTGTTTGTGGACCATTTCTTTCTTGAATGTTAAGCCAAACATCAAGATTTACATCTTTATTACCATAAATTCATCACATCCTACAAATTGGGCCCATATCATCAAATACATTTTCTCTCTCACAAGACATGGCTTTAAGAGAGATTTTCTGTTAAGTCTTGAATTCAAAAACACCTGGTAAAACCAAAGCTTTGTTAATGGAAGAGATAAGGAAGACAGAGGTAAAAAAGCCTCAGTCAATTTTGACTTAGCTTTTTTTCCTTAAACTGAGGAAGGTTCCATCCCTGGCAGAAGAAAAGGTAGAGAACAAATCCAGCCAGATGTAACAGAACGCAACTTGTCTGAATTTAACTGCAACACTCAGCAGTAAGGAAAGATTTATACTCATTATTTTGTTCACTTGGCACATTCTCAACCATCTTTGTACAAACTCAACAAGTGATTTAACTCTAAATTACAGAATACACATAAACAACCTGTCAACAGAACTCCAGCAAAAATCAGTTATGCTTAAGCTATGGAGAAATACATCAGACAGTAATCAATTGGATAAGAGCTTACAGAAATGGAAGATAAACTGTGCTTAGTAATGTTGCAACCCCATTAGTTGTAATAAAAATTAATGCAGGTTCTTTAACAATTTAACAAAGTCCTCACAATAACTGAAAAACTAACCCTTTATTCTGTGGGTTTAGAATAAATCCCCAAAGATGAAGCTCCCATAGCTAAACACAAGGATCTTAGATACACACATGGTTTGAACATACCAAGACTTAGAATTGTTCAGTGGTAGGAAGTAGATGTAAAAATGTCAGTGTATATAGATACAAGCTTTGATTACAATTTAAATATGCTATCAAAGGATCGTAGTTGCTATACCAATACTTTTGGGAACAGTTTCTTTTTCTCAGTTTCTCTTCAGAGTAAGAAAGTAGAATTTTCAAAGTACTTAAGGATTAACTAAGCACTTTCAAGCTGAAGCCTCTTTGAGACCCTTTCTTTGCTATTGTCTCCTTAGTTATAACAGTGAAACTTTTGGGGCTAACCCCAGATGAAACCACCCAAAACTCCCAGATTTACCATCACCCTCCAAAACAGGATTATTTTTAATGATGGATCCACTTTACTATGCGACCTCTTGAGCATTTTTACCATATGAAGGAGCTGCAGACTAAAGCACATGACAAGCAAACTCTCCATCAGCCACACTTTACCAGCAAGCCAAACTACAGATTGAGGAAAAGCATTTAAGGGACAGTTATAGCACAGAAAACATTTACCTGTCTTTTCATCCACATTTACCTCAAGGCCCTGATCAGTTCACTTTTCAACATTAGAGAGTCTGGGCTGTCTAGTTGGTGAGTTTAGTAACCATTAGCAGCATTCAATCCATGTGGCTAATTATGATCCTAAAAATGCAGTTTTCCCTAACTATACCAGAACTCAGTTACGCCCCCGATACTCATTTTATGCAATGTAGACATTTAGCAGTAAATACACTCAGAACAGATCCTTCCTTGCGCAGAAGCTCATATAACCTATCCCATAAAATACTGCAAACAGTCACTGTAATGGAAATCTGCAGAAGCTGTTTTGTAATATCACATGCATCCCATTAAAAAGCTTAACAGTACTGTGATTCAACCATCTTTAAAAAGGGATGAATAGGTCTGTTTAGAAAAACAGCATGTTTCAGAGACATTAGTTTTACTTTCAGCAATTCACCCCTTTCAGAAAGTTTCATTAGAGTCTACATTGCATGTAAGACCAGCCTAGCTCACCTTACCTTAATGTCCGTATTAGCTTCTTCCTTTAGAAAAAGAAGATTCAAGGTCCCATTTAAATAGAACATTGAAATACTATCACTGCAAAGACTTCCCTGCATTATCAGGCTAACAGACATGAAAGCTCAAGTAATCTTCACTGGGACTCGTCCATCCACAGACAGCTAACCATTCCTGTCTCCCTTCACGATAAATGGAGATTCAGTCAACACAGATAAGAGTCTATGATAAAACAAATTACACCCTAAAGCAGATAGCCAAATAGACCAAATGAATCATCTCTTAAAAGCACACGCTTTCATTTTCTGTAGCAGGAGTTGAGAATGAATAGTTCAGTGGATGCACACATTATACACATCCACCAGTTATGGATTAAAGTTGTTTTACCCTGTTTCTCCTTCTGCTCTTTTGTCTCAGATGAGTAACAGCATCTATACCAATTATTTATTTACTACAGAATTGTATGTTGAGAGTAAGATTTATGTTGCTAGTGTTCTTAGAAACACTAAACCCCAAATCTGACATAAACGGATCATGGAGATTCAAAAGCAATCTTTTCTACTCTGAAAGCAATTTATACAAATCATTAGAATATGAGAACAAACTGGAGGATATACCAACTCAGTAGGCAAACTGCAAGTATAATTTTTCACATTTTTCCAGTATTTCCTATCAATTTTTATCTGTCATCCTACTGTAAGATACCATCACAGGCTAAGCCACGAGCCTTTAAAAACAGTCTTTGTTACTAAATGAGCCTGCTCACAAGTGACAATGTTACACCTTCACTGTTTTTTTTCACCGATTTTGTTACACTGTCACGTTTCCCTCCCAAAGGGTTTTGATCACCTTTCCTTTACATAAGCGAGAGCAAAGATGCTGAAAACAGGTACAAGGCGCTGCAAGAGTGAAGTGTGAAAAACATGCACACTCCATGCAAACCACATGCTCTGAAAACTTGTCATGACTCAACTCCTTCAGAGTATGTCAAACTTCTTAAGGACCCAATATTTCTTGAATATTCAACACTCAATATGGGACTCAAGATCCCAAGAACCTGTATTCTCCTTTTGTTTCCATACAAAGGTATCAGTCCAGCAGTCCTTTCTCTTTCACCTTCCTGTGACCTCAGCCTTCACAACCACCACTGAAACGTACTCAAGAGAAAAGGGCAATCTATACCCGCCCTAGAGCCAAACACTTTGGAAATGCAGCATTTTTTTCGCAGGGGGGTAAGACACAATTCATAGGGGCAGCTGTGTTACAACTCAGCCCTTATATACAATGCCCTCTAGAGCTTTATTTTCCACTTTGCATGACTGCACCACAGCATACACATGGATCTTCCCTTTCACCGATGACAACCCCATAAAACCTCCTGCTCTCAGCAAGTTCCACAATAAAACAGTAGATTTTTTTCCCAAGGTGTACATGCACTTCTTTTATTTTCCTATTGGGCCTTATTGTCCATGTCACCATCCAGCTCATATTGTATTACTAAAATGTCAAGATGTATAAGCAAACCTCTCTAACATTCAGCATGGCTACACCTAAAATGACGAAGATCATGATGAAGAGTTATCAAGAATTGTTATGTTCCAAATATAAAAAGAAGAATTAACCTGCACAATTTTATTGTATTCTTTAAGCAGTCTAGAGAATTTTGCTCTGAAAAGATATGAGAACTGCCAATTGCTGATGAAGTTTTGCCATTAAATGTTTGGGAAGTCTGTAGTGAAGTGTTAGTGTTTCAGTATTTTAGAATGCAATGCAGGCATTAGAGCTACTGATGCCTAGCCTTAACTCTCCTTAGTATCCAGAAGTAAAAGCAAAATGCTAACAAGAATTCTTCAACTCTGGGGTTCATTATTCAGTGAAGAGTCAGCAGTAGAACTATTTGGCAGATCAATAAACTTAGTAAAACATTGCTCCGGGACCAACTAAAGGTTGTGGGGAGGCGGGAGCAGGGAAGATGGGTACTGTTATACATTTGAGAAGAACAAAAAGTTACTGATATTATTTTGTAACAGAAAGTGATGAGAGCCTGCATGACCTGAGTTCTAAGAGCAAGACACTTTGAGGAAGCCTCAACACACAAGGAAATTTAAAAAATACAAAGTACCATTCAGGATACTATCAATTAAAGAACACGTTTATTTCTAGACAAAGAATTTCCAAACTTTTAGACCTACAGATTGCTGCATATCATCTATTTTCTTGAAGATTAGGGTGGGCACATGAAGCACAGAAATTTTAAGCTTTCCTCTTTCACATGAGTTTGCAAAGTTGTGGTTAGTGGTCTGCAGAACACTAGCAAAGAGCAAACTAAAATTTGAGACCTGTGTTGTAGAAACCCCACCATACAGTTGGTATCTTTGTGAGAATCATCTTCAATAAAGACAAGTGAAAAAAAGTGGATCTGAATTGGTCCCTTAAGGCCTCCACTTTAAAAGTGAAGCATGTCTATTTCCTTTTTCTTTCACAAGTAGGTGAGTAGAATGAGGAAAAAAAATATAGACCACTTTGAAGTATGTACATATTGCAAAGCAACAGTGAGAGAGTAATAGCAACAGCAAAATCATGAATACAGAGCAGATACCAAAGCTGTTAAGAGGACAGATGTACTAAGAGTGATCAAACTATGATCCACCGACAAACCCATCACCAGTAGTCACTGACACTGAAATTGTGAAATATGTTAAAAGCCCAAGACACTTTCACAACTGTGCTGATAATCACTATAGCTGACAAGGTACTTTCCTTTTCTAAGAGGAGGTATTATGCAAGACAAACACAGTCTGCCCTATGGATTTAAGAACTCAGCAATAGTTTTACACCGTTTAAGGTCCTCACAGCAGTCACAGCTCCAAAAGCAATTAATTTCATGTTTTCTCTGTTTTCCTCTTATGCCTACTCTCCAAGTCCAGTATGTAGGTAAAAAAAAAAATAAAATACTACAGACTTGTTCACAAACCAGTTGCTCAGCAATACAGCACTCAAGCTCTAAAGTTGCTCCTAAAATATTGTTGTATAGAATAAGAAACATACAAAATTTTCCCACATAGCCATGTCTCATAAATTATCTTCTGCATAATAGTAATAAAATCTTTTAAAAGGATTTGCTCTAAGTTTTGTGATATCTGCTAGTAATTTCTTTTTATATCTGTAAATCAGTTATAAAATTTTGTTCCGATCCTGTGATGTCACAATATTAAAAAAAAAAAAATTAGTTTCAATTGAAATGATGATGTCATGCAGTTCCCACTACCAGAAAAAATTCTCCCCTACTACAGAAAATTAGCATGGATATGTCAGTTACAAACATTCATAAAGCTACCCAATCAAGGTCCGGTGTTTCAGCCACCCATTCTATAAGCAACAGAGATAACTCATACTATCTGGACTCCCTAGCCCTAAATTATGCTTTTCCAAACTTGATAAGAAGTACCCAAGTAGATTCTTGAAGACTTTGATACTCTAAATACCATCACGTTTTCCTTTTTTCTTTGCCCAAAATAACTAGGAACACAAAACTGATGAAGAAATATTTTGCATATCACACAGAAGTTACATTATTGTGATTCATGATGGTACCACTATCTTTTAGATAGGACACTAAATCTTGTATTTCCAGGAAACTTATTGCAGGAACTCTGCAGAAAACAGACAACTCAGACTTCTACTCCCCCAGTGTGGACTCTTTCAGAAGAGTTGCTTCTGCTCCATGTTCATGAATCTGCAGAATTGTTTCACCTTTTTCAAATGTCTATTTATTAATATTACCACATAACGCTGTCATGCCAGGCAGTGCAGCCAAGATCACTAACAGGAATTCTAAACATTCTGCCAGTAATCAATGAATGTTTCAGTGTGGCATAACATTTCAACATTACCACTGTTTTAACACCTACATCTTTGCTGTGTAAATTCAGAAACACAGACATGATTTCTATTCTATACCAAGGGAGGTGAAAGCATCAAACTCCATCTCAAACATGACTATTCAGATGCAAATATATGTACATACTGTTAATACCTATTACAAGCAATAATAATTGCTATAAAACTTCTTAAGAGCATGTTCAAGGTCAAATGTCAGCTTAATTTCTTTAGCAATACATCTGGTACAGTAAATTTCAAGTGCTGAATTGATTTTGGTTGCCTCAGTGAGACTGACATATTCCATCTAGGATACAAACTACTTAAACCTTAAGAAATAGACTGTCCCCAACCTACAGTTACTCACTTTCAACACTTTATGCTCTTTTATAGCATCCTAAATTAGTTAAGAACTGACAGACACCTGAAATTCACCACTCTTCAACATGAACTAAGACTATAAAAGTCTAGGCTATCATGTCCCAAGTGAAGTTAGCTGAAGACCAGTTTCCAGCAATCTTCAGACAGGAGATTGATGCAGAAAAAAACCACAATGATATATAAAGAAAGAGTAAAAACCAGTCTGTCAAATTCAGTGCAACATTTGAGTCCCAGCACTATTGTAGATTACTGTAACATAGAGCAATGCAGCTTTTCAGAAAGTGAGCATGCTCAGGTTTATATATCACAAGTGTAGCATTTTCTCATTAAGTTCTTAACATTGATGACTCAATCAACTTATGTGTAGTAGAATTCTGCCAGGGTGAGTTATCCTAGAATTGTAAGGGAATATACAGTTTTTTCAAATCCTCTTAAGCTCTTACATAATACTGTTATGTGTATTAAAACAACAGCTACTTTACATTGTTACAGCAGCTGCAGCATTACAGTTCAGTGCTTGAGAACAGTGTGACAGAAGATGTGCAGAACCTCACAGGTTACTAAAGTTAAGAGCTTATGCAATTTAACATTATTCATCATCAACTGCAGTTCAGTGCTATCTGCCTTTCCCTGACCTGAAACATGTTTCATAGCTTTCTTATTTTAAGACATGATTGGAAAGGACAGAAGTTCATCAAGCAGTTTTACAGCTACAGCATTTCAATGAAATTTTGAAAGCAAACGAAATCCAAGAAAAGAACTGCATTATTTCAGGAGACACACACTGTGAGGAAAAAACCCTAACTGCACCAGGATATTGTGCCCTTGAAAGCAAGGCAGGCTAAGCAAGACAAAGGTGCTACTTTGGCATTAGCATTGTTAATGGGATAAAAAGGACAATGATAAACAGAAGGTGTAGACTGCAAAAGAATCAATCAAATATGATATTGAAGGCAGCAAATTAGAAGAGACCAGGTTGGTCAGAACAGTGCAAAAGGAAGATAACTACTTCAAGCAGAAGAATATCTGCAGTAGCATATTAACATGCATACTCTTAACATGTTATTTGTTTAAAATAATCAGAAAGCAGACTGTTTACTACAGTGCAACCACCCACACTACATGGGAATATCAGTTCTCATGGAAAAATGATCCAAGGAACAGCAGCAACAGCAGTACAGGGTCCAGAACTCAAACCGTACTTTCCTGCTTCTCAATTGTGTAAAATGAAAAACAAAAACCATAAAACACTAAGTCCACTTAAGATGTAATTTTCCCTTTTCCCTATTTCTTTTTCATGAAAGCCTCAAGCGTAGATCATAAAGATTCTTCTAAAAGAAGCAGATGAACATGGTGTCTTAGATGATACCTTGACTACCAGGCAGAGATCAAGCATTCAGGTTAGCTTCTTTTCCCAACCACTTGAAAAATCATGCCATCATCCTACCACTTTTCTGGTCACTTAGAATATTCAGGACAAATAGGAGACAAGAATGGACTTTGTCCTCCTTAGCTTTTATTATTAAGTCCTCAAATCTGGATGTTTGCACACATAAAAGGGGCAGGTATTAGCCTATTTAGGCTAACATTATGACATTCCACAATGTAAAATTTGATGCATTGTATAGCAATGACTGCTAGTTCTTATTTGTTTCAGATTCCTTCTTTCTAAGGATCAGCAATTGTACAAAAATAGCCAGCAGGCAATTTCCCACTTTCTGTGATATAGCTGTCAAAAAAATCCCACCATTCCTCAAACCAGTTCCTAATGGTGAATGCCTTGAAAGAAACGCTTAATTCTACAATAAGAAACATTTGCTTGTAAACACTTCTATGTAGACTTCGGTTTGCTGAGATCCATTAAACTGGCCCTTCCCCAGAGCCTGAAGATCTAAATATATCCATAATAAACAACTCCAAAAAAGCAGCCAATATGACTAAGTAGTGACTGCACTACAGAGGGCAGGCATAAGCACATTTAAATGCAATTCATTCATGCTGGATGGCTGAAAATCACACAATACGCTTCAGCTGCTCCAGTAACTGCAATGGTACCAATTCTTTGCCCATCTACTCTTAACAAGCTCTTGGAAGCAAGATGGTAAATAAGAAACTCTCCATGTGTCAGTAAAAACCCAAAGCTTTTTAGATACACATATCCCATGTAAAAGTCCCTCTTTCACAGGTATACTAGCATCCCTTATCAATAAAAATACCCAATCTGAAAATGGGTCACTTTTGTCACCAACCATCCTCTGCCCAATACAGTTTTTTTCCCTAGTAGATGTTCTTCAATACTTATATTCAGTTCACTTACTGGCCAAAAAGGCCCCAAACAAATAACAAAACCAACCACACACATCTGTCCTTCAACTCTTACCAAGATCCCACATCAACCGCAAGCATCTTTAAAAATCACCTTCCATTAATTTAACTAGTGGACTACCACCTGGGTGCCAAAACCTGGCAGAAAGCATAAAGACCTCTACCCAGGACCTCGCTAGCAATCCGACTGACTTCCATCGCGACCTAAAGGCAGCAAATTCAACGCAGCAAGTGTACCAACAGCAGCAAGACCCGTACTGACAAAGCACTGGGGGCACCTACAGCCTCCGTCAGGAGGGCCAGGCTGCAGCCCCGGGGTGAAAGAGGCGAAGGCAAACCTGTTGGCTGTGCACCCTGCTCCGAGGGGCAAGATGCACCGTCATCCCCCTGAATAGCTCCCGTGGCCGGACCGCGGGGCTCTCGCCGCGCTTGTTTACCTTTCCTTTTCCCCTCCCAGCGACAGAACATGCAGCGGCAGCGGGGGGGCGGCGGTGTCACCGCGGTCACAGCGCGGGGCCGCTGTCACCGCGGTCACACGGGGCTCCCGAGAGCTCCGCATCCCGCGGGAAGGGGCACCCGCATCCCGGCAGCCCGCTGATCCCGCGGGAAGGGGCACCCGCATCCCGGCAGCCCGCTGATCCCGCGGGAAGGGGCACCCGCATCCCGCGGGAAGGAACACCCGTTCCTGCCGTGCCCCCGCAGGCCCTGCCCCACCGCCCCGGGCGGCACCGACACACCGACCTTCGCCGGGGACCGTCCCCGCTCCGCCGCCTCCTCCCCCTGGGCCGAGGCCGCCATTGGGCTCCGCCGAGCTGCGGGAGGGAGGGAGGGCGACGAGGGACCCCACCACACCCCGCCGGCCCGGCCCGGCCCGGCCCAACCCCGCCGCCAACTTACTGCCCGCAGCCGCCGCCGCGGCGTCTCCTCGGGGCGCCGCGCCCCGCGCCGGCCCCTGCATGGGCAGCGCCCGCCGCGACTGCCCTGCGGAGCGGCGGCGGGCACGGGCACGGGGAGGCTCGGCTGGGAGGGCGGGAGGGCTGTGGGG